>JAHIAL010000089.1:0-600000 GCA_021605145.1 Aegilops bicornis
AGCCACCCTTCCCCTTTCGACCGCCATGGACCCGCCGCTTCAGCGGCCCCTTTGCTATTTCCCGGCGCTAAGCTCCGCCATCGTCCAAATTTTGACCTCCTCTCGCCCTTTGTATTCTTTGCCGCCGCCTTCTCACACGCGCTACAAGATCGGCCCCACCGCTTCTGCTCACTGCACATCGCTCGGCCTTCGACCCTCATCACGGCCGGGCAGGCCTCGGACCTGCTTCACTAATTCCGGCCAGCGACTGCCGTGGTTGCCTTTGCATGTCAGACGGCAAGAGTCGCGAAGGCCATCCTGACCCAGTCAGCATACGTCGGCTTCAGGCGTCAAGTGTCTTGGCAGACGCAGCATCTGCCAGCTCAGTTAGTCTTCTTGTTTCTCTGCGCCCTCGCCCCTTGTAGGCCCGCTTTCTTTGCTCTCGTCCTTTACGTGTTGTCAGCCGTCCATGCATGAGCTATTACCACATTTCGGCCAATATCGTTACATCCCTCTTGATGTTCATTGACAGCCGATAAAGTTATCTAATGGGCCACAAGTATTTCTCGCTAGTTGTTCAAGCTTTATCAGAAGTTGATTCTTGTCACAAGCTAATTCATCAGTAGCTATGGTTAGCTTTAATAATATTAATATTAATCGAAAGTAACCCCCACGGGCAGCACCTAAGCAGTGACGCAAGACAATAGTTAATGTCACATCCCTAGTCCTGGTATACGATGAGGCTGGCCCTTCATGTGTGCAATCATGTTTAACTTTGGAATGAACTTGAAATAGGGGATTGCTCAAACCCTAGCATTAAAAGGAATTCACTAGGTTCACCTAAAAATATTTTTGAGTAAGTCCAAATGGCTTTCAAAAATGTTCGCATTGATTTTTTTGACAAAGGTGAAAACCTCTACCAAAAATGATGCCAATATTTTTTAGGCCATTACGGATTTTTTGAATAATCCATATTATGTATTTGAATTGGGGCATTTAAATACAATTAATATTTCTAAATGCTCCAACAATTTCGAAAATAGTTAAGGGTTTCACAGTAATAATTCATTTTAATGCCCACAATTATTTTCATAGGATTTATTAAAATGATTTGGAGGCTATAAGCTAAATCAAAACAAAATAACAAATATAAGCGAGAACAAATTATTAATAGAGAGAGAGAGAGGGGTGTGGTTAGCCGGGCTTACACATTGCTCGGCAGCCTTTGTAGGCGTGGCCCAACCCCATCCCACCTCACTCCTGTCGTTGCGTCTTCAGCCACTCGGGGAGGGCCAGGTGGATATACAGTGCTGCTTCACTACATCTGGCGTCCGTCAAGTGAGCAAACCACCTCACACTGCTTCCCGAGGCGCCCTGAGGCCTTCCGTGAGCGCCGTCACACCCCCACCTGACCAGGGCCGAAATGCGGATCGAGCTCTCCCTCCCTCGCTCTTCCTCGCTTCGCAGTTTCCCACCCCACGCCCCCCCATATGGTACCGGGAAAGCCTCCTCCGCGGATGGGCTTTCAGCCCACTGTGGAATCTCCGCCGCAGCCCGACCTACCTGGCCTTCTACGCCTTACATGACCCTGACTCCATGCTCATATCGCATTGCCCGGTCGTCTTCACTAGCTGCGTCTTCTAAGCCAGCCGTAGGAGGTTTTTTTCTCGCCCTACGCTTCTGTAGCCGTCTTCAACTCGGGCTCCCGAGATCATGCCGAGTATGCTTTGACTTGTCAGTCTTGTGCCTCTCGAGCTCACCCAGCCGCACTAAGAGCTTCATCGCCAGAGCCCCGCCGCATCTTCTCCCCCTCTCCGTTTACGTTCATTTGTTTGTGCTCTAAGCCGTGCTAAGCACCGACCCGGACAGGAAGCTACTTGTAGCCACACGCTTCGTCGTCAAGGCGCAAGCGAATAAACTAACCCGCCATCAGCGTCATTTAGCACGTCGCTTCGAAACCGTTTCGATACCGGCAAGCTGTTCCCGTGAATCGAACACCACCATCCTCTAGTCCTCCCGTGCACCGCAGCTGTGCGATGCCTTAGCCGAAGCTTATCCGGGAAGCTCCCGGCATTTGCCGCCGCTTGCCATCATCGCTGGCCGTCGTTCACAGCATGGGTTCACTTCCCAAGTAGCTGAATGATAGCTCCGTTGGATCTTGAACAGCACGAGCTTTGACTTTCGCCAGCCAAACACACATACGGCTTCGTTTAAATCGCATGGGTGCTGCGCGTATCCAGTTCGTTGACAATTGCGCCGCGCCGTCTGGGGCCTCGCCCGGCGTCATGTATGGCGCCAAAGTGGGTTTGTTCACCTATTGTGGACCATGTGGGCCTCAGCCTGGCCCATGAAACTCTGGGGGAATTTAGGAGTTAATCTAATATTAATTTAGTTAGATTAAACTAATGACATCGACATGCAGGACCCACTTGATCGGGTTTGACACTGGACAGGGTAGACTGACATGCCTTGTCGCAATTGACATGATGCTAGGGATGTGAGTTAATCATTTTGTGGATTTAGTGAAGTATAATAATTCAGGAAATTCGAGGAAAATAGCCAAAACTTCTAAAATCATAGAAAATGGTCAGCCGTAACTCCAAAAATGCAAAGATATATATGTGAAAAAATGATCGAGAAAATCCAATCTATCCATCTCGTACTTCTTTCCATGCATGTTGACCAAGCCAACCTTAACCTTCTTGCTGTTAGCACAAAACATGTTAATACGCACTTTATAAACCCCATCACTTGAGTTTCGTATTTGAATCTTTGAATTCAAATGAAGCTCAAACTCACCTACAGTTCTAGATGGCCATTAGCCCAACACACTCATTTTGCCATGTAATACTCATGCATCATATTTGTTGCATTGCCAGTATTGATTGTGTTTTTCCTCTCCCCGCTTGCCGGGTAATTGTCCCCTCTTAGTAGAGCGCTGCTTTTGATGATGTGATCAATGACACGATCATGAAAAACCTATACTATCTTCGAAGGTGCCGTGCCAAGCAAAACCCCCCCTTGTTCATTACGATCACAGATCCTACTCTCTCGCTCACCGCCTCTCTTTTTTACTACATTAGGACAACAACCATTCATACATGCTTGCCTTGCTGGGCAGTGTAGATGAACCCCTTTATCCTCTCTCGCATGACCCTGTCATTCCACGGATAGAAATAGATGAAACCCACTAGCATGAGTAAAGGTTATTTTGAGCCTTACATTACATGCAGCCTACTCGACATTCATGTGCTTGTATATGTAGGTGCACGCTGCCATCGCTTAGAGTTGAGTCGGAGTGTCCATTCATCTGGGATGTGAATCTGAGGTGTGTCGAACATGTCCCACCTTGTGATGTGCCAGCTTAAGTGTGTGGACACGATTTGGTAAAAGGTAGCTTGGTGAGAGGCCATGTAGGAAGTACATGGTGGGTTGTCTCCGTCAGTTGAAAGCGAATCTCAGAACGGCGAGTTACGTGGTTTGTGATCCATGAGCGATTACTACCACACATTGGGTTCCGATAATCTTCGGCCTCTGCGGCCCAATGTAATCGCCCCCATTCGATCTACAGTCTGTGAGTTGCAACTAGTTTACTGTGTTTGTAGGATATGTGTTGGAGCCGTCGGCCTGTATGTGGCGCTAACCCTAAGGGGTGGGCTTTATGATCGCAGTAGATACGACTGTAGAATACTCAGTCGTGAAGGGCCGTTAGGCAAAGTGATAATGAAGGTGTTCACAGAAGCTGAATCGACATGTGATGACTTGGAGATCGAGGTCTGACTGACTTTGGTAGCATAGGAGCCTCGCATCAGCCTCAGAGATTACCAAAGCTCAAACCTGGTCGAAGATTGTGTCTAGAAATGCTTTAGTTATGTAAGGGAATTGATTGTGGAAGGAAAGTAAGGCTCTTTTTACTCCTTATACCTCATGGCCCTTACGATCCTAGTCATCCTCTTCCTACTTCTCACGAAGGGATTAAGAAGCTAGGCCTTCTCATCTATCTATCGGGATGACGATGTTACTAATCCATAGACTTGACGAATTGATAGTTTCGGAAATCGTTCTTGATTCAGCTTTCTACTAGTTCCGTGTGTTCATAGCATTTGGTCTCGGAGAGAAGCATTGATATTGTGCTTCACAGTGGTTTATGCCACCATTTTTCTTGCAGAGATGTCTCAAATCATTTTGAGCGCATTCTGTTAGCAGCCGTTATCTTCGTCCGAAGTCATCCTGCACCCCTAAATAGTCCTGATGCATTTTGCAAATCCTATTTCTTTACATTTCCCAATGTCCATATTATGGTCGAGAATAAGCACACCTATACTTAGGTGCGTTGAGGTAATTTTATTGCCTTGACATATATGTTGGAGGCTATTATGATGAACCTAGGTGTTTTAGAGAGGTCACCTAGTAATCTAAGCCATGTTTCTTGTGTTCCGGTTGTGATGATTACTGGCCATTATTCTTGAAAGCATCCCGTGATGCCACTTAGGCTAGTAGTGTATTCTACTCACGGGTCAACGAACCGGTAGAGATTTTCCCCTACTTACTTCATGTTGTTAGTGTTGCTTGTGTACCTTTAGTATAGCTAGTAGTAACGCTTTTGTGATAGTCTTCGAGGTCCGTGGTACATCATTCTTCTAAATACCATGAACCATTCTACGGCGTAAGTTCCCACGAACAAAGAGATCGCTAGCAAGAAGTGCAAGTTTCTCGATGGGTTCTCCATTCCATTTTGCGACTACTGCCCGATTTCAACCTTTCTCGCATGGGTTATCCAAGGAAATATGCTGAATTTGTTAGAAGCATACCAATCCATGCATCCACAACTTCGAGAGAAACATGTGTTCCTTTGGGTTTCTCCCTCTTTAGTTGTTTTCGGCCCCTCAAATACATCGATTGATAACGTTGAGAATAGTTATGCATTCAGTGTTCATCGATGCCACTACTCGCCTATAACCCGAAATCGAAGCTTCATTCTATTCAGTGAATGACCCCTAGGGAGAAACAAACTTTCGAGTCCTCATCCATGTATCTAGGATTGGAATTGGGCAAAGCAATTGGTGTCTCCCGGATCAAAATGCCAAACCCGAAATTTTTGCTCGGCCTGCTTGTGTACCTTCAGAGGTGTTACCATCTTTATGTCAAGAGTGTCATGAGAATTGCACCACCAATCTTATGAATTCTTGGCGTTAGAAGATATCCTCTCTGCCATCATTATTCATTCCTCGGTCCCCTGTTATTGTAATCGGAAGGTCTGCAAACAGTGTATCATGATATGTGCAAAATTAGTATGCCCTATAACCTTCTGCTGTTTGGTAGTTAATGGACAAAATTTCATTCTTAGCGTGTGTGGTTCTTGAATCATCATTTCTAAGATAGATTGTCTTGCTACCTAGTCCTTATCTTGATGCACTCTTTCTATCAATGGAAGTTAGGATTGTGTCAATCCTTCGCTTCTTTTGATCATATCGCTCTCGTTCCTGAAAAAGCAAAGATTATTCTTCGAGCTTAGTAGCATATTGCGGTGGTTTCGTGATTTTTACGAATCATCTTCTGGAGTATTACTGAGGTTGTCACTGACCGCTATGTTGAGTTAGTGATCAAGTTGGTTTTCTTGTAACCAATTCCCTTTCTGCCTTAAGAATGCGTGGCCGATGCCACAGGCTTAGTTGGTTAAGCTAAACAACAACTTTGGAGAGTTGGAAGATAAAGCTAATGCACGACGTGGAGTTCATCCTCCAAGGATATCCTCACGGGTGTGTGTGTTCAATGTGTGTGTGTGTAAATGAAGAAAGATGATATCTTCATCGATTGTTCCTCGTGATCGCTTGTTGGATCCTATTGCCTTGTCAAAACCTTGACTTGAGTATGGGCATATTGGCCAAGTCAAATCGTGAACCAACGATGTTATGAATGTTGTCTTACTGCGTGGTTGATCCTCACAGGCATACACCGTACATCTTTTAGAGTGCGACCGATGCTATCACCGTGTTCACGTGATGGTGGAAGTCCGATGATATGGCAAATTCCTGGATGGAGTTCACTGTTGAGCCCATCGCCAATGACATTTGTCTCCCCATGACTCATGTATAAACTTGTCAACCCTAGTGTTGGAGAACTTTTTATAAGCATTATCTTCATGTGTCCCATTCGTGAAGAATATGTTGGAGGAAAGAAGTGACTTTCTACGATTCACAGCCAGCATTTGGTGCAAGATTCTTGCGTCAGCCGTGTGAGTTCGAGAAAGATTGCTCTTTTGTTCCTCGAGTACCATCCCAAATCCGGTCACTATGCACGCCATGCGAAGTATTATGTGCTTTGAAGACTTGCAACCTTCACTCTATATGTATTCCTAGCACACCAAGCCACTGATTGATTTGTTCAAGGAGAATAAGTCCCTTCTTAGGATCCGGACTTATGAAAGGACTTTGATATCCTCGTTGATGGTTCCCAACCAAAAACAAAGGCTTCATTTAGAGTGTTTTGTTATAAGACTACTACGTGGTTTCATGCTTGTCTTGACATCGTGTTCATTACAGGTTTGTGCGTAACCAGCTCATGTTTTGGAGCATGCTATCGTAGTTCATTTTCCCCTGAAAGAATCTCGCAACCTCATCTCTCTCGTTTGTGTTGCAAATTTTCTTTCCGTGACATGTCGTCGAAATGTCATGTTCTCAGACAGTCTGAATCTAGGCGGGTATATTCGATGGTTGGAACTTTTCCAAGATCTATGATGGGTCGACAAAGGTCCCAAGGTCGATTGGCTATTTATTAACACCTAATGGGAAGATCTATTATTGCTTAGCTTCTTGATTAGCCAATTTGACCATCTTCTCTCCATGAGGATTTGGTATGACTTATTCCACAAGTTGTTCTTATGGATTTTGTGCTTCCAAAGTCCCGACCTTTACTTGATGGCCATGTTGATGTTTTGAGCATCGACTGTGGTACCTAGTACATCAAGGAGGACCATTAGAGGCGGAGTGCTAAATGTCTCTACGATCATCGTCAGATTTGCTCCTTTGGCATTGCATATGAAAAACCGAGTCGAAAGTGATGTCCTCCTTTGCGTGATCGCTCCATCACTATTCATCATGTGGTAGTATGTTGGGTTGCCGGGATCCTTGATACGGATGTTGGTAGAACCTTGATGAATATGGTAATGCTTAAGTTCTTGAGAGCCTTGTATATCAAGCAGTTAAGCAAATCTTCATTATGCTTGTCTTCAAATACAAGGTAGTCCACATCATCCATCCTAGATTCGAGTATGTCATTTCTTCGAAGCCTCTTTCAAACGATCAATCGTGGAATTGCCTTTAAGTTGGTATGAAGAGTTCCAATGATCTATGCATCAAAAGTAATTCTTTTCAAGCCACTTATAAGGGGAAGCGGTTCAACGAGTCACCTTTTCCAAGGTGCCCGTTACGGGATCATGGCAATTATTTCTTCCTGCGCCACCTTGACACCATCCACCATCTTTCTAAGCGTGGAATTGTTGCCCTGACCAAGTCGAAACCCGTCAGTTGTTCTTCCATCCCTCTCGATGTGTTTGTGTCTCAACTCGAGATGTTTCAACATCTCATTCCGCTGAAGTTGATATGTATAGCCTCGATCTTCGAGAAGATCAATCCTAGTAGAGTTTCTCTTCATCGCCATCGCGTGGATGAAGATCTCAAAAGCAAGGATGTCAAGATCAACGATGCAAGTAAATGAATCAACACCCTCGAGAAAGTCATCCGATCGTGAAGATTATGTTAGTTTGTGTCTTCCCCTCTTACTCATGACTTGAATCTCGGGGATCGCAGATTCTTGTTTTAGTGGGGTGAGTTGTCACATCCCTAGTCCTGGTATGCGAGGCTAGCCCTTCATGTGTGCATCATGTTTAACTTTGGAATGAACTTAGAAATGGGGATTGCTCAAAACCCTAGCATTAAAGGAATTCACTAGGTTCACCTAAATATTTTGAGTAAGTCCAAATGGCTTTCAAAAAATGTTCAAGGATTTTTGACAAAGGTGAAAACCTCTACCAAAAAATGATGCCAATATTTTTAGGCCCCTTCTCCTGGATTTTTGAATAATCCATATTGTATTTGAATTTGGGGCATTTAAATACTATTAATATTTCTAAATGCTCCAACAATTTCGAAAATAGTTAAGGGTCTCTCAGAATAATTCATTTAATGCCCACAATTTATTTTCGTGATTTATTAAAATGATTTGGGCTATAAACTAAATCAAAACAAAATAACAAAAATAAGAAAAGGTAAGCGTATCAAATTATTAATAGAGAGAGAGAGAGTTACCCTCGGGCCGCCTACTGTTACGGGCATCAGAGGCGGCCCAGCCTCATCGCTCCTCACATCGTCTTCTTCCCTGCCAGAGAGGATCGGCTAGCCAGGTGCTCGCCGAGCTGGCCTTCACACTGACCACCTCCACTTCCTCGAGGCGCTTGAGCTCCTTCCGTGGCTTGCCACGCCACCCCGAGACTGCATCTGCGGATCGACCTCTCCCTCCCTCGCTTCTTTTCCTGCGTTCGTTTCCCCCAGCCATATGGCTGAAGTTTCCATGGACGCGCCGGCCATGGTAACCTTTACCGCAACACCCTCACCTTCCGCCCATGACCACGAAGTCTTCGGCTATATCGTCTCGGCGTGCGTCTTCACTAGCCAAGCAGTCGGCAGGCTTTTCTTCCTCGCCACGCCGCCGCCGTTTTCAACCGGCCGGTTTCGAGAGATCGCCGAGATGCTCGACGCCGTTCTGCGCTTCCCTTGTAGCTCAACGCATCGACCATCGGAAGACTCAACCGTGAGGCTCCCGCCATCTCCCCTTCTCAAGCTGTTCATTTAGGTGTTCTAGCCGTAAGTAGCCATCGACCTGAGAGCCAGCACGTCACGCTCGCCCCGCTGGCTGCCGTCAGCCGCGTGTCAGGTTAGCCAACCACCATCAGCGTGTAATGCAACGCTACTGCCACGTTCAAAGATGTTCTGTGAACCTAACACCACCATCCTCTAGTCCTTCCGTGCGGGCATCGCGGCTGTCATGCCGGAAGCTTGTCCGAGCTCCCGGCTGCCCGCTTTGCCATCGCCACCGCCGTTACGGTCAAACTCCGTAGCCATGAAGCCGATGGCCCTATTGGATGCGACGAGCACTAGCTTCTCGCCAAGCCAAACCGTCACGCTCGTTTTGCCGCTTTAGTGCTGCGTTTCTCCCAACCGCGCCGCCGTCTCAGACCTCGCTGCCAGCATTATGTCAGCCGGGTTTGACCCTATTTGACCATGTATGGGCTCCTTTAGCGAAACCTAGATTAGGAGTTAATCTAATATTAATTTATTTAGTTAAACTAATGACACTGACACGCGGGACCCACTGGTAAGGTTTGACTTGGACCGGGTCCGTTGACCTGCTGAGGTCAGCATGACGCTAGGATGACACAGTTAATCATTTTCTGGATTTAGTATAATTCGTGAAATTTTAAAATAGCCAAAACTTCTAAAAATCATAGAAAATCAACCGTAACTCCAAATGCAAAGATTTATATATGAAAAATGATCAGAAAAATCCAACCTATCCATCTGTACTGGATTCATGCATGTTTAAGAAACTTAACCTTGCTGTTTAGCTCAAAACATGTTAATGCACTTTATAAACCCATAACTTGAGTTTGTATTTGAATCTTTGATTCAAATGAGCTCAAACCACCCTGGTTGTAGATGCATTAGCCCAACACACTCATTTTTCCAAGTAATACTCGTGCATCATATTGTTGCATTGCATCGATTGTGTTTTCTCTCTGTTGCCGGTAATTGTCCCCTCTTAGTAGACGTTGCTTCGATGATGTGATCAATCACACTGATGAAGAACTATACTATCTTTCGTGGCGCGTGCAAGCAAAAACCCCTTGTTCATTCCGGGATATAGTCCTACTTTCTCTCGCTCCTCGCTCTCTTTTACTGCATTAGGACAACAACGATTCATCTATTACTTGTCTGTGGTAGGCTGAACCCCTTTATCCTCTCTGCATGACTGTCGCTATTCCACGATGAAATAGATGAAACCCACTAGCATGAGTAGGAGTTGTTTGAGCCCTGTTGTGCCTACTCATTCATGCTTGTATGTGCGTTCACCGCCATCGCTTAGAGTTGAGTCAGTCCCATTCATCTGTGATGAATCGGAGGTGTGTGAACATGTCCTACCGTGTGAGCTAAGTGTGTGAACACGATTTAGTAAAGAGTAGGCGCAGTGAGAGGCCATGTAGGGAGTACACATGGTGGGTTGTCTCATTGAAGCCGCCTCCTCAAGAACTAAGTTACATGTTTGTGATCCATGAACAGTTACCACACATTTGGTTCCTAGAACTCCTGGCCTCCTCTCGGCTTATTAATTCCCGATCTCTCCTGTCCCAGAGTTGCAATCTAGTTTTCGGTGTTTGTAGGATATGTGGCATTTGGAGGCCGTATGAAGCACGCTGACCCTAAAGGGGTGGGCTATGATCTGGTAGATACATCGTGGCCGGTGTACCGAGTGCCTGCTTGGTGTCTTCCTAACCCTGCACACATCGCTTTGGGGTCAGTCGAGCGAAACTCCGCCGGATCTCCTCATGGATGGAACCGAATAGGCGATAAACCCTGGACTAGAGACTTGTGTGGTTAGTCGTCGTGGCCGACTCCTCGCCAGAGCTTCCGCTTGAAGGTTGCCGAGATACAATTGACGTGTACATGGTGATGCATGGCCGAGGCGTGTGTGAAGAAGTACACCCCTGCAGGTTATAAATGATCTATTCGAATAGCCGCGCCCACTTGCAATGACTTCAAGGCTTGCTATAAATACCATAGACAAGTGAAAGTGGATA
This sequence comes from Aegilops bicornis, assembly GCA_021605145.1. Classification (NCBI taxonomy): domain Eukaryota; kingdom Viridiplantae; phylum Streptophyta; class Magnoliopsida; order Poales; family Poaceae; genus Aegilops; species Aegilops bicornis. Next base: position 10,832 of record JAHIAL010000089.1, read on the forward strand.
CTCTAGAATGCGCAAGATAAGCGTGGAGTGCTATGGATGGCGTTCTTGTAGGGAGACGGGAAGCGATCCATAGTGGTGGTATTGATATGGTGAGTATGTGGACTCGTGTGCCACCTCAAAAGAGTTACTTGCAATCATAGTTCAGGGATAGCCACTGAAGTCAAAGGCGGCTTGGTCGCGGTCAAACTCCACCACCCCTTTGTTGATAATGATGCATATGTAGTTGAATTCTGATGTAAGTCTATTGCTGGTACATTTTGTACTCACGTTTGCTTAATTTATGTTTTCTTGGCAAGAGGGACTTCAGTCTACGCTAATAGTTCCGCGTGGACTTGACGTTTAGCTTGTTACCTCAAATCATTTATCTTGTGCCCTCGGCAGATCTGGTAGATAGTCGCTTCTAAGCTTTTTCATATGTAGATGTCCAGTACTAGACATGTTAAGCTTCCGCTTGTGCTTTGACTTGTATGCTTCGAAAAGTGTTGGGTCATGAGACCCATGTTTGTAATATCTTGGCTCCTCGAGCCTAATGAATAAATACTTGGAGTCGTGAGAGTTATGTTGTTATGCCATGTTGTATTTACACATATCGAGCATATTGTGTGTATGTTTGAAATGCTTGGTATGTGTGGGATCCACAATCTAGTTGTTTATCCTTGGCAGCCTCTTATGGGGAAATGTAGTCTAGTGCTTCCTTGAGCCATAGTAGTCCGCTTCTGGCCAGTTCACGGAGTCTCGCTAATCAAAGACTACCGCCAGATTTATCGACCGGTTTAAGGCATGTGTTTCACTTCGCTCTGTTCGTTCTGCCCTTTCGAAATGTCACGCGGTGACATCCGGAGTCCTGCCTATTTCGCTTTACAGCCCGTGTTCCCTAATCCTGAGTAGCCAGCCTGGTTACAGCCTTGGATTCACACGACAATCACATGCTCGAGTTGATTCATGTATGCTCGTCCCCATGGGTTAGTGCCGCTTTGGGTTCACGACTAGCCATGTCGGCCCGAAGTTCTTCATCATATGGATGCTAGCGACACCATCATATACGTGAGCCAAAAGGCGCAAAGGGTCCCGGGCCATGGTAAGGCGACACCCGTGGGAATACCGTGCGTGACGCCGCAAAGTGATATGAGGTGTTACCGGCTAGATCGATGTGACTTGGAATCGTGGTCCTGACAGCTAACAAGGCTAAAAAAATATGGGAATATAGTACACTTGACAAGGCTCAAATGTGTCCATTGGACTAAATCCATTTGATGCATGGATTAAATCCTAAGAAAATCACAAATTGCTACGTTCTGTTAACAGAAAAACAGAAAACAACAATGCTGCCGTAGCACTTTTCAAATAAAGATTTGAACAAGCAAATGGATGCTAACATAGCTGCACTTGGTACTGCCATGTACATCATAGAAAATTGATCAAGTTTGATATAAGAAACTAATCCATAGGATGAATAGAACACTAGCCATAGCCTTTCGAAAACAGCTAAATAATGTTCAAAACCGAGGGATTCTCAAACTTAAGCCAAATTTCAGTAAATCCTGAATATTGCTAAAACTTTGAAAAATCTTAGAAAATAATCCGTAACTCGGATGAAAAAGTTTTATACATGAAATTTGCTCAGAATGACGAGATAAATCGGAATACAGTCTCCGTTCATCTGTCACATGCCCCTAGCATGGCGAACATCGAACTTTCCCCCTCCAGTTTGTCTGCCCGAAAATGCCTAACTCTGGGAAAACTTTCCGGACGTTATCCCCATTCGCCAGTATCGTGTAGCATCGCGTTAGAACACCCCTAGCGCTGCTTTTGACTTGTCATGCATAGTATTGTAATTTTTTGCTATGTATTTATTGTTTCTTCCCCCTCTTGTCTTCGATAGACCACGAGACCGCATTTGTTGACGCTTACAGCGATCGAGCTACGCCGGCGATGACCTTTCTTCCTTTCGTGGGGAGCTTCCTGTGAAAGCCCCCCCTTTGATCATCTCGGTATCGTCCATTCCATTCTCTCATGCTTGCATTAGATTTTTCTACTGTAATTGATTGCTCCTATTCTGATGCATAGCCTGCTTTTGTACCTGCCATTGTTACCTACCTGCTTATCCTAAACTGCTTAGTATAGGTTGGTTAGAGATCCATCAGTGACCACCACCTTGTCCTTGTTGCCTCGCCTTCATCATCGCTTACTCGATCAACGTGATCGGCGACTGCAGTTCACACCTCACATCACATCACGCCCCTTTTTGTTGCTGGACTCTGTAGAGTTACCATCGAGTGCCGAGGGTGGAACCTCATACATCACTCCTGATGAGATCTCTGTAGTGTATCTATTTGGTCGTGGTCATTGAGGGTGATTTCCTCCTTCACCATTCCGATACGGCTCTGACATAGAACACCTCAAGTGTGAACCTCGAGGGTGGTCCCTCTTACGTTCACCTTAATGATTACATTGAGTGGAATTCACCGGGGGTGATTCTCGGTTTTCCCTTTAATGTCCGGACACACGCTACCTTGACTTTACTTGAGACTGCTAGAAAGTTTTGCAAGGGCCAGAGAGCACCCATGAGATGTGATGATGGCGGCTGGCTGTTTAGCGGTATCACCTAGGAGGGGTGATAGCTCCGGTCTTGTCCCGACAGCTGTCACTACTTTAATTGTTAATGCACTAACAGGTTTGGGTATTTGTTCTGATTTGGCCTTTGGCCTTTACGCACTAACCAGCACGCGAGAATAGTTATGGGCCTCGACGTCGTGGTATTAGCCAAGCTTTGTCACCGTCCGGGCTTCAAAGATTGCGGCACGGCCTCGGTCGGGCGCCGCTGGAGGTGGCTCAGATTTCCAAGCGGCATAACGATCCGGAGTGCAACCGCGATGGGCCTGCACCAGAGTGCTTAGGATGTAGGCCGTGGACCTCTCTCTTAGCCCTGGTAGCGCCTTCTGACCGATTGATCTTCCGAGGTCAGTGCATTGACCCCGAAGAAGGTGTGTCCGGCCGGGTGATCAGCGTGTTGGGTAACGTGGTGCACCCCGCAGGGAAGACATATATTCGAATCTGTGTCCACGGTAATGGACGCTCGTGACTTGTATCCTGATCTTATACAACTAGAAATGGATACTTGATATGTGATGGATATGTGGCCCCGGGACTGCTTCCTCGCAGGGAGTCGAGGAAGGATCTCTGGGCATTAATTCTACATCATGCTTGTTAATTATAAACTGCTATTCTTTACTCTTCTACATGCTGCAAGATGCTTGGAGTCGCTTGAATATGCTAGTCTTCGATAGGCTAGGCCTTCCCTCTATTCTCGCATTCTCTAGCTCAAATTATACGACATGTTTCATCCATTTGATACCAATGCATACTTAGAATAGATCCGATGCTTGCAGTACTTTGGATGAGTACTCACCGCTGCTCGCTCCCCCTTTTCCCTCTTCTTTCTTTTTTCTCGTTGTTGCAACTGCAGGATGGTGGATCCTAGGAGCCGATGCCACCCGGTTTCATCACTACTACTACTACCCGAGGGTGCCTACTACTACGTGGAGCCACTGGAGTGACACGGAGGTGGTTAGGAGGTCCCAGGCAGGAGGACTTGCCTCTTCGATCATTGATGTTTGTGCTAACCTTCTTAAGGCAAAACTTGTTTAACTTATGTCTGTACTCAGATATTGTTGCTTCCGCTGACTCTTGTGTATCGAGTTATGTATTCGAGCCCTTGAGGCCCCTGGCTTGTAATATGAAGCTTTTTTTTATTTCCATTCGTGTCTAGAGTTGTGTTGTGATATCTTCCCGTGAGTCCCTGATCTTGATCATACACATTTGCGTGTATGATTAGTGTACGGTCGAGTCGGTGGTGCTACAAGTTGGTATCAGAGCCGACTGCCTGTAGGAACCCCCTTTCCAATTCCTTGGCCGAAGTTGAGTCTAGTACTTTAAAAATTGTTTTACTAACATGGCTGTGTGGCTTACGGGCCCACGTCGCCATTGGGTGGTATTAGGATCTTTTACTCCTCGACCTTTACTCTGGGACTCTGATCTCTCTTCTTGCCGGGTTAAATGATTTTGCAAAATCTAACATTAGGTTCTCGTGATCACATCCACCCGGAGGTTTGTATTACCCCTTTCTCGAATTGAGGGCCAAGATCTGCTTCACAATGTTCACCGACCGCAGGATCCTCTTATCAAGGGCACCCTGCGTCAGCAATTGTAAATCCCTCGCTCTAGTGGTTTTCTTCGACGTTGATGTAGCCTTTGCAATGTCCCATTGTTGAATCCCTCCATCGCGTGCATACGTGCCGCCTAGTATGTCTGCGATGTTTCTTTATCCGAAATCTTATGAACAGCGTGTAATTGGCTCCGCATATGTAGCTGTATGTCTTCAATGACTACTGTTTTGTACATACTGTGCCTTTGCTCATTGTTCAGGTTACCTCATGAATGAATCCTTACACTTGCTCCACCCTTTGCTGAACTACCCCCTGTTGCAGTTAAGCAGGATGGTTTGACCCGCTAGTCGTGGCCGTGGTGGCGATAATTCACCACCACCCGGATAGATGACCGGAATGATACATCAGTTGAGCTGAATCGCCAGTTTATGGAAGGAGTCAGGGCTCAGTTCCTGTGTCCCAATGTGAATCAACAACCAGCCCCATGCAAGAATTTGCGCGTCTCAACCCTGTCATCTACCGCAGCTCAACTCACCCTCTTGATGCTGATGATTGGCTCCTTGACATCACTTTCGAGTTGGATTCTGCTAATGTAACCCCTACCAACTATGTCACCTTTGCGACATTCCACTTGAAAGTTCCCGCTGCTTAAATGGTGGGACAGCCACCGACGTTCCTTACCTGTTGGAACCGCCATCACTTGGCCGAAATTCCAAGCTGCTTTTCGTGGGCTAATGTTGGACCACCACGGTTACTGACAACGTCCACGTTGAAATTGAAGGGTTGGAATTCCATGTTTCGCCCTCCCATTGTTTTGAAGTCGTCCAGTATTAACCATTCTGGGCATGGAAGGGTTGAAAACACATACCCCTTCTATTGTTTGCACCACTAAAACTATCAAACTACTACGTCCTTCAAATGATATTGTGAGCTACCCTCATCATCTTGTTCGAAATGCCGAAGCACGGATTTATTCCTTGAATGCGTAAATGCTTCCCCTGTTGTGAGAATTGAAAAATGCTCCAGTCGCTTGTATATTCCAAGGTGTCTTTCCAGAAGAACTACCCAGTCCATGGCCATGAACTTGCTGCAAGTTAAATTTGCACTAAAGTTGTGGCGGCATTTCCTTTTGGTACTAGTTGCGAGATCTTCACCGATCATCAAAGTCTGGAGTATTTGTTTACTCGGCTAGGTCCGGATCTTCGTCAATGATGTATGGAAACACTTACATGCTATGACTATGGTATTCCTTATACCCCTGGCAAGGCTAATGTCATGGCTGATGTTGTGAGTCGCAAGTTTTATTGCAATAACCCCATGGCTTATAAAGCTCAACCCCTGCACGATGATCTCTATTACCGAGAGCATCCGATCCGCGTTCTCGTTCAAGCGGAACGTTGAACCCATCTGAGAGCTATCAAATTATTAAAGTCTATTGGTCAAATCGTTCTAAGGATGAAGCCACTTGGGATCTCGAGGATCGTCTTCCTGATGAATACCTCGTTTTCTTTCCTTTTACCTCCTAAAATCTCAGGACGAGATTTCTTGTAGTGGATTGTGACGCCCGGATAATTAAGCTACAGTAATCCCATGTTAATGGTGCCATGTCATCGCGTTACTGTTGCTAAACCTCACTTTGATCCAAACCGAGTTCACTTTCGAATTCAAATTAAAGTCCAAAATTCAAATTTCTCAAACATGCAAAATAAAATGTTCAATGTGTGGCAAATATTCCATTACTAATTATGGTGGTCGGCCAACAATTTTGCAAAGTGTTTAAATGCCCTAAACTAACTAAAACACTCGCTAAAACAATTATATAAATGCTTTTTACATTAAAAAAATACTAAACTATTTTTTATTTGAACGTCAAACTTTTTGTGGCAGTGGTATGTCTAGTAACGCTAATTTGGTTGTTGTTTAGATATTTTCTTAAACAAAATAAAAAGAAACTAAATAGAAAACAATAAACAAAAATAAATAAATTAATGAGAAGAAAAGGCCCTGGCCTTTTCCTTGGGCCAAGACCACCTGGTCCAGCCCACCTCCCTCAAGACCAGTCCTCCCCCACCCTGTTCCTCAAGATTCGACCAGCCACGGTCAGCTGCCGCACCCTCTCGTCGGCAGCTTCGGGAGAGGATAAGGCCTCCAGCGCCCCCGCCGCCTCGATTCCCTATCCCGTTCTCATCCACTTCGCCTCCCAGATCCATCTTCCTTCTCTCTCTCTCTCTCTGTCGCTCCCCACCCCAACCAAGCGCTGCCGTTGCCATGGTCGTGATGTAGAAGACATGACACGGCCTCCCTCGCGCCTCAAAGCACATCCACAAGACGTGACGTCATCCTTGCACCTTGCCTACGACCACCGCTTCGAGCCCGATGTTTCCGTGATTGCAGATCGGCGCCGTTTTCTTCCTCTACGGCCGGCGATCCTCGACGATTTCGGCGCCGCCAGACCTTCCCCGAGCCCGCTATGCACATTTGCAGGCTCACTGCAAGCCCTTCTCTCTTTTCCTTCTCTCGCTGCACTCGCACCCGTCGCCTAGCCCCTGCTACCATGTTCGTTGGAGCTCGGATCCGCCGTGCTGCATGCTATCGTCACCGTCGTCGTTGCCACGCTACCGCTCACGGTCACGGCCATATTTAGGGAGCCCCCTGGTGCGGTCGTGCCTTTAACTTCCGGCTGGTGCAATGTGAGTCGCCACCTGCCGCTATGGCCACAGCCTCCGCGCTAGGCGCGCGCCGGCCATCTTTCGGTGACCAAATGGCCACTTGCAGCCTCCCATCATCCTCGAAGCCGCTTCTTCGCGACCGCGCCAAGGCCTCATTGCTCCTCACACCCGCGCTCATCGCTCCATACCGTTGCTCCGCTTCCGCCTCGCCTGTGCTGCCACCCCCGACCGCTACAAGACCGCCTCTGCTCTGCCTCGTGCATCGCGCTCGGCCTACCACGGTGAGCCCCGACCCGCCCATGGCGACCACTGCCGCTGTCTCGTCGTGGTTGCGGTGTAGGCTCACGCTGTCATGACGAGCGCCACGCCCACCGCCGCCTCGGTCAGCGTCAAGATCATTGGGCGGTGTATTATCGCAGACGTCCTCCCGCTGCTAGTGCTGCTGGTCACGCCTACACCATCGCTGCTTCTCGCTTCTTCACGTCTTTGATGTCGCCGCCACGGCTGCTTGCTACCATGGCTCACGCCAAGATCCTCATCGATGGTCGCATAACGCCGATGCTAGCTATCGCCTCGCTATTTTCTGCTATTTGCTGCTGTCAGTTATGCGTTCTTTGCTGCTAATTCATCGTAGGGTACGGTTAGCTTTACGAATATTACCGTGGGTAACCCCTGGGCAGCCCCTAAACAGCGGCAAGACAACAGTTAACAAGGCTAAAAAAATATGGGAATATAGTACACTTGACATGGCTCAAATGTGTCCATTGGACTAAATCCATTTGATGCATGGATTAAATCCTAAGAAAATCACAAATTGCTACGTTCTGTTAACAGAAAAATAGAAAATAGCAATGCTGCTGTAGCACATTTCAAACAAAGATTTGAATAAGCAATTGGATGCTAACATAGCTGCACTTGGTACTGTCATGTAGATACCAGAAAATTGATCAAGTTTGATATAAGACACTACTCCGTAGGATGAATACAACACTAGCTATAGCCTTTCGAAAACAGCTAAATAATGTTCACAACCGAGGGATTCTCACACAGCCAAATTTCATTAAATCCTGAAAATTGCTAAAACTTTGAAAAATCTTAGAAAATAATCCGTAACTCAGATCAAAAAAATTTATACATGAAAGATGCTCAGAATGACGAGACGAATCAGAATTCGCTCTCCGTTCATCTGTCACATGCCCCTAGCATGGCGAACATTGAACTTTTCCCCTTCGGTTCGTCTGTCCGAAAATGCCTAATTCCGGGAGAACTTTCCGGACGTTATCCCCCTTCGCCGGTATCGTGTAGCACCGCGTTAGAACACCCGTAACGCTACTTTTGACTTGTCATGCATAGTATTGCACTTGTTTGCTATGTATTTATTGTTTCTTCCCCCTCTTCTCTCCGGTAGACCCCGAGACCGCTGTTGATGCCCCTGTGATCGACTACGTCGACGACGACCCTTCTTCCCTTTCAGGGGAGCTTCCAGGCAAGCCCCCCTTTGATCATCCCGATATCGCCCATTCCATTATCTCATGCATTTATTATATTTTGCTACTGTAATTGATTGCTCCTATTCTCATGCATAGCCTGCTTTTGTACCTGCTATTGTTACCTACCTGCTTATCCTAAACTTCTTAGTATAGGTTGGTTAGAGATCCATCAGTGACTACCACCTTGTCCTTGTTGCCCCTCCTTCATCATCACGACTCGATCAACGTGATTGATGAGCTGAGCCCGACACCTCACATCACATCACGCCCCTTTTTGTTGCTCGACTCTTTAGAGTTACCATCGAGTGCCAAGGGTGGAATCTCATACATGACTCCTTATGTGATCTCTGTAGTGTAGCTATTCGGTCGTGGTCAATGAGGGTGATTTCCTCCTTCACCATTCCGATACGGCTCTGACGTGCAATACCTTAACTGTGAACCTCGAGGGTGGTCCCTCTTATGTTCACCTTGATGATTACATTGAGTGGAATCCACCGGGGGTGATTCCTCGGGTTTTCCCATTGATGTCCGGACACACAGTTACCTTGACTCTACTTGAGACCGTTGTGGAAGCCGGGCGGGCCCGTAGAGCACCCGTGCGATGTGATGGTGGTGGCTGGCTATTTAGCGGTATCACCTGGGAGGGGTGATAGCTCCAGACTTGTCCCGACATGGTGCAATGAGCGATGGGCGATGGGCCCAGACCCCGGGTGAGCTTAGGATGTAGACCGGAGGGGACCTCTCTGTTGAGCCTAGGTAGGGCTACGACGTGTTCTTCCGAGGCCGGGCATTGACCCCAGAAAGTTGTGTCCGGCCAGAGCGATCGAGCGTGTTGGGTAATGTGGTGCACCCCTGCAGGGAAGACATATATTTGAATACCGTGTCCAAAGTAATGGACATTCAGACTTGTATCCTGGTCTTATACAACTAGAAATGGATAATTGATATGTGATGGATATGTGGCCCGGGGATTGCTTCCTCGCAGGGAGTCGAGGAAGGATCACTGGGCATTAATTCCACAACATGATTGTTAATTATAAACTGCTATTCTTTACTCTTCTACATGCTGCAAGATGCTTGGAGTCGCTTGAAGATGCTAGTCTTCGATAAGCTAGGCCTTCCCCTCTATTCTGGCATTCTCAGCTCAGTCCACGTACACAAATCTGACCCTTCCATTAGATACCAATGCATACATAGAATAGATCCGATGCTTGCAGTACTTTGGATGAGTACTCACGGTTGCTTTGCTCCCTTTTCCCCCTTCTTTCTTCTTTTTGGTTGTTGCAACCAGATGGTGGATCCTAGGAGCCAGATGCCACCCTGGTCGACTACTACTACTACCCCGAGGGTGCCTACTACTACGTGGAGCCCGCCGATGACCTGGAGTGGTTAGGAGGTCCCAGGCAGGAGGACTTGCCTCTTCGATCATTGATGTTTGTGCTAACCTTCTTAAGGCAAAACTTGTTTAACTTATGTCTATACTCAGATATTGTTGCTTCCGCTGACTCTTGTGTATCTAGCTATGTATTCGAGCCCTCGAGGCCCCTGGCTTGTAATATGAAGTTGTTTTATTTCCATTCGTGTCTATAGTTGTGTTGTGATATCTTCCTGTGAGTCCCTGATCTTGATTGTACACATTTGCGTGTATGATTAGTGTACGGTCGAATCGGGGGCATCACAGACCCGCCCAGGAAGGCCCGGGTTACACAGCGTGTCGTGGGTTTGTCACAACAGATGTCCTCGTGAAAGGACTTAGTCGTGGAGCCATCGCTACGGGTTAACTTGAAGGGGTTAAAGCGGACACAAAGACATGGGCGTTATACTAGTTCGGCCCCTTCGATGAAGGTAAAGCCTATGTCTAGTTGTGATGGAATTGATGGGGTTTCGAGGACTAGGGAGCAAACAAGCTTCGCCTAAGCCTCGAGTTGTGGTTGTCTGTCCTCAAACCGCCACCGGGTCGTCCCCTTATATACATGGGTGACGCCCGTCGGTTTACAGAGTCCCGACGCCGGTTCATAGATGTATCCGGCTCGGTCTCTACTATTCCTAACTTACAGTACAAGTTACATGCTGATGCCGGTTTACAACTACAGGTATGAACCGGCTATGAGCCATAAGCCTTCTACTGCCTTCTTGGGCTTTAATATGTTCAACTACTGATGAAGTAACCCGGCCTGTCCTGGCCGGTTTACCCTTAGCGGTAATATCCCCAACATTAGGCCCCAGATTGATTAGAACAGATTCATGTCAATACTTAGCCAATAGAAAACTTCATCTTCTGCATCTTGTATTGACTGGTGAACCGCCGTGATGTCATCTTCTCTGATCATCATGAACCGGCATGACGTTACCTGTTATAAAATTATCCTCGTTATCTTTTGTTTAATAGACCTGCGAGAATCGAGGCGACAGCTCCGCTTGCAAGCCCACGATCCCTCGATTTTCGCGCCTAACACATTTCTTTTGCCTTATAAATAGGCCCGAGGGGTCATTTCCTTTTCCCCTTCGGTCCTTTCTTCTTCGTCTTCCTCGCTGCCCTACTTTAGCTCCGCCGCCGCGTCGACTTGAGCACCATTCTTGGCACGCATCAACTTTGGCGTGCGTAACACCGGCGACCTTCCTTTTCTTCCTCCTTTCCGGTAAGTTTTCTTTCCTTCCCCGTAGATCTGTTCTAGGGTTCTTGTGTTCTTCGGTGTTAAATCGCCAGTTTGCTTAATGTTCATATGGCGGTCTTGAGACAAACCTGCGAATCTCTCTACATTCTCTCTCTGTGTGATAATTTTACCATCTGCTTGTCTTCACGCCTCTCAAGGCCATAGATCTATCTCAGTATCTTTGCTCGTGGATTCAGCATCTGCTCCTTTTCAAATCTTGAGTATTTACTTCTTTTTCCGAACCTGCCCTGCATCCAAAATCATGTTAAAGACCTTTGTGAAACCTGTTTTCACCATAGTTCGACTCTCACGAATTTTTAGACCGTCCGGTTTAGCTTTGTAGAAAAATTGATGACCCAGCATATACCATTAGTCTCCTTACTGAACCGCCAGGATCTTAGCTAATTATTGCCGCTTTACAGAACTCCGGTTTATTGATAACTTCTTCCGATTTAACAATGAATGCAATCAGCATATATCCTTCCAATCATATTCTTGAACCGGTATTAATGTATTGCAGATTGCACCATGGCCAAGCAAGTATATGAATGCAATCGGGTCCCTTCTCGAGTGGCCAAGAAACACACTAGAGAACTTAGTCCAAATTGGCACCTTGGGCAAAAAAGATGTCATTCACTGGAGGGTCCCTGGCCCGGAAAGTTCTCCTGAACCCAAAGATGGAGAAGTTGTTGTTTTTGCTGACCATCTCGCCCGGGGCTTCAGTCCAACCGGTTCAAAGTTTTATCGGGATGTCTTGGCCAACTTCTAACTGCGTCCACAAGAGATATCGGCCCTAACTCCGTTACCAACATCTGTCACTTCCAAGTGCTCAGTGAGGTGTTCTTTCAAGAGGAACCTCGATTGACCCGTTTCGTAGATTGTTTCCATCTAAACCGCCGCATAGAATTTACGGACGGCCCCAACACACCACAACGTGGCATGGAGATTCAAAAGAGGAAAGAAGTCACTTATCCTCACGCCAATCTGCACAACCATCCCAAAGAGTGGAATGCTACATGGTTCTCTCAAGAAAGATACTTCACCGATGGAGAAAATCCCTTGCCGGGTTACCATCCTAATCGGTTGAGCAATACACATCCCTTCCTCAAAGACCGATCATGTAGGAAATAAGCAAATATGCTCCTCAATTATCCAAGCCCGCCTTCATGGCTAATGGGTTGACCGGAGTTGACCTTGCACGCCGCTGGATATCTTGGAGCATACTACCCTTAAGCCCGGGCTCCGGTTTGATGTGCGAATACACGTAAGACTTAAAAAGATCCTCTACGGCACATTGAAGTCCGGTTGTCGTGACGATGAAGTCACCGAGGCTGTTAAGAAAATGTTGAATGAACTCGAGATCGCTCACACCAAACCGCCTTTGCTCCTTTTTCTCGCCAAGAACAAACCGCCAAATGTAAACCTCATATCATATACCTTTATTAAATTTGGCCATGCTTTAAATACCCTCCGTTAACTTTAACGCTCTTTCAAACAGGGTGATGATCCGCTTTGGAGTAAGAAGGCTCCCCAGAGAAACCGAGAAGACAATCCGCCCAAGACCCGAGTTGTGAAGAAACCGCCAATCGAAAAGAAAACCATCGCCTCCTCCGATCCATCACCGATGATGATGTGGGTAACCCGGACCTTGAGGTAGAACATGACTCACTTGGTTTACTTTTTCTCGAGCCTTATTGACAATGATCATTGTTAGGATGAAGCCGAGGCCATCCACGCCGACACTATAGAGGTAATCACTATTTCTTCCGATTCAAATCCTTTTCCTTCACTAAAAATCCGTCCAGGCAAACCGGAAAGTTAAATTCTCTCATCCTCTTGCTTATTTGGACCGAAACTTTCTTATGAAGACACAACAAGACCTTAAGCTTCGCCGCACCACCCAAGACAATGGTCATTAGTTATCTCCACCGGTTTACCGAAATCCGGTCGGAAACGCCTGCTCAGAGGTCTCTAATTGTTTCATCAATGCTTATCCTAAAGGGGGTTGTATCCGCCAACCTCTTAATCCCTCGACTCCATTATCGTGGCACTTCTCATTCTTCTTCCCGGCGAGTCTTCAGTACCCAGCTCCCACCCCTCAAGATTGTGCATGGGTGAGCCGTTTTCCTAATAATTTCGCTTGATATAGTACTTTCCATATTTACTTTGGATTCATCTATCTTTTCTTTTTCGTAAGCCTAAGCCCAAAGAAAAAGCTCGTCTAGACAAAGCGGCGTAAGAAGATGATGCTCTGAACCGCCGTAACAATAGATCCGAAGAACCTATCCGATGGCGACGGATGAATGATCCACCACCGCAAGACTATGATATTGTCAGCCGAAAAAGGCGCATGCCGATGCTTCGAGTCCTGTTAATCAGCCTCGAGTTCTGTCCAAATCGACAAACAGCAAGCCCTCCAAACATACCGACAATCCGCGACCCAATGCGAATCCGGCGAAGCCAAGGATGATAATGTCATTATTCTTGGCTTTGGTCATCTTGGGCAAAGACGATCACATACGCTTTGTCCAAGCACACCGCAAAGGAGGAGTTTATGCCTTTGGTAAAGGCAAATGGAACACCGACTTAGCCACCTTTGCCACTTTGGACCCCCAAGAACTTTATTCTGGCTACCTGAATCGGCTTTATACCAGCCATGATTGCGAAGCCGGTTTGATCAAAATGATGAAGGATAAATATGAGGTAAATTCCATATGACTCTCCTTATATACTTCAATCTGTACTTCAATCTGTCAATTCCAGTAGCCCCCAAGTGACGGTGTTAAGATAGGAACTTAAACCGGGAGTTCTCAACTTGAACCTTTTTAGTACATCTATTCTTTTGAGACCCAGATCCCCAAGGGCCGGTTTAACGTGACCAAGCTAAACCGGACTTTGTACCGTGAAGAGTTCCAAAGTGTCACTAGAGGATAGAGCAAATACACATTAGCCCCAAGTGCCAAGTTGAATACTCAGATGATCTTGGAACTTTGATGAAATTTGTAGGATAAAAAGCAAATATGCATTAGCCCCCAAGTATCAAGGGCATAACTTGTTATGTGGTTGGTACTTCAATTCTGCATCATAATCTTTAATCAAACGATGACCTGTATGCAGGGTGATCTGAGCATGAAGGAAAACCAAGTTGCTGATCTTCAAGAAATCCTGAAATCTCAACAGACTGAAACCTCAAAAGCAAGAGACGATTTAACCAGCGTTTTAAGCGTCATGGAAAAGCTTAAAGAGGATTTCAGCAAGGAACGCAGACTGGGCCACCGAAAAGACCGCTTTACTTCAAAGGGCGAAAAGGTCAAGCGGTACTCAAACCGGTGGTAGATGAGCCGACCAACAGAAGCGGCAAGTGCATGCTATGACCGCTGCCATCTTTGGTAAGCATTTTTATTTTCTGCAATAATGATGTCTTCTCATATTGTACCAGCGGTTTATCAACCCTTTGAACGATTTCAGAACACGTATTCGCCACCGGATCGACGCGTGCGAAGAAACTGAAATCCGCCTATACATTGATAGAACAATCAGATACTCGCCAAGCAGCGGATCATCAAGATCGCTTCACAACAACCCAGCCCCGACCTTGATTCAGATACCATCAAGAGGTTGTCAATGCTTCCTGCCGGATTGAAGAATTGAAGAAATCTGCTGCTAGAACCGGCGCTATAACCGCTTTAATCCGGCAAAAGCATGGGTTCCAGATTTTGATCCTATTAGGCGCCCAAGGCTTCCCAAGCGTGAAGGAGGACGGGACAGAATTTAGTGAAGATGACCTCGAGCTATAAACCGGGAAAGTGCGCCCTCTCGGCTTGTCAATTGGTGAAGAGGCAAATTTGTCCCACTATCAGCGCAATATGATGGTCAAAATAAACGAGTGGCTGCACCAGCCCTGAAGCGAGAATCTTATCCTCCTATCCAGAAGCATACTTACGCTCCCGATATTGAACCGTCCTTGCCGATCAACGATGATGCTGTATTTCAAGCATTAATGGGAATCGATCGAACAACCGTTGATTTCAAACACCGGGTAGGGAAGGCGGTGAAGTGGCGCAGGATGACCCGCAACCATCAGGGCAGGCTGGCAACCAAGCCTAAACCGGAAGCCGGTTTATATAGCTTGTTCCACTAAGTTATGATGACAAAAACAATTGTCTTATTTTGGCACCGTGTTGCCGTGTAATAAACTAGCTGCCACACTTGGTTTTGATATGCCTTCGTGCATACTTATTGCAACTTATGCTCCCTTTGAATCATCAATGTTAAACCATTATCTGCAGTAAAAAGTCTTAAAACACCGCACATAGGCTGTACCACCAAAGTGGTCATAATATCGATGTAATGCGTGAAATCAAAGATAATATCTGAGATTTAAACATATTATTAAATATAACAATATATGATACATGCCATTGTAGGCCATGGATTTGGCTGTGCTAATCAGAAACCGGAATGTTTAAGAAAACCACTCACCGGAGGAGAACAGCTCCTTCAATATAGCGCCGGTTACCAAGTGCAACTCGCTTCTGAGAGAATACCGTTACTCCATAATAGGATGTTAACAAAAAAAAATCAAACCGCAAAAGTGTTTCCGGATTAAAAATAAACTGTGTTCCGTCACCGATGCATTAAACCGCGTAATAATTGTTGGCATAAAAACACAACGACAGAAATATTCAAACAAGAGAAACATGTCTCAAGAAAAAAAAATAGAGCTATTTGCAACAAGAGGTTTGTTTAAACCGATCAAGTGGCATAACCATGGTCGGACACGACCAAGCCCCCAAAAGCTGTAGTATGGTTCAATTTATCCAGGTCCCCAAATGATGCAAAGTGGCATTATGCCGATCAAGAGGTGTAGCGATGGTTCTGGTTCGACCAAAGCCCCTAAGAGATTCAGGTGGCCTTAGGCCGATCAAGAGGCGTGACTGGTCTGCATACATGACCAAGTCCCCAAATGATCTTTGTGGCTTTCGCCGGTCTAAAGGTGTTGCTTTGGTTCTGGATAATGACCAAGCCCCCCCGGAGACATGATACAAAGCTTGTTTGAAGAAGCTAACTCAAGGGGTAAACCGGAGGTCGCTTAAAAAGAAACTCCATGTAACCACACATGATGTAAAATAACAGAGACCCCGCTTTAGCTAAGGCTCCGGTTTATTGTATTAATCATAATATATACATTGTCATAATATCGACATAAGTAGAGCCTATGGCTCAAGTATATAGTAAGGCCGAAGATGAGCTATGTTCCAGGTTCGCTGGTCTCCTCCTCCGACGTATGCGTGAGTCTTTATGCTCTCGAATGTCGATTAGATAGTATGACCCAGTTGCAGATTCTTCTTGACCACGAAAGGTCCCTTCCCAAGGTGGGGATAACTTGTGCATATCAGCCGTCTTGGATGAGTCGAAGCACCAAATCTCCTTCTTGGAAGGTTCTCGTTCTAACTTTCGGCTCGTGGATATCGACGAAGATCCTACTGGTAAATCGCCGAACGGGCAGCAGCGATGTCACGCTCTTCATCCAATAGGTCCAATGCGTTTTGCCGTGCTTCCTCATTGTCCGCTTCAACATACGCCGCTATACGAGGCGAATCATGACAGATATCACTAGGGAGGACCGCCTCCGCTCCATAAACCATGAAGAACGACGTGGTGTTGGGCGTGGTGTTGATGCTCCATAACACAGATGGTAACTCCTCAACCCAACATCCCGGCGTTAAACGTAAAGGAACCATAAGCCGGGTTTGATGCCTCGCAATATCTCCGGTTAGCCCTCTCTGCTTGGACATTGGACTGTGGGTGAGCCATCGACGATACATCAAGTTTGGAGCAAAAGCTCACGCCACAAAAACTCCTTCATAGCCCCTTGGACAAATTGGTACCATTATCGGTAATGATACCGTGGAAAGCAAACCGAAAATCACCTTTTTAATGAACTCAACCGCCGTGGCTGCATCACACTTGCTAACGGGCCCGCTTCAACCCACTTTGTAAACTTGTCCACCGCCACCAAAGGTGGGTCTTCTTATCCTTGGACCTTTGAAAGGTCCAACCATATCCAGCCCCCATGTCGCAAACGGCCAAGTAATTGGAATCATCCTCAATTCTTGGAGTCGGCATATGAGCGCCTTTTGAGAATTTCGACAGCCATCACATCGCTTAACCAGTCCTCTCGTGATCAAAGATGAGCAACAACCAATAGAAACCGTGAACGTAAACGCCTTGGCCACCAGAGACTTTGAACCAAGGCGTAATGACCACAATCCCCTTCGTGGATTTCCCGCAAAATTTTCACAGCTTCCTCGGGGGACACATAGAGTTGAAACGCCCCGACATCGCCGCAATGATGTAACTTCGCCATTGATAATGGTCATGGACTTGGATCGCCGGACGATCTGCCTCGCCGTAGTCTCATCCTTCCGTAACTCGCCTTGTTCATGTAATGCAAGGTAAGGAATTGTCCAATCCGGTATGACATGCAGGGCTGCCACCAACCGAGCCTCCGGATCAGGAATAGCCAAATCCTCTTCACCGTGGAGCTTGACGGACGGGTTATGCGTAACATCTAAAAGACGTTAGGCGGGACCGGTTTACTACCGAGAACCCAAATTGCTTAAAGCGTCCGCCGCTTCGTTCTTTCGTCTGTCCACATGATCCACCTGATAACCCTTAAAGTGACCTGCAACAATATCCACCTCACGACGATAGGCTGCCATGAGCGGATCCTTGGAATCCCAAGTGCCAGATACTTGTTGAGCCACCAGGTCTGAGTCACCGAAGCATTTAACTCGGCTGAGATTCATCTCCTTAGCCATCCGGAGACCATGGAGTAAAGCTTCATACTCAGCTGCATTGTTAGTACAAGGGAACATTAAACGGAGAACATAACAGAACTTGTCACCTCGTGGGGAAGTTAACATGACTCCAGCCCCCGAGCCCTCCAATTGCCTGGACCCATCAAAATGGATAGTCCAATAAGTGTGATCCGGCTTCTCGTCGGGTGCTTGTCGCTCCGCCCAATCATTGATGAAATCAACAAGTGCTTGAGACTTGACCGCCGTCCGAGGTATCGTATTTCAAAACCATGCGCCCAAGATCTATAGCCCACTTGGCAATCCGCCAGCCGCCTCCTCGTTTCAATTATATCTCCCAAAGGAGCTAAACCGACCATCGTGATGGGATGTCCTCGAAGTACTGCTTTAAGCTTCCCATTGCCATAAAAACTCCATACACTAGTTTCTCGCCAATGCGGGTACCTTTGCTTAGATTCAATAAGCACCTCGCTGATATAATAAACCTGGACGGTGAACCGGATACTCTTGCTCGCCTCTTTGCGCCCACCACAATAGCCACGCTGATCACATGAAAGCATTAGCCGCTACATAGAGTAGTAACGGTTCCTTGTCGACGGAGCTGCAAGAACGGGCGGATTGGCTAATCGTCGCTTAAATCCTCAAATGCCTCATCAAGAATCAACCTGCATTTAACCGATCCGCCTTTCTTTAGCATCTGGTATAAGGGGACCACCTTCTCACCGAGGCGGCCGATAAACCGCTCAACGCTGCAATCCGTCTCCGCCAAGCGTTGAACGTCGTTGATACACTTCGTTTAGCCAGGAGGTAATAGCTGTAATCTTCTCCCGGATTAGCTTCAATTCCCGCTTGGACACAAGAAAACCCAATAACTTGCTCGCCGCAGACACCAAAAACGATTTGGCCGCAAGTTGAGCATCATCTTGTAAGTCCATAGGTTATCAAAGGTTTCCTTCAAATCGCCGATCAGCCGCCTCCTTCTCTTGACTTGACCACAATATCATCCACATAGGCGTGTACATTACGGCCGATCTGTTTATGAAGGCAATTTCAGATACATCGTTGATAAGTTGCCTGGGCGCTCTTGAGCCCAAAAGGCATAGATACATAGCAGAAGGCCCCAAAGGGAGTTATGAACGCCGTCTTCTCTTGGTCCTTAACTGCCATTTTGATCTCATGATAACTAGAGTATGCATCCAGAAAACTCAAACGCTCACATCCCGCCAGAGCATCGATATTCGATCAATGCAGGAAGAGCAAAAGGATCTCACGGACAAGCTTTATTAAGGTCATCTGTGGTAATCCACACACATGCGCCAAGTGCCGCTTTTTCTTAAGAACCAAAGATCGGATTGGCAAGCCATTCCGGATGGAAGACTTCAACAATAAAACCAGCGGCTAAGAGCCCGCCACCTCCTCTCCAATAGCTTTGCGTCTTTTCTTCATTAAACCGCGGAGAAATTGCTTCACCGTTTGTACTTAGGATCAATATTAAGAGTGTGTTTCGCCGAAGTTCCTCGGTACACCGGCATGTCAGAAGGCTTCCATGCAAAAATGTCCCAATTCTCACGGATGAACTCGATGAGCGCGCTTTCCTATTTCGAATCCAAGTTGGCACTGATAGTGAACTGCTTGGACGAATCGCCTGGCACGAAGTCAACATGTTTAGTCTCAGCCGCCGATTTGAACTTTAAATCTGGATCATGCTCTGTAGTTGGCTTCTTCAACGGGTCATGTCCGCCGGATCAACATTGTCCTTGTAATATTTCAACTCCTCCGTCAGACAAACCGACTTTCAATGCGAGGGCTGCATCACCTTCCCTCACATTCCAAAGCAATCCTTTATGCGGCTGCCATGAACCGTTATCGCCCTTGTGACCCGCATCTTGAGCTGTAAATAGATATAACAAGGCCGTGCCATGAATTTGGTAAGATAAGCCTACGCCCAAATAGGGCGTGATACGGGCTCTCGATCTTCACCACTTCAAAAGTCGTTGTCTCTCGACCGGAGTCATGATCATCTCCAAAGGCCACCTCCGTGAGCTATCTTGCCAACAGGATATGCTAACTTGCTGTGTACCACACCATGGAACAATCAGATTAGACGGTTTAAGATTTTTATCCGCCATTCCCATATGACTAAGGTCTCATAGTATAGGATGTTAATACCGCTTCCTCCATCCATAAGGACCTTGGTGAGCTTATAACCCCCACTTGAGGGGCTACCACCAATGCTAGTCGACCGGATTGTCGATTCCGGGAGGGTGATCCTCCCCGCCTCCATACGATTGGTTGTTCCACCAGTAAATAACGTGGTACGGCCGTTCAATGTAATTCACCGCCGCTTATAGAGTTTTCCGTCTCGCTTGTCCAAGCTAGTTGTGAAGACATGATATTGCCCACTATTCAACTCGCTGGATGGCTCGATAACTGCATCGTCATTGGCCTGTCACTGGTTGTGACCACTTGGTTATTCTCGATTATTCTCGTTGTTATGTCCAATTGATTGCCATTGAAGCCTCGAACCTAAGCTCCTCCATCGTGACCCGGCCCATAGAAACCGGATCCCGAGCCACCACCGATCCATGATCATACCGAAAGCATTAGAATTTTTGAACTCCTACATAATATAATAGTCCTTCCAAAGGTGGTTGGCCGGTATCTCCCTCGCCCCGTGTTTTGGGCAGTGGCTGGTTCAACAAATAGTTTAGGCGATCCGTTAGGATTCTCGAGCTCCACCACGCATTCGGCCGCTTCTTACTTCGTCACGAACTTTTGTCCCTGCGGCGCTTAGTATTAGCCACAAAATCTACGCTGCCATCCGCTTTACATTTGCCTCCATTCCCATGACCTGCCGTGTTGTGTTTCTCGCTTCTTGGAGTTGCTGTTCTTTTTCCCTTCCCTCGCCTTGTCATCATCGTATCTCGGATCCTTGGTACTATCGTAATCAGCATACTTCACTAAGGCACCCATAAGGGTCCCCATGTCATTGCAAAGGACACTTCATTCGCCCCAATTTGAACTTCGTGGGTTTAAACCGCAATTGACTTCGTGGTTATGATCGCAGAATCAGCGTTGATACGATCCGACGAGTGCAAAATTTCCGAGACACGGGCGCACTCCAATGAGTCGTCGACTCTCCTTCCTCCCCGGACACAGCCGCTAAGTCCACTATTGACATGGGCTGCTTTACATGTGTCCTTGAAATTTTGGATAAACCGGGTTTCAGAATCGGGCCCATGAGTCGATAGAATTGGGCGGCAAGCTCTTTAACCAAGTACGGGTCAGTCCTTCAAGCATCATGGTGAAGTATTTTGCACACGCGGCCTCATCCACATCTAGCATCTCCATGGCCATCTCATAACTCTCTATCCATGCTTCGAGCCAAATTGGCGTGATAGCTTGGCACTTTATGCTGGCCTTTGAAATCCTTTGGGCAAGCGCATTATTGCGTAAAGCGGGATTAGACAGGCACCCCCAAGGGACTCAAGTGACCCCTCGCTCGACCGATGTGGTCGGGCAACCGCGTGGAGTCGACGTGCTCTCGCTTTCGTTTCTCGCTTAACTCAGCCTCCCCGCAAGCTCGGCCTGGTCTACCACTTCCTCGAAAGGCCAGGAATACCGCCCACCGGTCATTGCCACGGGCCGCTTCACGGTTCCGCGCGCTGCTTGATACGGCCGGTTCATCCATACCGCTGTTGTTGCTCTCGCTCGGACGAGGTGGAAATGAATCATGTCACGGCTGTAATGAGTATGCTTCCTATTGGATCAAAGCAGTCCGGCGAGCTCCTTGACCCGACATCGCCTCCACCGCTATGGAGAATCACCTTCGATCGGGATGGCCTCCAATCGTGAAGCTTACAGCCGATTTAGATTGTCCATAGGATTGGAATAATGACCCGGAGGAGTCCTGACCGGCTGAGGTACGCTATCATTTTGCCGAGGAGGTTCCATTAAACGGGTTGGACCGCGCGCTTCGCCCAGGCGCCTCGCTGGTTTACCACCGGCGGATTATCGGTTCCCGCCTCGGGTGTGAAAGAGATTTCTAGTGTCGAAACTCAAGGCAAGCGGACCGGTGCTTCCGCCAGACCTCATGCGATATGCTCGATCCAGATAAGCTTGTAGGCCTGGCCATCTAAAGCGGCCCGCTTCGGGCCATCCTGTCGTTCTCACCTGCTAGGTCGGCCTTGGCCTGATTGATCTGCCCTCACCTTTGCACTTCCGCGCCAGGCATCCTGATCCGCCGGGTTGGCTTCCGCCATAAGCACAGCTAATGCATCAAACAGATCAGATAAGAGTTGAGCCGGCGGGCACGCAGGACCTCCTGCCCTGGCCACCACCGCCGCTGAAGATCCGGAGAACATTGCCGCCATGGTCGAAGAGTGGACCGCCGCCTGTGTACCAGCCATAAATATTCCAACCCTAAGTAGGCAGATCGGAGGGTCCTAATACTGCCGCCATCGTAACAGCCCCTACACTACCATCTTGCAATTGATACAATCATTCGGTTTCTCCTGCCGAGGACTCGTCCGCCGAATAGACGACAGTCTCACTACCATATCCTGATTCATCCTCGCAGTTCCCTCCGTGGATGACCCCCACGAAGGCACGCTTCACGGCCGGTTTAACCTAGGCGGATCTCGCACACTGAGCCGTCTCGACGAGGTCGGTGCAGATGTCCGGCTCAAGACCCGGTTCACCGATCTTGCCAATGAAGACGTGTATGCCACCAAAGGGGACCCGGTACCCGTACTCGATTGAGCCGGCCTCGGGGCCCCATCCTCGCATCGTCGATGTAGATCTTGCCGCGACGACTCTTGGTCATTCGCCCACAAAGATAGCCCTTGAGTCCTTCGAACTTGCCCTCCAAGAACGTCAAACCATCGGCGATAGCCCCACGGTGGGCGCCAACTGTCACGGGTTTGTCACGGCAGATGTCCTCGTGAAAGGACTTAGTCGTGGAGCCATCGCCACGGGTTAACTTGAAGGGGTTAAAGCGGACACAAAGACATGGGCGTTATATTAGTTCGCCCCTTCTCGATGAAGGTAAAGCCTATGTCTAGTTGTGATGGAATTGATGGGGTTTCGAGGACTAGGAGCAAACAAGCTTCGCCTAAGACTCGAAGTTGTGGTTGTCTATCCTTAAACCGCCACCGGTCGCCCCTTTATATACATGGGTGACGCCTGTTTCATAGAGTCCCGACGGCTCATAGATGTATCCGCTCGGTCTCTACTATTCCTAACTTACAAGACAAGTTACATGCCGATGCCGGTTTACAACTACAGGTATGAACTGCTATGGGCCATAAGCCTTCTACTACCTTCTTGGGCTTTAATATGTTCAACTATCGATGAAGTTAACCCTACCGTCTCCGGCCGGTTTACCCTTAGCGGTAATATCCCCAACACAGCGGGCGACTTATAGCAAGGGGTCCAAGAAGGCCCAAGAAGACAAGACGTGAAGATGACGGTTCATAAACATGCTTATTGGAGGCCCAAGACCCAGAGGCGACTCAAGACCCGAAGGTGTGAGCCGCCCGATGATGACTTGCTCTGTAAGGGAAGAGAATTAGAATAAGAGTCGGTTACGTTGTGTGATCCAACATGGACTCTTGTAAACCTCTGAACCTCGACTGGTGTATATAAAGGCGAGACCCGGCAGCGGTTTAACTCAGGAAACAATTGATTGATAGCTAGGTCAAGCGTATTCGCTCCCTTGTAATCGAAACTCAAGCAATACAGCTAGAAGCAAGATGTAGGCCATTACCTCATTGCGAGGGGCCGAACCTGGGTAAATCTTTTGTGTCCTTTGTCCCGTTCAACCCCTTAGAGCTAACCTATGTTGCAATGGCTCCATACCTAAGTCCTTTCACTAGGGTATCTGCAGTGACAAAACAACGACAAGGGTCCTATGGTTGGTCGAGGCTCTGATCCCAACTTGTCACGCCCATTATGCGATCCTATCCGAGAGGAACTCGAAGGTCCCACCAAGGATAGAGCCGCATATTGAAGACGTTATTGCAAGGTGGATATCATTACATCGCACTCATTACATAATATATAGGGATACAAACAAAGGCATACACTTGCCTCACCAATACATCAAACATGATACGTAAAGCAACATCCGCTTCATGGATGAAACACAAACGAAAAAGCTCAAACGACATCCACTGCGCTTAGCCTGTGTCAAAGCCGACCAGAACCCATCCTCGATCGAAGAAGAAGCAGAAGAAGAACTCCAAAACAAGTAAACATTGCTCTGATGTCATGACATCGCATTACCTGTACCTGCATCTGTTGTTGTAGTAAACTGTGAGCCATGAGGACTCAGCAATCCCATTACCATGGGTATCAAGACTAGCAAAGCTTAGTGGGTATGGAATAGATAAGTGGTGAGGTTGCAACAAGCACTAAGCATTGTATGGTGGCTAACTTACGAGTACAAGAGTAAGAAGAGTAACTACGCATAAAGGTCGCAACTAGTATGATCAATGAGTGATCCTGAACTACTTACGAGCCAAACATAACCCCACCGTGTTCGTTTCTCGACTCACTCAAAAAGAGACAGTCACGGTTACACACGTTGTTGGTGCATTTTATTTCTGGTCTAGTCTCGAGTTCTCTAAAGCCGGATATTAAAAATTCCCATCTCATGTACATATCTCGCGCACGGCTTCCAAAAAGATTAAACCTCAGAGGGGTGCCCCAACTTAGTCCATCACAAACACTCACGATCAATGGAGGGAAATCCTCCTCCGGAACAACCCGATCAAGCTCGTAATCCCGTTCACAAGACATTTTTGACAATGGTAAAACAAGTCCAAAGAAGACCTCCCGACGTGTCGACACCCCGATAGTAGCCAAGGCCAGATTTCGCCTTTTAGGCCACGATCGGATGGGGACATGCTACGGTAAAACCAGACCCCAAGTTTCCCTGCAGGTATGCCCTGAAGTCTGCCCGGTTTGGACTAACACCTTCAAAGATCGCCTCGTATTATGTTGAATAACGAACATCGGGTAGCGCTAACTCCATATGCTTCAAATTTATTATCGTGTTTATTATTATGTTGGGCAAATGGTAAAACCAATGCTGGGCCTTGCTGGAGGAGTTTTATTCAAAGCGAACTGTCAAGGGGGGCCCATAAACCCAATCGTGTTAGGGAACGCAAAATCAAGGAACATAACACTGGTATGACAGAAACTAGGGCAGCATGAGTGGAACAAAACACCAGGCAAATGGCCGAGCCTTCCAACCATTTCTAGGTATATAGATGCATTAATTAAATAAGAGGTATTGTGATATCCCATGATATCCATGTCCCAACATGGAACAACTCCGCATCAAGACCTCGCAACTAGCAACGCTAGAAGAGGGGCTGAGCAAAGCGGTAACATAGCCAAACAACGGTTTGTCGGGATGGTGGAAAAGGTTTGAGGCTTATCATGGCAACTTGGGAGGCTTGATAAACATGTGGTAGGTAGCGCGACATAGTGATAGCATCGAGACAACTAACAAATCAAAGATAGTAGTGGTATCCAGGGTAATGATCATCTTTCCTGAAATCCTGCTCGGAAGAATATCGAGTCCATGACATAGTCGAACCAACGTAGTCGATCGAATCCTCACAATCGCAACGGAACCGGAACTATCGAGAAGAGGCACAACTGCAAAGAAGCAAACAACTCGGTAAACAAACAACACATCAGCACGGCATGATGCACAACCAA
Organism: Aegilops bicornis; assembly: GCA_021605145.1. Taxonomy (NCBI): domain Eukaryota; kingdom Viridiplantae; phylum Streptophyta; class Magnoliopsida; order Poales; family Poaceae; genus Aegilops; species Aegilops bicornis. The sequence goes on from JAHIAL010000089.1 coordinate 36,363, forward strand.
GTATGATGCATGACAAGATTAAATGTTGTTACTCATGGCAAGAGATGATGCAAGCAAGAACTCCACATCAAAGCAAGGTTAAATGAGGCCGGAAACAACACATAACAATTCTGGAAAGTCTCGATATTTAAATTTCGAATTTGGTAGTGTTCTAAACGAAACATTATGTTAAAGTTGTTAAATAGCAAGTTAAAGTGCACCATGATGATCTACACGCTTTTCTAATCAAGTTACATATAAAGTTCATTTAATTTGGAGCTATAGTCTAAAATATATGAGCAACACAACTTAAACATGACATTAATGCAAATGCAAGCAAAACACAATCACAAACAGTCCAAAACATGGATGCAACAAGGTAATATGAAACTACATGCAAATCTAAGAAAGTTTCATATAGGACATTGTGACAGCCTGGTTTTTGCTCTTTTTCTTTTTCTGCTTTTCTTTGCCATTTGATTTGAATTTGGGTTTTTGAATGAACTCAATTGGACAAAATCAATTGGACATGTCCTTGATTTTCACCCAAGTGACTCACCTCCCTCCCAAAACCATCACTTCCTCTCTCACATATCCCATAATGGCCATAGGAATATTTTTCATAACTGAAAATATTCATTTTATTCCCTGAAAACCACTGCAGCAACATATGCTCCAAAGCAACCTTCATTTTTCTTGCCACAAAAATCTGAGAAAATTCTCAAATATTCTTTGAACCTTGGCACACCTCCCTGAGCAAAAATATTGCATGGTCACTTGGAATATTTTTTCTACAGAATATCATTTCTGTTCTAGATAGAAAATGCAGTTTCTGTGAAGTGCAATTTTCTTTGATCAAATGAAGCTGAGATTTTTAGGGCTTCATTACCTTCCTAAGGTACCACTAACCACCAAAGATTAGCCCTAAACTCTTTGTAGATTTTTCTCAGTTAGCCTCACAAGTTTCTGTCTAGAAACTTGCCAGGAAGAAACCCGCTCGCACAGCCCACTTGTGATCAACTCAAAGCATTGGCCCAACCTAAACCATCAAGGCCTACACGCCTGCATACATGAATTAAATGCAATGCACGGCATGATGCCGAGTTCACGCGCGGATCAAGGTTTCGTCCAAGCATGCTGGCATGCATCCGACACGCTCTGCGTCGCGCTCGAGCCTCTGTTGAGCTCGTGCTCGCTTCCCAGCTCGCTGTGCCTTGCCAAACCTCGCCACAATCATCGTCCCGATGCCCTTAAGTCCCCCTGGCACTCGTTGACGATAGAGCTTGCCGCAGCAAGCACGTGCATGACACGGCCAAGCACACAGTGCGCCTGTGCCACTGTGCTCGTCACCACCCGCGCTCCTATGCTCGTCTCCGTCTTCCCATAGTGGCCATGTGAGCTATGTCTTCTTCTCCCCCTCTCACTGACGCTTCTCGTCACCAAGCGTCCCTTCCAGAGAACTCCGACGAAGCCCGAGCCCCTCTCCTCTCTCGCCTATAAATATGGCCATTCCCCGCCTCTCCAAGCATCACCACACACTCACACATCCCCCACGATGTCAGAGACAGTCAAGAGCTCAGCCGGCAAGCCTTTGACGCCGTCCGCGACCGAGTTCGCTAGTGATCCCCGCTGCCGACCCCACCTATCCAGAGCCGCCGAGCTCGACCAACTTCTCCCAAGGTTGCTCCTGTGATCCACCGATTATACGCTTGGTGTAGTTGGAGCCCCTGGAAATGCCTTGCCTCGCCGGAATCGTCTTCTTCGACGAGCTCTCTCCACCGACGCCTCTGGAGTCGACCACCGCGACCAACTCCGACCACCTCTAGCCACTTTCCGAGTACGTACAGACTCGCCATAGTCTTGCTGGCCCATTCTCAACGGGCGGCTGACGCCTCCTCACGGGAGAATCACCAAGAACCACCGCCCTCCTCCTGCTTTTCCTCCCCTTCTAAAACTGACCATGGGGCCCACTGTCAATTTTCTCACCATGCCAAAGCGGTATTAGTGGTGGCGCCCCACGGAAATACGCTTTCGACGCACCTCCTCCTGGTTTATATTTTTATTTGAATTTAATTCATATATTGACCAGAAACTTTGACCAGCCATAAATTTTAAACATAAGTTCAAATGAATTGATTCTTTTTGAATTGTGTTTGTGTTGAAATACTCCAGCAGGACAAAAAAGTTGAGATTTTTCTCTGCTGCCTAGAATATCTAGTGAATTACGGAATTGTTCTTGATATTTTCTTTTTGTTGTTTTAATTATTTTCAGAGGGAGAAGCTTGTCTTGAGGAGAACCAGGAGGAGTGTGAACCTCCTCTGAACTAAGGCAAGCCACACCAACATTTGCATGGTGTCATTTCAATATTTAAGATTTTTCCAACTTAATATGAGTTATTTCATGCATTTAATTATTGAAATGAATATTGCTTATGCTAGTTGCTTTGCCATGGTTGAAATTCTTAGTTTACAGTAGAGTTTGAATGAATGGACTAGTATGAGGCAGTAGAAGTAGTTTTGATTGAGTGGTTATGATATGGTTATGATCTGTATTATTTTCACATATGAGGAATTGATTTTAATATGTTAATGGCATAACAAAAAATGATGAGTGTTAAAACCAGTGAAGTGAAATCAGTTAAGTTAAGTGATGACTAGTGCAAGTAGAAAACTTTGATGATGTTGATCTGTTTACTTTATGTGATATGGGATGCATGTCAGATAGTTGCATGTTCATGGCATATTGTGACTCGAGTTATTTTCATTTCGAAAGTTAAACCTAATATTAATTCAACTTGAACATAATGTTGCTCGAGTCATGGTGCCACCGAATCGAAGTTTTTCCCAAAGGTAACCACCTTTGCCTTTATGGGAAGGCCTTTATTCGTCTCGTTGTCATGCCTCTGGTCGGTACCTACAAAAGAGGGAAGGTTATGTGCATGCGGTACCCTGGCCCGGTAAGCAGACATAACCTTGTGTGCCTGTTATTATTATGGTACCCTGTCCCCGTTTGGGACCGTTGATTTGTTTTGCCACGATGGTGGCCATTGATGTATTTGTAGACATGGGGCCACCCATGACCGAGCCTGTAGGGGAGTTAGTCGGAGTGGCCGAGATTGTCATGGCAATGGGAGGGTTCTGTCGGAATGTCGTTGGTCCACTCGAATGGGAGTGTGAGGCCATGGATTCCATGATGTGGGTATAGTGTACTAACCTCTGCAGAGTGTTTATTAAATGTATCGATAGCTGCGTCCTCGGTTACAGACATAGCTCGTGAGTAAGTCACACCATGGATCAACATGATTAAGTAATCTTGCACACTAAATTTATATGCTTGGCACTTGTTAAGTGATGAGATTTGTGAGATCATGAAGATGGTGGTTGTGGGAACCAAAGTGTTCGTTTCATTTTTGATCCGGGCATGATCACCATTTTGGTTACGAGGTAACCCGACTGGTAGGAAAGACCGAGGGACTCGGTGCACAAGTTTGGTTCACTGCATCAGTAGTTGATACATCTCCAACGTATCTATAATTTTTGATTGTTCCATGTTGTTTTATTATCAATCTTGGATGTTTTATAATCATTTTATAGTCATTTTATATCATTTTTTGGTACTAACCTATTGACATAGTGCCAAGTGCCAGTTGTTGTTTTTCCATGTTTTTTACATCGCAGGAAATCAATATCAAACGGAGTACAAATGCCACGAAACTTCACGATGATTTTCTATGGGCCAAAATGAAGCAGATGCCCTGGTTGCACCTGGGGGGAGTCCCGAGGAGGGGACAACCCACAGGCGGCCTTAGGAGGCCCCTGCGCCTCGGTGGGTTGTGCCCACCCTCGGGTAGCCCGGACCGCTTTCTTTGCTCTATAAATACCCCAAAAATACCGTAACCCTAGGGGAGTCGATGAAATATTCATCCACCGCAGCAGAAGTCTAGAACCACCAGATCCAATCTGACACCATCACGGAGGGGTTCACCACTTCCATTGGTGCCTCTCCGATGATGCGTGAGTAGTTCTTGTAGACCTTCGGGTCTGTAGTTAGTAGCTAGATGGTTTTCTCCCTCTCTATCTCTCTCTCTTTCTCTCGCTGAATTCTCAATATAATGGTCTCTTGGAGATCCGTATGATGTAACTCTTTTGCGGTGTGTTTGTTGGGTTATGATCAGTCATATCTTTTTATATCCATGAAAGTTATTTGAGTTTCTTTGATCTCTTATATGCATGATCTCTTATAGCCTCGTATTTCTTCTCCGATATTTGGGTTTTTTCTGGCCAACTTGATCTATTTATCTTGCAATGGGAAGAGGTGCCTGGTAGTGGGTTCGATCTTACGGTGCTCAATCCCAGTGACAGAAAGGGAAACGGCATGTATGTTCGTTGCTACTAAGGACAAAAAGACGAGATCTATATCTACCGCCATATAGATAAGTAGATCTTGTCTAAATCATGTCATCGTTCTTATTGCATTACTCCGTTTTCCCATGAACTTAATACACTAGATGAATACTGGATAGCGGTCGATGTGTGGAGTAATAGTAGTAGATGTAGGCAGGAGTCGGTCTACTAATCTTGGACATTATGCCTATGTAATGATCATTGCTTGGATATCGTCATAATTATTTGAAGTTCTATCAATTGCCCAACAGTAATTTGTTTACCCACCATTTGCTATTTTTCTCGAGAGAAGCCACTAGTGAAACCTACGGCCCCCGGGTCTTCTTTCTTATATATTTGCCTTGCGATCTACTTTTCCTTTGCATTTATATTCAGGTCTATTAAATGAAACAATACAAAAATACCTTGCTGCGTTTTATCTTTATTTATTTTATTTGGCATTCGATTTATCAATCTACTACAATTTATCTCACATCCACTTGCCTATCTTGAGATCCCGTACCTCGGAAGGGATCGATAACCCCTTTAACTCGTCGGGTTGTGAGGTGTTGTTGTTTGTGTGCAGGTGCCGTTTACGTTGTGTTGCTTGGTTCTCCTACTGGTTCGATACATTTGTTTCATAACTGAGGGAAATACCTACCGTCGCTGTGCTACATCATCCCTCCCTCTCCGGGGAAGTACCGACGTAGTTCCAGCTACCATCAAGGAGAATTTCTGGCGCCGTTGCCAGGGAGGATCTTCAACATAACCAGGTTCCTAATCACAAATATCATCTCCTTGCAATTTACATTATTTGCCATTTGCCTCTCGTTTTCCTCTCCCCCACTTCACAAAACTTTGCCGTTTTATTCGCCCTCTTTTTCGTTTGCCCTTTTCTCGCCAGATCTCATGTTTGCATATGTTGCCACGTGCCTTCTATTTGCTTGCATCTTTGCTTGCTGAAAATTTATTGATATGGATCCTCATCCACTTGCTAATCTTTTCAAAAGATCCAATTATGTTGAACCAGTTGCTAGTGATTTGAGTGCACTTGATTATCTCCATGAAGTTCTGCTTGAAATTTGTGAATCTGAAAAATCGTGATGAAGTGTTAGATGAATAAATTTATGAAGTGATTCATGATAACACCTTGAATGAAAAGCATGATTGCAATGATTTTAATATAAATTCTATCAATGTCAATTGTGTTAACAATATGCAAAACCCCAAGCTTGGGGATGCTAATTTTGCAATGTCCACTACTTACTGCAATCATCATGATTCGGGTGACTTTTCTTATGATCTTGAAAATTTATTTAAACCTCATGATGAATATGTTTGCAATAATATTGAAAGTTGTAGCGACCCAACCTCAGACGGTCAAGTCTCTGTGTTCAGTGTCATCCCTGGATCGGTAATGTTGACACACACAGTACTCGAAGGATTTATAACAGAGTAGCAATCACACACTTATTACATCGAATGTCTCAAAAGAGAACTTATTACAATAAATATGGCTTAAGGCCATCTAAATGCGATAACAGTGGATGCCTTGGAAGATAAAGTGAGTCCATCAACTCCAACGGCATAGCTGAGTGCATGACAAACAACCTATCGCACCTTACTCCTCATCTGAAAAGTCTGCAACATGATATGTTGCAGTAGCTGAAACGGGTCAGACATGGAATATGTCAGCAATATAACATAGTAGAGCAATGAATGTATAAATGCTATCACTACATGCATATATGGTTGGTGGAGGCTCTATGGTTATAATGTTTTTGTGAAAAGCCAATTTTTCCCTACAACAAAGGAATATACTTTATTTAACTATCATGGTGGTTCAAGCATTGAGAATGGTACCCCCATATCAATCCCAATTAAAAGTAATTATCAACCCAACAAATTAATTTAGAGTGATGAGATCCATATGATAATCCAAGAACCAGATACTCAAGATGTCCATAACCGGGGACACGGCTAACCATGATTAGTTTGTACACTCTGTAGAGGTTTGCACACTTTTCCCCACAAGACTCGATCTCCTCCGTTGGATTTCACGCACTGCAAGGTGTTTGAGAAACAGATGACCGAGACACAGTCTTTCAGAAGCATTAACTCTAACCCCGGGTAGACAGTACCAACCAACATCCCCTACATCTGCTAGCCTACCACTGGAAGAGGTGATGCAACCTACTTAACTATGCTAGAGCCCATAATAGCTTGTGGCTGCACACGGAAGTTTCTAGCACGAATAACCTTATGATCCCTTTGAGTCTGGGTGGCGGACCATAGGAGGATCACACCAGATAACCCGGGGATCTCCTAGGACAACACTGGTATAACCCCAGGTGCCCAAAACCAACAATCCACCCAGATGTGTATTAAAGTTGCCACCTTAGAATTGAACCATTAATTAAACACTCACATCTGTCGTGGATACACTCAAACCCAATCCCCGTCTACGAGCATAGCATAGCGATATAAGCATAACATAGAGGTAACTCCCAAGGGTTTGATAACAAAACAGGTAATACGTTCTACCTCATCAACTACTTCCCGATACCCACAATTTAATCACATCCTAATCATGCAGTGTTTGACGATTGGAACTAATGCATAAAAACTGGGTATGAAAAGTATGATCAATGTGTTACTTGCCTTGCTGACGATCTACAAAACCTAGTGACTCATAGTAGCACGCTTCGCACTCTGGGAATTCTATCGCAAACAAACAATAGCATACATAAGCAATCAAGCAAAGATGCACGGGTAAAACTCAAATAAGAACACCTAACCAGAAAGTTCAACTGAAGAACTCCGGTTTGCGAAAAGAATCAAATCAAACAGAGCAACAAAACACAAACCACGAAATAAACAAGATCCGATTACTAATCTAGACCAAAGTCAAATTTTATAGTACCAAAATCTTGTTCAAGTTGGTTAAACAGAAAGAGGGCTTCGAGACGAAGATCTAGGCACTTGTTTCACCTGATTTGGATAAACGAGCGAAAAGATATACTAGATCGAATATTAGAGCACAAATCGCGATCAGAAATAATCGTGGAAAAACCCTGGAAAAAGAAAAAACTGACGAACAGGCTAATGAATGAACGTTCGCTGTCTGCGACTAACCGACGAACAACGTTCGTTAAAACGAACGTATGGAGGAACGTCCGCTAAATAAATAAACCGACCGAAAACCGAATGAACCGATCTATTTAAAAAAAACTAGATCTAGGGTTTTCTAAAAACAAACGGTTTTCTCGAGAAACCCGGACGGCGGCGGCTACCTCGGCGTGGCCGGGATCGATCGTGGTCGGCGACTGGCGCGACTCGCATGGCGGGCGCCGGCTTGCATGGGCGGCGGCATCGCTGTGAGGCGACGGCGCCACGGCGGCCGTGGCGCTTAGGGTTTCAAGTGGGCCGGGTGGCTTGGCGACCTCGGTCCTCTCCTTATAAAGCCGGCCGGCGGTGTCCTAGTCGGGCACGGCCCGTTAGGTCGGTGGTCTCTTTTATTTTTAAACCTGACGCGGAAAAACAAATAAAAGAAATACTAAACGGACTCCAAAAATCCTGAAATAAATTTTCACGGTCCTCTAATAATATTCTGGAGAACGTGAACATTTATTTTGGCCTCTAATGCAATTTTGAAAAACGCATATTTTTCCTAATTCAAATAAATCGCAATAAAATCCAAATAAAATTTCATTTGATTTCAATATTTTTCCTCCGATATTTCACTTATTTTTTGGAGAAGTCATATTATCTCCTCTCATATATTTTAATATGAAATATTTTCGGGGAGAAAAATTATTAAACCAAAATGATCCTGGCCTCAATATTTGATAAAATTCAAATTTGAAGAACGTGAAATCCCCAACTCTCTCCGTGGGTCCTTGAGTTGCTTAGGATTTCGAGGATCGCGAAATGAAATGCAATAGAATATGATATGCATGAATGACCTATGTATAACCTTCCAAATTGAAAATTTGGGATGTTACAAACCTCTCTTTCCCAGGTGTGGGTTGGCTAGAAAATAGGTGTGGGTGGTCCTTGCGTAGATCATCCTCTCTTTCCCAGGTGGATTCCTCCTCGGTATGGTGGCTCCACTGAACTTTGAAAAACTTGATAACCTTGTTGCGAGTAACTCAGCTGACAAACTCGAGAATTTTGACAGGTTTCTCCTCATATGTCAAATCACTAACCAACAGAATTGCTTCTAGGGGCAGTGTATCTCTCAGAGGAATATCGGCCATCTCTACATGGCACTTCTTCAACTGGGAAACGTGAAACACATCATGAACTTCTGACAGTCCTCCGGGCAACTCCAACTTGTAGGCAACCTCTCCCATGCGTTCCAAAACACAATACGGTCCTACAAATCTCGGTGCTAACTTTCCCTTGACTCCAAAACGTTTAACTACTCGCAGGGGTTGCACTCGTAGATATGTTCTGTCTCCGATTTCATAGGCTACCTCCTTGCGTTATGAGTCGGCATAACTCTTCTGTCGGGACTGAGCTACCTTCAGTCTATCTCGAATCAGCTTAACCTTCTCTTCAGACTCCTTAATCAAATCCGGTCCAAACAACTGGCGGTCTCCAACTTCATCCAACATCAATGGTGTTCGGCATCTTCTTCCATACAGGGCTTCGAACGGTGCCATCTTCAAACTGGCCTGGCAGCTGTTGTTATATGAGAACTCTGCGTAGGGCAGGTTGTCATCCCAACTAGATCCATAATCTAGCGCACTAGCTCTAAACATGTCCTCTAGAATCTGACTGACTCTCTCAGTCTGTCCATCTGTCTATGGATGAAAAGCTGTACTGAACTCTAGTCTGGTTCCCAAAGTCTGGTGCAGCTGGTGCCAAAACTTTGAAGTAAACTGTGTTCCTCTATCTGATACGATGGTCCTCGGAACTCCATGCAGACATACGATCCGTGTCATGTATATCTTGGCCAACTTCACACTTGTATAGGTGGCTTTCACTGGGATAAAGTGAGCTACTTTGGTCAAGCGATCCACTACTACCCAGATAGAATCATATCCCGATCGGGTCCTGGGTAATCCGGTGATAAAATCCATGCCAAGTTTGTCCCACTTCCATTCGGGTATCGGCATAGGCTGCAGTAGTCCTGGCCGACTTACGATGTTCTCGCCTTCACTCTACGACATACATCACATACTGGCCACATACTCGGCAATATCCTTCTTCATTCCGTCCACCGAGAAATGGTCCTTCAAATCCAAAGACATCTTGGTGTTTCCGTCAGTCCATGAGCTTCCGGCATCAACTTCCCTGATCTCTACATTATTGGGAACATAAACAAGGTCCTCGAACCACAACAATGCTGACTGAACCTCCAATGCTGCAACAAAACCTCTAGGAACTATCTCCAAACTTAGCTCCCTGAGATCTTCTACTAACTCCCTTGGCAATCCACCTATTACTACGGTATTGGCATAACCCTTCCGGCTCAAAGTGTCTGCTACGACATTGGCCTTGCCTGGATGATGGTGCAACTTCATATCATAATCATTTATGAGTTCCAACCATCTCCTCTGCCTGAGGTTCAGCTCCTTCTGGGTAAAAATGCACTTCAAACTCTTGTGATCCGTGTACACATCACAACGGTTTCCAATAAAAAAATGTCTTGAGGTCTTAAGTGCATGCACTACGGCTGCTAACTCCAAATCATGCGTGGTATAATTCAACTTAAGCGGTCGAAGTTGTCGTGAAGCATATGAAACAACTCTTTCGTCTTTGCATAAGTACTCTTCCAAGTCCTAAGCGTGAGGCGTCGCAATACACTTGGAAATCCTTGCGTATATCCGGCAGAATTAGCACTGGGGTTGTAGTCAAACGTTTCTTCAACTCCTGGAAACTTGCTTTACATTCCTCTGTCCAATGGACTTGGTATCTTTCTTAACCAATGCCGTCATAGGCTTCGCAATCTTGGAAAAATTCTCAATGAATCTCCGGTAGTATCCCGCTAGTCCTAGAGAACCGCGGATCTCTCCAACTGAGGTGGGTGCCAACCACTCAGTGACAGATTGAACCTTGGTGGGATCCACTGCTATACTCTCACCTGATATAACATGTCCAAGGAATCCAACTTCCTTCAACCAAAACACACACTTGCTGAACTTGGCAGATAACTGATGCTCCTTGAGCTTCTCGAGAACTAAACACAAATGCTCGTTGTGTTCCTCTTCATTCTTCGAGTGTACCAAAATATCATCAATAAACACCACGACAAACTTATCCAAGAACTCCATGAACACCTTGTTCATCATACTCATGAAATAGGCAGGGGCGTTAGTTAGTCCAAATGACATAACCGTACACTCATATAATCCGTACCTTGTGGTGAAAGCTGTTTTTGGTATATCCTTTTGTCGAATCTTCAGCTGGTGATATCCTGATCGCAAATCGATCTTCGAAAACACTTTAGCTCCTTGCAACAGGTCAAACAAATCATTGATCATCGGCAGTGGGTACTTGTTCTTGATCGTCACTTCATTCAACGCACGATGATCAACAACCATTCTTAATGATCCATCCTTCTTCTCAACCAAGAGCACTGGGGCTCCCCATGGTGATGAACTTTGTCGGATGTAACCTTTCTCCAACAACTCCTTAATCTGCTTCTTGATATCTTCCAGATCATTTGCGGGCATCCGGTACGGTCTCTTCGATATTGGCCCAATGCATGGCAATAGCTCTATCAAAAACTCCATATCTCGATCTAGCGGCATGCCTAGTAACTCCTCTGGAAGTACATCGGGGTAATCATTCACTACCGGCACGTCCTCCTGAACAACTCCTGAGAGAGAATTTACTTGAGTCCTCCTAGGCGCATGCCTAGATACATACTTCATCTTTTTTCCCTCCGCGGTGGTGAGTAGGATTGATCTGCTAGCACAGTCAATGTTTCCTCCATACTTTGATAACGAATCCATTCCTAGTATCACATCCAATCCTTGTGACTCCAAAATTACTAGGTTTGAGGGGAAAACATGGCTGCCAATGATTAAGGGTATCCGATCGCACTATCAGCTGGCCACATACTCTACATCGGGTGAGCTCACTAGCAAGGGTGTCCTAATGGCTAAGGTGGGTAACTTAAACTTGTCCGCAAATCCCCTTGAAATGTATGAATGCAATGCACCGGTATCAAATAAAACAAGGGCGGTAAATGACTTAACCAAAACTTCATCGATAATCGTGATCAGTCGCTCTTCGACCTCCTTCACGCTCACGTGGTTCACTTGTCCCCTGTTGAAAGGGTTGGGCTTCTTCCCAAGCGCTTCCATTGCCATTTCCGCTCTTCAATTCCGGACAATCATTGGCGTCTTGCCAGATCTTCCCAAGACTTGAAAAAGGTAATGTGACTTTGGTCCTTCTTGGCGGGTGTGGGTGGGTTAGAGCGGTTCTGGCTACTGCTTGCGCCATTTCCGTTTCCATTCTTGGGGCCGCTATGCTTATGCGAACTAACTCCATTGTGAGTGTGGCCTCCATGGTTATGGGTCAATCCTCCCAAGTTCTGGGTGAAACAAGGCTTCTGCTAAGCTCCAGAATTGTACTTTCCTTGTCCATACTTCCTATTGCGGCTCTCAATCTGCTGTTGCTTCCCTTCAATCATAAGAGCCTTGTCTACCAGCTCCTGGTAGTTGTTAAATGTTGCCACCATCAACTGCATGCTCATCTCATCATTAAGCCCTTCCATAAACTTCTCTTTCTTCGCGGCATCTGTGCCCACATCATCAGGGGCATAACGAGATATCTTACTAAACTCATCTACGTACTGGGCCATAGTACGATTTCCCTGGCGCAAATTGTGAAACTCATGCTTCTTCATGCTCCTAGCTCCTGTTGAGACATGGGCGGTGCGAAATGCTTGCTGAAATTGATCCCAAGTGATATTGGCTATAGGAAAGTGGCTATGTAATTCTCCCACCATGATCTTTCTTTGGTCCATCCAATTGGTGTGCGGCAACGCACCTTCTCAGCATCAGTGCAAGCTGCGGTGGTCAACTCTCTTCCAATCTTGCGTAACCAGTCATCAGCAACTATTTGCTCGGTGCTACAGGAAAACACCGGTGGCTGCAACCTCAAAAAACGGGCTAAGTTGTCAATTGGAGGTGGTGGCGGTGGGTTGTTGTTGTTGTTGTTGCCTGGTTCTGAACTAGTATCTGCATCAAGGCATTCTGCTGCTGGATCAACTGGGTGATCTCCGGTGCGAAGACAAATCCGGTGTCACGTCTCGGAGGCATCTGATGGATTTAGAGGGAGAGATTAGAATGGAAATGAGGTCTAGGGAGAAAACACTACCCATATGCACATGAGACAAACACAATCATACCACACCAATCAATTCAATCAAGGGCATACATTCGATCTAAAACTATTGTTACAAAAGTGCTCGGACTACTACTATATACATGGGGCGGGATACTACTAATCATCTAGAAATATTGATCGGTGGAAGACTCCGTGATATTTGCTCCAGCTTCGTCTTCATAATCATCATCACTATAGTCGGGGTCGGAGTCAGTGTCGTCGATGATAATGTAGTCTTCAGAACGAATTTCCTTGGGTTCGTCGTCTTCTCCTCCTGGCGCGGGGTCTCCCATGAAAATTCCTAGCTTCCCTGTTAGATCGTCATTCTTCTCCACAAGTATCGTCATTTCCTCTTCATATCCATCGCGTGTAGACTTGAGTTCCTCTTCTAGCTCTGTGATCCTAGTCATCGCCTTCTTCAAATCTATCATGCCTGCGCACATCTGGTTCTCCTGGCGTCGAACATGCTGGTTTAACTCCTGAATGAAAGCTGCTATGGACACGTCCCTCCTGGTGCTGACTATCTCCCATTGCTCATCTCGACGCCCACATATTTGGTAGATAGTGTCCTTCAGCTCCTGTTTGTAGACTTCACCGATGCATCCCATGGCGATGTGAGCTGCCATGCTCTTTCCTAGACTCCAGGTTGGGGCATCAAAGGAAAACTCTATGGGCTCCGTAACTAGCGTGAGTGTCCTTCCTGGAACTTGAACTCCAATCATCCAGCGCTCTTCTTCTGGTAAAGTGGCGGTGTAGGTACCGGTGAAGCTTGGTATTCCGATGTTCAGGTACCTAGTGACTTCCTTCAGGTGTCGTCCAAAGGGTGTCTCTTCATCCGGTTGTGCAAACTTGTTCCTCGAGTCCGCCATCCTAAAGAGTAGGAAATGGAGAGAAGTTAGAAATGAGTAGATAAGAGTGACCTATGGCTCATCTTAGTGGTCGTGTCCTACATTCAACGTGTGATCTGATACCATCTTGTAGTGACCCGACCTTAGACGGTCAAGTCTCTGTGTTCAGTGTCATCCCTGGATCGGTAATGCTGACACACACAGTACTTGAAGGATTTATAACTGAGTAGCAATCACACACTTATTACATCGAATGTCTCAAAAGAGAACTTATTACAATAAATATGGCTTAAGGCCATCTAAATGCGATAACAGCGGAAGGCTTGGAAGATAAAGTGAGTCCATCAACTCCAACGGCATAGCGGAGTGCATGACAAACGACCTATCACACCTTACTCCTCATCTGAAAAGTCGCAACATGATATGTCAGAGTTCAAAATATGGGTCGACACATGGAATCTGCTGCAAATATAACATAGTAGAGCAATGAACAGATAAATGCTATCACTACATGCATATATGGCTAGTGGAGGCTCTATGGTTATAATGTTTTTGCGAAAAGCCAATTTTTCCTACAACAAAGGAATATACTTTATTTAACTATCATGGTGGTACAAGCATTGAGAATGGTACCCCCATCTCAATCCCAATTAAAAGTAATTATCAGCCCAACAAATTAATATAGAGTGATGAGATCCATATGATAATCCAAGAACCAGATACTCAAAATGTCCATAACAGGGGACACGGCTAACCATGATTAGTTTGTACACTCTGCAGAACTTTGCACACTTTTCCCCACAAGAATCGATCTCCTCCGTTGGATTTCTCGCACTGCATGGTGTTTGAGGAACGGATGACCGAGACACAGTCTTTCAGAAACATTAACTCTAACCCCGGGTAGCAAGTACCAACCTACATCCCCTACATCTGCTAGCCTACCACTGGAAGAGGTCATGCAACCTACTCAACTATGCTAGAGCCCATAATAGCTTGTGGCTGCACACGGAAGTTTCTAGCATGAATAACCTTATGATCCCTTTGAGCCTAGGTGGCAGACCATAGGAGGATCACACAGTATAACCCCGGGATCTCCAAGGACAACACTGGTATAACCCCAGGTGCCCTAAACCAACAATCCACCCAGATGTGTATTAAAGTTGCCACCTTAGAATTGAACCATTAATTAAACACTCACATCTGTCATGGATACACTCAAACCCAATCCGCGTCTACGAGCATAGCATAGCGATATAAGCATAACGTAGAAGTAACTCCCAAGGGTTTGATAATAAAACAGGTAATAGGTTCTACCTCATCAACTACTTCCCGATACCCACAAGTTAATCACATCCTAATCATGAAGTGTTTGAGGATGGAACTAATGCATAAAAACTGGGTATGAAAAGTATGATCAATGTGTTACTTGCCTTGCTGACGATCTGCAAAACCTAGTGACTCGTAGTAGCACGCTTCGCACTCCGGGAATTCTATCGCAAACAAACAATAGCATACATAAGCAGTCAAGCAATGATCCATGGGTAAAACTCAAATAAGAACACCTAACCAGAAAGTTCAACTGAAGAACTCCGGTTTGCAAAAAGAATCAAATCAAATAGAGCAACGAAACACAAACCACGAAAGAAACAAGATCCGATTACTAATCTGGACTAAAGTCAAATTTTACAGTACCAAAATCTTGTTCAAGTTGGTTAAACAGAAAGAGGGCATCGAGACAAAGATCTAGGCGCTTGTTTCACCTGATTTGGATAAGCAGCGAAAAAGATATACTAGATCGAAGATTAGAAGCGTAAATCGCGATCGGAAATAATCACGGAAAAACCACGGAAAAAAGAAAAACTGGCGAACGAGGCTAACGAATGAGCGTTAATTGTCTCGATTAATCAAGAACAACGCGTTAGATTTAAAACTAACGTACGGACGAACGTCCGCTAAATAAATAAACCAATGGAAAACCGAACGAACCGATCTATTTTTTAAAAAACTAGATCTTGGTTTTTCTAAAAAAACCAACGGTTTTCTCGAGAAAACCGGACGGCGGCGGCGGCTACCTCGGCATCGGCGGGATCGGGGTGGCGTGGCGGCTCGGTGGCGGGCACTCGGCGGCCGAGGCGTGACCTTGACGGGATCTGTTGGCGGTGGCCAGGCGGCGCTAGGGTTTCGGGCGGGGTTGATGGCTTCGCGGGCCTCGGGCCTCACCTTGTAAAGCCAGCCGGGAGGTGTCCTAGTCGAGCACGACCCGTTAGGTCGGTGCTCTTTTTTTAAACCTGACACGGAAAAACAATTAAAAGAAATGCTAAACGGAATCCAAAAATCCTGAAATAAATTTTCACGGTCCTCTAATAATATTCTGGAGAAAGTGAACATTTATTTTGGCCTCTAATGCTATTTTGAAAAACGCATATTTTTTCCTAATTCAAATAAATCGCAATAAAATCCAAATAAAATTTATTCATTTGATTTTAATATTTTTCCTCCGATATTTCACTTATTTTTTGGAGAAGTCATATTATCTCCTCTCATATATTTTAATATGAAATATTTTCGGAGAGAAAAATTATTAAAACCAAAATGATCCTTGCCTCAATATTTGATAAAATTAAATTTGAAGATTGTGAAATCCCCGACTCTCTCCGTGGGTCCTTGAGTTGCTTAGGATTTCGAGGATCGCGAAATGAAATGCAATAGAATATGATATGCATGAATGACCTATGTATAACATTCAAAATTGAAATTTTGGGATGTTACAAACCTACCCCCCTTAAGATGAATCTCATCCTCGAGATTCGGGTTGGCTAGAAAATAGGTATGGGTGGTCCTTGCGTAGATCATGCTCTCTTTCCCAGGTGGCTTCCTCCTCGGTATGGTGGCTCCACTGAACTTTGCAAAACTTGATAACCTTGCTGCGAGTAACTCGGCTGGCAAACTCGACAATTTTGACAGGTTTCTCCTCATAGATCAAATCACTATCCAACTGAATTGCTTCCAGGGGCACTGTATCTCTTAGAGGAATATCGGCCATCTCTGCATGGCACTTCTTCAACTTGGAAATGTGAAACACATCATAAACTCCTGACAGTCCTTCGGGTAACTCCAACTTGTAGGCAACCTCTCCCATGCGTTCCAAAACACGGTATGGTCCTACAAATCTCGGGGCTAACTTTCCCTTGACTCCAAAACGTTTAACTCCTCGCAGGGGTGACACTCGTAGATATGCTCTATCTCCGATTTCATAGGCTACCTCCTTGCGTTTCGATTCTGCATAACTCTTCTATCGGGACTGAGCTACCTTCAGTCTATCTCGAATCAGCTTAACCTTCTCTTCAGACTCCTTAATCAAATCCGGTCCAAACAACTTGCGGTCTCCAACTTCATCCCACATCAATGGTGTTCGGCATCTTCTTCCATAGAGGCTTCGAACGGTTCCATCTTCAAACTTGCCTGGTAGCTGTTCTTGTATGAGAACTCCGTGTGGGGCAGGTTGTCATCCCAACTAGATCCATAATCTAGCACACAAGCTCTCAACATGTCCTCTAGAATCTGATTGACTCTCTCAGTCTGTCCATCTTTCCGCGGATGAAAAGTTGTACTGAACTCTAGTCTGGTTCCCAAAGTTTGGTGCAGCTGGTGCCAAAACTTTGAAGTAAACTGTGTTCCTCTATCTGATACGATGGTCCTCGGAACTCCATGCAGACATACGATCCGGGTCATGTATATCTTGTGCCAACTTCGACCAGTATAGGTGGTTTTCAACACAGGATAAAGTGAGCTACTTTGGTTAAGCGATCCACTACTACCCGGATAGAATCATATGCCGATCGGGTCTGGGTAATCCGTGATAAAATCAATGCCAATTTTGTCTCACTTCCATTCGGAGTATCGACATAGGCTGCGATAGTCATGCCGCTTCGATGTTCTGCCTTCACTCTCTGACATACATCACATACAGCTACATACTCGGCAATATCCTTCTTCATTCCGGTCCACCAGAAACGCTCCTTCAAATACAAATACATCTTGGTGTTTCCGAGGTGTATCGATTATGGCGAGTCATGAGATTCCTGAAGTATCATCTTTCTGATATCTGCATTATTGGGCACATAAACACGGTCCTCGAACCACAAGGTGTCTTTTCCTTCACTCATCTTCTCCTTTATTTCAGCAATTTCTTTGTCATCCTTCTGAGCTTCTCTAATCTTTTCCAACAATGTTGGCTGAACCTCCAATGCTGCAACAAAACCTCTAGGAACTATCTCCAAATGAAGCTCCCTGATATCTTCTACTAACTCACTTAGCAATCCTCCTGTTACTATGGTATTAGCATAACCCTTCCGGCTCAAAGCGTCTGCTACGACATTGGCCTTGCCTGGATGATAGTGCAACTTCATATCATAATCCTTTATGAGTTCTAACCATCTCCTCTGCCTGAGGTTCAGCTCCTTCTGGGTAAAAATGTACTTCAAACTCTTGTGATCCGTGTACACATCACAACGGTTTCCAAAAGAAAATGTCTCCAGGTCTTGAGTGCATGCACTACGGCTGCTAACTCCAAATCATGTGTGGCATAATTCAACTCATACGGTAGAAATTGTCGTGAAGCATATGAAACAACTCTTATGTCTTGCATAAGTACTCCTCCAAGTCCTAAGCGTGAGGCATCGCAATACACTTGGAAACCCTTGCGTATATCCGGCAGAATTAGTACTGGGGCTGTAGTCAAACATTTCTTCAACTCCTGGAAACTTGCTTCACATTCCTCTGTCCAACAGAACTAGGTATTTTTCTTCAACAATGTTGTCATAGGCTTCACAATCTTGGAAAAATTCTCAATGAATCTCCGGTAGTATCCCGCTAGTCCTAGAAAACTACGGATCTCTCCAACTGAGGTGGGTGCAAACCACTCAGTGACAGACTGGACCTTGGTGGGATCCACTGCTATACCCTCACCTGATATAACATGTCCAAGGAATCCAAATTCCTTCAACAAAAACTCATACTTGCTGAACTAGGCATATAACTGATGTTCCCTATGCTTCTCGAGAACTAAACACAAATGCTCCTTGTGTTCCTCTTCATTCTTCGAGTATACCAAAATATCATCAATAAACACCACGACAAACTTATCCAAGAACTACATGAACACCTTGTTCATCATACTCATGAAATAGGCAGGGGCGTTAGTCAGTCCAAATGACATAACCGTATACTCATATAACCCGTACCTTGTGGTGAAAGTTATTTTTGGTATATCCTTTTCTAGCATCTTCGGCTGGTGATATCCTGATTGCAAATTGATCTTCGAAAACACTTTAGCTCCTTGCAGCTGGTCAAACAAAGGATTGATCATCAGCAGTGGGTACTTGTTCTTGATCACCACTTCATTCAACGCATAATCAACAACCATTCTCAATGATCCATCCTTCTTCTCAACCAAGAGCACTGGGGCTCGCCATGGTGACGAACTTCCTTGGATGTAACCTTTCTCCAACAACTCTTTAATCTGCTTCTTGATCTCTTCCAGATCATTTGCGGGCATCCGGTGTGGTCTCTTTGATATTGGCCCGGTGCCTGGCAATAGCTCTATCAAAAACTCAATATCTTGATCTTGCGGCATGCCTGGTAACTCCTCTGGAAATACATCGGGGTAATCCTTCACTACCGGCACTTCCTCCTGAACAACTCCTGAGAGAGAATTTACTTGAGTCCTCCTAGGCGCATGCCTAGATACATACTTGATCCTTTTTCCCTCCCGGGTGGTGAGTAGGATTGATCTGCTAGCACAGTCAGTGTTTCCTCCATACTTCGATAACCAATCCATTCCTAGTATCACATCCAATCCTTGTGACTCCAAAATTACTAGGTTTGAGGGGAAAACCTGGCTACCAATGGTTAAGGGTATCCGGTCGCACCACGGCTGGCCATATACTCTGCATGGGCTGAGCTCACTAGCAAGGGTGTCCTAAGGGATAAGGTGGGTAACTTAAACTTGTCCACAAATCCCCTTGAAATGTATGAATGTGATGCACCGGTATCAAATAAAACAAGGGTGGTAAATGACTTAACCAAAAATTTACCTATAACTACATCAGGCTGCTCTTCGACCTCCTCCATGTTCACGTGGTTCACTTGTCCCCTGTTGAAAGGGTTGGGCTTCTTCCCAGCGCTTCCATTGCCATTTCCGTTCTTCAATTCCGGAAAATCATTGGCATAGTGCCCTGTCTTCCCGCACTTGAAACAGGTAATGTGACATTGGTCCTTCTTGGCGGGTGTGGCTGGGTTAGAGCGGTTCTGGCTACTACTTGCTCCATTCCCGTTTCCATTCTTGGGGCCGCTATGCTTATGTGAACTACCTCCATTGTGAGTGTGGCCTCCGTGGTTATGGGTCAATCCTCTCGAGTTCGGGGTGAACGGGGCTTCTACTCAGCTCCAGAATTGTACTTTCCTTGTCCATACTTCCTCTTGCGGCACTCAATCTGCTGCTGCTTCCCTTCAATCATAAGATCCTTGTCTACCAGCTCCTGGTAGTTGTTAAATGTTGCCACCATCAACTGCGTGCTAATCTCATCATTAAGCCCTTCCATAAACTTCTCTTGCTTCATGACATCTGTGGCCACATCATCAGGGGAATAACGAGATAGCTTACTAAACTCATCTACGTAGTAGGCCACAGTACGATTTCCCTGGCGCAAGTTGCGAAACTCACGCTTCTTCATGCTCATAGCTCCAGTTGAGACATGGGCGGTGCGGAATGCTTGCTGAAACTGATCCCAAGTGATATTGGCTATCGGGAAAGTGGCTGTGTAATTCTCCGACCATGATGCTACTGGTCCATCCAATTGGTGTGTGGCAAAACGCACCTTCTCAGCATCAGTGCAACCTATGGTGGTCAACTCTCTTCCAATCTTGCGTAACTAGTCGTCAGTAACTATTGGCTCGGCGCTACAGGAAAACACCGGCGGCTACAAGCTCAGAAAACGGGCTAAGTTGTCAACTAGAGGTGGTGGCGGTGGGTTTTTGTTGTTGTTGTTGCCTTGCTTCTGAACTAGTATCTGCATCAAGGCATTCTGCTGCTGGATCAACTGGGTGATCTCCGGTGGGAAGACAAATCCGGTGTCACGTCTCGGAGGCATCTGATGGGTTTAAAGTGGAGAGATTAGAATGGAAATGAGGTCTAGGGAGAAAACACTACCCATATGCACATGAGACAAACACAATCATACCACACCAATCAATTCAATCAAGGGCATACATTCGATCTAAAACTATCATTACAAAAGTGCTCGGACTACTACTATATACTTTGGGGGAATACTACTAATCATATGGTGGTCATCTAGAAATATTGATCGGTGGAAGACTCCATGATATTTGCTCCAGCTTCATCTTCATAATCATCATCACTATCATTGGGGTCGGAGTCGGTGTCGTCGATGATGATGTAGTCTTCAGAACGAATTTCCTTGGGTTCGTTGTCTTCTTCTCCTGGCGTGGGGTCTCCCATGAAAACTCCTAACTTCCTTGTTAGATTGTCATTCGTCTCCACAAGTATCATCATTCCCTCTTCATATCCATCACGTGTAGACTTGAGTTCCTCTTCTAGCTCTATGTTCCTAGTCATCGCCTTCTTCAAATCTATCATGCTCACGGATATCTGGTTCTCCTGGTGTCGAACGTGCTAGTTTAACTCCTGGATGAAAGCTGCAATGGACATGTCCGTCCTGGTGTTGACTATCTCCCATTGCTCATCTCGGCACCCACATATTTGGTAGATAGTGTCGTTCAGCTCCTGTTTGTAGACTTCGCCGATGTGTCCCATTGCGATGTGAGCTGCCATGCTCTTTCCTAGACTCCTGGTTGGGGCATCAAAGGAAAACTATATGGGCTCTGTAACTGGCGTGAATGTCCTTCCTGGAACTTGAACTCGAATCATCCATCGCTCTTCTTCTGGTAAAGTGGCGGTGTAAGTTCCGGTGAAGCTTGGTATTCCGATGTTTAGGTACCTAGTAACTTCCTTCAGGTGTCGTCCAATGGGTGTGTCTCATCCGGTTGTGCAAACTTCTTCCTCGAGTCCGCCATCCTAAAGAGTAGAAAATGGAGAGAAGTCAAAAATGAGTAGAGAAGAGTGACTTATGGCTCCTCTTAGTGGTTGTGTTCTACATTCAACCTGTGCTCTGATACCATCTTGTAGCGACCCGGCCTCAGACGGTCAAGTCTCTATGTTCAGTGTCATTCCTGGATCGGTAATGCTGACACACACAGTACTCGAAGTATTTATAACAGAGTAGCAATCACACACTTATTACATCGAATGTCTCAAAAGAGAACTTATTACAATAAATATGGCTTAATGCCATCTAAATGCAATAACAACGGAAGGCTTGGAAGATAAAGTGAGTCCATCAACTGCAACTGCATATCTAAGTGCATGACAAACGACCTATCGCACTTTACTCCTTGTCTGAAAAGTCTGCAACATGATATGTTGCAGCCCGAAAACGGGCCAGCACATGGAATATGCTGGCAATATAACACAGTAGAGAAATGAACACATAAATGCTATCACTACATGCATATATGGCTGGTGGAGGCTCTATGGTTATAATGTTTTTGCGGAAAGCCAATTTTTCCCTACAACAAAGGTATACTTTATTTAACTATCACGATGGTTGAAGCATTGAGAATGGTACCCCCATCTCAATCCCAATTAAAAGTAATTATCAACCCAACAAATTAATTTAGAGTGATGAGATCCATATGATAATCCAAGAACCAGATACTCAAGATATCCATAACCGGGGATACGGCTAACCATGATTAGTTTGTACACTCTGCAGAGGTTTGCGCACTTTTCCCCACAAGACTCGATCACCTCCGTTGGATTTCTCGCCTTTGCATGGTGTTTGAGAAACGGATGACCGAGACACAGTCTTTCAGAAACATTAACTCTAACCCCGGGTAGGCAGTACCAACCTACATCCCCTACATCTGCTAGCCTACCACTGGAAGAGGTCATGCAACTTACTCAACTATGCTAGAGCCCATAATAGCTTGTGGCTGCACACGGAAGTTTCTAGCATGAATAATCTTATGATCCCTTTGAGCACGGGTGGCGGACCATAGGAGGATAACACGATATAACCCCGGGATCTCCTAGGACAACACTGGTATAACCCCAGGTGCCCAAAACCAACAATCCACCCAGATGTGTATTAAAGTTGCCACCTTAGAATTGAACCATTAATTAAACACTCACATCTGTCATGGATACACTCAAACCCAATCCACGTCTACGAGCATAGCATAGCAATATAAGCATAACGTAGAAGTAACTCCCAAGGGTATGATAATAAAACAGGTAATAGGTTGTACTTCATCAACTACTTCCCGATACCCACAAGTTAATCACATCCTAATCATGAAGTGTTTGAGGATTGTAACTAATGCATAAAAACTGGGTATGAAAAGTATGATCAATGTGTTACTTGCCTTGCTGATGATCTGCAAAACCTAGTGACTCGTAGTAGCACGCTTAGCACTCAGGAATTCTATCGCAAACAAACAATAGCATACATAAGAAATCAAGCAAAGATGCACAGGTAAAACTCAAATAAGAAGACCTAACCAGAAAGTTCAACTAAAGAACTCCGGTTTGCAAAAAGAATCAAATCAAAAGGAGCAACGAAGCACAAACCACGAAAAAAACAAGATCTGATTACTAATCTGGACTAAAGTCAAATTTTATAGTACCAAAATCTTGTTCAAGTTGGTTAAACAGAAAGAGGGCTTCGAGACAAAGATCTAGGCGCTTGTTTCACCTGATTTGGATAAACGAGCGAAAAGATATACTAGATCGAAGATTAGAGCAGAAATCGCGATCGGAAATAATCACGGAAAAACCCTGGAAAAAGAAAAAACTGACGAACAGGCTAAGGAGCGAGCGTTACATTGCATGACTAATCACGAACAACGTTCGTAAAAACGAATGTACGGACGAACGTCTGCTAAATAAATAAACCAATGGAAAACCGAATGAACCGATCTATTTTAAAAAAACTAGATCTAGGGTTTTCTAATAAAAACCAATGGTTTTCTCGAGAAAACCGGACGGCAATGGGCGGCCACCTCTGTCCATGGATCGGGGTCAGGGCCTGGGGGACTCCCATCATAAGGCGGCGGCGGCGGAGGCGGCTATGGGTGGCGCTTAGGGTTTCATGGCCGATGGCGGTTTCAAGGGCCTCGGGCCTCACCTAATAAAGCCGATCAGGCGGTTTCCTAGTCGGGCACGGCCCGTTAGGTCGGTGCTCTCTTTTAAAAAAAACCTAACGCGAAAAACAAATAAAAGAAATACTAAACGGACTCCAAAAATGCTGAAATAAATTTTCTCGGTCCTCTAATAATATTCCGGAAAAAGTGAACATTTATTTGGGCCTCTAATGCAATTTTGAAAAATGCATATTTTTTCTAATTCAAATAAATTGCATTAGAATCCAAATAAAATTTATTCATTTGATTTTAATATTTTACCTCCGATATTTCACTTATTTTTTGGAGAAGTCATATTATCTCCACTCATATACTTTAGTATGAAATATTTTTGGAGAGAAAAATTATTAAAACCAAAATGATCCTTGCCTCAATATTTGATAAAATTCAAATTTGAAGAAAGTGAAATCCCCATCTCTCTCCGTGGGTCCTTGAGTTGCTTAGGATTTCAAGGATCGCGAAACGAAATGCAATAGAATATGATATGCATGAATGACCTATGTATAACATTCCAAAATGGCCTTAAATAATGTTGGTTATATTTTGGCAAGGGTTTTGAGCCCAACCAAAAATGATGAACATTTTTATGGAATATTTCGGGTAGTGAATTTAAATCACTATTGTATTTGAGTTTGAATTTATATTCATATATTTAGAATATAAATTCAAATACTTCTGATATCAATTATGTGCTTTTAGCAGGGTCCATACCTATATCATATAATATTTCAGAAACTTTTTGGCATTGTTTGAATTTATAAAATTCAAAAGCGATGGTGAAAAGAAATAAATAAAAAGAAAGCGAGCAGAGAAAATAAAACAGCAGAAACCTCACACGGCTTACTCTGGCCCAGATGAGCTTAGCCCAAATTGGCTGGCTGCCAAGCCAGCCTCCCCTGTCGTCTTCCTCCTCTGCCAGGAGGACGAGGGCGTGTGCCCGACGCATGCACGCACACGCGCGCCACCTCCACCCTGCTTGCTTGCCCCCTCGACGGCCTAGACGCCTCTGGCATTGTCACGCACCCCCTGGCTTCTCCCTCTCTCTCCCCCCTCCTCTGGCCCTCTCACTCGTATGCACCCGAGCGCGCCGTCACCGCCGCTCGCTGCCACCGTGACCACCGGCCACCCCTCGCTCCGCCGTTGAGTCCGGGAGCTCCGCTACGACCTCCTCTTCGTCCCCTACAAGCCACGCATCGCTGGGCACCCTGAAGCCTCGTCATCGAGCTCTTCTTCTCTGCACGGCTGCCGGAGATCGCCATCGTCACCCCGTCGCCTCCTAGCCTCCCCCGAGCACACTGAGCCACTCGTCTGACCCGCCGTGAGCTCCTCCTTCATCCCCCTCTCTCCGCTTGCTCGATTGTGCAGCGTAGTCATCGTTCCCATCGAGGTCGATATCTCTCCGCCTCCGACCATATGCCAGCCGCGAACTGACACATACCGCTTCGCCTCCGTAGCGTCGTCATTCTCACCGTGACCTCAGGAGCCTAACGCAGTCCTTAACTCGCCGTTTGGCGCACGGCAGCGTCGCCTGCCGCGACCCTGTAGCTCCGGCTGCTGCCATAGCTCGTTGTTGGGCTTGTTTTCGGCCACCTTACGGCCAACCGCAGCCACCACTAGATGCGCGCGAGCACTAGCAGCACGTAGGTGGTCTCCGCGCGTCCAGCAGCCGCTCGTAGCGCATGTCCGGCGAGTTGCCGCCACGGTTCTGGTCATCGCCGGCCTAACTCCAGCGAATCCCGACCTGTCTCCGTGACTAGTGCTAATCCCCGCCAGCTAGACCACCCACATTCACTGACACCGGGCCCTACCGCAAGGTCAAACCCCGTCAACTCTAGATTTCACCAGGATTAGCCAGTGGGTCACTGACCAATGGGCCCCACTGGTCAGGTTCGACCTGTTTGACCCCGTTGACCTGCTGATGTAGTGATGACGCAAGGCCTATGTCATAACTAATTTATGGGGTTTTGAATAAATCAGAAATGATTTATTAATTCCAGAAAATGGTTTAAACTTCAAAAAATCACAGAAATTCAACCGCAGCTCAGATTGAAATAATTTATATATCAAAAATGATCAAAAATCCAATCTATCCATCTGTACTGGTTTCATGCATGTTAAGGCAACCTAACCTTGCTGTGTATATCAAAACATGATAAAGCACTATTTAAATTCATAAGATGAGTTTGGGGTTGAACCTTTGGTTCAAAATGGCTCAAACCCATCTGGTTGTAGTTTCTTTATCCCAACACACTCATTTTGCCATGTCATGTGCATGCATCATATTGTTGCATATCGCCATGTATTGACTGTGTTGCCGGTGTAATCTCAGTGGTAGGTTCTGCTCCCGAGGATATTCACGGGTATCCAGTTAAAGGGCAGTACCCCTCGACCACTCTGTCAGGAAAGCAAAACCCCATGTTCATTCCGATACAATTCCACTCTCTCGCTCCTGCTCTCTTTTACTGCATTAGGACAACATCGATTCAACTGTTACATGCTGCGGTAGCTGAACCCCTTTTCCTCTGCATGACCTGTCATTGCCACAGTAAATAGATGAAACCCACTAGCATGAGTAGGAGTTGTTTGAGTCCTGATGTGCCTACTCATCCATGCTTGTTTGTCATGCACACTCTTTGCTTAGAGTTGAGTCAGGTCTCATTCATCGGGAATGAATTGGAATGGTGATGAACATGTGCTCTTGTGTGTGAGCTAAGTGTGTGAACAGGATTTGGTAAAGGTAGCGGTGAGAGGCCATGTAGGAGTACATGGTGGGTTGTCTCATTGAAACCGTCCTTAGGAACTGAGTTCTGTGTTTGTGATCCATGAACAGCTACTACCACGCGTTGGGCCCAAAACCAATGGACCCTCTCGACTTATTAACCGCCTTGATCTACATCCGGGGAGTTGCAACTAGTTTACGGTGTTTGTAGGATATGTGTTGGAGGCCGTGCGTAGTGTCACCCTAGGGGTGGGCTATGATGCGGTAGATACACGGTGGCACGGTGTCAGGGCCCGTTGGTGTCTCGGGAACCCTGCACACATCGTTTGGGGCTGTGGCGAAACCCCGGATGGATCTCCTCGCCGGATGGAACCCGAATAGGCGATAAACCTGGACTAGAGACTTGTGTGGTTAGTCGAATTAAGTGGCCCGACTCCCTCGCTGAGCTTAAAGCAGAGGTTGCCAAGATACACGACGTGTACATGGTGGTAAGTGGCGAGGGTGTGTGTGAAGAAGTACACCCCTGCAGGGTTATAAATGATCTATTCGAATAGCCCCTTCTGGGTTGCCTGTATAGTTCATAAACAAGTGAAAGTGGATACTCTAAAATGCGAAAGATAAGCGTGAGTGTTATGGATGGCGTTCTCGTAGGGAGACGGGAGCGGATCCATAGTGGTGTATTGATAGGGTGAATATGTGGACTCGTGTGCCACCTCAAAAGAGTTATTTGCGATCGTAGTTCGTGATAGCCACCGAAGTCAAAGTTGGCTTTGTCAGTAGTCAAATTCCACCACCCCTTTATTGATACCGATGCATATGTAGCTATTTCTGATGTAAGTCTTGCTGGGTACATTTGTACTCACGTTTGCTTATTTTATGTTTTGCAGAGAGACTTCAGTCTCACTAATAGTTCCGCGTGTTACCTCAGCTACGATCTTGTGCCTCAGCAGGGTCTTGTAGATAGTCAGGCTTCTCAGTCTTTTCATTTGTACTTGTCTGTACTTAGACAAGTTAAGCTTCCGCATGCGCCTGTTGCTTGTATGCTCTATATGTTGGGTCATCAGACCCACGTTTGCAATATCTGGCTCTTCGGAGCCTAATGAATAAATACCTCGAGTTGTAGAGTTTTGTTGTGATGCATTTTGTATTTACACATATCGGGCATATTGTGTGTATGATTGAAATGCTTGGTATGTGTGGGATCCGACAACCTAGTTGTTTATCCTTGGTAGCCTCTCTTATGGGGAAATGTAGTGCAGTGCTTCCTTTGGGCCATGGTAGTCTACATGACCAGTTTGTTGCGAGTCCTGCTTAGGTCGACTACTACTGCTCCGGAACACTTAGGCTGCCCGACATGTGTCCTTCTTCGTTCCTGTGTCTGTCCCTTCGGGGAAATGTCACGCGGTGTCTACCGGAGTCCTATTAGCCTACTATGGCCCGGATTCTCTGGAGTCCTATTAGCCCAGTTGGTACAGCCCGTATTCACTCACTGATGACCGACACGTTCGTTGCTAGGTCATGTATGCATGTCCCTATAAGTTAGTGCCACTTTGGGTTTACGACTAGTCATGTCGGCCTGGGTTCTCTGTCATATGGATGCTAGCGACACTATCATATACGTGAGCTAAAAGGCACAAACAGTACCGGGCCAGGTAAGGTGGCACCCGTGGGAATACCGTGCGTGAGACCACAAAGTGATATGATGTGATACATGCTAGATCGGTGTGACTTAGGATCGGGGTCCTGACACATATAGAGAATATGTTATGTGATAGCTATATTGTTGAATTTGATTATGATCCCACATGTAATTATTATGAGAGACAGAAATATGGTTGTAGAAATTTTCATGTTACTAAATTACCTCTCGTTATGTTGAGATTGCTATTGTTTCTTTCTTCTTCCTTGCATATGCTAGATATTTCTTGTGTTAATAATTTATTTTCCTATAAAATTCCTATGCATAGGAAGTATGTTAGACTTAAATGTGTTAGTCACATGTTTATTGATGCTCTTTTGGTGTTTCAATTATTATCTTTCATGTGAGCATCGATAAAATTTTATGCCTAGCTAAGGGCGTAAAACTATAGCGCTTGTTGGGAGGCAACCCAATGAATAAAATTTATTTTTGCTTTCTGTTCTTGTGTTTTTACACAATTATGCTAATGTTATGATTGTGTTTTTTTTGTTTTAATTAGTGTTTGTGCCAAGTAGAACCAATAGGATCTTCTTGGGTGATAGTTGTTTGATCTTGCTGAAAAAGACAGAAACTTTGTGCTCCCGAAAATAATTATCAAAATTCACCACAACGTGATAAAATGCTAATTCTTTTTGCAGAAGATCAATTTACAAATTATCTAGGTTTTCCTAGTTTTTCAGAATATTTGGAGTTCCAGAAGTATTCAAACAAATCAGATTGCTACAGACTGTTCTGTTTTGACAGATTCTGTTTTCTTTGTGTTGTGTGCTTATTTAGATGGCTCTATGGTTTTCTTTGTTGAGTTTTTGCCGTAGAAAAGTTAGAATACAGTAGATATAATACAAAAACAAAATAAGAATTGGTTTGATACAACACTTATAGTAGTGATTTATTTTTCTTACACTAACGGATCTCACGAAGGTTTGGTTGAGTTTTGTGTGATTGAAGTTTTCAAGTTTTGGGTTATCTTACGATGGATGCAGGAAGGATTTAAGAGCCTAAGCTTGGGGATGCCCCAGCATCCCAAGCTATTACCCAAAAATGAGCAACCAACTAAGCTTGGGGATGCCCCCGAGTGGCATCCCCGCTTTCTTCCAACAACTATCGGTATTTTACTCGAGGCTATATTTTTTATTCATCACATGATATGTGTTTTGCTTGGAGCGTCTTGTATGATATGTGTATTTTCTTGTTTTATTTTGTGTTTTAATTCATCAATCCTTACTGGACACACCTATTTGAGAGAGCTAAAATTATATCATGACTTGTTAGAATTGTTCTCTATGCTTCACTTAAATCCTTTATGAGCTAGGACTTGCTCTAGTGCTTCACTTATATCTTTTTGAGCATGGTGTGCGTTATTATTTTTGAAGGAATGCTCTCTTGCTTCACTTAGATTTATTTGAGAGTTAGTAAAATTATGAAGAAATTCTCTCTTGCTTCACTTAAATTATTTTGAGAGAAAGAAAATTTGTTATGCTCATGATCTTCACTTATATTTGTTTGAGCTTATGAAAAGCAGCACATAAAAGTTAGTCCCAAAGTGATAGATATCCAAGAAGGATAAAGAAAAAGAAAATGTCATGAAGATCAGTGGACAAAATAAACTTGATTCTTAGTAATAGTTTTGAGATATAATGATGTGATATGTGAGTTATGTTGATGAGTAATTGTGCTCTAGTAGGAATATTGGTGTTAAGGTTTGTGGTTCCCTATGCATGCATGAAAGTCAATAATCATGCAATGCAAATTATATCCTACTTGTGGTGCATTATTCGGTGTTAATTATGCTTAATGCTTGCCTATGAGATTATTCGTTTCTTGGTTGGTCGCTTCCCAATCTTTTGCTAGCCTTCATTTTTGCACTAAGTATGACCTCTACTTGTGCATCCAAAATCCTTTAAACCAGTTTTGCCACATGAGTCCACTATATATACCTATTTGCGGTACTATTTTGCCGTTCTAAGAAAATTTGCATGTGCCATCTCTAATTTTCAAAATAAACTTCTCTTTTGTGTGTTTGTTTTGCTCGTGGAACGGTAATGGGTCGCTAATATTTTCCATGTTGGATGTGTTATTCTCAAGATGAGTGTTTAATCACTTGTCATTGCACAAGAGTAAGGCAAAGGTCTTAGGGATGCCACATCCGAAATGCAAAAATAATTGAATTTACTTTATGTTGTCAAACAATAAATTCCTTGGAAAGTGTTGGTATGGAGGGCACCCGTGGATACGGTTAGCCATGGAAAGTGAAAGAATGGTGGAAAAAGAAATAAACTTTATTGTCTGTTTGGGAAACGCCAATGGCATTCTAGCATGGAAAGTGTTGGGAACTCTAAGTCGTTTTCGTTGGTGGGATGGATACACCTCCCAAAATGTTTTTATCTCTAATTTTTGCTTTGAGCTCCGCACCTCTACAAATCCCTACTTCCCTCTGCAAAGGGCCTTTCTTTTACTTTATGCAATTTTTATTTTGAAATTTGAGTCTCCATCTTCTCTCATAAAAGCACCAACTAGGAGGCAATATGATCGTGCTCAAGTATTGGGTGTAGTTAATATTCGAGTGTGTTTCATGAATGGATCAATGTTTGAGCATCATGGGCTAGGGATAACTTGTTTTAGCATTGATATTTTGGAAGACATGGTTGCTTGTTGATATGCTTGAGTATCTAAATTATTATGTCAAAACTAGACTATTGCTTTGAATCACATAAAAAGTCCAAATGTCCATGCTATAACGAAAACAATATGATATGACTTGATGAACATCACTCCACATCAAAAATTCTGTTTTTATCACTTACCTACTCGAGGACGAGTAGGAGCTAAGCTTGGGGATGCTGATACGTCTCCAACGTATCTATAATATTTTATTGTTCCATGCTGTTTTATTATCAATCTTGGATGTTTTATAATCATTTTATAGTCATTTTATATCATTTTTTGGTACTAACCTATTGACATAGTGCCAAGTGCCAGTTGTTGTTTTCCATGTTTTTTACATCACAGGAAATCAATATCAAATGGAGTCCAAATGCCACGAAACTTCACGATGATTTTTTATGGGCCAAAAGGAAGCAGATGGGCCATGGTTGCACCTGGGGGAGTCCCGAGGCGGGGACAACCCACCAGGGCGCGCTAGGAGGCCCTGGTGCGCCCTGGTGGGTTGTGCCCACCTCGGGTACCCCCCGAACCGTCTCTTTGCTCTATAAATACCCCAAAAATACCAGAACCCTAGGGGAGTCAACGAAATATTCATCCAGCCACCGCAGATTTCAGAACCACCAGATCCAATCTAGACACCATCACAGAGGGGTTCACCACTTCCATTGGTGCCTCTCAGATGATGCGTGAGTAGTTCCTTGTAGACCTTCGGGTCCGTAGTTAGTAGCTAGATGGCTTTCTCTCTCTTGCGCGCTGAATTCTCAATACAATGGTCTCTTAGAGATCCATATTATGTAACTCTTTTGCGGTGTGTTTGTTAGGATATGATGAACTTCGAGTTTATGATCAGGCATATCTTTTTATATCCATGAAAGTTATTTGAGTTTCTTTGATCTCTTATATGCATGATCTCTTATAGCCTCGTATTTCTTCTCTGATATTTGGGTTTTGTTTGGCCAACTCGATGTATTTATCTTACAATGGGAAGAGTTGCCCGGTAGTGGGTTCAATCTTACGATGCTCGATCCCAGTGATAGAAAGGGAAATGACACGTATGTATCGCTGCTACTAAGGATACAAAGACGAGATCTATATCTACCGTCATATAGATAAATAGATCTTGTCTACATCATGTTATCGTTCTTATTGCATTACTCCGTTTTTCCAAGAACTTAATACACTAGATGCATGCTGGATAGCGGTCGATGTGTGGAGTAATAGTAGTAGATGCGAGGTGAGTCGGTCTAGTAATCTTGGACGTGATGCCTATGTAATGATCATTGCCTGGATATCGTCATAATTATTTGAAGTTGTATCAATTGCCTAACAATAATTTGTTTACCCACCTTTTGCTATTTTTCTCGAGAGAAGCCACTAGTAAAACCTACGGCGCCCGGGTCTTTTTTCTCATATATTTGCCTTGCGATCTACTTTTTCTTTGCATTTTTATTCAGATCTATTAAACGAAAAAATACTAAAATACCTTGCTGCGTTTTATCTTTATTTATTTTATTTGGCATTCGATCTATCAATCTACTACAGTTTATCTCACGTCCGCTTGCCTATCTTGAGGCGCCGCACCCCGAAAGGGATTGACAACCCCTTTAACTCGTCGGGTTGCGAGGTGTTGTTGTTTGTGTGTCACATTTACGTTGTGTTGTTGCTTGGTTCTCCCTCTGGTTCGATACCTTGGTTTCATAATTGAGGGAAATACCTACCGTCGTTGTGCTACATCAGTAGTTACTAACTTCTCCGGGGAAATACCGACGTAGTTCCAGCTACCATCAGTAGTGTGTTATTGCATTGCATTTAACTTGATTAAATGTCATATTATTGTTTGCAATTATGCATATGCTTGTTGTCAGCTTGCAAGTACATTCAATGTACTGACCTGGCGTGTCATGCCAGATTTTAGGAAAGTCTTAGCGGATCGAAGTGCTTCCCGTGTCTAGATCGTGTCCACATCGGTGACCATGTGCTATGGAGTTCCGCTTCGTCGTCATTTCGCTGCTGAGTAGTTATCGTGATCGAGGCCCCTTCTTGTTCATGAAATAATGTACATATTGTTCAGCCACACCGTGTGTGCCACTTGGCCTCACTACTTGATGTAATATCAAACTTATGTTTTCGCTAGCATCAATAAAGCGGTTGTTTTCTGTACCAAGTTGTTGTGTGTTGCCAGAAGACTTGATCTCTAGGCTGGCAATGCAACGTAAACCGGTTGCTCTGAGCCGGGGTGCCACAATGCTTGGTATCAGAGCTATGCTGACTGTAGGACACGCTAGGCCATCAACGCATTAGTTGAATGTTAGCTAGCTTAAAATTGATTGCCGGTAGTGTTTGCATCTGATTGCTGCAATGCATGCACTTGGTTTATTATTATTTCTAACAGACTAATGGTTGTGAGTGTAGATGGCTCCAGTGCCGGATGTGTGCCAGTCGGAGCTGCTACCGTACACGTCGCCGCACCTTCTTCAGAATGTATGGCGTCGACTCTACCCTCACGGTGATAACCCAGTGTATCAGGTGTACCGAGAGCGCCTAGTAGACTCAGTATATGAGTATTACGCGGTGGTTACCTTCGCGTAGCTTGATTCGCATCGAGCTCTTACGCTCGTACCTCTAAGAGTGGTTTTGCTTCCACCGCTTCGCCCATGCCGTCTAGTTTGCTGTGTTTGAGATCCTCGTTAAGCTACGCTATAACGAGATCCAGATGCAGACCTACCCATGTTTTTACTACTATCCATCCCTGCACGACGATGGTCGTGTCCTCTTTCCTATCATTGATCCGGCGGCCGATAGTGCTACTAGCCACCTTTCTCGCTATATCACTGCTAGTTATCTTCTGATTCACGAGCTGGCTCGAGAGTGACTCGTGCTTTCGCACTAATTTAGTAGCCGCTAGGTCCTATCCCTCCCCTTCCATGGGATTTACTCCTTATATTGCACCCGGTTCTAGCTCGCCTGTTCCCCCGGTTACTCCTCCGAGTAGCTCGGGCACCTCGACTGTGACTCCCCATAGTGCCCTATAGAGTGGGCTTCCCTTCTCGCTACCCTTGCAGCCCCTATGCTCCAGCCTCATCCCGCACCTACCCCTAAGGGAGAGCCCTCGAGGCAGCGCCGTCGTGTTACCTTTAACCCGGAGGTCTCCGTTAATGTCGTCAGTTCAGGATCTGAGTCCAGCTCAGGAGAGGACCCAGCAAGACCGGCAGAGCACTAGAGCGTCAGAGTATCCACAGTTGTCATGTTGATTTATGGATATAGTCGTACGTGTCATGATGTTTCGTTTCATGTATGCGAGTAGTCGAACTCGTCATGATGTTTACCTTTTAAGTATGAGTCTATGTATAATTATGTTGCAACTTTTTATTATTCGCCTTGGTTTTCGTTGTTTCTTTTGGGTTTGTCGCTTGCTTTCCTCCCTAGTTTTGGATGTCACTCATCTCGGTTACTTTATATTGGAAAAAACAAACAATAGGATGACGCGGGGAGGCAGCAGCAGTCACTCTTGTGAGGATGTCCCTGTTTGTCGCTCGGCAAGACAGGAAGTACATTCCCCCGAGCCGTATCCACCACCGCCTCCACCGCCACATCCGCCATCCACTGAAAAAATTATGCGCATGTTTGAAGAAAGAAGGAACAATGACCTGATTGAGCTGTTAAAAAGTGTGTAAGCTATGGTTGGGCAGAATGGAAATCAAAATGGTCATCACTCCAAGCTGTCAGATTTTTAGAGGACCAAACCTCCCAGTTTCAGTCAAGTTATCGATCCTTTAGAAGTCGATGATTTGTTGCGGACTATCGAGAAAAAGCTTGAGATTTCTCGCACTGAAGGAGCTGACAAGGTTCCGTTTGCTATACACTATCTTGAGGGAGCTGCCGTTATTTGGTGGATAATGCTCAAGCTATGTGGCCTGTGGAAGAAGAAATCACTTGGACTAAATTCAAGGACCATTTCCGCTAATATCATATTCCCGCTGGTATTATGAAGGTCAAGAAGCATGAATTTCGCTCTCACCCAAGGAAGCCTATCGATGAAGTGAGTAGCTGCATAAGTTCAACCATTTGGCCCGTTATTCTCTCTATGATGTGGCCACAGAAGAAAGGAAGATCGACAGATTTCTTGGAGGACTGAACCAGCACCTCAGATGCACTCTCAGTATGTTTGATTTCCTGGATTTCCAAACTCTGGTAAACAAGGCCCTCATCGCAGAAAGGGAACACAAGATCGTGCACGACAATAAGCCCACTAATAATGATCATTAGGGAAAGTTTGAGCCTAAAAAGGATGGACAGCCGATGCAGAAGGCTCGCACCTGGCAGCAGAGTCATGTTGAGTACAAACCCAATTGGCAGCAGAAAGTTAACAAGACCACTACCCAAGTCAAGAATGTTGTGACCAGTCCGATACACGAAGAGTGTCAGCGTAATAATTCAAGTTTCAATTGTGGACAAACCGGGTATTATGCCAGACAGTGCCCCAAGAGCAACAAGGTAACTGCTCCATTCAATCCACAAGTCAACCACATGGGGCCATATCCTGTCTAGAAGACCATCCAAGGGCAAGTTCACCATCTCTCTGCAGACAAAGCCCAAGAGGACCCAGAAGTCGTCATTGGTATTTTTCTTGTTAATAGCATACCTGCAATAATTTTAGTTGACTCTGGGGCTTCCCAATCTTTTATTTCGCGGAATTTTGTTGCCCAAAAGAAATTTCCTTGTTCGATTTTGGGAAATAGCATGATGGTACAATCCCCGAGATCCGTGCTCAGAAGCAATCTGGTCTGCCGAAATATGGAGATTGGTATCAAGGGAGTCATCTTCCCAGCTTCTTTGATTGTCATCGAGTCTGCCAAGTTGGATATTATTTTGGGAATGAACTGGTTGACCCAACATCAAGTGTGCATCGACTGTGCGACCAGAGAAGTCACCTTGACAAGTAAGGAAGGTCGGACTACAAAATTCTATGCTCGCAGAAGCATACCCAAGAAAGAAATGGTCTACACAACTGTAGCTGAAGAATTGGATCTAATTCCTGTGGTCAGTGAGTTTCCAGATGTGTTTCCCGAGGAATTACCAAGAATGCCGCCAGACTGTGGGCTTGAGTTTGCAATTGACCTTGTGCCCGGGACCACACTGTTATATAAGAAGTATTATCGAATGCCGCCCTTGGAATTAGTGGAATTAAATAAACAACTGGATGAGATGCTTCAGAAAGGATACACTCGTCCAAGCTCTCCACCATGGGAATCACCAGCAATATTCGTGGACAAGAAAGACGGTAGTCTTCGCATGTGTGTGGATTACCGTCAGTTGAATGATGTCACTATCAAGAACAAATATCCTCTTCCAAGAATTGATGATTTATTTGATCAACTCAGAGGGGCAAAAGCATTCTCCAAGATTGATTTGAGGACCGGATATCACCAGCTGAAAATCAAGAAGGAAGATATTCCTAAGACCGCGTTCACTACTCGATACGGTCTTTATGAATATACCATCATGTCATTCGGCCTCACCAATGCCCCCGCTTTGTTCATGAATATGATGAATAAAGTATTCATGGACTTCTTGGATAAGTTGGTGGTGGTTTTCATTGATGACATCCTCGTATACTCAAAAGGTGAAGAAGAGCACAAGGGATATCTCAGAGCAGTCTTGCAAAGACTCCGTGATCTTCAGCTATACGCAAAATTCAGCAAATGTGAGTTTTGGCTCAAGCAATTCGGATTTTTGGGGCATGTTCTTTCAGCAGAAGGCATAGCTGTGGACCCAAGAAAAGTGAAGGACGTGCTTGATTGGACAGCACCCACGACTGTAACTGAGATCCAAAGTTTTCTTGGATTAGCCGGATACTAGCACAGATTCATCGAAGGTTTCTCTAAGATTGCCAAGCCAATGACAGAACTCCTCAAGAAGGATAAGAAATTTATATGGACTGAGGAATGTGAGAGAAGTTTTAGTGAGTTAAATACCAGATTGACGACAAAACTTGTGTTGACCCTTCTAGACATCTACCGCAGCTTTGATGTATATTGCGATGCATCCAGAAGAGGTACTGGGTGTGTACTCATGCAAGTTGGCAAAGTTGTAGCATACGCATCTCGACGGCTATGACCTCACAAAGGGAACTATCCAACACATGATTTGGAATTCGCCGCAGTTGTGCACGGATTAACAGTTTGGAGGCACTACCTCATTGGCAAAAGATGTCAGATATTTACCGACCACAAGAGTCTCAAGTATATATTCAACCAACTAGATTTGAACCTCCGATGTCAAGATGGCTCGAATTGGTCAAGGATTATGATCTTGGAATAAATTACCATCTAGGTAAGGCTAACGTGGCTCTTTGATGCCCTCGATGCATAAACTGCTAGTCTGAATGCCATGATGGAGTCCTTGCCTCCCGAACTCCAAGAGGAGATCGCTCAGCTTAACTTGGTTATTGTTGATTCCGTCCTTGCCAATATATTGGAAGTTACTCCTACCCTTGAGGACGAGATCCGCATGGCCCAGCAAGATGACTCCCTCCAGCAATATGATGTCAAGCGTATGTAAGAAGGCAAGACCCAAGATTTCTCTAAGGATAAGCAAGGTATGCTAAGGTTTCGAGGACGGATTTGCGTACCTGAGCAGGCAGATATGAGAAAAAAAATCTTGACCGAGGCGCACAAATCTTCGTACTCAATCCATCCTCGAGGCACCAAGATGTATGAAGATCTTCGTCAAGTATTTCGGTGGGAAGGAATGAAGAAAGACATCGCCTATTTTGTCGCTTGTTGCGATATATGCAACAATGTGAAGGCGGAACATCAGAAACCCGCCGGACTTCTTCAACCTCTACCCGTTCAACAATGGAATTGGGATGATGTCTGCATGGACTTTGTCACTGATCTACCAAAGACTCACCGAGGCAATGATGCAGTATGGGTTGGGCTGGACACACTAACAAAGGTAGCTCACTTAATCCCCATCCGAACCACCTATCGAGCCGATCAACTCGCACAGCTATATGTGTCCAGAATAGTCAGTTTGCATGGAATGCTAAGAACTATCACTTCCGACAGAGGTGCACTCTTTACCTCCACATTCTGGTCACGTCTCCATCAAGCTTTGGGGACCGCACTAAAGCACAAGCACAACCTATCATCTTGAACCGGGACGACAGACCGGAGCGACTAAATCAAATACTTGAAGATATGCTTCGAGCATGTGCTTTGGCCCAAGGATCCAAGTGGGAAGATTTTCTGCCTTGTGTCGAGTTCTCTTACAATAACAGTTTCTAGACCAGCCTGAAGATGTCACCATATGAAGCTTTATATGGCTGTAGGTGCCGCACTCCGCTAAACTGGTCTCAAACCGGAGATAGCCGCATTTTCAGGACTGACTTGATTATGGAGGCTGAAAAGCAAGTCAAGGAAATTCGAGATAGGCTGCGATTGGCTAAGTCCCGGCAAAAGAGTTATTATGATGCAAAGCACCGTCAGATCAGTTTTGAACACAGAGAGTAGGTTTACCTCTGAGTCACACCAATGAAAGGACTCAAGAGATTTTAGACCCGAGGAAAATTGGCACCCACATATATTGGTCTGTTCCCAATTATGTCCAGAGTTGGTACAATTCCTTATCAGTGGGAATTGCCAACGGAATTGTCAGAGGTGCACAATGTGTTCCATGTCTCTCAGCTAAGAAGGTGTATCTCTCCACCGGAGAAAAGGACTGATATGGCAGAGATAGAGCTTGCTAAAGATTTAACATATGATGAGAAACCGTTCTGAATATTGCATGCGACAGAAAGAGTCACTAGCAGTAAAGCGATAAAATTTTATAAGTTTCAGTGGGAGCATCACACCAAGGAAGAAGCAACTTGGGAAAGAGAGGACTTTTTAAGGGCAGCCTATCCAGAATTGTTTTCCCAAGCAACTGAATCTCGAGGATGAGATTCATCCTAAGTGGGGGAGGTTTGTGTCAGCCACGTTTTTGCTCTTTTTCTTTTTCTGGTTTTCTTTGCCATTTGATTTGAATTTGCGTTTTTGAGTCAACTCAGTTGGACTTAATCACTTGGGCATGTACTTGATTTTGACCGAAGTGACTCACCTCCCTCCCAAAACCATCACTTCCTCTCTACATATCCCATAATGACCATAGGAATATTTTTCATAAATGAAAAGTATTCATTTTATTCCCCGAAAACCACTTCAGCAATATATGCTCCAAAGCAACCTTCAATTTTCTTGCCCACAAAAATCTGAGAAAATTTTCAAATACTCTTTGAACCTTGGTACACCTCGCTGAGAAAAAATATTGCATGGTCACTTGGAATATTTTTGCTACAAAAAATCATTTCTATTCTGGACAGAAAATGCAGTTTCTAAAGGAAGTGCATTTTTCTTTGATCAAATGAAGCTAAGATTTTTAGGGCTTCATTACCTTCGTAAGGAACCACCAACCACCAAAGAACAACCCTAAACTCTTTCTAGATTTTTCTTAGTTAGCCTCACAAGTTTCGCCCGAAACTTGCTGTGATTTAAACCCACTCGCAGAGCCCACTTGTGATCAACTCAAAGCATTGGCGCAACCCAAACCATGAAAGACTACACGCCAGACATGAATTAAATGCAATGCACGTCGTGATGCCAGAGATCATGTGGTGACCGCTTTCGTCCAAGCGTCTTTGGCATCGTCAGACGCTATCTGTGGCACGCCGAGCCTATGTTGAGCTTGTACTCGCTTCCCAAATTTTGCCGCGCCTTGCCAAACTCTGCCACAATCATCGTCCGATGCCCTTAAGTCCCTCGGCACTGGCCGACGCAGGAAGCTCAGCCCTAGTGGCCACGGGCACGACACGCTGACACAAGCACGGTGTGCTCCGTGTTTATGCCGTCGCCACGCCGCTCTGTGTTTCGTCTCCGTCTTCCACAAGGTGTCGCGTGAGCTGCGCCTTTCTTCTCCTCTCACCGGACGCTTGTCCTTGCCGAAGGCCGCTTCTAGAGAACTCCTGGAGCCGAAGCCCCTCTCCTCCCTTTTCCCTATAAATACGGCCATTCCCGACCTCTCAAAGGCATCACCACACACTCCACACATCCCCCACGACTCGTGAATAGCGCAGCCCTCCTGTCGTTGTCCTCGGATCGATTTTCGCCGACGATCCTCGTTGTTACCCCCCACGTATCCAGAGCCGGTCAAGCTTGGCCAACTTCTCCGTGGTGCGTCTGGTGATCCACTGATCGCGCTAGTGCAGTTGGAGCCCCTGGAAACGCCTTGCCTCGCCGACATTGTCTTCTCCGATGAGCTCCCTCCACGGACGCCTCTGGAGACGACCACCACGACCAACTCCGACCACCTCTAGCCACTTTTTGGGTAATGCGTCACAGACTCTCACGTAGTCTTGCGCCATCATTCCCCCTCGCCGGCGGCCACCGGCCTCTCCTCATGGGAGAATCACGTGGAGAACCACCGCCTCCTCTGTTTCCTCTCCCTCCTCTAAAACTGACCTCGGGGCCCATCACAGCCTCTCAACCGCGGTCGAAGCGGTATGAGTGGTGGCGCCCCGCGGAAATACGCTTTCGATGTCACCTCCCCCCTGGTTTTTCTTTTTATTTTAATTTAATTCAAATATTGACAAGAAACTTTGACCAACCATAACTTTTAAACCATAAGTCCAAATGAATTGATTCTTTTGGCATTGTGTTTGTGTTGAAATATTCTAGGAGCACCCAAAAGTTGAGATTTTTCTCTGCTGCCTAGAATTTCTGATGAATTGCAGAAGTGTTCTGGATATTTTATTTTTGCTGTTTTAATTATTTTCAAAGGGAGAAGCTTGTCTTGAGGAGAACCAGGAGGAGTGTGAACATCGTCTGAACTAAGGCAAGCCACACCAACATTTGCATGGTGTCATTTCAATATTTATGATTTTCCCAACTTGAATATGAGTTCTTTCATGCATTTAATTACTGAAATAAATATTGCTTATGCTAGTTGCTTTGTCATGGTTGAAATTCTTAGTTTATAGTAGAGTTTGAATGCATGGACTAGTATGCGCGGAGAAGTAGTTTTGATTGTGTGGATATGATATGGTTATGATTGGTATTATTTTCACATATGAGGAATAGATTTTAATATATTAATGGCATAACCAAAAATGACGAGTGTTAAAACCAGTAGTTAAGTTAAGTGCGGACTAGCGCAAGTAGAAAACTTTAATCAGGTTGATCTGTTTACTTTAAGTGATATGTGATGCATGTCAGATAGTTGCATCTTCATGACATATTGTGACTCAAGTTATTTTCATTTCAAGTTAAACCTGATGTTAATGCAACTTCAACATAATGTTGATCAAGTCATGGTGCCACTAAATCGAGTTTTTCCTAGTGAAACCACATTTGCCTTTATGGGAAGGCCATTATTCGGTCCGTTGTCATGCCTTTGGTCGGTACTTCCAACGAGGGAAGGTTATGTGCGTGTGGTACCCACGACCCGCAGAGCGCATACATAACCTTGTGTGCCCGTTGTTGTTATGGTACCCTATCCTGTTTGGGACTGTTGATTTGTTTTGCCACGACGGTGGCTGTTGACGTTTTTGGTAGACATGGGGCCACCCATGACTGATCCCAGAGGGGAGTTAGTCGGAGTGGATGGGAGATTGTCATGGCAATGGGAGGGTTCTGTTGGAATGTCGTTGGTCCACCCGAATGGGAGTGTGAGGCCATGGATTCCGTGATGTGGGTATAGTGTACTAACCTCTGCAAAGTGTTTATTAAATCTGCCGATAGCCGCGTCCTCGGTTACGGATATAGCTCGTGAGTAAGTCACATCTTGGATCAACATGATTAAGTAATCTTGCACACTAAATTTATATGCTTGGTACTGGTTAAGTGATGAAGTTTGTGAGATCATGAAGATGGTGGTTGTGGTAACCAAAGTGTTGGTTTCATTTGTGATCTGGGCATGATCACCGTTTTGGTTACGAGGTAATCCGATTGGTAAGAGAGTAAGAGGAACTCGGTGCACAAGTTTGGTTCTAATCGCATCAAGAGGTGTTATCGCATTGCATTGAACTTGATTAATTGTCATGATATTGTTTGCCATTATGCATATGCTTGTTGTTTGCTTGCAAGTACATTCAAGTAATCGACACATGCGTGTCATGCCAGATTTCGTGAAAGTCTTTACCGATCGGGTGGCTTCCCGTGTCTAGATCGTGTCCACATCGGTGTCCGTGGTGCTATGGAGTTCCGCATTTCATCGCTGCTCACGCTGCCGAGTAGTTATCGTGATCGAGGCCCCTTCATGTCCATTAAATAATGTACATATTGTTTAGCCGCACCATGTCTGCCGCTTGGCCTCGCTACTTGATGTAATATCGTACTTATGAGTCCGCTAGCATCAATAAAGCGGTTGTTTTCTGTACCAAGTTATTGTGTGTTGCCAGAAGACTTGATCTCTGGGTTGGAAATGCAAGGTAAACTGTTGCTGAGCTGGTGCTGCGCACATGATGAAAACTGAAAAGCAACAGTTCAAACATATACACCCAAAGCAAATTTAAATAACAATCGCCCAAAACATGACAAG
The DNA here is from genome assembly GCA_021605145.1 of Aegilops bicornis. Taxonomy (NCBI): domain Eukaryota; kingdom Viridiplantae; phylum Streptophyta; class Magnoliopsida; order Poales; family Poaceae; genus Aegilops; species Aegilops bicornis. Next base: position 78,859 of record JAHIAL010000089.1, read on the forward strand.
GAGACATATTGCAAGCATGCACACAACATGCTACGGGAAGCCTATGGCCACACATTAGATATGCTCTTAAGGTAGAGATAACATACTTCAATTCATCTTTTACTAATGAGGTTCATAAGCATCATGGTTAATTTACTATGATCAATGCAAAAGGCAAAGTTCATATGTATTAGGACTGAAAAACTGGGCATTATACATGAGCGAGAGTTAACATGATGGCATGTTCGAGGCATGAAACAAAGATGCTACACTACAAGATCATGGCAAAAAAAGGTATAGCATGCTAGCACATATCATGAAGCTCAAATACCACAACATGCAATATATATGGGAGCAACAGATTCATGGAATTCATCAAGACAAGTTGCAAACATGAAACAAGCTGATTCTCAGACTTGGTGAAATCTGGGAATGCAAAACAGTAACATTATGGTGCTGAATTTGGAGGCACATAAGAGTAAGCCTAGAAATTTTAATATTTATGAAAAAGGCATGAGCATAAATTAGACATGGCGTACTTTCAATTAATCCATTGTGTCGGGGGATGATTGACCCACCCACGAACACCTATGGGACCGGAGCCCCTTTCGGTTCGGTAGGGGGCGGAGGTCGCACGAAGAGCAGATCGAGGCGAAGCACACGAGCGGTTTACCCAGCTTCGGAGCTCTCCGGAGAGATAACACTCCCTGCTGCATGTCTCGAGTGTATTGAGTTCTTGCTCGAGCGCTTGGGTGCTCTGATACACTCTAACCTGCTAATCCAGATTGAAGGTGTTTTTCCGCTTCAACCTCTCGAAAACCCTCGAATCCACCCCCGCTATTCGTTGCATGGGCCTCCTTTTATATGCTCAAGGGGTCACCGGCTGTGTGGCAACGTGAACAAGGGTAAAATGGAAAAGGAATTGCGGTTGGTACAACTACTTGCATATAGTGTATCATACCTAACCCCGACGGCAGGGACAAAGGCATTAAATGCCCGCTCTACATCGCCCAAACAAAGTGCAAAAAGGGACCGTCGAGACGCCACCGCTGCCACGATGGCAATCTTGTCGCCGCTTGCCACATCACAAGACCGCCGTCGACAGCCTTCGCCACGCCGCTCGAAAGGTCCTGGGCGACACGTTGTTGGATGTGCCGGAGCGCGGCAGGGTGGTGGTTTGTCAAGGCAAGCACCTTGCCGCTGTCGTTGTCTTGTCGCTGTCCGGAAGCTTGTCGCCATCGGCCTCGCCGGGGACGCTGCGGCGCATCGCGCAAGTTCCTTGAGATGCCTTGGTTATCTTCCCGGCAAGCTCCTCTTGCCGGGCCTTGTCTCCTTGGCTTGAACACTTTGTTCTTGAATGGCTCCAAAGGAACCACGGAGACCTTACGGTCACCCGCAAGCCTGTGCCGCTGGTGTCTTTAGAATCGCCGTGCGGCACGAAGTTCGGGATACTAGGGTACCCCTACTCTAGTACACCGGATAGGGAGCCCCGGCTGGGCCACACACGGCAAGCCGAAGGCTGGCTAGGGCCCAAAACAGGGCACGGGCACGCCGCTGCCTGGGTTACGCCAGATCACACTTTGCATCCACCACGCCTCCCCAAACGCAAGCACGCTGGCCGTAATGTGGCGCCGTGGGAGAGATCGGGTGGTTTCTTTATTCTAAAGATGGAACGGCCCGCCCCTCCCTCTTTATAAGCAGGGAAACAGGGCAGTTCGCCCATCTCGCCGTGTTGTTAGTCCAATTCAAAAACTTCCGCCGCCTCTTCTTCCCAAAGTCGAAAAGAGAGCAGGCGCCCCGCCTCTTCATCGCCACCGGCACCACACCAACGCCACGATCTCCCTCACCACCTCCGCTATGGCTCCGAAAGCCGGGAAGAGGTTGTGAAGTCGGGCCGAGGCTAATAAGCTTAAGGCCAATAAAGGAGTGTTGCAACCTTCCCCCTCACTAGCTCGCGAAGGAGCTTCTAGGGCAACCACTACCTCTTCGGGTCAATCTTGAGACGCTGAAAGCGATCCGCAAGATCGCCTGGTACTCCCGGCTGCCGCTTGGAACTCGGCTCGAATGGTATCCCTTCTTTTCAAGCACGTTGTTCTCATCATGCCCGGCTCTGCCCACTTCTTTCGAAGTCTTTCTTACGGTGATATTATGAACACCTACCACGGTTCCGGCCTCCTTGACTTCACCCCCAATGCCATTCTTCGACCATGGCAGGCTTTACGCACATCTCTGCGGGAAAACTTTGGTTAGAGTCTCATCCCAATGTAGCTCTTTTTTCCCGCCACTTCTTTTATGCCCCGGTGCTGAGAGAGGAGAGCCTTTATCCCGCGGAATGCACCGCCTCTGGATCTCGAGAGGACTGCAAGAAGGAAGCTTATTCGAGGGAGAGCTCCGCAGCGTTAGTGGGATGAATGGAGAGCAATGATCGTGCCGGATTGTCGAGGAGAACCTGCGAACCATTTATCATACTTCGCGCCAAGCCCTGCGATGTAGCAGCGGCAACCATTGGAGCAACGTGGGCCTGGAAGACTCAGAGAGGGCTGAAGATTGCCGCTATCCGGATCGATCCCCTCACGCCGCTTACTTGTCTCGCTCATCAGTAGGCGCCCGTTGGCGCAGATTTTCGTAACGCTGCACGCCTTCTGGCAGAGAGGAGGAGACCCGCTTCAGGAGTTCCGAATAACGCGGCGATATCATGCGAGGCTGCGCCCGGGCCTCAACTTCAACTTCACTGCTCTGAACTGGAATCGGCGATGCTCCCAGAATCGTTTCAAATACGATCCTCGGCATCCCTGAAGCGTTCAGTTGCCGAGGTGTGTCGTTCCATTGTCGGTAACAACTTCGCTCGACTGCGCATCCGCGGTACGAATGATGCCGCCAGCGACTCGCATGGAATTGTCCCAACTTGGCAAAAGAGCCTCGCGAGACGCTATCGTGCAAGGTGAGTTCTTTGACCGCCAGAAGTGCTTGGCCCTCTCCGATGAAGCGAATGTAGAGCCTTACTTTAGACCACCGGCGTGAGATGCAGCTGCGATCGCCACTAGGGTGGAAGAGGCGGACAAGCAGTGCTGTCTTGCAAGTAGTTTGGATTCACCATGGAGGGGCAGGCAGAGGCGGCAAAGTCTTGTCGAAAGCAAGAGGAGCTTGCCTAATGCGAGGAGAGCTTATCGGGCCCGGCTGAGTCGAGCGAGGCCGCCAGGGCGTGGCGCTTACTCCGTTGAGGATCCTCCTCCTTCTCACCTTCGTGCAGCTCGTCGCAAGCGTGAGCCCTACGGCTACCCAGCTGCTAAGAAGGCGTCTCCGCAAGGCGAAGAGGGACGTGGCGAAGGCGGGCAGACGGGTCATCAGCCACTGGCGTCATGGCAACGCGTTTCCACCGTGTAAGGCATCACACAGCTGAGCACCTCACCGCTACTGACAATCTGGAAGCTGGCCCTCCTGACCGGGACCGCCTCCCGGCCAAGCGGCTAAGGGAACCCTACCTCCGCCTCTTTGTCGCGCCCAAGGTGGGTCGGACTTTGACCTCTCCGCGCCAGCCCGGGAAGCGAGGAAGAGGAAAGAGTAAGATTCTTTGTCAGATTTGTAGTTCTTCAATTCTTGACTGTTGTTTTGTCTTAGGTCTCGATTTGCTTTTGCTCCGGAACTCCATCTCCCTTTTCGGGACTTCCGCCTGCAGATGCGCGAAGAGAGGCCAAGGTCCCGTGATTGTCATCGAGGATGAACCCATCGCTGACAGCTAGTGGGGCGTGTCCGAGGTCACCTTTGCCTCTAATTCCCAAGAATTATTCTCAAAGCAGCTCTCTGGGGTAGCCTCCTCCCAGCAGTAAGTGTATATGGTTTACTTCCTAGCTGTTAGGGCGTGTATGGGTGCTCTTTTTCTTATTGGGACATCTCGATCGTTGAGTTTGTGTAGCCAGGAGCAGCAGCGGCCTCACCGTTGTAGGAGTGCTTACTAAGCCGCCTCCCGACATGCCTACATCCGTCACCATACACCGCCAAGGAGGATTCCCTAAGCAAGGGAGAATTCTCCAAGGGACAAGATTTCCTCCCAAGAAGGGCGATCAGATCCTAGTACGTAATTCCTCTTGCTTGAAAAACTTCCCTTGGGTTCTTCTTCTTCTGATCTTCTTTTTGAATATTTGCTTGACTTTTCTTCCTTTTTCCGGTCAGGTCAGTCCATCCGCCACGGAGCCGATGGAAACCGAGGTCGCCGGGAGAAGGCCGAGCCAAGGCCGGTATTGATGATCCCTTGGGCCACGGAGAGAGGTCGCTTAAAGTCGCACGCCCATGAAAGCCGGGCGAGGTCCGGCGATCGCCGACGGCCCCGAGGCCTAGGAGCGCCAGCGCTTACGCCGGACCGGGCCGATCTCCTCAAATCATTGCCGTTGCAGCGTCCAGTTCGAAGAGCCCCAACCGGCTGCCTATTTGAAGGCCGGGCGATGGCGTCTTCATCAAGCTCCACAGGCGTCGAGCTCTGTGGCGCCGGTTGAAGGAGAAACTTTGACAAGAGTGCTGTTGCTTCTCGCCTCCAGCCCGGGCCGATGGTCGGCAACGAGGCGGCGTGGCCAGCAACTGAAAGCCCGGAGAGCAATGCCGTGAAGCCTTGTCACTCTGCCAAGGCCGAGCGCAAAGGCTGTCGGCATCCCGAGAAGCGCTTGTCGCGAAGGCGGGCGTGGACATCGAGAAGCGCGCGGAGGAGCTCCGGGGCCTCCACCAGGAAGCTCTCCGGTCCTTGGCAGAGGAGCAGGAGCAACTCGCCGAGGAGCGTAAAGCCTTCCTCCTCGAGAAGGCTGAAGTTGAAGAGCAACAATGACTTCTTTGCCGAGAAGCTCTGCAGAAGGCGAAGTTGGTGCAGCGGAAGGTTAGCCTTGACAGCCACGAGGAGGAGCTTGCAGCAGCGAACAAACATTCGGGCGGGACTCTCAAGGAAGCAAAGATGCCGCCATACCGCCGAGGTCGCCAAGAAGGAGCCGGAGGCGGCAAGGTGGCGCAGGCCGAGGCCGATCTCGGCGCAGCGGCGAGGAGCTTGCTGCACTCAAGCGTGGCGTGAGAAGGACGCCACACCCTTGGCGAGCTGCAGGGTCGCCTCGTCGAGAGGAGCAAGGAGCCGAGCGCCACAAGGACTCCAACGCAGATCTTGAGTTGGAAGCCGACTACTTTGACCAAGACTGGGCCGAGGCGCCCGGGGAGCGGCGGTGGCCTTGGAGAAAGAGGATCAAGGCCGGCGAGGCGCCGGGCAGTGTCTTCGCTGTCACCTGCACACTTTTAGGGAGAACGTGGAGCACCTTGGACCGAGGGTCTCGTGGATGTTGCCGCAGCCATCGACAGGAGCCGGGCGCAGCTGGGATGGAGGATCTCGGGTATCCCTCCGATGAGCACCTCCAACCCAGCGCCAAGCTCAGCTTGTTCTTCAAAAGGCGTATGGCGGCCCTCCGGCGACTCCGAGAGAAGATCCCCAAGCAGCTTGCCCGACGAAGTCGCGCCAGATCTCGCGGGAGCTCTTCAAAAGTCTTGAGTGAGAAGGCGGCCTTGAACCCAGGCCTCAACCTCACCAACGCCCTCGGGACCTTGCAGCCGGATGTTGATCTCGAAGCGCTCAAGACCCTTGTCGCACCCATTGTGGACAAGGTGAGCGGGATCAAGAGGGTTGAGAAGCGATCGCCGTGGAGATTAGGTCCGCCTGCTTTTCTTTCTTTTCTTTGTCGCTGGTCATGTTATGAGAACAATCTGTTAGAGCTGCGACAAGCTATCTTGTAATATGACTCTATTTTGGGTAGCGATTGCTATGTTATTTCCTTTACTTGATTCCTTCCTTTGTATGTTTTTGCCCTCGCTTTTTAGGGAGAACTTGTCGGTATGAGCACCTTAGCAGCTGGCCACTGAGTCAGACGTCGAGTCTGACTTTTTGAGTGGTGCCGCTCTGGACAAGAAACAACTTGTGCGTAACTAGTGCATAGCTCACTTAAGTTGTTGAGCGGACTCGAAACAAAGTAAGGGCGCAACTAGCTAGGAGTTGGTTCCTCCGCTGCCACAGACAGGTTTTTCCATACAAAGCACGGTCGCTCGAGGAAGATAACTTAAAATTTTAAAACTGATTGCTCAAACTCTAGCAACTTAGCTTTTACGTCGCTTGCTTCCCTAAGAAGGCTTAAACTTCCTCGAATCGGCGCTTGGTCCACACCATTATCTTCTCCTCTCCCCGCAAACTTGTGGGCGAGGGAACCTTCCTTTCTTTGAGAAAGAGAAAGAAGAGAAAATAAAGATATGGAGCCTTATGGCTCGTTATTGCTTATCGGGGTAGGCGCCGCACAAAGTGTCGATAATGCATGCAAAAAATAGTAGAAAGCATGAAATTGACAAGATGTGCGGAGCACATGAGCTTTATGATTTGTGCACGGGGTCTCGCGCCTCCGCTTTGTACAAAGGATTACATGCAACATCGGCAAGACTTGTATATAGGTGGTTGCCGGAACAGGTTCCGCAACCGCGCTTTACGTGTAAAACTTACGAAGATGCTCAATGTTCCAGGAATTGCTCACCGAATGCCATCTTCGTCTCAAGGTGACATGGCCGTGCCTAGTGACTCGCTTTCACCGCAGAAGGGCCTTTCCCACTTCAAGGCTCAACTTGTTTGAATTCTTGGCGGATCTGAACGCAGCCGAAGAACAAAGGTCGCCTTCCTCGAGACTTCGGGCATTAACTGCGGCTATGGTAGCGGGCGCAAAGCTTGCTGGTATCGGAGCAGCTCAGACAAAACAAGACGGTCTTCCTCAAGGAGCAGCGTCATCTTGTCGCAATCGCTTCTTGCTCAAGCTCATCATAAGCGAGCACTCGAGGTGACCCGTATACGAAGTTCCGTGGGGAGAACCGCCTCTCGCTCCATAGACTAGAGCGAAGGTGTCCGCTAGTGGCTTGATTCGGCGTCGTCTGATCGACCAAAGAACCACCAGTAGCTCCTCAATCCAGCTTCTTTCCGCACTTGTGCAGCCCGCCGGAAGTTCGGTCTTGAGTCCGCATGTGACGCCGAAGCATTCACCCTCTCCGCTTGACCGTTACTTCTTAGATGAGCAATGAAGCGGCAGACCTTGGCGCCAAGATCTTGGACGTCATTGCATGAAGGTGCTGCTCGTGGAATTGCATGCCGTTGTCGGTGATGATCCTGTTAGGGATCCCGGCTGCAAACAATTGACCAAGAACTTGATCGCCGATCGTGGCTGTCACCTTCCTCATCGCTTCCACTTCCAGGCCACTTTGTGAACTTGTCGATTGCAACGCATACAAGTACTCAAAGCCCCCACAGCTCGCTCGGGGAAAGGGGCCGAGGATATCGAAGCCCCCGGATCAAAAATGGCCGTGATAAAGGGATCGTCCCGAGAGCTTGAGCTGGCTGGTGTATCCGCTGAATGGAACCGCACGCTTCACACTTGGTTACTTGTGCGCTTGCATCCTCGGAGGGCTGTCGGCCAAAAGAAACCTTCTTAACGCTTTGCCGCAAGTGCTCTTTTGCGCCAATGTGGTGGCCACATATGCCTCCGTATCTTCGCCAACAGCTTTTGTCCGTCTTCCCGGTGAATACACTTCAATTTCACACCGTTGAGTCTTCTTCTGCATAAAGGTGTCTTTGTCGACTAAAGCTGGTACATACTTGATCGCCGGGCTACTCTTTCCGCTTCTTCTTGCTCTTCGGAAGTTCTCCTGTTCAGTAGGAAACGGACAATCTGTGCATGCCCATGCCGGTGCTTATGACTCGACAACAAGGACTAAAGGCACATCTGCTGCGTGAACATCCGCTTTCTGGCGGAGAATCTGGGCTCTGCACCGGAGTTGATCGTTCCCGGCAAGCTTGCCGGAGCAAAACTTATTCGGAGCGTGCTCGCTTGACGGAACAAACCCTAGGGCTTGTCGGGCGGTACTGCTCCTCAAGACCCTTGGTGTTGATCTTGGGGACCCTTCTCTTGGCGGCGGCAGGGAGCTCTGCTTGGGAAGATAGTCACCAATCAACTTCCTCTTCTTGCTCTGTCGAGTTGATGGCGTTACAGGCGGTTGAGTCAGCTTGAGCACAAAGATCCCCGGTTCCATTGTGTAACTTAAGTCTGGCCTTGACTTCACGGAACCATCGGCAATGTCGCTCGAGCTCTTGGAACATGTTCCATCTGTAGGGCCGTCAAAGTGCTCTTCTAGCTTTCTCACTTCATCAACGTAAGCTTCCATCAACGGACTCGATAATTCTTGTACACTTGGCGGACGACAAGCCGTGAGTCACCCCCGACAATGAGCTTCTTGATCCCAAGGTCCTGCCATGATCTCGAGACCGCAAGCAAACCTTCATACTCGCAGTATTGTTCGTTGCTTGCTCCTTGGGAAAGTGCATCCGACTACGCATTTGAGGTGCTCTCCGTGGGTGCAACAGTAGCACGCCAAGACCGCGCGCCTTGCAGCGAAGGCACCATCAAAGTACATCAGCCATTCTTTGCTTGCTTCCTTGACGGGGATGCTCGTCTTTGTAATTTCTTCATCTTGTGTTGGCGTCCATTCTGCTATGAACTCCGCCAATGCTCTGCTTTTGATGGTTGAAGTGCTCTCAAACTTGAGGCCAAAGCTTGACAGTTCCAAAGGCTCACTCGACAATCCTGCCGGTTGCTTCCGGATTTTGCAAGATCCTCTTCACCGGAAAACGAAAGTGACGATCGTGATCTCATGTGCTTGGAAGTAATGGCGCAGCTTTCTCGAGGCCATGAGAAGGCCGAAAAGCAATTTCGCACACCGTAGTACCTCGACCTAGCCCCTCGCAAAAGGGAACCGACAAAGTAAAATGGCGGCGCTGCACCATCCTCTTCGATCTTCTCACGCGCAGTCCATCTTTGTCGACCCGAGCTTGCCGGTGAAGTCCCCTCGCTTGTCGCCGGATGCATCTCGCCGTGGTTGCCGGCTCATCATCCGCCTCCCTCTCCGCTTCATTAACGCAGCACTAACCACTTGATTGGTTGCCGCTATATATAGCAAAGAACTTCTCTTGTGGCTTAGGTGCGACAAGTGTTGGAGTGGAGGATGTATCTCTTTAAGTCTCTGCAGCGCAGCCTCCGCCTCGAGTCCATTTCATTGGAACCTGCCTTTTCAATATTCTGAAAATGGCAGTATGCGCTCAGCGAACCTAGAGATAAACCTGCCGAGAAAGCAGCTACGCAACCGGCAAGTCTTCGTACATCCTTGACGCTCTTTGGTGCTTCAATCGCTCAATGGCCTTGATCTTGTCGGGATTGGCTTCAATTCCCATTGAGACACGAAGAACCCGAGAAGCTTGCTTGAGGAGGACTCCAAACACACACTTCTCGGGGTTAAGCTTGAGGTTGATCTTGCGCAGATTTGCAAAGGTTTCGGCTCTAAATCTTGAATCGTAGTCGCTTTGTCCTTGCTCTTGACCACTATGTCATCCATGTAGGCTTCCACATTTACGCAGCATTTATGTGCTCAAAAGCGCCATGGACTACCCTTGCAAATGTTGAACCAACATTCTTTAAACCGAAAGGCATCCGTATGCAAACGAGATGTGCCACATGGGGTAATGAATGCGTCTTCTCCTCATCCTCTTCTCGCCATGAACATCCGATGATATCTCGAGTATGCATCAAGAAATGAAAGCAAGTCACATCCGGTAGTGGAGTCAATAATCTGGTCGATGCGCCGCAAGGGAAATGGGTCTTTGGGACAAGCTTTATTGACATCGGTAAAAGTCGATACAGAGCCTCCATTTCCGCTTGCCTTGCGCATCTAACTATAGGATTGGCCAACCACGTAGGATGGAGCACCTCCTCGACAAGGCCTGCTGCTTCCAATTTCTTGATTTCTTCTGCGATGAATTCTTGGCGCTCCACCGCCGCTTCCTGACTTTCTTCGCTGATTACGCGCGATGAGGACAGAGCGGCAAGATGGTGCTCGATTACTTTCACAGGAACACCGGGATGTCGGGACGTTGCCATGCAACACGCCGACGTTCGCCTTCGCAGGAAAGCTACGAGCGCCGCTTTTCCTATTTAGGGTCGAGAGTGGCACCGATGGTGAAGGTACCACCAGCCATCCTCCTTGGCGGACACCTTCTTGGTCTCTCGTGGAGCTGCCATTGTCTTCTTACACTTGCCGATGGAGCTCGGATGGTGCTGTCCTCGGCCAGTAGCGCAAAGACTCCGAAGAGGTGCGCTTTGCCGAGTGGGCATCGAGCTCTTGCCGGACTTGGTCTTCTTCTTCACCCCGGAGCTTCAACGGCAAGTGACTTCATGATTCCCGGGTTATGCTGCCGCTTCCCTAGAGATCTTGTTTCACAGCAGATAAGAGCATCCTTCTTGTCGCCAGGATGAGATGACACTTATCGGGGCTGGCGTCTTCAAAGATGTTGTATGCATAGTGAGAGGCTGCCATGAATTTGGCGAAAGTACCGGACGGCCGAATATCCCATTGTAAGGCAATGGAAAGTCGCGAACGCCAAAAGTGACCCTCTGGCCCTGAAGTTCAACTCGCTGCCAAATGTCACCCAGAACGTGATCTTTCCTTCGCTTGCTCCTTCCCGGATTGATTCCTTGAATGTGTCGGTCTCTTCGAGCTTCGCCATCGTGATCTGGAGTTTCGGAGTACCGCAGAGGAGATCAGGTTCAAGTCGGCCCCGTCAACTAGCATCTTAGTGACCTTGAGGTTGCGGATAGTTGGTGAAACCAACATCGGCAAGCACCGACCGCAGCTTATGCGATCGTGATGGTCCTCAATATCAAAGATGATAGGCGTCTTTGGACCATTTCGTAGGCCTCGCGTGACTCGGCGGGTGGTTCTGTCGCATTGACTTCCCGCACCCACCGCTTGAGCCGGGCGGTGTGAAGTATGCAGAGAAGCACCGCCCGTCAACGCATTGTGACCTCTGCGGGCTTTCTCGAACTCCCGCTCATCGGTCTCGGCCATCATCCATATCCTCATCGCCGCTGCCATCTTCATCCTTGTCGCGGCCGCGAGAAGTCTGTCTCCTGCAGCCGGCTTGGCCTTGCTAACGCGGCGTCCTCCTCGGCCGTGGCGCTTTCTTGCGGCTCCTCCGGCACCTTCCTGGGCCTTCTCCTTGTCGCGTCGCTTCAGATTCAGCCTTTTGTCGCTCAACAAGCTGCTCGACCTTCTTGCAGCTCCGGAGGTCATGGCCCTTGGTGCGGTGGATCTTCAAGATCTGCTTGTTGGTGCCGCCCCGCTTGTCGGCACCGCCACAACCGGTAGTTGGTGCCATGCAATCTCCTCACCGGAGCTTCCATTTTGGCTTTCTTACGCCACCTCCGCTGCCGGACTGCTCAATGACTAGCACTTGTTTGCCTTTCTTCTTCCCGTTGTTCCGCCACGGTTTTCTTTGCCGGGCAGTCTCCTCACCATCGATCCTCCCGCTTCAGATTCTCTCCGGAGTTTCCTCCCTTCCTCAAAGACGTGCACACTTGTCGGCCAGGCATATAGCTCATCGACATCTCTCGATCTTGCACATCGCCATCTCCTCCCGCATCTCGCGGTTTCGCGACGTTCGATGGAACGCTATCCGACATCACGGCAGGGTGGACATCTCGATGTTGTGTCAGACGCGGGCTGAATCTTCCGAATGTACTTATGCGAGGACTCTCCTTCCTTACGGGTGAGCAGATGAAGGTCGCACTCTTGGCCATGAGGCTTGTGACCGCTTTGTAAAGGCGCCGACAAACTGATGGCATAGGTCTGCCGAGGAGGATATGGAGTTGTCCGCAAGTGCATGAGCCAGATCTCGACATTGGGCTTGAGCACCGGTGGGAAGTAGTTGGCCGTGATCTTGTCGTCCGCCCCGGCAGCTTGCACCGCGATGGTGTAGATGCTGAGGAACTCCAATGGATGCGACTTGCCGTCGTACTTCTCTGGTACATCTGGCTTGAAATTCTTCGTGCTGGCCCACTAGACTTGCCCCAACTCACGAGTGAACGCAGGGCAACCTACCGTGATAACGACAAGTCGCCTGGTTCCCGGTGCATGCATGTCGACTGAAGGGCCCAAAGACGTTGGTCCGATTGACGTCGCGCTTCTCTTCGCACTTTCGATGCGAGTTCGAAGCGTCTTCTTCTTTGCCGCTTCGTGAAGAACTTGGCGCCGATCGCGACGAAGCTCGTGGATCTGGCGACGCCGTGGAGTCGCCGCCGAGGTGGATCCGCGAGTCGGCGATCTTGGCCTTCGGGTGGAGGGTGCATGGTGGTTGCACCCCCACCGGTTTCGCCACCATCGGCTCGTGCTCGGCGATCCTGCCGCTGGCGGCTGATGTACTCGGCTGCCGTGGAGTGTCGCCGCTGGCGGCCGATGAGACTCGAATGGTGGCCCTCCATTCATCGATCTTTTCTGCTATTGGAGGGTAATCCAGGAGCAGTTGAGCTCGCGCCAAAGCTTCTGCTGGAGTGGCGGGCGGCAGTGGTGAACGGTGCGAGGAGCGGGATATGCTCGGACTTCTAACTATGTTAGAAGGAGCGATATCCGTCGAGCGGCAAACTGCCTCGCTTCGTGCCCGCATGTTGGCGTGCATGCTGGTCTTGAGTACCCCGAGATCCACCAGCTCGATCTTGGCCCAACGAACGTATGGCACCGTGGAATACCATGACGTTGTCGGGTCCCGCGCCTCTGAGATGGGCGCGGTGCATGTATCGGACGCCGAGGTCTGCGCGCAGCCTTGTCCTTTGACCTGGCAGCACCGTGGACTCCCTCGTCGATGTCCGTTTCTTCCGCTGGCGTCTACCCCACCACCCGCTTGCTCCGGTGGTGGTGGGATCGACCGACGGATCAGCTGCCGCCAAGCCTTCTTCTTTGGTGGCATGTCGATGAAGAAGATGAAAGATCTAGCTCGTGTGAACGTCGGATCGTGTTCACACAACCTCGACGCACCTACAGCGGCGCCAAAAGATGTCGGGGGATGACTGACCCACCCACGAACACCTATGGGACCGGAGCCCCTTTCGGTTCGGCAGGGGGTGGAGGTCGCACGAAGAGCAGATCGACGCGAAGCACAAGAGCGGTATACCCACCATCGGAGCTCTCCGGAGAGATAACACACCTACTGCTGCATGTCTGAGTGTATTGAGTTCTTGCTCGGGAGCTACTGGTGCTACAAAGACACTCTAGCTGCTAACGAGACCGGCGTGGGTGTTTTCGGCTTCAACCTCTCGAAAAACCCTCGAACCCTCCCACCCCCCTTCACGTTATGCATGGGCCTCCTTTTATATGCTCAAGGGGTCACCGACAGTGTGGCAACGTGAACAAGGGTAAAAATGGAAAAGGAATTGCGGTTGGTACAACTACTTGCACAAAGGTATCATACCTAACCCCGATGGCGGGGACAAAGGCATTAAATGCCCGTCTCACGCCGCCCAAACAAGGTCAAAAAGGGACCGTCGGGGACGCCACCGCTTGCCACGATGGCAATCTTGTCATTGCCGCTTGCCATCACAAGACCGCTGGTCGCACTGACCCTCTCTCGCCACGCTGCGCCGGAAAGGTCCACAGGCGACACGTTGTTGGATGTCTTTGAGTCGCAGTGCAGGGTGGTGGTTTGTCGCGGCAAGCACCTTGCCGCGGTCGTTGTCTTGTCGCGTCTCCGGAAGCTTGTCGCTCAAGGGCCTCATGCAAGACGCGTGGCGGCGTCAAGCAAGTTCCTTGAGATGCCTTGGTTGGCCTTCCCGGCAAGCTCCTCTTGCCGGGGCCTTGTCTCCTTTGCTTGAACACTTTGTTCTTGAATGGCTCCAAAGGAACCACGGAGGACCTTGGCGGTCACCCGGCAAGCCCTGCCGCGGGGTGCTGCAACTGCCCGTGCACGAGTTCGGGATACTAGGGTACCCCTACTCTAGTACACCGACACATTGGCACAATTTATAAGATGCATAGGTTAATTACTATGAGCTTAGCAAAATGGAACATGCTGTTAAATGGTTGACAGTTTTATCATGATGGCATATTGAGAGTAAGAAAGCATCATTCTACAGCAAGTTTAAATGGGAACCAAGGGCATGGCATCAAAGTAAACATCACATACACCTAATCACTGGAAGAAATCAGATGCATAAGAGCTATGGATTAGTGGCAAATATCATGACAAGATGGCAAGTTTTATAACAGATAGTTTTTAACTTGGTGAAATTAACCTAAAATCAACAACATTGACTAGGCATGTTTGCAAGCTTGTTTCACTCACCACGTGACATATAATGGCATGAAAAAAATACTAGCGGCAAGAAGACGTAAAAATGGACCAAACACATGATGACAAGATGCTCATATGACATAAGGATTGAATCACACAAAATAACAAAAGGGCAAGTGATAATAGTTTTCAGCAGTATCATCGTGATGCACTTATGCAATGAAGATTAACATATTTAGATGAAGCCTGACATGAATGCAAGTGGCACCATCTTAAAGAATGTAAGAGCAAATGAGTTTACATATATATATATATATATATATATATATATATATATATATATATATATATATATATATATATATATATATATATATATATATATATATATATATACATCTGAGCTATTACTGTTACGCTGTAATGTAATATTATTCTGCTACCCTTTTGAACTGACGGTTTCAGTTGGTTGTACTGATGTTTTGAAGCGGTTGAACTGATGGTTTTAGTTGTGTTTAATGCATCGTCTTCTTTAGTTCAAAAACTTTTTGTAATTTTTTTGTCGGAACGGGGCGTGTAATATATCGTTGGAAAGCTCTTGACAACCATATTTCAAGTATATTGAACATTTTTGCAAAATCATTATGGTTTAAGAGCAGTTTTGAAAAAACCGTTTTTTTCAAAACCAAAAACGTGAATCGTATTTCGGACTCAATTTTCAAACAGTTTGTCGAAATTGAGCAAATAAGATGGCGTTGGAAAGCTGGTGAAAATCCGCATCTTCCATGTATGTATTGTTTTTTCTGATTCTATATGATTTAAAAGTAATTTGAAAAACGGTAAAATTCTGGGCGAAATGTATTTTCATGATTTTTTGCAAACGGTTTGTCGGATTGACGCAAACGATACGGCGTTGGAAAGCTACGGAAAATGCGCAACTTTTACGTATTGAAATGTTTTTCTAATTCCTTACGGTTTAAAAACTAATTCGAATACGGTCAAATTTGATTTTGAACATGATTTTTTTTAAAAGTTTGTCAAAATGGGGAAAATAATAGGGACAGTTGCATTTTTACCCCTAGTTGGTTTCTACCCACGGGTTTTGCCCTTACTTTTCAAGCTTGCTCAGTTTTGCCCTTACTTTTTCCATCGAGGTCCCTCGAATGCCCTTTGACCGTTTGACCAAAACTTTGAAAATTCATAACTAATTCATATGAACTCAGAAAAATGCAAATAAGATATCAAAATGTTCAGATAAACATTACCTTTATGGGCATATCATTTGCATTCAGGATAAAAGCGTCATTTAAACTACCCCGGGTAATTAATGTTATTAACATTATTAAAAATAAATAGGTATAAACAATATTTTTTCGTGAATAAAATTTTTATGCAAATGTAGGTGATGTTTTCTGAACATCCTGATACCTTATTTGCATTTTCCTGAGTTCGTAACAACTTGTTATGAAGTTTCCAAATAATGGTCAAAGTCGTTAGAATGTTCATAACAAGTTGATACGAACTCGAAAAAATGCAAATAAGTTATCAGGATGTTTAGAAAACATCACCTACATTTGCATGTAATTTTTATTCATGAAAAAAATACTGTTTATACCTATTTATTTTTAATAATGTTAATAACATTACTTACCTCGGGTAGTTTAAACGATGCTTTTGTCTTGAATGCAAATGATGTGCCCATAGATGTAATGTTCATCTGAACATTTTGATATCTTATTTGCATTTTTCTGAGTTCGTATGAATTAGTTATGATTTTTCAAAGTTTTGGTCAAGCAATCGAAAGGGCATTCGAGGACCTCACGGAAAAAAGTAAGGGCAAAACGGAGCAAGCTCGAAAAGTAAGGGCAAAACCCGTGGGTAGGAACCAACTAGGGGTAAAAATGCAATTGTCCCAAAATAATATACCGTTGGATAGCTGTCGAAAATGCGAAACTTAGTCATGTTGAACGTTTTCTCATATTTGCAGCCGTTGAAGACTAATTTGGATTACGGTGAGACCCATCATGGTGTTTTTTCCTTCAAAAGAAACAGAGTACTCGTACTGATATATTTGTGTGTTTGTATTGAGGTATTTTTCATAGTAGTTTTGAATGGTTCCAAAAGAAGTACTTGAACGGATGTCTATATGATTTTGTAATTGGCGTGTTTCCACATACTAGACTTTACTTTGTATTAATTTAAAAAAGTTTTCAATACGGCAAGACACATCCCGTTGTTTTTCTGTCTGATAAACAAAGTACTCGTCTTGATATATGTGTATGTTTGTACTTGAAGCTACTTTTTGTATAGTAATTTTAAATTATTCTAAAAAAGATTACTTGTACTGATGTTTGCATGGGTTTGTACTAAGCAGTTTTCACTAACTAGACTTTGCTCTGTTTTTGGGTAATATTTTTGCTCGTAAATTTTCAATGATTTTTTCTTTGTGTAAATCGTCCATTTTATTACTTGCATGGTTAGTATCATCGAATCGAATGATATTTTATTCAAAAAGAAAATGTTTTGTTTTGTTTCCTTTTTTTGAACTCAACATTTTTCTGACAACGATGTTCTGAACTTCTCTCATTTTACGACTTGTACTGAGGTACTTACTAAGCAGGATTTTCATGGGGTTTCTTTTTTGCTTGAACTTTTACAATTTGAATTTCGGCCATTTCCTTTATTCAACGCACACCGCTTTTTAACTCAGACCGAGGTACTTACTACGCCTAAACTGGGTGGCTGTCACGCGTGTCTCGGGCGAGGAAGAAGATGAAGCTTCGGGGCGTGGCTGGATTCGCCGGGCGGCCGGTCTGGTCGGTAGGATGCTACATGGCGAAGCGATAAGCGCAGGCGGCGGGCTCGTTATGGCAAGCGCCTGGCGAGGGGCTCAGGGTGGCCTTGGGCGGTGATTGCGGTCTTGTGCAGAGGGAGGCTGGGAGGGAGACCTTCGGAGGCGGGACGGGCCAGGGCGAGCCTGCTCGTCGGAGGGAGGCGCGATGGAGAGCATCCGGCACCCGTCGATGGGAGGTGCAGAGGAGGGCCGGCGCTGTCGGAGAGGAAGGCGGCGAAGCGGCCAGCGAGCCTGTCAGCGGGAGGCGTGGCGAATGACGGTGGCGGCAAGCGTGTGGGTGAGGAGCGACCCGGCAGCCAGTGGGCTCCTCGCTCACGACTCTTAGCCGTCGCTTCCTTCGCCATGACAGCTGCCTCCCAGTTGGAGCCAGGTTAGGTTGGGTTGGTCGGGAGTTTCTGCTGTGGCCTGCGCCTCGCGCCCTTATAGGGCCGAGGGTATGAATAGTCCAGCCCTATATAATGATATATATATATATATATATATATATATATATATATATATATATATATATATATATATATATATATATATCATCTCATCCGGGAAACATGCACAAAATTACAAGTCACACAATGCATATATGATATTTGAAATCTGGGGATTGGCCGTTTTGAAATGAAACAGGGTGATCGCGATATGAATATACGGTGCCCGGGCGGAGCATATGTCGGTGTTCTGGGAACCCGTGGTACCCAGATTTTGCTCTGCGGCACCCATGGCGTGGCTCCATCGATGGCACAGTGCACGTGCCATCTTCAAGACCAAGCAAGACAAGACCCTAGCGAGGAGCCAAGCCTCGCGAGGCGGATGACACCAAGACCTCCAGAGGGAGAAGCCTCCCCTGGTTGGCTCCCGAGGAGCGGAGATCCTTTTGGAGGCGCCCACCTCATGAGGGTGAGGTGACGCTAGCCATGACGACCAAGGCCAGGCGGGCGCCAGCAGGCGCACAACAGCAGGTTTTCTCTTTGGTGCTCAGGAGGCAAGCGCAGGCGCGGGGTCCCGAGGAGTCAGCCAAATGTTTCCATTCCCGTGCAACAAAACCAGGACCGCTAGGATGGCAGGACGGATGTCATCACCGAGCTCACCGCGGTGTCACGACCAGAAGCTTTGCAGGCGAAGACCACCTTCCATCAGGATAGTATGTACTTCTTGTCCCCCTTCAAAATTGGCCACTGTGGGACCCCCTCCCGCCTTCGTTTGGAGGAAGAGGACCAAGGCCACTATAAATATAGCTTAGCCACCACCATAGGAGGTACCGGATCCACCAGAGGGACGTCACTAGCTCACACTCACACAGGAACAGACCCCCTGAGGTTGTTCTTCCCTTGTACTCATTCATCCTCAGCCCCTCACGAGGCTAATCCACCATAAAGCAGGAGTAGGGTCTTACACCGCAAGGTGGCCCGAACCTGGGTAAACTATTGTGTCCCTTTCCTTTATTGTTCATCGAGCTAGGCCCTGGGGGTGACGAACTGGTTGGCTGGGGAGGTTGAGTTCTTCACACACGCCCCGGAGTTCAAACCTTTTTTGGGTCTGCGGAGCCCTAAATCCGACATTTAGCGCGCCAGGTAGGGGCGTGTCGAAGCCTCTCTTCCGTCAATCGTTCCGCCGTCGTTCCACCGTTCCCATACCTGACGCTCTGTGAGAGCCTGGCTTATTAGGGATGATAGACTACTCATATCAATAAGGAATTCTTTCTTTTCCGGAAGCCCATTTGGACAGAACTCCAAAGTTAAGCGTGCTCAGCTTGGAGTAATTTCAGGATGGGTGACTGACCAGGAAGTTTCTCTCGGGTGCTCACGGGTGAGGACAAAGTGCACAGAAAAGACTAGTATTGATCTGTGGGGTCAGTCTAGATGCCGCCAGGAGTAACGACCACTAGCGGGTGTGTTCGAGGCGTTACAAGTTGGTATCAGAGCCGACCCTCGCGGTTACACGGATGTTCGCAGACAGGTGCGTGGTCATGTTGTTCATGAAGTTTGTGACCCGTCATGGCACACGAAATGGTACATGTACTGGACTGGATGCACAGACGCATGTGCCAAGAGGGAACGTTCCTGTGGCCCGATGAGGACGTCGGTTCTCTGAGTGGGGGTGTATGTGATAGCCTGGCTTATTAGGGATGATAGACTACTCATATCAATAAGGAATTGCTTCTTTTTTGGAAGACCATTCGGACAGAACTCCAAAGTTAAGCGTGCTCAGCTTGGAGTAGTTTCAGGATGGGTGACCGATTAAGAAGTTGCTCTCGGGTGCTCATGAGTGAGGAGAAAGTGCGCAGAAAAGACTAGTATTGATCTGTGGGGCCAGTCTAGATCCTGCCAGGAGTAACGACCACCGGCGAGGTGTGTCCGAGGCGTTACATTCTCGCCGTGTCCGTGATGAGCGTCGGGCAGCAGCCAGTCGCTCGAGGCGGCACCCGCGGCAACGGGCGTGCCTCACCTCTTCGCCTCCCGGTGACAGCGCCACCACCGACCCGCTGCTCACGAGTTGCGGGACTAAATGCTGCCCAGCCGTTAAATCGTCGTGAAAAGGCCGCACCATGACTCCATCTCCCACTCCAGTCATGACGTGGTCTTCCAATGTTTGAGGCGGGTCGGCGAACGCATAGGCTGCACTACTCACGGCGCTCGAGCTTCTGCGCTATTGTCCGTCCAACGATCTCTACGAGGATTGGTTGGGCCACATCACCGAGCTCGTCAGCGCCGTTGGAGAGGCTCCTGCGCCATCTCGCTCGCTGCCTCCCCCACCGTCTCAGGTGGGCGACGTGGCCCACGGTGCTGTTGGAGATATGCCCTAGAGGCAATCATGTATGATGATATTTCCTATGTGTTTATGAATAAGGATAGTCCTTGGACATTATCAATGATGTGTATCAGCAAGTATATGACTTGTTTGTGGGACTATGCATTGTATGATGACTGTCCTAAAAGGTCCCTAGTCGAAAAGGGCTGTGTGGACACGCATGGCCAAACTAGACTAGCATATGACACGGTCGATGGCTTGGTCTCACTAGCCATGGAGCATTGGATGCTAACCGGATAATATGGACTTGGAAAGGTGCAGGTCGGATTCGGCGTAGTCTGGATCCGAGTCGAGATAAGTTCCGGTCGAGACTAACTATGAGGCACGGCGATATGTCATCTGTGAGTCTCTAGTACAACAAAGCGTTCTATGTCTTAAGACCTGGTGGACGCATGTACTCGGGATGGCGACAGACTTGCTTTGGGCCGACCAAACGCTACTCCGTGATTGGGTAGTTACAAAGGTAGGTTTCGGGTTTGTCTAGTCCCATGCTTTGCGAGACATGGTCGAAAGCAAGATGGGATTTGCCCTCCGATCGTGAGAGATATACACTGGGCCCTCGTGTGATCCGACCAGGATAAGCATGGCCATCTGCAACAAGGATTATGAGATAATCCGGGATTGTGGTCGGTATCCTTTGGAGCGAGAAAGAGGTCGGGCTAGCACAAGGATGACAAGTCTCGCCTTGGAGCCCGACAACATATATCGATCGTGTGGCAAAGGGAGCGAAGTGTGACACGCGTTATGCGGGTTAGCCTAACCAACTTCATAGTACGCTTGGTGGTCGCACGCCTTGCTGACGCCGCTACCAACCCGTGCAGGTCGGAGGTGATCGAACTGTGACCAAGCCGACTTGAACCTAAAGGGTCGCGGCTAAGGGAAGGAACCTACGAGGTCTGGTTCGTGAGGACACCGGGTCGGATGTGATCTGAACTAGACTAGGAATGTGGTGAGTAGACTTTGGGCTTTAGGGTCCGTCAGAGGCCCAAGTGTTGAGCCATGACGGACGCCTATATAAAGTGGAGGTGCGTACACCTCATGCGGTTGATCGCTTCGGCGTTGCGACTAGGGTTTGCATGTGTTGCGAATAGCTACCTCCACTTTGCCGGACTGTGTGGTCGGACTCTAGCACTCACCATACAGTGTTCCTCCTGCACGCTACGGATACCGTTAGAGGCGGTGCACTTGCGCTGCCTCGGCGAACTCGTGCGTGGGATCAGACGACCGGCTGTTCGAGGGAGATCGAGCGAGGAGGAGGCGATCCGCAGCAGACGCTGCCCCAACTCTTCTTCCAGCGGCACGGCATCGCTGCGCGTCTAGTGGTAACGAACCGTGATCCATCTCCCGTAGCATGTTCCTGGATGTTCTGCGCGTAGGAAAATTTTAATTTGCAGTCGACGCACCCTACCGTAGAACCCAACAGGTGCACCTCCTCCTCCTCTTCGGCGCGATGTCGTCCCCAAGCCAAGGTGTGAGGCCCCCGGTCGACCCACCCGGCCGTAGAGGTGCCGAGGTATGCACGAAGAAACCTGCCAGGTGGTGCAATGGCCTCAAGGAGAGACGCGTGGGCTCCCAGCACCGCCATGTCAAGACCGTGTGCCGCCAGAGGCGGCGGCACGCGGGCTTCAAGATCAGGCTCCCCCTCCGCGGCAGGCCCCTGTGAGTGCAGCAAGATGCCGTGCATTCACCCTGGAGCTGCACTGCGTCATCTGGCCTGGCAAGTTCAAGCCAGATTTGCCTCTAGGCTACGATGGCACCCTTGATCCTGCTGAGTTCCACCAGCTCTACGAGCTGAGCATCGAGGCGGCAAACAGCGACGAGAAGGTCATAACGAACTAGTTTCCCCTGGCCCTCAAAGACGGCGCATGCTCGTGGCTCATGAACCTCCCGGTGGGATCGATCTTCTCCTGGGACGAGCTGCGCGAGTGCTTCATCGCCAACTTCCAGGGTAGTCGCGACCGCGCCCCTGCTGCGGGCGACTTCCGGCGCATCATGCAGCAGCCAGGAGAAACCTTTCACAAATACATACATCGCTTCACCAACGTTCACCTTAAGATCCCTAAGGTTTCGGACGAGGCCATCATATCAGCGTTCGCTGATATCGCCCGAGATGTCAAGATGAAGGAAGAGCTCGCCATACACGAGGACCTGTGCTCGGCTCTGGAGATGTTCAACATGGAAACTAGATGCGCATAGGGTGAGGAAGGTCGCCTCTCCTCCTTGAGCTCGAGAGGCCGATCCTGAAGACAAGAAGGCCAAGGCCAAGGACGGAAGCGCCATGAGGTCCGGCCGTGCTGCCATGTTTAACCTCGAGATGAAGCCAGCTGCGACCACCCCGAATCCTCCAAGGGCAGCCGCCCGTTCTGCATCTTCCACAACGTACACAGCCAAGACACCAACGACTCCCAAGAGCTTAGGGCCATCCGCGATAGGCACCTTGGCCGCCGCCCTGAGCGCAAAGAACGTGGCTACAGCCGTGGAGGAGGCCGTGGTGGAGGCCGCTGGGACAACCGCGACCCCCGCCAGGACTGGCGCGATCAGCCCTATGAGGACCACTGGTAGGGCTAGCCTCTCGATGGCCCCTGGAGGGATCATCCTCGTGAGGATCGTTCTCAGGGCAACGCCGCCCTTCCTCCACTGCTGCCGCCGCCAAGGAGGAACAGCGACCACCGCCAAGCTGATGGGGTCAGGGGATTCCAAGAGCCTCGCGCTATTGCCTGCATCTTGGGTGGCGCTCAGGCCCCTGCCTGCCATTGCATCTTCAAGCAGTTTGCTTGTGAGGTGAACGAGGCCGTCCCCAAGCTCGACGGGTCGCGTACCCTTAGGTGGTCCAAGTACGCCATCGCCTTCAACTCTACGGATCGGTGATACATCTCCAACGTATCTATAATTTTTGATTGTTCCATGCTGTTAAATTATCATTCTTGGATGTTTTATAATCATTTTATCGTCTTATATCCTTTTTTGGTACTAACCTATTGACATAGTGCCAACTGCCAGTTGTTGTTTTCTACATGTTTTTTACATTGCAGGAAATCAATACCAAATGGAGTCCAAACACAGTGAATTTTTTGGTGGATTTTTTAGAAGACATCCAGTGGGCCGGAGAAGCGCTTAGGGGTGCTCCAAAGGGAGCACAACTCACTAGGGCGCGCTAGGAGGCCCAGGCGCACCCTGGTGGGTTATGCCCACCTCGGGTGTCCCATGAACCGACTCTTTGCTCAATAAATACCCCAATATTCCATAAACCCTAGGGGAGTCAACGAAAATGAATTCCAGCCGCCGCAGAGTCCAGAACCACCAGATCCAATCTAGACACCATCACGGAGGGGTTCACCAATTCCATTGGTGCCTCTCTGATGATGCGTGAGTAGTTCTTTGTAGACCTTCGGGTCCATAGTTAATAGCTAGATGGCTTCCTCTCTCTCTTTTCATTAAATACAATGGTCTCTTGGAGATCCATATGATGTAAATCTTTTTGTGGTGGGTTTGTTGGGATCGGATGAACTTCGAGTTTATGATCAGATCTATCTTTTTATCCATGGAAGTTATTTGAGTCTTCTTTGATCTCTTATATGCATCATTGCTTATAGCCTCGTATTTATTCTCCGTTATTTGGGTTTTGTTTGTCCAAGTTGATCTATTTAGCTTGCAATGGGAAGAGGTGCTTTGTAGTGGGTTAGATCTTCTGATTGCTTGATCCCGATGACGGAAGGGAACCGATACGTATGTATTGTTGCTACTAAGGATAAAAAAATGGGGTCTATTTCTACACAAATAGATTTTGTCTACATCATGTTATCGTTCTTATTGCATTACTCCGTTTCTTCATGAACTTAATACAGTAGATGCATGCTGGATAGCGGTCGATGTGTGGAGTAATAGTAGTAGATGCATGCAGGAGTAGGTATACTAATCTTGGACGTGATGCCTATATAATGATCATTGCCTGTATATCGTCATGATTATTTGAATTTCTATCACTTGCCCAACAGTAATTTGTTCACCCACCGTTTGCTATTTTCTCGAGAGAAGCCACTAGTGAAACCTACGACCCCCGGGTCTCTTTCTCATATAATTTGCCTTTGAGATATACTTTTCCTTTGCTTTTATTTTCAAATCTATTAAACAAGAAATACCTTGCTGCAATTCATTTTATTTGGCACTCAATCTATCAATATTTACAACTCTCTCACGTCTGTTTGCCTATCTCTAGGCGTCGTTACCCAAAAGGGATTGACAACCCCTTTTACACGTCGAGTTGCTAGTATTTTTTATTTGTGTGCAGGTGCTGTTTACATTGTGTTGCTTGGTTCCCCTACTGGTTTGATAATCTTGTGTAACGCCCCGAGACCGACACTCCAGACGCCTTCCATGTTTTGCATGTCGGCTGTGTTATTTATTTGTTTGTTGCATTCATCATGTCATCATTTGCATTGCGTCGGCACTCTGTTGCCGTCATGATTTCATAAAACTTGCATTCGTTCGTTGTTGCCGTTTCTCCCTTTGCCTTCATCACCTTCCTTTGGATCGCCTTGCCCGCGCTGACTGTTCCAGACCAATCAGGTTTTCGCTTCCCTCTTGACCGTGACGACCAAACCCCCCTTGCGTGCGTGTCCGAAACTTACCCGAACCCGAGCCAGGCAATCGTGACCGATGGGTCCGATTCATCCTCAAACATCCCTTAAACATCTTCGTGTTTTTTTGGACTCCCCAACCTATTTATCTCGAGCGTCCGATCTAAATCGGAGGTTCATTCTAGACCCCTTCCTAAATTTCATTTGCTATATAAGAGGTCCAACCCTAAAACTAGGGAGCTATCCCATCCTTCCTATTCTGCATCGCCACTCCACCAAATCCTCTCGGGATCCCGATCCTTCTCCATCCAACCAGCGCCTCCGACCACCTCCTCGGATTTGCGCGCCACGACCAACCACAGCCCGCCACCTCCTCTGCTCCCAAGGCCCCGAGCTCCTCCTCTCGATCCAGAGCCCGAAGGCCGACCCCCCCCTCATCCACGAGCTCGATCAGGAGGGGAGCTCCCGTTGTCCTCGCGCCCGAGGCCTCATCCCCGTCGACGACCACGACCAGGCCGTCACCCACGCCTGCGCCCCTTCCTCCTTCCCCATGCTTTCCTCTCTCTCTCACATCGCTCCCTTTGTCTGTTTGTCATCAGGAGACCCATGGACGCCTTGAACCACTCGAAGCTCAAGCTCCAGTTGGCGGTGCATCCCACCTCCATTCCGGCGCCGAGAATGGAACCCCGCCTCCGGATCCACGCTGCACCCCGGATCTGACGACCTCGACCTGCCAGATTCTCACGGCTGTCCACTTGCTTGGCCTTGCGGCTCCCGCTTTCTTTGCTGCATTGTTTGACGCCACAGGGCCTGTCGCCGACCTCCCTGCCTATGCCAAGTCCCTCGCCTCGCCTTCCTTCGCCTCGCTCAGAGCTACGCTCCAGCGCCGCCCAGCCTTCTGCATCAAGCAGAGGACGAGCGCCTCGACCCCGCTCGACCTGTTGACCGCGCCTCCGCGCGCTTGGGCCGCCTCCTCTTCGCCCATTGACCGAGGTCCAACCCCCACCTCTACCGATCTGGGCCGAGCCCAGCTAGGTGAGCAGTCCAGCCGCCCCGTGCAGTATCCAGATTCAGCCCGATGCGTGTTTTTTTTCTCCTTCTGCGATTTTAGCAATTATTCCAGGATTTACAGTTTTGCAGAAAAACCCTCCATGTTATGCATTAATAATTCACAAACCGTGCATCGGATTAAACTGATTTATATAAGTAAAATGCTTAGAATTTTGTCTAGTTTCATAATATGCCACTCTCATCCATGTGTAAAATGTTTAACTTGCTGTTTGCATTAATTTGCTAAAATGCCATGTTAAAGTGATTTATTTCATAACTAATTAACCGTAACTCGGTTTTTAATAAACTTTATATGTAAATTGGGTGGAAAAATGCATAGATTAACATGGTCCCCTTTGTTTTACTGTTTAATAACAATAAAATATGTTTTAGGGCAGAACAGTAGCTAATTCAAAATATGCACATGGGGATTTTCCGGAATTGTTGTTTGTTGTTCCTACTTCATTTAAACTTCTTGCCTAGATAGGTAGTTTTCATATGCTTCACCCTTGCCATGTTTAATAACATTTAATATTTTTGGGTACATAAACGAGAGCGAACTAAATAACTTGAAAGTGGTGTTTAGCCAATATGCAACTCGTTGCATATTGAGCTCCACTTAATTTGTAGTGTTGTTTGTTGCACTTTGCCATGCCATGCCTATTTAAACCGTATATGCATCATACTTGTTTGTGCATCATGCCATGGTTATGCTTGTGTGTTTACCATGTTGTTTCCTTCTTTCCTGTTGCTTCTTCTTGATAGTTCGGGTTACGTTGCGATTGTGAGGTTCCGCTCGACTACGTCCGCTTGCCTTCTTCATGGACTCGTTCTTCTTCCTTATGGATCTCGTGCAAGATGACCATACCCTCGAAATCATTTCTATCTTTGCTTGCTAGTTGCTCACTCTTTTGTTATGCTGTGATACCTAGCACTTGCTATATCATGCCTCCCTTATTGCCATGTCAAGCCTCTAACCATCCTTTCCTAGCAAACCTTTGTTTGGCTATGTTACCGCTTTTGCTCAGCCCCTCTTATAGCATTGTTAGTTGCAGGTGAAGTTGAAGTTGGTTCCATGTTGGAACATGGATATTTTGGGATATCACAATATCTCTTATTTAATTAATGCATCTATATACTTGGTAAAGGGTGGAAGGCTCGCCTTATGCCTCGGTGTTTTGTTCCACTCTTGCCGCCTTAGTTTTCGGCCATCACCGGTGTTATGTTCCTTGATTTTGCGTTCCTTACGCGGTTGGGTGATTTATGGGACCCCCTTGACAGTTCGCTTTGAATAAAACTCCTCTAGCAAGGCCCAACCTTGGTTTTACCATTTTCCTACCTAAGCCTTTTTCCCTTGGGTTTTCGCGAGCCCGAGGGTCATCTTTATTTACCCCCCGGTCCAGTGCTCCTTCGAGTGTTGGTCCAAACTAGAGCACCGTGCGGGACCGTCCCTTGGTAACTTGGGTTACGTTGGTACCTGTACACTTCGCTTATCCGGTGTGCCCTGAGAACGAGATATGTGCAGCTCCTATCGGGATTTGTCGGCACACTCGGGTGGTCTTGCTGGTCTTGTTTTACCATTGTCGAAATGTCTTGTAAACCGGGATTCCAAGTCTGATCGGGTCTTCCCGGTAGAAGGAATATCCTTCATTGACCGTGAGACCTTGTGATGGGCTAAGTTGGGACACCCTGCAGGGTATTATCTTCGGAAGCCGTGCCACGGTTATGTGGCAGATGGGAATTTGTTAATGTCCGGTTGTAGAGAACTTGACACTTGACTTAACTAAAATACATCAACCGCGTGTGTAGCCATGATGGTCTCTTTTTCAAGTGAGTCCGGGAAGTGAACACGGTTTGGGTTATGCATGAACGTAAGTAGTTTCAGGATCACTTCTTGATCACTTCTAGCTTCACGACCGTTGCGTTGCTCCTCTTCTCGCTCTCATTTGCGTATGTTAGCCACCATATTTACTTAGTGCTTGCTGCAGCTCCACCTCATTACGCCATCCTTCCTATAAGCTTAAATAGTCTTGATCTCGCGGGTGTGAGATTGCTGAGTCCTCGTGACTCACAAATTCTACCAAAACAGTTGTAGGTGTCGATGATGCCAGTGCAGGTGACGCAACCGAGCTCAAGTGGGAGTTCAACGAGGAACGTGGTCGTTACTATGTTTCGTTCCTCGATGATCGATGGTGGAGCCCAGCTTGGGACGATCGGGGATCTAGCATTTGGGGTTGTCTTCTTTATTTTGGTTCCGTAGTCGGACCTTGATTGTACCGGATGATGGATGTTTAATTTATGTATTGTGTGAAGTGGCGATTGTAAGCCAACTCTTTATCCCATTCTTGTTCATTACATGGGATTGTGTGAAGATGATCCTTCTTGCGACAAAACCTACAATGCGGTTATGCCTCTAAGTCGTGCCTCGACACGTGAGAGATATAGCCGCATCGTGGGCGTTACAAGTTGGTAATTAGAGCCATCCCCGACTTAGGAGCCCCCCTGCTGATCGAATCGCCGGGCGTTGTTGAGTCTAGAAAGAAAAGTTTTGAGTCTTAGGATTATATATATCGGAGAGTAGGATTCTTTTACTCCCCAGTCCTTCGTCTCTGGTGAGGCCCCCGACGAGAAGTTTTGACTCTCCTCTCCTCAAATTTCACTAAAAAAATTTAGGATCTCGCGG
The DNA here is from genome assembly GCA_021605145.1 of Aegilops bicornis. NCBI lineage: Eukaryota > Viridiplantae > Streptophyta > Magnoliopsida > Poales > Poaceae > Aegilops > Aegilops bicornis. The sequence continues at coordinate 106,965 of JAHIAL010000089.1, forward strand.
GTATCTTGGAATCGTTCGATGGTTTTATAGACGAGAACATTGTTCATGGTGCCTCCGAAATTTAGCGGTTGTGGCGGTGTCCCGGGAGTTGAGCTCCGAGGTATTGTCGTCACAATTTTATCGTTGCAGTTCTGGAATACCTGAGTTTCGCTGACATCGAAAATCTCTTTTATGGAGTTATTGGTGAGATCACCTCGACGCCACCCAGTACTGGGGCGGGAGTTCGGGAGTATTGCCATAACTCACATAACGGATGTTTCTCGAAGGTTGAGGTAAACGATTTCCAAAGGTTTCTTGGTTATGTGTTGAAGGATGGATACAACTGTGTCACGCCCAAGATGCGACCCTATCCTAAAGGAACTCGAAGGTCCCACCAAGGATAGAAGCGCATCTTGAAGACGCTTTTGCAAGGTGGATATCATTACATCAACATTACATAATAGTGGGGATACAACCAATACATATAATGTCACAAGAATACAACAAGATACGACATACAAGATCAACATCCGACTATGGATGAAACAGAAACAGAAGCTCAAACGACATCCACCCTGCTAACCCAGACTGCCGACCAGGAACCTATCCCTCAATCGAAGAAGAAGCAGACGAAGAACTCCATCACAAATGAGCATCGCTCTCGCGTCAAGATTATCGCATAACCTGTACCTGCAACTGGTGTTGTAGTAATCTGTGAGCCACAAGGACTCAGCAATCCCATAACCATGGGTATCAAGACTAGCAAAGCCTAATGGGTAAGGAAAAAGGGTAAAGTGATGAGGTTGCAGCAGCGACTAAGCATGTATGGTGGTTAACTTACGCAAATAAGAGCGAGAAGAGAAGCAAGGCAAGCGGTCGCCAACTGGTAATGATCAAGAAGTGATCCTGAACTCCTACTTACGCCAAACATAACCCGTAAACCGTGTTCTCCTCTCGATCAACCCCAAAAGAGACCATCACTTACGCATACGCTTGGTGTATTTTAGAAGAGTTTACTTCAAGTTTACTACAACCGGATATTAACAAATTCCCATCTGCCACATAACCGCTGGCACGGCTTTGAAAGTTCAAACCTGTGCAGGGTGTCCCAACTTAGCCCATGATAAGTTCTCGCGATCAACGAAGGATATTCCTTCTCCCCGGGAAGACCCGATCAGTCTCGGAATCCCGGCTACAAGACATTTAGACAATGGTAAAACAAGACCAGCAAGACCGCTCGAATGTGCCAACAACTCCCGATAGGAGCTGCACATATCTCGTTCTCAGGGCACACCGGATGAGCAAGACGACGGGTTGGCATAGACCCTGGTTGCCCAGGCGCCGGACATTGCCGGTTTGGACCAGCACTCGAGAGGAGAACTGGCCGGGGCTAAAATAAAGATGACCCTCGGGCTCCGAAACCCCAAGGGAAATAAAAGGGCATAGGTGAGGCAAATGGTAAAACCAATGTTGGGCCTTCTTTGGAGGAGTCTTATTCAAAGCGAACTGTCAAGGGGTCCCATAAATCACCCAACCACGTTAGGGACGCAAAATCCGGGAACATAATACCGATATGACGGAAACTAGGGCGGCAAGAGTGGAACAAAACACCAGGCATAAGGCCGAGCCTTCCATCCTTTGCCAAGTATATAGATGCATTAATTAAATAAGAGATATTATGATATCCCAACATAAACATAATCCAACATGGAGCAATCTTCATCTTCACCTGCAACTAGCAACACTATAAGAGGGCTGAGCAAAAGCGGTAACATAACCAAACAACGGTTTGCTAGGAAGGGTGACAAAGGTCAGAGGTTCATGGCAATTTGGGAGGCTTGATAGGCAAGTGGTAGGTAACGCAGCATAGCGGTAGAGCGAAGCAACTAGCACAACAATGATAGTAGTGAGATCCAAGGTGACGGTCATCTTGCCTGAAATCCCGCAAGGAAGAAGAACGAGTCCTTGAAGAATATGAAGCCATGAAGACGAACCAAGCGTAGACGAACGAATCCTCACGATCGCAACGAAACGGGAACTATCGAGAAGAAGCACACAACACGGTAAACACACCACACAAGAACAAGGCATGATGCTCAACCAAGTATGATGAATGACAAGGCTACATGAAGCTACTCATGGCAAGAGATGATGCAAACAAGAGCAACACATCAAAGCAAGTTTAAATGAGGCCGGAAACAACATAGAACAATTCCGGTAAGTCCTCATGCAAATTTTGAAATTGGTCCAGATCTGAATAAACTTTATGTTCAAGTTGTTAAACAGAAAATTAAGATGCACCAAGATGATCTACACGAGATTCTAGTCAAGTTACATATAAAGTTCATTTAATTCTGAGCTACGGCCTAGAAGATATGAGCAAAACAAGATAAGCATGGCATTGATGCAAAATGCATACAAACATCAAGCAGACACCTCAAAACAAGGAAGCAACATTATAATATGAAACTACATGCAAAATCAAGCAAGTTTTATATAGAGCACACTCAAAACGGAGCAACGGTTCAACACATACACGCTATACAAGTATAAAGGACACGCTGTCCAAAACAGCAACTAGGCATATTGCAAGCATCAAAACAATATGCTACAGCATCTCAACGTGAAAACAAAAGGCATGTGCGTGTTGTACAGGTAAAGCATAACAAAACATGAACACTTAGCTATCTGCAGAAACTAAAAGAACATGCTCAAAAGGACATGGCAAGATTGAAAATAATAACAGTTTCACAGATTTAGCAGAATTCACAGGGCATGGCAGAAATAACATCAGGTTGCAATGTTTAGTCCTATCAAACAACATGTTACAGCAAGCTATCATGTCAACCTATAGCATGGAATGAATCTACTCAAAGCATACAACAGAAGTCCCTTACTGACCATGAGACAAAAGGGATCGGAAGATACAATTGCAAGCATGTGAACATAGCAAAAACATAAACAGATTCAGACTTAGAGAAAATAACAGCACATGGCAGGAATAACGATAAGTAGGCATGTTGGTGAGCTTGATGCACTCACTACGAAGCATTGCATGACAAAATAAGCATACACCCAGCAACTAGACATGACATAGAAGCTAGAAATGGCAAGAAAAATAACATAGCATGCACAGATCAACAACAACATGCTAGGCAAAATTGCTAAACATGTTAACAATCTGCCAGGAACATTTTATAGCTAAAGTAGAGCAAGATTAAGACGTGCTAGAGCACTCTAGAAATGCAACCAGGAGCATGGATGGATAGAGCATAACCATATATCCAAAACATCCTTACTGAATATACTCAAAAGACGCATGGATCTCACTGTAGCAACATGAATACATGGCATAAAAATAACAGCAGGCAAAGACTTGGTGAAACTTCTCTGAAATCAGCAACATCATGGAGGCTACTTTGCATGCTCATGCTAGCCACCACATAAATCACAAAAATACATGGCATAAACCTCTGGAAATATGGCATGGCATAGCTCAAAACACATGTAGAGCTCAATATCATAGGAAGCACACATCAATCATGGCAAAAATGACAAAAGTGCAAGTTCTGATAAGAATCTGAAACTAACATCACATAGCCCTCTTCCAACAGCATTTCGGGCCTCAAGATGAGCTCAAATTAAAATTATGCAATTAGACGAATTGATGTACTCGTCGAGGCGAACAATTTGGTATGCTACACGTCCAAAACGGAGCCACAGGTGCATAGTTATGGTGCGATGAACATGCAACAAATTACTGACAGAAAAATGACTTAGTGGAATTCGGGGGAGAAAGAAGTCAACCCTAGTGATATGGATCTGGACCCAGGGGTCGCCGGAGCTCGTGAACCGAGGCGGCGGCGCGGCGCGGGAGAGGACGGAGGGCGCCGGAGATGGTGGCCGAGGCGGCAGAGGAGCTCGGCTGAAGGGGCGCGGTGGCGCGATCGCCCGGGCGGCTGGGGGCGAGGCGGCGCTGGGCGGACGGGATCTGGCCATGCCCCGCTTAGGGGCTCCATGCGGCCGGGCGGGCGGGAGGAGAGAGAAGGAGGAGGCGCTGAGGTGGCGGCGGCCGGTTGGCTGCGGCGGCGGGGAGGGCGACGTGACGCAACGTGATTCGCCAGAGTGAGGTGGTGGCTGGACGCGTCCCGCCATGAGGATTTTTGTCCTGGCGCATGAGGTAGGAAGGCTAGGGTTAGACCGCAAATTTCGGAGGGATCACTTATTTATAGGTAGGAGGAGCTAGGAAGCTCCAAATGAGGTCTGGTTTCGCCCACACGATCGTGATCGAACAATCGAGAGGATGGAGGGATTTGGATGGGTTTTGGGCCACTTGGAAGGGTGTTGAGCTGCACATAAAGAGGCCTTTTACTACTTGCGGTTAACCGTTGGAGTATCAAACGGACTCCAAATGAGCCGAAACTTGACAGGCGGTCTACCGGTGCTATACCAAGGCCACTTGGCAAACCTCGGTCCATTCCAAGGCCGTTTAACACCCGCACACGAAAAGAGGCAAAAGGGGGCGCAGGGGGACATAGGAGTGTCGGATTGCAAAACGGACAACGGGGAAAATGCTCGGATGCATGAGACGAACACGTATGCAATGCAATGCACATGATGAAATGATATGAAATGCAGATGATGACATGGCAAAGTGCAAAACGCAAGCACATGACATGGCAACGACGGCGAATAACTGACGGACACCTGGCGCATCAGATCCGGGGCGTTACAAGCTGGATCTAGGTATTGTTAGTTTGGGTGATATATTTTGTGTCCCCTGTATCCCCAACACCTGATTGCATAACCAGAAAGTTTCGGGAGTTTATAAGTGGGAATTATAGTAGCTTATAGGATATCTTTCCGACAGATGTATGATTTGAGATAGGGGTCCAACGTCTAGTGGTTCACTTTTCACGGTCGATTTACAGTGGTCGCGAGGTGTCTTAAAGAATCCTTGGCTATGCCGATTCGGGGACGTCTTGTTTGTCATTCGTGACGTCCGCTATACGTCGTGCCCGTGGGGCCTCATCACGAACACTTTGGGCGAAATCTCTATCATATGTTTGTTTCCGGCTTATTTTGCAAGCCAATCCTTGTTTTGTTTTTGTTATGGTATTCGAGTTGCTTCGATGTCAAGTGTTGATCCCATACCTTATTCTAAGCGGTGTTCTCATATTTCTATGGGAGTGCTAATCCTTTCGATCATCGAGGTTGTCATGTTAATTCTTTTCAACCGGCGTGCTTCTCTGATCCTTTCAATTTGTGCAAGACCAATTCTTGGTTTTTCTCAATGGTGTCTATTTCGTTCATCCCAAGTTGTCTTTGTTTTCCCCACCCTCCCACCCGTCTTCTTCTCGAAGCCAGAAATCTCAAGTCAAGTATCCACTTTATTCATGAGAAGTCTCTTCATTTTTCCGTCAATGTTCTTATCTGGTGATTCTCAGAAAGATACTAACGAAGCTTCAAGTTTATTAGTCTTCGTTATTTTTCTTCTCCGGTGGATTCAATTCAAGCTTTGTCGATCATATCTTTCCTTGTTTCAAATGTTTTTCTCGTACCGGTGCACTTCTTAATCATCCACTTTTCGCTATTCAATTGCTCCGGAGTGATGAATATATCTCAGAAGATCCAAGTTTCCATTCTCAATTCACTCAGGTTCTTTTGAGGATGCTATCTCATTCAAGCCATTTAATTCAACCGGTGCAATATCCCTTTCAAGCAATCTTTTCAACGGTGTTTCTTTGAGAGGGCCCTAACCCACAGGTCTTTTCCGTGATCTTACACGACTCTTCTAATTTTTCCGAGCTACTCTCAAATTCTTTTCCAAGTTTGTCTAAGAATGAATTATCATCAGTCATATGCCTTTCTCCAAAGATCTTTCAAATTCTTTTCATCGTTGGTTCAACCTTACTATTCTTCATTCCGGAGTGCCTCAACAATTCATGGTGGTGTTTCTCGTCGTCATTCTTGGATTTTGAAGACCGAAGAAGAGTTTCTCTTCAATCTTATCCGTTATCTCAAAGATGCGAAGTTCAAGAGTGTTGCCATCCTCTCATAATTATTTTCGATTGCGAGAATTCCTTGCGTACCCATCCGGAGCATTTCATGAGTTGTTTCCATTTCTTTCCTCCCTCCGAAGGCCATCATGTCATAATTATTCATTCAAGCTTTCAGCTCTCGTTCTCCAAATCATACCGGTGCATCATTCAAGTATTATCTAATCAGCTCGGGATCTCTGCGTTCACTTGTATCTAAATTCTCTCAAGTATCTTTGTTCATTTTCTAATTTTTCCCGGTGTTTCTTTATCTTTTCTTCGTTCATTTTCAATTCTTACGGTGGTTTGTTCAACATTCCTATTCCTTTATAATCGTATCATTTCATTCGTTCTTTCCAATCCTACTGGTGGTTCATTGAAGACCTTCCCAAGTTTGCGCCATATCTATCTTAATCCTTTCTACGAGAATAAGTAGTATGTCAAATCCATTGCCTGTCATCAATTTAATTGCTGAAGGATGAGCATAATGTAATTCTTATTCTTGTTTCATCGAGTAAATTCAATTCCTTATTCCGGAGGTTCATCAAAATTCTTGATGTCAATTGTTCATCTTTCTTTCCGAGTTCCAAGTTTTTTCTCGGTTATATCATTTCAAAGCTTCATCTTATCACTGCCAAGGCTTCACCTTGTGTTTTCAACTTCTCTTTTTTTCTATCATCCTTTTATTACCGGAGTTCTTCGTGGAGTTTCTTCATGGTGGTTCATCAAGGATATAATTCATTCTTGAAGTGTTCTTCAAGATTCTTGTTGGAGGAGCTCAAGTATTCTTCTTCTTGCATTCCGAAGTGCAATTCTTTCTACGATATCTTTTGAGGTGGTGTTATGTCCTTCTTGATAATTTCCATTCATGTTCCATGATTCACATGTTGTCAAGAATGAGGTATTTTGAATCCATCAATCTCTTCGTTGGAGTTATCTTGGTAGATATTTCATCTAAAGCCTTTCCTAAGGAATTACTATTGTGGTGCTTAGTAATGATCCAAGTTATCTCTTTATCATCTTGGTGGAAGAAGTTTTTCATCTCTTTGGTGCTCCCAATCAAATCAATGGTTTTCGTTAGTGGCCGTTTGTCACCTCATAATTTTGAGATGTCTTCCATAAGCCCACATCAAGCTTATCTTTTCGTTGTTGATAACCGAACAACTCCGTTCTAGCATTTGTTGTAAGCGTGATCTCTCAAGATCTTGTTTCCCTCCGTTCATTTCATTCCATTCTTTCTTTCTTTCGGAGGCATTGTGATATTGCTCTCTTCGACCCATCTTCTTGTAGATCATCTTCTTTCCTTTCTTATTCATTTAACCAGAGTGTCGTGTCTTCCATTTAAGTTCTCTCATCTTATCAAGTTTTGCCTCCCTTCTCAACTGGAGTGCTGTCTGAAATCTTTCTTACCCCTTGTGTCATTCTTTCAATAGTTCCGGAGGCATGGTGTTGTTGATTTCATGTAGTATCCTCTCATCTTGTCAAGATCATATTCAATTCCTTCCATTTACAGTCGAAGTGCTGCCCAAATTATATCATTATTATTCCTTCTGTATCTTGTTTTAACTGGAGTGGTTTCAATATCTATCTTGTCACTTAACCACTTAGTTCTCGTCGTATCCCATGTTCTTCTTATCTAACAGAGTGTTTTCAACTTCGTTCATCTCCGTTGTATTCTTTTCAAAAATTGTTTAACGTCTGAAGGTTCCTTGGTTTCACTCATTCGTCGAAGAAGCAACTTAGTTTTACCTTTTATCTTCCTCTTCTGTTGCTCTCTGGTGCCATCCCTAGATCTCGGGACGAGATCCTCTTGTAGTGGTGGAGTGTTGTAACGCCCTGAGACCCACACTCCAGACGCCTTCCATGTTTTGCGTGTCGGCTGTGTTATTTATTTGTTTGTTGCATTCATCATGTCATCATTTGCATTGCATCGGCACTCTGTTGCCGTCATGATTTCATAAAACTTGCATTCGTTCATTGTTGCCGTTTCTCCCTTTGCCTTCATCACCTTCCCTCGGATCGCCTTTGCTCATACCGACTGTTCTGCATCAATCGGGTTTTCGCTTCCCTCTTGACCGTGACGACCAAACCCCCCTTGTGTGCGTGTCCGAAACTTACCCGAATCCGAGCCGGGAAATCGTGACCAATGGGTCCGATTCATCCTCAAACATCCCTTAAACATCTTCGTGTTTTGTTGGACTCCCCAACCTATATATCTCGAGCGTCCGATCTAAATCGGAGGGTCATTCTAGACCCCTTCCTAAATTTCATTTGCTATATAAGAGGTCCAACCCTAAAACGTAGGGAGCTGTCCCATCCTTCCTATTCAGCACGCCACTCCACCAAATCCTCTCGGGATCCCCTCCCGATCCTTCTCCATCCAACCAGCGCCTCCGACCACCTCCCTCTCTTGGCGTCGACCAACACACGCGGTTGATGCATTTTAATTAAGTCAAGTGTCAATTTCTCTACAACCGGACATTAACAAATTCCCGTCTGCCACATAACCGCGGGCATGGCTCTCGAAAGTTTATAATCAGAGGGGTGTCCCAACTAGCCCATCACAAGCTCTCACGGTCAACGAAGGATATTCCTTCTCCCGGAAGACGTGGATCGATCTCGGAATCCCGGTTACAAGACATTTTGACAATGGTAAAACAAGACCAGCAAAGCCGCCCGAATGTGCCGACAAATCCCGATAGGAGCTGCACATATCTCGTTCTCAGGGCACACTGGATTGTCCAAACTTTCAAGAAGCCAGCCCGTAGTTGCCCCATTGACCACCGACAATGACAAAGTTGGACCAACACTCGAGGAGCACCGCCCGGGGCCTTAAAATAAAGATGACCCTCGGGAGCGCGACTCCCAAGGGAAAAAGGCTTAGGTGGCAAATGTTAAAACCAAGGTTGGGCCTTGCTGGAGGAGTTTTATTCAAAGCGAACTATCAAGGGGTTCCCATAACACCCAACCGCATAAGGAACGCAAAATCAAGGAACATAACACCGGTATGACGGAAACTAGGGCGACAAGAGTGGAACAAAACACCAGGCATAAGGCCGAGCCTTCCACCCTTTACCAAGTATATAGATGCATTTATTAAAATAAGAGATATGGTGATATCCCAACATATCTATGTTCCAACATGGAACAATCTTCATCTTCGCCTGCAACTAGCAACGCTGTAAAAGGGGCTGAGCAAAAGCGGTAACATAGCCAAACAACGGTTTGCTAGGAAAGGTGGGTTAGAGGCCTGACCTGGCAATATGGGAGGCATGATATAGCAAGTGGTAGGTAGCGCCGCATAACGATAGAGCGAAACAACTAGCAAGCAAAGACAGAAGTGATTTCGAGGGTATGGTCATCTTGCTTGAGATCCCGCAAGGAAGAAGAATGAGTCCATGAAGAAGACAAACGGACGAAGTCGAACAAATCCTCACAAACGCGACGTTATCGGATCTAACCCGAAGAAGCAACACCGGAAAGAAGCAAACAACATGGTAAACAACAATCACATAACATGGCATGATGCACAATCAAGTATGATGCATGTCCGGTTTAATGAGGCATGGGATGGCAAAGTGCACAAACAATACTACAAATTAAGCGGAGCTCAGTATGCAACGAGTTGCATATTAACGAAACACCACATCAAATATTTAGTTCTCTCTCGTTGATGTACCCAACAATATTAAATGTTGATTAACATGGCAAGAGGTGAAGCATAAGTAAACTAACTATTTAGGCAAGTTTAAATGAGGCCCGAACAACAAATAACAATTCCAGAAAATCCACATATGCATATTTTGGAATTGGTACTGTTCTGCCCTAAATCATATTCTAGTGTTGTTAAACATGCAAAGTAATGCCACCATGTTAAACTATGCATTTTTCTACCCCATTTCCGTATAAAGTTTATTAAATTCAGAGCTACGGTTATTTGGTTATGAAAAATCATTTTAACATGCCATCTAGCAAATTTCAACAAACAGCATTTTTAACATTTTTAACATGGATGAAAGTTGGATATTATGAAACTACATGAAAAACTGAACATCTTACATATATAGTTTATTTAATTCTGATGCATGGTTTGTGAATTATTGATGCATGAACATTAAGGGGTTTTCTGAAAAACTGCAGTCTCTGGATAATGCTAAAACACAGATCTGAAAAAAAAACAAGACACGGGCGAACTGCAACCTCTTTGGGCGCTCACCATGGGCTGAGGTCCGGTTCGGGTGGAGAGGGAGGTGATACGTCTCCAACGTATCTACTTTTCCAAACACTTTTGCCCTTGTTTTGGACTCTAACTTGCATGATTTGAATTAAACTAACCGGACCGACGATGTTTTCGTGGAGAACTACCATGATGTTGTTTTATGTGTAGAAAAGAAAAGTTCTCTAATGACCTGGAAATCAATGGAGGCACTTTTTGGAATTTATAATAATTATTGGGCGAAGAAATACATCGGGGGCACATCCTGTCCACCGAGACGGGGCGCCTAGGCGCGCCCCCTATCTCGTGGGCAGGCCACAGGCCTCCTCCGACCTCAACTCCAACTCCATATATTCCGTCTCGGGAGAAAAAAATCGAGAGAAAGTTTCATCGCGTTTCACGACACGGAGCCGCCGCCAAGCCCTAATCTCTCTCGGGAGGCTGATCTGGAATCCGTTCGGGGCTCCGGAGAGGGGATTCGTCGTCGTCATCATCAACCATCCTCCATCACCAATTTCATGATGCTCACCGCCGTGCGTGAGTAATTCCATCGTGAAGCTTGCTTTGGGCCGGTGATGGGTTGGATGAGATTTACCATGTAATCAAGTTAGTTTTGTTAGGGTTTGATCCGTAGTATCCACTATGTTCTGAGATTGATGTTGCTATGACTTTGCTATGCTTCATGCTTGTCACTAGGGCCCAAGTGTCATGATTTCAGATCTGAACCTATTATGTTTTCATGAATATATGTGTGTTCTTGATCCTATCTTGCAAGTCTATAGTCACCTATTATGTGTTATGATCCGACAACCTAAGTGACAATAATCGGATACTTCTCGGTGATGACCGTAGTTTGAGGAGTTCATGTATTCACTATGTGCTAATGCTTTGTTCCGGTTCTCTATTAAAAGGAGGCCTTAATATCCCTTAGTTTCCACTAGGACCCAGCTGCCACGAGAGGGTAGGACAAAAGATGTCATACAAATTATTTTCCGTAAGCACGTATGACTATTTGCGGAATACATGCCTACATTACATTGATGAACTGGAGCTAGTTCTATATCACCCTATGTTATAACTATTGTATGAGGAATCGCATCTGGCATAATTATCCATCACTGATCCATTGCCTACGAGCTTTTCTCATATTGTTCTTCGCTTATTTACTATTCCGTTACTCTTTATTACAACTACTACAAAAACCCAAAACATTTATCTTTACTTTTGCTACCGTTACCTTTATTATCATACCACTTTTGCTACTAAACACTTTGCTGCAGATACTAAGTTATCCGGTGTGGTTGAATTGACAACTCAACTACTAATACTCAAGAATATTCTTTGGCTCCCCTTGTGTCGAATCAATAAATTTGGGTTGAATACTCTACCCTCGAAAGCTGTTGCGATCCCCTATACTTGTGGGTTATCAAGACCAATTTCTGGGCGCCCGTTCTTTGGGGAGCATAGCTCTATTCTCTAAGTCACTTTGGATTTATATCTGTTGATCACTATGAAGAACTTGAAAGACGCTTAAGACTAAGATTTTCCCTCAACTACGAGGGAGGTAAGGAACTGCCATCTAGCTCGCACTAGATTCTCCTTCCGTTATTAGTAGGATTGCTACACCTAAACCTCGCTTTCGCTATGAATTACGATATGTCGCATGTTATTGATGATGCCACTTACGCTATGCATGATGAAACTACTTACTGTGTGATACTACTTTGCCATTAGGTGAATTTCTTGATGAACAACTTGCTAGAGTGAGGGGGAATGAAAATATTGAAGAACCTATTATTGATGATAGTGATGATGAAGGTTCCCCCAATGATTATGTTTTACCTGTTGTTCATAAGGATTATGTTATGAATGAAAAAACTGCTCTTGAAATCCTTGCTTGCAATGATAGAAATGATCTTAAGAAATTATTATCTAAATGGAAGCAACAGTCTCTTAATGCTAGAATGAAACACGATCCCGCGTTTGCTACTTCACCTATCTGTGTTACTGATAAGGATTATGAATTCTCTGTTGATCCTGATATTATTACTTTAGTTGAATCTGATCCTTTTTATGGCCTTGAATCTGAAACTGTTGTGGCACATCTTACCAAGTTGAATGATATAGCCACCTTGTTTACTCATGATGATAAGTCTCGCTATTTATATATCCTTAAGATATTTCCATTCCCATTAAAGGGTGATGCTAAGACTTGGTATAATTCTCTTGCTCCTGGTTGTGTGCGTAGTCCCCAGGATATGATTTATTACTTCTCTGCTAAATATTTCCCTGCTCATAAGAAACAAGCTACCTTGCGGGAAATATATAATTTTGTGCAAATCAAAGAAGAGAGTCTCCCACAAGCTTGGGGGAGGCTTCTCCGGTTACTTAATGCTTTGCCTGATCATCCTCTTAAGAAAAATGAAATACTTGATATCTTTTATAATGGACTAACCGATGCTTCCAAGGACTACTTGGATAGTTGTGCTAGTTGTGTTTTTAGGGAAAGAACAGTCGACGAAGCTGAAATAGTATTGAATAATATGTTGACTAATGAAAATAATTGGACTCTTCCCGAGCCAGTTCCTGAAGTAATTCCTGAACCAATTGAGCCAACTCCTGAGCCTATTCCTAAACCCACTCCAAGAAGAGAGGTGTTTTATTTCTCGATCTGAAGATATGCAAGAGGCAAAGAAATAAATGAAAGAAAAAGGTATTAAAGCTGAAGATGTTAAGAATTTACCACCTATTTAAGAAATACATGGTCTTAATATACCGCCTGAAGAACTACATTGTCTTGATAACCCGACACAGGTAGTAAAGGTAAATTCTCTCTATAGATATGATAAAGTTGAAATACCCTCTACTAAATTTCATAGCCCATGCTTAGATGAATTTGATGACTTTATGGCTAGGCAAGAAAGTTTTAATGCTTATGTTGGTAGAGAATTAAAGAATAATGCTTTGAGATAGGACACGTGGGTGATAATCGGCTAGAGTTAAAGATGAACTTCACCACGTTAGCAAATATGCTTCTATGGTTGCTACTCAAGCTGAAGCAAGTACTTAAAGCTCAAAATGATTTGCTTGATGAATTAAATAATAAAATGACTTTCTTTGTTAGAGTGGCTACTAGAACTGGTAGAATGACTCAGAACCTTTGTATCCTGAAGGCCACCCTAAGAGAATCGAGCAAGATTCTCACAGAAATAATTTAGAGGCACCTAGTTCTTCTAAAAAGAAGAAGAAGAAAAACGATAGAACTTTGCATGCTTCTAGTGAACCTGTCGTAGACACACCTGAGAATCCCCATGATATTTCTATTTCTAATGCTGAAACCCAATCAGGTGATGAACATGAACCTAGTGATAATGTTAATGATAATGTTCATGTTGATGCTCAACCTAGCAAAAACAATGATGTAGAGATTGAACCTGTTGTTGATCTTGATAACCCACAATCAAAGAATCAACGTTATGATAAGAGAGATTTTGTTTCTAGGAAGCACGGTAAAGAAAGAGAACCATGGGTTCAGAAACCCATGCCCTTTCCTCCTAAACCATACAAGTCAAAGGATGATGAGGATTTTGAGCGCTTCTTTGAAATGATTAGACCTATTTTCTTATGTATGCGCTTAAGCGATATGCTTAAAGTAAATCCTTATGCTAAGTATATGAAAGATATCATCACAAATAAAAAAAGAAAGATACCTAAGCTGAGATTTCCACCATGCTTGCTAATTACACTTTTAAGGGTGGAATACCAAAGAAACTTGGAGATCCGAGTGTCCCAACTATACCTTGCTCTATTAAAAGAAATTATGTTAGAACTGATTTATGTGATCTTGGAGTCGGTGTTAGTGTTATGCCTCTCTCTTTATATCGTAGACTTGAATTGAATATGTTGAAACCTACTGTAATATCTTTGCAAATGGTGATAAATCAACTGCTATAATTGTCGGTATTTGTGAGGATGTGCCTGTTGTGGCTGCAAACGTCACTATCTTAACGGACTTTGTTATTCTTGATATTCCGAGGGCGATAGTATGTCTATTATCCTTGGTAGACCTTTTTCTTAATACTGCAGGGATGTTATTGATTGCAACAAAGGCAATGTCACTTTTCATGTTAATGGTAATGAGCATACGGTACACTTCTCCGAGGAAACAATCTCAAGTCCATAGCATCAATTCTATTGAAAAGTTCCAACTATCATTTTTTGGAGGTTTTAAATTTCCTCTCCTACCGTCAAGAAAAAGTATGATATTCTTATTGTTGGGGATTTTCATATCCCGTTGAGGTAACTTAGTGTTATTCGAAATTTCTCCGGTTCCGTGTTATTCGGAATGAGTTTGTTAACAAGACTTGATCAACCTTGTTAGTGGGTTCATTTTGATGATCACGAGATGGACGAAACTAGAAGGCACAAACTTCTGTACCCTCTTTTTACTTTCTGTTTTTTAGAATAAATAAAGCAAAAATAGTATTATCCGTCTGTTTTCTGAATTATCCGTGCATTAAAATATAGTCCAAAAATAAAAGTTCTCCAAATGCCCTGCAAATCTAGTATGATTTTTTATGGAATATATGAGGATTTTAGGCACTGAAAACACTGCAGGAGGGCCAAAGCACCAGGCCACGAGAGAGGAGGCGCGCCCACAGCAAAGGGCGCACCCCCTGTCTCGTGGGCCCTGGTGGCCCCCCTCCACTTATTCCTGCACCCACACACTTCATCTTCCACCCAAAAAAAATCCCCACCCAGCTCAAGCACGAGTTCTAGCTCGTTTTGCTGCGATTTTCGATCTCCTTGCTCAAAGCTCCATTCACAAAACTGCTTTGGGAGATTGTTGCTTGGTATGTGAGTCCTCCATTGGTCCAATTAGTTTTTGTTCTAATGCTTTATTCATTGCAAATTTTTGCTGCATAGGTGACCATGTTCTTGAGCTTGCATGATAAATTTTTGAGGTCCCAAGCAATTCCAATGCATGATATAGGCTCTAGGCACTTGTAGGAGTAGTTGCTATCAATCTTGTTTAGTTTTATTCACTTTTATTTTGAAGTTACTAAAATTTCAGAAATTTTCAGAAAATGTTAAGGAGGCTCTTTAAAGGCTCTTCTAGGCAAAGCTCTAAGGAAAAACAAGACAAAGAGAAGGAAAAACCCAAGTATAACCTTCCTCGCTTAGCGGAAGTATGGTCGTGTGAATGGCCATGCGAGGATTTCTTCAAAGAAGCCAGAATTCATGAAGATTTTTATGCTTTAATCGAGACTGCAGGCCTCACCGGTTTCATCAACGACCGCATCGATCAAGATCTCTTACTCACCAATACTTTCGCAAAACTTTTATTATTATCCTAAGAAAACACCGCTGCGAGATCATTTCATTTATATGATGAATTCAAAGAAATGTCTTTACATCATTTTTGCGTGGTATGTAGGATACCTTATGAGGGAGAATTAGATGAACCCCGTCGTGAAGATGTGGGTGGCTTTGTTAAATACTATTGCTGTAGAGGAGCCAAAGAAGGGCTCCGAGGCGAAGGTCTCTAGCATACACTTCCCTGTTTTACGCTATTTTGCTATATTTGCTAGTAGATGCTTATGGGTCTTGGAAATAGTGGAAATTTGGGTGTTCCAGATATTATTATTCTTCAACATGCTTTGCTGGAAGACAACACTTTTAGTATGGGTGCCGTCGTTGCTAAAGGGCTAGCCCTGAATCGTACAAAAGGCCCCATATTTGGAGGTATCTATGCTTCACGTCTTGCTGAACATTTTCAGATACCCATTAGGCACCATGAGGAGGAGGAGACAAAATTACCTCCTCACATTTTAGATTACAAGAGCATGGTAGCACACAAATTTATTGTTGACAACGAAGAGAAGATGCTATTGTATAACCTCAGATTTAATAAGAAACATAATGGGACTATTATTTTGCCTGCGCCTCTGATGTTTGATTTGACTGTAGATAATTTTCTTGTTACACCGGAAGCGGTGTGCAATCACCGAGCTCAAGCTTTACTCGTAACTGAACACGAGCCGAACTGAATCGACCCTTATCGTGCATCATCTGTCCAGTGGGATCCGGAGATGACCAGCCAGTGGTATCCTGACTACACCCCGGGGAGAGTAGTGGCGGTCCTGGGTACTAGACCAACTTAGGCCAAAAGCCTAAGCTTGGGGAGTACGTATTTCTCACCGACTTTACATCCATGCTCACACACTAGTCGTCGGTGCTCATACTCTTTCATTGAATTATCTATTATAGTTAAAATTTCTTTTTCAATATTTCTACTTTAGTGTTTGATAAAACTTAAGAAAAACCAAAAAATAAGTTAGATTAATTTCCAGGCTTGTAGTAGAAATAAAAATGAAAACCCAAAAAGATTTCTAGTTCTTCTTCTTACTTGTTGGGAGCTTTCCGTGTAAATAGTTTTATTTTATTTTCTTTCTTTTGGGGGTCGAGAAGACCATATTAAATGCTTAGTGGCTCTCATATGCATGATTGTTTATTTAATTTAGAGCCCATATTACTTGTCTTCTCTCTTGAGTTGAATGCTTGCAGATTCCAGCTTAGTCCAATACACCTGCACTCTTATTATTATACACATCGCTCGATTCGTATGAAAGTGAAAGGCAATAATGACGATATATGATGGACTTATTGGGATGAGAAAAGCTGGTATGAACTCGACCTCTCTTGTTTTTGTAAATATGATGATTCATCGCTCCCGAGTCACTATTATGAAGTAAACATAGTTGCAATGACATTTAGAGATTATAGTTGCTTGTGCCATGCTTGATTAGCTATGAGTTATAATGGTTTACCTTGCGTGCCAACATGCTAATAGAATGATTATGATGTGGTATGATGGGATGGTATCCTCCTTTGAATGAATTGAGTGACTCGACTTGGCACATGTTCACACATGTAGTTGAATCAAATCAACATAGCCTTCATGATATTTATGTTCATGGTAGATTATATCCTACTCATGCTTGTTCTTGGTGTGAATTAATTTTAATGCATGTTTATGACTGTTGTCGCTCTCTCAGTTGGTCGCTTCCCGCCTTTTGCTAGCCTTCACCGCACTAAGTGGGAATACTGCTTGTGCATCCAAACTCCTTAAACCCCAAAGTTGTTCCATATGAGTCCACTATACCTTCCTATATGCGGTATCTACTGCCGCTCCAAGTAAATTTGTATGTGCCAAACTCCAAACCTTCAAATGAACTTCTGCTTTGTATGCTCGAGCAGCTCATGTTTCAACTAGGGCTGCCTATATCTTCCATGCTAGGTGGGTTATTCTCAAGAGGAGTGGACTCCGCTCCTCATTCACGAAAGGGCCAAGCAACCGGGATGCCCAGTCCCATGATCCAAAAAGATCAAAGCAAATCAAAATAATTAAACAAAACTCCCCCAGGGTTGTTGTATGTTGGAGGCACTCGTTGTTTTGAGCAAGCCATGGATTGATGCTTGTTGGTGGTTGGGGGAGTATAAACCTTTACCATTCTGTTTGGGAACTGCCTATAATGCATGCAGTATGGAAGATACAGCCATCTCATAGTTGTTGCGTTGACAGCAAAGTATGCCGCTCAAAATGTTATTCAATCTCTATTTTAAAATCGAGCTCGCACCTCTACAAATCCTCGCTTCCCTCTGCGAAGGGCTTATCTATTTACTTTTATGTTGAGTCATCATCCCTTCTTATTAAAAAGCACCCATTTGGAGAGCACACCGTCATTTGCATTCATTATTATTGGTTTATATTGGGTATGACTTGACTGGATCTCTTTACCATGAATTACAATGTTTAGTCAGTCCTTGATCTTTAAAGGTGCTCAGCATTTATGTTTCTTGGTCTCGTAAAGGGCTAGCGAGATACCATTCTGTTATATCATGTTATGATTATTTTGAGAAAGTGTTTTCATCCGAGTTTTATTATTATGGCTCGCTAGCTGATTATGTTATTGATATGAGTAATTGTGAGACCTACGTGTTATTGTGAGTATGGTTAGTTCATAATATTTGCTGAAACTTGAATGCTGGCTTTTCATGTTTACAACAACAAGAGCAAAGCGAGTTTGTAAAAGTTTTTCTTTATCACTTTCAGTTTATCAATCAATTGCTTGAGGACAAGCAAAGGTTTAAGCTTGGGGAGTTGATACGTCTCCAACGTATCTACTTTTCCAAACACTTTTGCCCTTGTTTTGGACTCTAACTTGCATGATTTGAATGAAACTAACCTTGGACCGACGCTGTTTCGGCAGAACTACCATGATGTTGTTTTATGTGTAGAAAAGAAAAGTTCTCGGAATGACACGGAAATCAACGGAGGCACTTTTTGGAATTTATAAGAATTATTGGGCTGAAAGAAATACATCGAGGGCCCGGGGCCTGTCCACAAGATGGCCCCTAGGGCGCCCCTATCTCGTGGCCCCTGGACCTCCTCCGACCTCAACTCCAACTCCATATATTCCGTCTCGGGAGAAAAAAATCGAGAGAAAGTTTCATCGCGTTGCACGACGGAGCCGCCGCCAAGCCCTAATCTCTCTCGGGAGGGCTGATCCGAGTCCATTCGGGCCTCCTGAGAGGGGATCCTCGCCGTCGTCATCATCAACCATCCTCCATCACCAATTTCTTGATGCTCACCGCCAGGCGTGAGTAATTCCATCGTAGGCTTGCTGGACGGTGCTGGGTTGGGTGAGATTTACCATGTAATCAAGTTAGTGTTGTTAGGGTTTGATCCCTAGTATCCACTATGTTCTCGAGATTGATGTTGCTATGACTTTGCTATGCTTAATGCTTGTCACTAGGGCCCGAAAGTGCCATGATTTCAGATCTGAACCTATTATGTTTTCATGAATATATGTGTGTTCTTGATCCTATCTTGCAAGTCTATAGTCACCTATTATGTGTTATGATCCGACAACCCCGGTGACAATAATCGGATATTTCTCAGTGATGACCATAGTTTGAGGAGTTCATGTATTCACTATGTGCTAATGCTTTGTTCCGGTTCTCTATTAAAAGGAGGCCTTAATATCCCTTAGTTTCCGCTAGGACACCGCTGCCACGGGAGGGTAGGACAAAAGATGTCATACAAGTTCTTTTCCATAAGCACGTATGACTATTTATGGAATACATGCCTACATTACATTGATGAACTGGAGCTAGGTATATATCACCCTATGTTATAACTATTGCATGAGGAATCGTGATCCGCATAATTATCCATCACTAATCCATTGCCTACGAAGCTTTTCACATATTGTTCTTCGCTTATTTACTTTTCCGTTACTCTTGTTACAACTACTACAAAAACCCAAAAACATTTATCTTTACTTTTGCTACCGTTACCTTTATTATCATACCACTTTTGCTACTAAACACTTTGCTATAGATACTAAGTTATCC
This sequence comes from Aegilops bicornis, assembly GCA_021605145.1. NCBI lineage: Eukaryota > Viridiplantae > Streptophyta > Magnoliopsida > Poales > Poaceae > Aegilops > Aegilops bicornis. Next base: position 126,618 of record JAHIAL010000089.1, read on the forward strand.
AGGTGTGGTTGAATTGACAACTCAACTACTAATACTCAAGAATATTCTTTGGCTCCCCTTGTGTCGAATCAATAAATTTGGGTTGAATACTCTACCCTCGAAAGCTGTTGCGATCCCCTATACTTGTGGGTTGTCAGGAGGCCGGCATGGGGGCTGCTGGGCTGCGGCGGGAGCAGAGGTGGCCTCGCGCGGGCGAGTGGCGGTCGTCCACGCTGGCACTGGACCAGTCAACGCGGGGCGGTGCTCGTTCCTGGGCAGAACGGGAAGCAGGGCGTGGAGGCGTGGATGGCTGGCGCAAAATCCTCGGGGGCTCCCTGTTGCACGAACAACGAGAGAAGGTGAGAGAAGGAGGAGGAAAGGAAGAAGAAAGGGAGAGGCAGGGGCGCGGGCGATGAAGGGCGGCGTTCGGGACTGCTGCTGCTGCTCGGGTGGCCGGCGGCCATAGCCGCGAGGAGGGGCATGGAGGAGCTCCTCTCCTCCGGATCGAACAGGGAGGAGAAGGCAGCGGGGCGCTGGTCTCCGGCGAGGTCGGTCGAAGACGACGACCTCAGGCAGGGGAGCTCGGGCTCCTGGATCGAGAGGGAAGGCGCGGGAAGGATGGAGTTGGGTGGCGGCGGAAATCAAGGAGATGGTCGGAGGCTGCTGGTTGGCTGGATCGGATCTGGGAGGATCCCAAGAGAGAAGGGAGTTGGTCGAGGAGTCTGTGGGATCGAGGGAGGGGATCCCGAGGGGAGCGACGAGGTGGAGCTAGTGGTGGCGGTGCGACGGGACAAGGGAGAAGATTTATAGGGTTTGCCAAAATGTACTAGGGTTGGACTATATATATGTAAAGAAGGGAAGTTTGGATTATCCGATCGAAATCGGACGGTCGAGATAAAATAGGCTTCAGAAGTCCAACTAAGAAAACGGAGATGTTTTATAGATGTTTGGGATGATCCGGACCCAACGGTAACGATAGCCCAGTTCGGGTTCGGGGAAGTTTTCGGACGCGCATGAGAGGGGGGGTCTAAGAGAGGTGATGAAGGCAAAGGGAGAAACTACAACAACGAGCGAATGCAAGTTTTAAAACATGACGGCAACGAAGTGCCGATGCAATGCGAATGATGCGATGATTTATGCAACAAGCAAAATAAAACACACGGCGAACACGAAATATATGGAAGTCTTCTGGAGCATCGGTCTCGGGGCGTCACATATAACCCATACCCACATACCCATGTACACATATAAAATCTAAGTGAACTCTAAATTATCTCTACATTCTACACTTTTGTCATGTATTTGTGAACTCAAAATATATGACTATGTTTGTCATGAATTTACGACTATGTGATGTTGTTTTGATGTGTTATTGTTTAAAAGAAAGTGTTGTTGTTTATTAAATGTGTTGTTTATGATTGATGTGTTGTTGTTTACAATCTATTATTGTAAATTATCATTATATGTTGTTGTTTACGACTATGATTTGTTCAAATTGATGCTTTGCAAACATGGGTAATTTTACCCGCGGGTACCCATCTACCCTGTCGGGTAATGGGTATGGAGAAAATTTGTACCCGTTGGCGGGTATGGGTAAGGGTGATGGGTAAGCTCAAGGGGTACGGGTAAGGGTATGGGGTGGCTCCACCCGTACCCATACCCTGCTGGTGCCATCCCTAGACGTGGAGATGGGCGACACGCGGATGAAAATCTTGCATGACTCCTGCCGGGCTGGCGGTGATGGCACCCGTAGATGTCATTCCCCTCCTTGGAGGCATCGTCGTGCGTGTTCGCCTCATCCCTCGCACTCTTGGTGTTGGTGGATGTCTCCGGGCGAAAGCCTAGATTCGATGCTCGGATCGGCACAATGGCGGCGTCCTCGACGCCGCTCCTCTGTTCGGAGCATTGTGTTTGGAGACATGACTGGCTCCTCGTTGCTCTCCTCTGGTGCTCGCCGCTATCATTTTCTGATCCTCAGTAGCGCTATGTACGTTCGTCGTCGGTGAGTCCAAGACGGTGTCTTCCCAGATTGGATTGAGTCCTGCCATTCATCTGCCACTTTCTCTTAGGCGCTAAGGGTGGATGGTGCATCGACAAGAGAAGTTCTGCGGAAGTGTGGTCTTCGGAGGTGTCTGGCGTTGGTCGAGACGCGCTGCTGTGTATCAGTTTAGGATAGGCTTTTTTGCATTGTAGCTTGTCTAGCGGTGGTGTTTGTCTGTGGTCTTGTCGGGTGTGGTGTTAGGTACTTTCGCTTCGTTGTTCGCATCAAGTGGCAGCTTTCTTGGAACTCAATTCCGCCTTCTATAAAGCTATGGTAGGCCTAGACGTACTCTCGGAAAAAAAATTCAAACTCATAACCGGTTAAGAGAAAATTAAAAGAAACTAAAAAAATGTAAAAAAATCTGATTTTTTTCTTGTATGGAAGATGATTTGGTGTGTGAGGTCAGCTCCAAATTTCACATCATTTGGACATACGAGTAGCTCTTAGCAAAAAACAAATTGGGTGAGCGGTAGATGAGATGAACAAAGATCGCTTTTACAAACCCTAATTTTGCTTTTTTTCGAGAGCTACTCGGATGTCGAAATGAGCTGAAATTTGAAGCGAACCTCACACACCTAAGCATCTTCCATACAAAATAAATTTTTTTTTCTTAATTTTTTTAGTATTTTCTTTTAAATTTACTGTTCACCACGGGAGCCAAATAGTTACACTCCCAACTAAGAGCATCAACAGCCAGACTATTCAACCCTATACTCATCTGTCTGGTGCTACAACCACAATCCTCAAATCCGAACACTTATTTTCATACCATACCATGCAACATAAAATTCATCTACGTACTAGATCACACATTAGCAAACGAGTTACATTGAAAACAACTACCCTACTTAAACTCGACTCGTCGTTGCAGATGTCAATATCCCGTGTGCCAGAAAGACTATCCTTGTGGTCATTGGCGACAGGCCGCACCTCTAGCTTCTCCTCATCATCATCGTTCGACAGGACCAGAACAACTCGTCCAATGCCAAGTCCGCGAGGTGGATACGACAAACAGTTGGCTGCTACCTCCTGCTTGGACTGAATCAAGATGGCGGCCTGCTCTGCCTCAAATGTCAGGCTTGGGCATTTTGGAACTCCGCCTTCGCCATGGCAAAGTTGTAACCCCACGCATCCTCTGTGTCCTCCTCCATGGCCGCATCCTCATCCTTGGCACCCGACTCCAGCACCTCCTTTTCCAGCATCTCCTCGTCCTCCTCCATCGCCGCAAGCTCGACGGTGCAACATGCCTCCTCCGCGACGCGCATATTGGCTTGGATCTCCGCCCAGTGTTCAGGTATGCGCATCTTATAATACATGATCTTCTATCGGTTCCTCGCGGACAAGGGCGAGCTCGGACTTGGAAGTGGAAGAGAGAGAGAGAGAGAGGAGGGAGCGGCGATGGCGCGAATGGAATGAAGAGGAGGGTAATGGAGATGGGGCTGGGGTTGCCTCGCCGCACGTCTTAAATAACCGGATTTGGCCCCTCAGGGGTGCGCTGGATCGACACCACGAATGTGTCCTCGCCGAACTGGTGCCGGTGCTCGGCGGAAGTGTAGCTTTCCACGTGGGTACCTCCCTCAGTCCAGCGTGGTGGATGCGTCTGGGCGTGCTTGTGCCTCCCCATCCCCCCTCCCATAAATGGGCAGGGTTTGAGGGGTGCCGGGCAACTCAGGAGTGTAGGATCGGTTTGAGGGGGCCGTTTGGATTGTATTTTCCCGACCGATCACTGACCGGACCATCCGCCTAGACGTATAGGGTGGAATTAAGGGGTCCGGTTGTATATGCTCAAATTTCGGTGTGATAGTACTAGTATTGTGTTTAATCAGGTCTTGAGCTTACCCTGGCTCAGTGGCGGAGTGTGACAAGCAACCAAATAGAGGCTAATTCTAAACTAAAAGCAAATTATGCATGAATACACAATCAAGAGTCTCTTCACCTCCTTTTCTTTTGACAAAGGACTACATGATGTGTTGTTTCAGCATTGTTAACTAAAACAAAAGTTCAAATATCATTAGTACTTTCCTGAGTTAATTTTTTGCATTGTAATTTTAATTGATACAATCAGAACATGAGTGAGTTAACATTTGAATCAATTTTACATGAACATGGCATGGTGCATAATGTTAAATGGGTAATCAAATTTACACACCATCTGACCATCCTAATATCTCCTAATCAACTTTATTCAACCTGAATTTTACACACTCTGACCAATCTAAATATCTTTGAAACATATCTCAATTTGCTCCTTTAGTCCTTCAGCAGCACTTCACTATTCAGCTCATTGATCGGTGTCGCATCGAGTCGTGCAGATGCAACAACAGTATGAGAAGGACAACAGCAGCGGAGTCATACAGATGCAGCAGCAAGCCGTCAGGGATGATCGATGGCGTGTAGCACAGCAGCAACATGAGATGACGAGATGGGCATCAACGGTGGTGGCATGCAGAAGCGAGCGCCACTGCATCGGTTGGAAATTAGAGTCTCAATGGAGCAGCCGAAAAGGAGGATACCAAGTTTGTGGAACTAGGACTTGGGAAGAGGATCTCTAATTTCAATAGCAATGGAGGCAAATCACATAGAAAGGTGTTGCTTGGGGAAGGGAGAAACGAACATGAGAAAGGCTGAGGGTGTGTCATTGCATTTGGGCTGGGAGGAAAATTGTTTAGTCATGAGTTAGGCCATTGCTTAGTATTAAAATAAAATTTTCATTTTTCGCAGCCCCATTGGCCCCTATGAGGCTCCTCCATTGTCGAGGCCTACCAACGGGTACCTAAACTGAGAAAATTATAATCTTATAAAGTATGACACACCAAATTCTCCAAAGTTGCCCAAGTAAAAAAATCTATTAACTACAACGTATTAATTCTCGACCAATATGTGATCAAATATCAAGTTAAAGGGATGAAGTTGTGTTATTTAATATAGTAGTGGAGTTTCAGCGCATTATGTGGAAATACTAATGTTGGTACACAGTGACTTCTCGGCTATCACCGAGAGGGTTAGACCAGTTCTGGAATAAGAGTGGCGACATCGGTGCGTCGACGACTCGTTTTGACGACAACAACGGTCGTCGGTGGTTGATGGACCACAATATAACTTTTATTTATTATGCTTCCTCTTTTTGCACGCGAAAAAGGGAGTACCGAATTTGTTGTTCATCAACTGTAGTATTATAGATCAACATTAGTATTCTTTAACTATTTAGGTACTCCCTCATCATAAAAAAATGTGTATTTTTTCGATGTTTGATCAAATTTAAGTACTTACTTCATACACACACACACACACACACACACACACAAACACAAACACTATTCTAATCACGGGATCAGAATATTATTCTATCACAACCTAAACTTCCTGAGTTACACAACCTGAACTTGCCTCTGTAGGAACCCAACCTTCGGGTTATCTTCGCAACCGTGTCTCCCCGCGCGATTTTTTCTGGTCAGTCGTGTTCTATGTGATGTAAGCGTAATCTGCAAACGGTTTTTAGCAATTAAATGCCCATTTTAAATAGGAATCTCGCTCATTGGCAGATTTGCTCTCGGGTCGTGATGAAACATGCCTCTGTTGCAATTTTACCGCCTGAGTTGTTCGACCTGAACTTCCCCTAGTGCTAGGTTGAACTTCCGCAAACATTGCCCAAATGGGGCTTGCGATATACCGTTGGAAAGCTATGGACGCGAGTATCATGACACAAGTTAAAATTTTGGCAAAATGTAAACAGTTTAAGAGCAGTTTTGAAAACGGTTTTTTCTTCATACAAAAAACGTGAATCGTATTTTTTATCGCATTTCTAAGCCATTTATCAGAATGAGGCAAATAATATGGTGGTGGAAAGCTGCTGCAAAACCGCTCCTTCTACATGTTGAAAGTTTCTCTAATTTCCTATGGTTAAAGAGTAATTTGGAAAATCGCAACATTTTGCAAACCGAATAACGAGTTCATATTTTCGATGCCACTTCTAAACGGCTAATCCAATTGATGCAATTGATATGGCGTTGGAAAGCTTATGAAAATGCGCTACTTTTCCATGTTGAAAGTTTTTCTAATTTTGGACGGTTTAAAAGTAATTTAGAAAACGGTACAAGTTCCACCGAGTTCGTATTTTCAGGCTAATTTTCTATCTGTACGTCTGAATGCAACAAATGATATGGCATTGGAAAGCTTGAGGAAATGCGAAACTTTTTGGTATATATTGTTTCTCCCAACTCCTTACGGTTTTAAGTCAATTTCTAAAATGGCTAAAACATTTTTTGGCCGTGACTTATACAAACTTTATCAGAATGGGGCAAATAATACACCGTTGAAAAGCTACGGAAAATGCGAAACTTTTTCATGTAGATGGTTTTTTCTGATTCCTAGTCGTTTTCAAGTTAATTTTGAAAACAACGAGATCATGTGTTCTGCCTTTATCGCGAAACAGATTCTTCGAAAATGCACCGCATGAAGAACTTGAACTTCTCGGCATGTCTACTTGAACTTCACTCTGTTTTCACGTGCTTTATTTTGCTCGTAGCTCTCTATCCACTCAACGGAATTGAGCAAGTGATATACCGATGGAAAGCTGCTATAAACACGCAACTTTCCCATATTGATCATTTTTTTCATACTCGCGACGATTTTAAAAGTTTTCATGTGAAATTCATTCAGTGTAGTAGTTGAACTTCCTACTATTTTCACGTTGAACTTCTGTGATGCATTTTCGTTTGTAATTTTCTCATCCATTCGTCAGTGTTACACAAATGATATTCCTTTTGTACAAACCTCTCTCACAATAATTTTTCTAACTTTCTCCGACCGAGGACTTGAACTTATAACAACAAAACATTTGGACCTTGCCTTTTAATTCATTTTTCTCATATTAAACACACACCACGTAGTACATGATTTTTATCCATTTTTATAATTTGAATTTTTAATTTTTCTTTTTGAAATCAAATTGCTCCCAAATAATAACTGAACTTCTTTGTGGATTGAGAGAATTATTTTAGAACGCAAAAAATAATTCTTTTTTGTGTTTTTGAACATGGAAATACAAGGTGAACCTCTCTCGCAAATTTTTTTTAACTTCCCCGGATACAACACTTGAACTTCTTTCAACAAATATTTTAAGCTTTTATTTTTTGATACTTTTATTCTCACCTGAAATGAATTCCTTGCAGTACTTGAACTTCTCGTTGTTTTCATTATGAACTTCTATCACATTTTTGTGTATACGTCGAATTACACGCAATTGAAGGTCGAACGCCATTTTTTGCCATTTTACAACATGTAATTGGAGGTCGGACGTCCCACAATATAAATTCTGAACCGTGCGCGGAGGTGCACGTGAACTTCTTGCAACAAATCTGAGTTTTTTATATACTTTGAACTTCTCTATTATTTTAATTTGAACTTCTTAGTCATATTCTTAGAAAGGAAATATGTTTCTAAATAAGCATCAAACTTTTTTTTGTATATTGAACTTCATAGTTTTATTTTTCTTAGAAAAGGTAATAATTTGAGTTTCCCGTATACATCAAACTACTCCTGTATTTTAATTTGAACATCATCATTTTATTATTTAGTAACAAGGAAAATCTAAGTTTTTTTTAGCAAAATTGAACTGCACTATTTTTTGAATTTGGACTTCTTGGTTTATTTCTAGTAGTAATGAGAAAATCCTAGTTTTGTAATATATATTGAACCGGTTCATTAATTGAATTCTAACTTCTAGATATTTTTAGTTTAGAAATGGTGATAATCTTTTCAATGAATTTTTGAACTATTGTATTTTTTAAATTTGAACTTCTAGTTTTTTATTTTTGAACTTCTTATTTTTTAATTCCTTAATATTAAGAAAAATATGAATTTTGTATAAACAACGAACTGCTCCTTTTTTTAATTTGGACTTCTTGGGTCTTTTTCAATTATTTATTTAACATAGAACAACTCATATTTATTTATTTGAACTTCAACAAAAACTCAATTCTTTTTTGGACATCAGAACAAAGAGTAGCAGTTGCAAAACTTTTCGGTTTGGTTACATGTGAAAGAAACACAATATGTGGAAAGAAACATGAAACCGCTTCATATTTTTAAATTTGATCTTCTAGGTTTTTTTCTAGAATTTGAGAAAATATGGTCATAAAAAAACCACATCAATATTTGTTTTCTGCTCTTATTTGCTCACCGTTTTTCTACATAAAAATGCAAATCAAAGTAATTTCCTACCATAAAAAATATTTTTAGATTTACACAGAGCATGTCATGTCGAACTTCAAGAGCGAAGGGTGTAGGGGATGTCCGTGTGAACCTAACTTGTTTTATATGAACTTTGGGGTTTTGGTTCATCGAACTTATGGGGTTTCCCTTGTTGAACTTGCATTTTCTTAGAATTTTTAATTTGGCTAAACTCACTGTTTTGCTTTTACATGCGCTTCTTTTAACGTGAAGCATGGAGTCTTCAGTCGTGGTAGTGGTAGCTCATGGGGGGAGGCTGACACAGGATCCAGGGATGATATGCAATAGCATCTCCAATTGGCGACGGTTTGTGACGCATCATCAGTTGGGGGCAGGGCTACGACGTCGTTCCTTGGGCTCGAGGCGACGTCGTCGTCACCGGTTAGGCGCGGTGCTGCAGCATCATCGCTAGGTGGGTCGGGGTGGATAGTGCGAGGGGTAGCGTGCATCACCAGTTGGGTCGCGGGGTGGGTTTGGGTAGTTTAAGACCGGGTATTTTTTTCAACAGGTTCGGGAGAATCTCCCCTAGTCATTTCTGTTTTTTAATATCAGATTGTTTTTTCATTTAAACTTCTTTCTTTTCCATTTTTTGAATGGTAAAACCATGTTCTTTTATAAAAATAAACACCAAAGTCATGTGTTATTTCATTTGAACTTCTTGATTTTTATTTTCAAGATACAAAATTTTCTGTTTTTTATAAACATTTGACCTGCTCTATATTTTAAATTTGAACTTCTTGGTTTAGTTTCAACGATGGAAAAAATTGTCACTTTTTTGTCTTTTAACATATAGGCTTTTTTGGGTTTTGTGAAGTTCTATAGCTTATCTTTGGGCAAGCACTTTTTTTGATTAAAATGCATTTTGGCTTGTTTTTACCGTCAATTTTTATTCTCTCTTTTTCCAAGCTTCAAACACTAAGTGAACCACGAATATTTGAATTTCCTGGAGGTATTCTCGTCAATACATGCATTCATTTTTTAATGGAATATGCATTCATCTTTGAGATATATTAAAAATAATAGGCACAGCCTGAGAGGGTTGAATTTGTCAACCACGAATTTGATGGACCTTGTCCAACGCAACAGTTGGACTTCAGTCATCTTGAGATTCCGTCTCTAGTAGTATTAGTGCTTCTCAAGCTGCTCGCATCATGCATGGTCGCTGCTCAGGGCTTGTGCGCCATTGCGCAAAGATTTCGTTTGCTCCATTTTAGCTTCACCCCCTTGCTTGCTGACCTCCAGCTGCTCCGCGCCCCTTGATTGAAATTCTTCAGCCGCACATTTGCCTGGTTCGGCGTTGGACCTATGCGTCAGCAATTAACTGTTTTCCCAAGCTGATGGTGGCTGAGGTCGACATGGATGACAGCTCCCTGCTCGTCCCTGCCGACGGAGAAGAAGTTCAGGAGAGAAAGGACGACGGACGGAGCCGGTGGCTAGTGGAACAAGGCACGCGAGACAGGGCCCTTCGCCTGAAGGAGCAGGGGCGGCGCTCGATTGGGGGTGGACTACGGCGGCTTTGCCGGTTGGGGGCAGGGCAGAAGCGGCATCATCGGTTGGGGCGGGTTGGGGGCGGCGCATGGGCTGTGGCTTGTGAAACTGAAAACAATGGGCCAAAATCACGAGTGTTTTACACCTGCAGATACATCTGGACTTCATACATCAATGAAAATCACTTATAGAACAAATACAAGACTGGACAGGGGGAGGAATCGACGCTTTGATATGGATTTTCAGTTTTAGGATAGGGGGAGGAAGTAGCTTCAGACATCAACGAGGTCACCTGCCATCTCGAAGCGGAGAAGCTGTGGAGGTGCGGCGCGCACTCACACGGGCGGAGTTGCATGGCCTGAGGCGGCGAAGGTGAACGACCTGGACGACTATGGCGCCGGATGTAGGTGGTGGCGCTGGCTGTAGGGGGAAGGAATCTGATGAGCTCACGGTCCCATGCCATGGCGTCCATCACGCGTAGAGGAAGGTGGAGGGAGATGGGGGACGCTGACGCTCGATGGCTGGGGCGGGGCCGATGCTGGTGGAGGGGAGCGGTGAAGGCCAGTAGGTGGTGGAGCAACCCGCACCGGTGGTTGCTCCCGTCGTCAGCGGCAGCATGTGGGGGACGATGCCATGGAATCCGGGAAGGAGGTGAGGCGGTGTCTCCGGTTGGGGTCGGGGGTGCGGCGGGCCGCCGGTTGGTGGCGAGGTAGGGAGGGTGGTGGCGGTGGCGGCATGGGAGGGAGGACGCAGCGACGGCGCGGTTGAAGGTCGGGGTAGGGAGGCAGTGCGATTTGTGGCCGGGGCCCGGCGGCGGCACGAGCCAGGGAGGGAGGCGGTGGTTGCGGCGTCATGCTGTTCGAAGGATAGGGGACGGGATCGTAGGAGCAGGTGGGTTGGGCTTCTTTTCGTCGTATCGGTCAGGTGGGTTGCTCGGCTCAGGAACATCCATCGGGCTCTATATAGGGCGGATCATGATCAGAATAACTATTCTCGATCGCGTCGAATAATCTTCTTATATATACTGAAGATAAAATTGCATCTTTCTTACAATGAGCACTGCAATGCTTCACGGGATAACTGCTTCATTTCTTGGCAGTCCGCCCGTGTGTTTTGTGTGGAATCGGGTGTTGCGGGATGATTTAATTTGTTTCTGGATCTCATTTGACCTTTATTCTTTGTAATTTACAGGAAAAGCGACTAAAATCTTTCCAAATCGAGCGATTTGGCGGACGAGCTTTCTCAGTTTGTTCGTGTTTGCGTCGGATGCGACTTTTTCGTGCTCGGATGTTGTTTGTTAGTAGGAATTCTTTGATTGCATTCGTTTTAATCGGTCCGTTTACTCTACAATTTGTCTAATTTTTAGGAGTTAGTTATCAATTTCTACGAAAATCGATTGTCTGGGCGTGTGAGCTTTGTCCGCTCGTCTGTTCTTGTTGTTTTTTGGATTTTGTGCGTCGATGCATTTTGAATCTTGTAATTAGTTTCTCTTTTTGGTTTGAATTCATTGTATTGCGCCTGTAATGTTCGTATTTTCGGTGTGCATTTTTATAGAATAGTGCATGTTGTTCATCCAAGTGGTCGTGGGTTTGATATATTTTTTTGTGGGCAATTGTTCAAATTTGAGTGGTTGCGCAATTTTTGGCCACTTATCTAACCGCGAGTGGAATTGGCACCTCTGTTAGTCTCCTACATGTCTAGACCTATACTGCTTTGATTTTATTGTTGCAGTTTTGCATATGTTTGTAGTGTACTGCATTTTCTTAAGTAGTGGACTTCAATGTAATCAGTATTATCTTGGGCATGACGACTTATGAGATTTTTTCTTTTCTCAAAGCGCATTACGTGTTTCGTAGAATCGCATAGTATGCACTTTCGTACTACATTATTAGAATAGTTATGCTTCTATTTCTACTATTTATGTCAATTCTTCTGAACTCCATTCCATGAGAATTCTGTTGAACATCATAGGTTAACTACAAAGTTTTTGACCATTGGCATTGCATTGTTATTGTTCAGTGTACTACACTTTTATATATAAGGACCATATTATGTGTATTAGAGAACTGCATTTCTATCAGCAGCAACTTGTCTAAAAAGGGTGATAAAAGGATGCAGATGAGGTTGCATGCTTTAAAAAGGCACCGTTCAAACCTTCTGATGGACATAATTTTAAAAGCATACAACATAAACAAAGCATTAGAATATGCCACAGATGGCTTGCCTTATCCTAGACACCCCTACGAGGCAAATCGTAAACTACAGGAGTCTTCTTCTTTGTGAAAAACACCATGGCCACTTCTCCGACCTCAAAGCCATTACGGGAGGCGAAATCTTTCTAGCCAAAGAGTTATGTTGATGCGATCTTGAGTCGATGTAGTAGTCGGCTTGCATGTCTCAGCATACCCATTTTTGTGTTGTGTCTCCAAAGTAACCTTCCACGAACTCGGGCAGAAACCTTATTGTGGATGGCGGTTTACAATTTTGGCATGCATGGAAAAATAATTTTTAAGTAAACATCAAATTTTATAAATAAACTGCATACCAAATGTTGAATTAAATATGTACATATATATGACTTCTTTTTAAGAAAGCAATTGCAATGTATGAACAAACTTATATACAGAATTGACCTCTAGTTTTAGTAGAATATATATTATACTGTAACATGTTTGCACTGGAAGGTCATTTGCAGTGTACTTCGCTAGCATGATAAGCGAACTGCAACACTGATCTATTGAACCTCTTTTTGTTCGTGTGTTGGGGTTCTAATCTAACTAGTGTTCTATACCTGGTGTGGTAGAACTATCTAGTCTTAATAGATGACAAATCCGAACAAGAAAACATATCTTTTTGTATGGTTGATACTACTGAGAAAATTTATGGAAATATACATTCAGATGTGGAGTTGCAGCCTATTTTGTGTCAAAAAGTGTTAGGGATAAAACATACCAAACTTTCCTGCAGGTCCGCGGATGTGAGGCGATGAAGAAATGGTGACCGAAACCCCCTGTTGGGTATCATCAGGTGATAACCCACAAGTATAGGGGGTCGCAACAGTTTTCGAGGGTAGAGTATTCAACCCAAATTTATTGATTCGACACAAGGGGAGCCGAAGAATATTCTCAAGTATTAGCAGTTGAGTTGTCAATTCAACCACACCTGGATAACTTAATATCTGCTGCAAAGTATTTAGTAGCAAAGTAGTATGGAAGTACTTAGCGATGGCAAAAGTAACAGATGGCAGTTTTGTAGTAATTATAACTTGATGTAAACGGTAAAGTAACTAAGCAAAGATCAATATGTGAAAAGCTCGTAGGCATTGGATCAGTGATGGATAATTATGTCAGATGTGATTCCTCATGCAACAGTTATAACATAAGGTGACAGAGAACTAGCTCCAGTTCATCTATGTAATGTAGGCATGTATTCTGAATATAGTCATACTCCCTCCGTTCCTTAATATAAGGTGTATAGATTTTTGAGAAAACATCCAAAATATAAGGTGCCTTATGTTGCACCACTCATTTGGATAATTTTTTAGAGATTCGATTACATTTACTTATACTAGGCAACTTCCTCTATTTTCTCATGTCAATTAGTCAGGTGTAATCTCTCTCAAAACTTGTGAAATTTTCAGTCCACATGCGTTCTTTAATTTCCGTGCCAAAAACTATACACCCTATATTTAGGAATGGAGGGAGTACGTGCTTATGGAAAAGAACTTGCATGACATCTTTTGTCCTACCATCCCGTGGCAGCGGGGTCCTATTGGAAACTAACGGATATTAAGGCCTCCTTTTAATAGAGTAGCGGACCAAAGCATTAACACTTTGTGAATACATGAACTCCTCAAACTACGGTCATCACCGGGAGTGGTCCCGATTATTGTCACTTCGGGGTTGCCGGATCATAACACATAGTAGGTGACTATTGACTTCCAAGATAGGATCAAGAGCTCACATATATTCATGAAAACATAATAGGTTCAGATCTGAATTCATGGCACTCGAGCCCTAGTGACAAGCATTAAGCATAGCAAAGTCATAGCAACATCAATTTGAGAACATAATGGACATTAGGGATCAAACCCTAAAAAAAACTAACTCGATTACATGATAAATCTCATCCAACCCATCACCGGCCCAAAGAAGCCTCACGATGGAATTACTCACGCAGCGGTGACCATCATGAAATTGGTGATGGATGAAGGTTGATGATGACGCCGGCGACAGATTCCCTCTCCGAGCTCCCCAACGGACTCGAGATCAGCCCTCCGAGAGAGATTAGGGCTTGGCGGTGACTCCGTGTCGTAAAAACACGATGAATCCTTCTCTACGATTTTTTCTCCCGAGCGTGAATATATGGAGTTGGAGTTGAGGTCGGTGGAGCCTCGAGGGCCCACGAGACGGCGCTCTAGGGGGGGTAGGCGCCCCACCCTCGTGGACGAGTGTGGGCCCCCGGTCTTGATTCTTTCACCGTATTTTTATACATTCCAAAAATATTCTCCGTGAAGTTTCGTGTCATTCCAGAACTTTTATTTACGCACAAAATAACACCATGCCAATTCTACTTTGAAAACAACGTCGGTCCAGGTTAGTCCCATTCAAATCATGCAAGTTAGAGTCCAAAACAAGGGCAAAAGTGTTTGGAAAAGTAGATACAATGGAGACGTATCAACTCCCCAAGCTTAAACCTTTGCTTGTCCTCAAGCAATTCAGTTGACAAACTGAAAGTGATAAAGAAAAACTTTTACAAACTCGGTTTGCTCTTGTTGTTGCAAATATGTAAAGCCAGCATTCAAGTTTTCAGCAAAGATTATGAACTTACCATATTCACAATAACACTTAGGTCTCATGTTTACTCATGTCAATGGCATAATCAACTAGCGAGCAATAATAATAAATCGCGGATGACAACACTTTCTCAAAACACTAATAATATGATATAACAAGATTGTATCTCTCTAGCCCTTTCTCGAGACCATAGAAACATAAATGCACGAGCACCTCTGAAGATCAAGGACTCACTAAACATTGTAATTCATGGTAAAAGAGATCCGGTCATAGTCATACTCAATACAAATTAATAGTAGTGGATGCAAATGATCATGCGGTGCTCTCAAGCGGTGCTTTTAATAAGAGGATGATGACTCAACATAAAACTAAATAGATAGGCCCTTCGCAGAGGGAAGCGAGGATTTGTAGAGGTGCGGAGCTCGATTTTTGAAATAGAGATAAATAATATTTTGAGTGGCATACTTTCACTGTCAACATAACAACCGAGAGATCTCGATATCTTCCATGCTACACACATTATAGGCGGTTCCCAAGTAGAATGGTAAATTTTATACTCCCCCACCACCAATAAGCATCAATCCATGGCTTGCCCGAAACAACGGGTGCCTCCAACTAACAACAGGATTACGGGGAGTTTTGTTTGCAATTATTTTGATTTGGTTTGAGCATGGGACTGGGCATCCCGGTGACCAGCCATTTTCTCGTGAGTGAGGAGGCGAGTCCACTCCTCTTGAGAATAACCCGCCTAGCACGTAAGATCTGAGACAACCCTAGTTGATACATGAGCTAATCGAGCATACAAAACAGAATTTCATTTGAAGGTTTAGAGTTTGGCACATACAAATTTACTTGGAACGGCAGTAGATACCGCATATAGGAAGGTATGGTGGACTCATATTGAATAACTTTGGGGTTTATGGAAGTGGATGCACAAGCGATATTCCGACTTAGTACAAGTGAAGGCTAGAAAGAGACTAGGAAGCAACCAACTAGAGAGCGACAAATCCATGAACATGCATTAAAATTAATCAACACTGAGTGCAAGCATGAGTAGGATATAATTCACCATGAACATAAATATCGTGGAGGCTATGTTGATTTTGTTTCAACTACATGTGTGAACATGTGCCAAGTCAAGCCACTCGAATCGTTCAAAGGAGGATACCACCCTATCATACCACATCACAACCAGTTTAATAGCATGTTGGCACGCAAGGTAAACCATTATAAACTCCTAGCTAATTAAGCATGGCATAAGCAACTATAATCTCTAATTTTCATTGCAAACATGTTTCATTCATAGTAGACTGAATCAGGAATGATGAACTAATCATATTTACAAAAACAAGACAGGTCGAGTTCATACCAGCTTCTCTCATCTCAATCAGTCCATCATATATCGTCATTATTGCCTTTCACTTGCATGACCGAACGGTGTGTATAATAATAATAGTGCACGTGCATTGGACTAAGCTGGAATCTGCAAGCATCTAATTCAAGGGAGAAGACAAAGTAATATGGGATCCTGGTTAAATCAACAACAATGCATATAAGAGCCACTTCAACATTTTCATTATGGTCTTCTCCTCTCGACCCCCAAAGAAGAGAAAGGAAATAAAACTATTTACACGGGAAAGCTCCCAACTAGCAAAAGAAGAACGAGAAATCTCTTTGGGTTTTTCTTTTAATTATTACTACTACAGGCATGGAAGGTAAACTAACTAAAAGCTACAACTAATTTTTTTGGTTTTTCTTAACATTATTCTAGCACACAAGAAGAAAGCGAGAAAAAGGAAAATAAACTAGCATGGATAGTGCAATGAAAAAGTATGAGCACCGACAACTAGAATGAGTGTATGAACATGAATGTAATGTCGGTGAGAAATACGTACTCCCCCAAGCTTAGGCTTTTGGCCTAAGTTGGTCTATGCCCATGGATGGCACGGCGGATATCCAAAGTTATGGCCCAGGGTCGTACTGAGATGCGGTAGCTACTGCCTCAAGAGCTGCAGCTTGGAGGCGAGATACCTCCGTTCTCCTCTCGTACTCGTTCGCCTCCTCCCTAGTTATAATATATCTCCTTTTTGCCTGAAAGTCAAAGAAAGTAGGAGCAGGGAGAGTAATATGGGCAGTCTGACGTCTGTCAAAGATTAGTCGCCATCGGAGAGACTGTTCATTTCTCTCAACAAACTGATGACGAACCATAGCATTAAAATCTAGATAAGCAGGAGGCAACTCCATATCATTTTCACAAATGGGTACCTCAAGAAAATTGGCTAAACGGGTTGCATAAATTTCACCAAACAAACCTCCGCTAATTCTGTTATGATGCAACCTTCATGCAACAATAGCTCGCAAGTTATATTGTTTATCTCCTAATACAAAGACTCCACGAGAACACTAAGATCGGGAACGCACATGTGACATGCCTCGTCCTTACAGTTAATGCATCTACCTATAAAGAGAGCAAAATAGTGTATGGCAGGAAAGTGGATGCTCCCTATGGTAGCTTGCGTGATTCTCTAGATTCCCCCACAGTTATACTAGCTAGAAAGTCTTTAAATTCAGATTTTGCGAGGTTCACTTGCATTTTCCCACTGCGGAAGTTTACAAGCAGTGCTAAAATCTTCTAAGTCCATGGTATAAGATTTATAATAAAGATCAAATAGGACAGTGTGAGAATTGCGTCATGATGTAAATTTAAACCTTCTCACAAAGGAATTAGTTAGGTAGTGATATTGAGGGCACTTATCTGCCACGAAGCCCTCAAGTTTAGCATTACGCACATAAGCGTCAAATTCATCCTTAATTCCTGCTTGGACCATGAAATTTTCTGACGGCCATTCACAAGGCCGCACTTGAGCTTCTCTTGGTAGTTCATAGTCCGGCTCACGTATTGCGGGCCTGGGTCCTTGCTTCCTTGAAGAACCACCTTGGTACATTTTCCTAAACATATTTCTTCCTCTGAAAAATTTCTGAAATTTTTAGTAACTCAAAATAAAAGTGAACCAGACTCAACAAAATTGATAGCAACTACTCCCACAAGTGCCTAGAGACTATATCATGCATTAGAACTACTTGGGACCAAATAAATTTGACATGCAAGCTCAAGAACAGGGTCACCTAAGCAACAAAAATTTGCAATAAATAAAGCACTAGAACAAAAACTAAATGGACCATTGGAGGAGTCACATACTGAAGAACAATCCCCCAAAGCAGTTTTGTGAGTGGAGCTTTGAGCAAGGAGATCGAAAATCGCAGCAAAACGAGCTAGAACACGAGTTTGAGCTGTGTGGTGATTTTTTCCGGAGGAAGGCAGTGTGTGGGTGCTTTGGAATAAGTGGAGGGGGGCCGTCTCCACAGGTGGGCGCACCTGTGGTGGGCGCCCTGGACCCTCGTGGCCAGGTGGTGGCTCCCCTGATGTGTTATCAGTGCCAGATATTCTTAAATATTCTACAAAAATCATATTTCAATTTCGGGGCATTTGGAGAACTTTTATTTTTGGGGTATTTTTAATTGCACGGATAATTCAGAAAACAGACAGAAAGTATTATTTTTGCTTTATTTAATGGAAATGACAGAAAGTAAAAGGAGGGTATAGAGAGTTGTGCTTTCTAACTTCGTCCATCTCATGCTCATCAAAAGGAATCCACTAACATGGTTGATCAAGTCTTGTTAACAAACTCATTCCGAATCGCATGAAACCGGAGAATTTTCGAATAGCACTAGGTTACCTCAACGGGGATATGCAGATCTCCAACAATAAGAATATCATATTTCTTTTTGACAGTAGGAAGAGGAAATTCAAAACCTCCAATAATAATCGATGGAATTTTTCCAATAGAATTGATATTGTGGACTTGAGGTTGTTTCCTCGGAAAGTGTACCGTATGCTCATTACCATTAACATGAAAAGTGACATTGCCTTTGTGGCAATCAATAACAGCCCTTGAAGTATTCAAAAAGGGCCTACCAAGGATAATCGACATACTATCGTCCTCGGGAATATCAAGAATAACAAAGTCCGTTAAGATAGTAACGCTTTGCAACCTAGCAGGCACATCCTCACAAATACCGGCGAATTATAACGGTTGATTTATCGGCCATTTGCAGAGATATTCAGTAGGTGTCAACTTATTCACATCAAGTCTACGATATAAAGAGAGGGGCATAACACTAACACCGGCTCCAAGATCAAATAAAGCAGTTTTAACATAGTTTCTTTTAATGGAGCATGGTATAGTTGGTACTCCTGGATATCCAAGTTTCTTAGGTATTCCACCTTTAAAAGTATAATTAGCAAGCATGGTGGAAATTCCAGCTTCCGGTATCTTTCTTTTATTAGTAACAATATCCTTCATGTATTTAGCATAAGGGTTCATTTTAAGCATATTAGTCAAACGCATATGCAAAAAGATAGGTCTAATCATTTCAGCAAAGTGCTCAAAATCCTCATCATCCTTTTTCTTGGATGGTTTAGGAGGAAAAGGCATGGGGTTCTCTTTCTTTACCGTGCTTCCTAGCAACAAAGTCTCTCTTATCATAACATTGATTCTTTGATTGTGGGTTATCAAGATCAACAGCAGGTTCAATCCCTACATCATTGTTACTGCTAGGCTGAGCATCATCATGAACCTTAACGTTAAAATTATCACTAGGTTCATGTTCATTACCAGATTGTGTTTCAGCATCAGAAATAGAAATATCATTGGGATTCTCAGGTGTGTCAACAACAAGTTCAGTAGAAGCATGCAAAGTCCTATCATTTTTCTTTTTCTTCCTCTTAGAAGGACTAGGTGTATCAACATTAATTCTCTGAGAATCTTTCTCAATTCTCTTAGGGTGGCCCTCAGGATACATAGGTTCCTGAGTTATTTTACCCCCTCTAGTCATAACTCTAACATCACTATCATTTTTCTTGTTATTGAATTCATTGAGCAAATCATTTTGAGCCTGAAGCACTTGTTCAACTTGAGTGGTAACCATAGAAGCATGTTTACTAATAAGATTAAGTTCACCTTTAACTCTACACATATAATCACTCAAGTGTTCAATCATATAAGCATTACGTTTGAATCGTCTACCAACATAAGCATTGAAGTTTTCTTGTTTAACAATAAAATTATCAAACTCATCTAAGCATTGGCTAGAAAACTTATAACGAGGAATATCACCTTCATCAAATCTACAAAATTTACCTTTAGTACCTGTGTCGTGTTATCAAGACCATGTATTTCTTCAATAGGTGGTAAATTCTTGACATCTTCTGCTTTAGTACCTTTTTCTTTCATAGATTTCTTTGCCTCTTGCATATCTCCGTGATCGAGAAATAGAATACCCCTTTTCTTCTTGAGTTGGCTTAAGAGTTGGTTCAGGAAGTGTCCAATTATTTTCATTACTCAACATATTATTCAATAGTGATTCATCTTGATCAACAGTTCTTTCCCTGAAAATACAACCAGCACAACTATCCAGGTGGTCTCTGGAAGCATCGGTTAGTCCATTATAAAAGATGTCAAGTATTTCATTTTTCTTGAGAGGATGATCAGGCAAAGCATTAAGTAATTGGAGGAGCCTCCCCGAAGCTTGTGGGAGACTCTCTTCTTCAATTTGCACAAAATTATATATTTCCCTTAAGGAAGCTTGTTTCTTATGAGCAGGGAAATATTTAGCAGAGAAGTAATAAATCATATCCTGGGGACTACGGACACAACCAGGATCAAGAGAATTAAACCATGTTTTAGCATCACCCTTTAATGAGGACGGAAATAGCTTAAGGATATAGTAGTAACGAATTTTTTCCTCATGGGTGAATAGGGTGGCTATATCATTTAATTTAGTAAGATGTGCCACAACAGTTTCAGATTCATAGCCATGAAAAGGATTAGATTCAACCAAAGTAATTATCTCAGATCTACAGAGAAATCATAATCCTTATCGGAAATACAGATAGGTGAAGTAGCAAAAGGTGGTCATATTTCATTCTAGCATTCAAAGATTTTTCTTTCTGCTTAGCTAATAATTTCTTATGATCATATCTATCATTGCAAGCAAGAAAATCTCTAGCAGTTTCTTCATCCATAACATAACCCTCAGGCACAACATGCAATTCATATCTAGGGGGAGAATCTTCATCATCACTTTCATCAATATTATCAGTTTCAATAATTTCATTCTCTCTAGCCCTAGCAAGTTGTTCATCCAGAAATTCACCTAGTGGAACAATATTATCAAGCATAGAAGTAAATTCATCATGCATAGCAGAAGTGGCATCATCAATAACATGCGACATATCAGAATTAATAGCAGAAGCAGGTTTAGGTGTCGCAAGTTTACTCAAAATAGAAGGAGAATCAAGTGCAGAGCTAGATGGCAGTTCCTTACCTCCCCTCGTAGTTGAGGGATAAATTTTGGTTTTCTCGTATTTCAAGTTCCTCATAGTGATCAGCAGATATAAATCCCAAGTGACTCAAAGAATAGAGCTATGCTCCCCGGCAACGGTGCCGGAAAATAGTCTTGATCACCCACAAGTATAGGGGATCGCAGGTTTTCGAGGGTAGAGTATTCAACCCAAATTTATTGATTCGACACAAGGGGAGCCAAAGAATATTCTCAAGTATTAGCAGTTGAGTTGACAATTCAACCACACCTGGATAAATTAATATCTGCAGCAAAATATTTAGTAGCAAAGTAGTATGGAAGTAACGGCTACGGTGGCAAAAGTAACAGTAGCAGTTTTGTAGTAATTGTAACAGTGGCAACGGTAAAGTAACTAAGCAAAGATCAATATGTGAAAAGCTCGTAGGCATTGGATCAGTGATGGATAATTATGTCGGATGCGATTCCTCATGTATAAAGTAATGTAAATACTATTACCTTAATCCATAAAGCGGAAGTAACAACAAGGTTGTGGGTTCCCATCAACACCAACGGCAAAGTTGAGTGTAGAAATCGTAACCCTAACGTATCACTTACTCATCGTAAGAAGTCCTGCAACATGAGACGTTGCTTCCACAAGGGATCAGTACATTGAATGTACTGGCAAATTCACACCATAGGATAATGATGAATAGTAGCTATCACTACATGCATATTTGGCTGGTGGAAAAGCTCTATGGTTAAAATGTGTTTGTGAAAAGCCAATTTTTTCCTACAACAAAGGAATTATTATTTTTAACTACAGAGTGTGTTGAAACATTGAGAATGGTAAACCCCATCTCAATCCCAATTAAAAGATAATTAATAACCCAACAAAATTAATTTAGAGTGAATAGATCAACATGATAATCCAACAACCAGATACTCAAGATGTCCATAACCGAGGACACGGCTAATCATGATTAGTTTGTACACTCTGCAGAGGTTTGTGCACTTTCCCCCACAAGACTCGATCTCCTCCGTTGGATTTCTCGCACTACATATTGTTTGAGAAACGGATGACCGAGACCACAGGTCTTTCGAATAGGTCCCTTAACCGATAGATAGGCACATGTACACCTACAATCCCCTACATCTGCTAGCCAATCATGGAGAGGTTTCCCACAACTTACTCAGCTATGCGAGCCCATAATGGCATGTGGCTGCACACGGAAGTTTCTAGCATGAATAATCTTATGATCCCTTTGAGCTTGGGTGGCAGTCCATAGGAGAATCACACGGTACCCCGGGATTTCCAAAAATACAGTAATCCTTTGGATTACCCAGGTGCCTCAATCCACCCGATGTGTATTAAAGTTGCCACCTTAAGTTAACCATTAATTAACAATACTCAAACCCAATCCACGTCTACGAGCATAGCATGGCAATATAAGCATAACGTAATAGTAACTCCCAAGGTTTGAATGCAGGGCAATAGGTTCCTACCTCATCAACTACTTCCCAATACCCACATGTTATCAAACCTACTCATGCAATGTTTGAGGGTGAAACTAATGGATAAAAACTGGGTATGAAAGGGATATGATCAAAGTGTGAACTTGCATGTATTGTTGATGAAGATGATTCGCACTCAAAACTCTTGATAGTTCTACTCGTCACACTCCGGTCAATCTATCGTAGGCAAGCCATAGTAACCACACATAAGCAATCACTCAAAAGATCGAAAAGAATGAAGAATACGATTCGGAAAACATCAAAACCAAGCAAATAACTCTTGTAACATAAAACAATTTCTAAAAGTACAATAATTATGTAAATTTGGCCTTATCAGAAAGTTTAGTTCAAGAGCTTCGATAAGCAAAAAGAATCAACTCAAACGGAGTTATAAAACTCAAGTTATGATCAAACGAAGTTCAAATACAAAACTATTTGAATTCAAATTTTAAACTTTCAAAAATATGTTTAAGTTGATTATCTGGAAAGAGGGGATCATAACGAAGAAGTGGGCGTTGGTTTCGTTGGATTTGGATAAACGAGTGAAAAGTAGTGACCGAATGAAGTACATGGACTAATCTGTGAAGAAAATATTCACAAACAGGTCCCTGGCAGAAAACTAAAATAAAAGAAAAAGACTAAATAGCGAATGTTCGCTACGGGAGACTCACGAACGGAATCATTCGCTGCCTAAGCTAACGGATGAACCGTTCGCTAAATAAAAAAAAAACAGTTCAGAGAAAAAAAACAGATCGTGATCTAACCCGTCGGATCGAGATCCGGCGGTCGAGAGGGGACGTGGGCTACCGGTGGCGGTGGACTTGACGGCGGACGGACAGTGGCGACTCGGCAGGGCGGTGGCGTCTTCGCGGGCGGCAGTGTCGAGTATATGGCGAATGAGCGTCGGCAGCGAGTATAATGACGACGCGGCAATGGGCAAAGCGTTAAGCGGCGAATCTGGCAATGAGATCACGAGAGGAGGAGAGGAGAGACGGGGCCCGGGGCGGATTTATAGGAGGAGGGGCGGCGGCATTTGCGTGGAGGAGGGGGCAGGAGGAGGCCGGGGCGGACTCGGCGTCACCGGCGTGTGTGTGCGGGTCTCCGCTTCCATGGGGATGAAGCTTCGGGCGGCTGGGCTTGACCCGATTCGGCTGACCCAGTGTAGTTTTTTTAAATAAACATTTTTTTAAACACAGACAATCAAAAAATAATAAAACCAAAGAAATAAAAATATTATATAGGCATATAATATATCAAAATTTTTAGAAAAAGATTATATACAATGTGAACATTTTTCTAGCAGCAAATAAAATCCATAAAAACTCAAATAAATCAAGCGATTACTCTTTGCTCTAATAAAATCCACTAAAAATCATTCTAAAAATACCAAAATTAATTCAAATTTATTTTTCTCCAATTTTCTGATGTAGGGAATCATTTTACCCTAATTTCCATATATTTGATTTTTTGGAGAAAAATAATTTGAATAAAACCAAATAACTCCAAATGGAAAAATGATTTCAAAAGGACTTTTGAATTTAATTCTTTAAAACTCCCAACTCATATTTCATATAATTTGAAGAAGTCATTTTATCTTCTCTCGTGAAAATCATTGAGTTGCATAAAGTTTCGAAATTGGAAATATTTTCAAATGAACTTCAAATATTTTCAACACCCCTTGTCATTTAAATAAATGGAAGAAGTCATGTCATCTTCTCTCCAGGGTTTTGTTCTTGAAAAGAATTTGAATTCATGCAGATCATAAAAGCAAGATGAAAGTTTGGGAAAGTCCTTTTATTCCCTCTCATTTAACTTTCAAAAGTTTTGAATTCACTCACTTTCAGTCAATCAATCACACCACAAACAAGCAAACAATCAACACTATCTATTTAATATAACATTCCAAAATTTAGAATTTTGGGATGTTACAAACCTACCACCCTTAAAATGAATCTTGTCCTCGAGATTCGGAGAGGCTAGAAAGAAATAGGTTAGGGTCAGGGTCTTCTCAAAATCCATCGATCATCATAGGGGTCTGCGTGATACCACCCTTAGAAACATGGTTACGGTTCCATAAAAACTCATATACTCCATCCTTTATTCTTGACAGTGTCGGTTGATACGTCTCCGTCGTATCTACTTTTCCAAACACTTTTGCCCTTGTTTTGGACTCTAACTTGTATGATTTGAATGGAACTAACCGATTGTATTTGTTTTTCGGTAATTGCCATGATGTTGTTTTATGTGCAGAAAACAAAAGTTCCCGGAATGACCTGAAACTCCACGGAATATCTTAGAATAAATAATAAAAAATCCTCGCCAAAGATGAAGACCAGGGGGCCCACACCCTGTCCATGAGGGTGGGGGCGCGCCCCCCCTCCTGGGCGCGCCCCCTACCTCGTGGCCCCCCTGGAAACCCTCCGACGCCAACTCCAACTCCATATATTGGCTTTCGGGGAGAAAAAATCAAGGAGAAGAAATCATCGCGTTTTACGATACGGTGCCGCCGCCAAGCCCTAATCTCTCTCGGGAGGGCTGATCCGAGTCCGTTTGGGCTCGGGAGAGGGGATTCGTCGCCCGTCGTCATCATCAACCATCCTCCATCACCAATTTCGTGATGCTCACCGCCGTCGTGAGTAATTCCATCGTAAACTTCTTTGGGCCGGTGATGAGTTGGATGAGATTTATCATGTAATCGAGTTAGCTTTGTTAGGGTTTGATCCCTAGTATCCATTATGTTACGAGATTGATGTTGCTATGACTTTGCTATGCTTAGTGCTTGTCACTAGGGCCCGAGTGCCATGAATTCAGATCTGAACCTATTATGTTTTCATGAATATATGTGTGTTCTTGATCCTATCTTGCAAGTCTATACTCACCTATTATGTGTTATGATCCGACAACCCCGAAGTGACAATAATCGGGATACTTCTCGGTGATGACCATAGTTTGAGGAGTTCATGTATTCACTATGTGCTAATGCTTTGGTCCGGTTCTCTATTAAAAGGAGGCCTTAATATCCCTTAGTTTCCAATAGGACCCGCTGCCACGGAGGGTAGGACAAAAGATGTCATGCAAGTTCTTTTCCATAAGCACGTATGACTATATTCGGAATACATGCCTACATTATATTGATGAATTGGAGCTAGTTCTGTGTCACCCTATGTTATTACTATTACGTGACGAACCGCATCTGGCATAACTATCCATCACTGATCCAGTGCCTACAAGCTTTCCATATACTGGTCTTCGCTTATTTACTTTTCCGTTACTCTTATACAATCACTACAAAATACCAAAACATTACTTTTCTTTGCCTTTACTTTTGTTACCGTTACCACCACTATCATATTACTTTGCTACTAAACACTTTGCTGCAGATACTAAGTTTCTAGGTGTGGTTGAATTGACAACTCAACTGCTAATACTTGAGAATATTCTTTGGCTCCCCTTGTGTCGAATCAACAAATTTGGGTTGAATACTCTACCCTCGAAAACTGTTGCGATCCCCAATACTTGTTGGTTATCAAGACCTTTTTCTGGCGCCGTTGTCGGGGAGCATAGCTCTATTCTTTGAGTCACTTGGGATTTATATTTGCTGGACACTATGAAGAACTTGAGAGACCCTAAGACAAAAATTTATCCCACAACTACGAGGGGAGGTAAGGAACTGCCATCTAGCTCGCACTTGATTCACCTTACATTATGAGTAAGCTAGCGACACCTAAACCTCGCTTACGCTATTCGTTCGATATGTCGCATGTTATTGATGATGCCACTCGCTATGCATGATACTTATGATCAAACTACTTCTATGCTTGATACTCTGTGCCCTTGGTGAATTTCTAGATGAACAAATTTCTAGGTCTAGGGAAAGAGAAATTATTGAAACCGATAATATTGATGAAAGTGATGATGAAGATATGCACTATTCCCGAGGGTTATCTTTTGATATGGAATCTTCTGCAGCTATTTTTGCTTGCCGGGATAGAATCTGAACTTAAGAGGTCATTAGTTAAATGGAGTAAAGAATCTTTTAGTGATAGGATGAAACCTGACCTGCTTTTGCTACTTCACCTATACGTGTTCTCGATAAGGATTATGAATTCTCTGTTGATCCGGATATAATTACTTTGGTTGAATCTGATCCTTTTTATGGCTATGAATCTGGCCCCATTTGTGGCACATCTTACTAAGTTAAATGATATAGCTGCCTGTTTACTAATGATGAGAGATCGCGCTACTTTTATATACTCAAAATATTTCCGTTCTCATTAAAGGGTGATGCTAAGATATGGTTTAATTCTCTTGATCCACAGTTGTGTGCGTAGTCCCGAGGATATGATTTATTACTTCTCGCTAAATATTTCCCCGCTCATAAGAAGCAAGCTGCTTTGAGGGAAATATACAATTTCGATGCAAATTAAAGAAGAGAGTCTCCCCCAAGCTTGGGGGAGGCTTCTCAAGTTACTTAATGCTTTGCCTGATCATCCTCTTAAGAAACCTGAAATACTTGATATCTTTTATAATGGACTAACCGATGCTTCCATAGATTATCTGGATAGTTGTGCTGGTTCTCTTTTCAGGGAAAGAACACCGGATGAAGCTGAAATTCTATTGAATAATATGTTGACAAATGAAAATAATTGGGCACCTCCTGAGCCAACTCCCGAGCCAGCTCTAGAGCCAATTGATGAGCCTATTCCTAAACTAACTCCGAAGAAGAGAGGTGTTCTATTTCTCAGTCCTGAAGATATGCAAGAGGCAAAGAAATCTGTGAAAGAAAAAGGTAATAAAGCTGAAGATGTTAAGAATTTACCTCCTATTGAAGAAATACATGGTCTTAATTTACCGCCTATTGAAGAAGTATATGATCTCAATTCTTTATTCATCAAGAACCTCCCGATCCCGATATCCCTACCACGTAGTAAAGGTAAATTCTCTCTATAGATATGATAAAGTTGAAGTCCCTCCTACTAAAATTGCTAGTCAGTGCTTGGATGAGTTTGATAACTTTATGTTTAACCAAGATGACTTCAATGCTTATTTTCTTAGACAATTAAAACAAAATACCTATATGATTAAACACTTGGGTGATTATATGGCTAATATTAGAGGTGAACTCAAACTTGTTATCAAACATGCTTCTATGGTAACCACTCAAGTAGAACAAGTACTTAATGCTCAGAAAGAAGTGCTTGATGAAATGAATAGTAAGAAAAATGATTATGCTGTTAGAGTGGCTACTAGAAATGGTAGAATGACTCAGGAACCTTTGTATCCTGAAGGCCACCCTAAGAGAGTCGAGCAAGATTCTCAGAGAAATAATATTGATGTACCTAGTTCTTCTAAAAGGAAGAAAAAGAAAAATGATAGGACTTTGCAAACTTCTAGTGAACCTATTCTTTGAACCACCGAGAATCCTAATGATATCTCTATGTCGATCTTTGAAACACAATCTAGTAATGAACATGAACCTAGTGAAAATGTTAATGATGATATTCATGATGATGCTCAACCTAGTAATGGTAATGATGTAGAAGTTGAACCTGCTGTTGATCTTGATAACCCACAATCAAAGAATCAACGTTATGATAAAAGAGACTTTGTTGCTAGGAAACATGGTAAAGAAAGGGAACCATGGGTTCGTAAACCCATGCCTTTTCCTCCTAAACCATCCAAGAAAAAGGATGATGAGGATTTTGAGCGCTTTGCTAAAATGATTAGACCCATCTTTTTGCGTATGCGATTGGTGATATGCTCAAAATGAATCCTTATGCTAAATATATGAAAGATATTGTTACAAATAGAAGAAAGATACCGAAGCTGAAATTTCCACCATGCTTGCTAATTATACTTTTAAGGGTGGAATACCAAAGAAACTTGGAGATCCAGGGTACCTACTATACCATGCTCCATTAAGAGAAATTATGTTAAAACTGCTTTATGTGATCCACGGGGCGGTGTTAGTGTTATGCCTCTTTCTTTATATCGTAGACTTGACTTGAATAAGTTGACACCTCATGAAATATCTTTGCAAATGGACGATAAATCAACTTCTATACATGTCGGTATTTGTGAGGATGTGCCTGTTGTGGTTGCAAACGTTACTATTTTAACGGACTTTGTTATTCTTGATATTCCCGAGGATGATAGTATGTCTATTATTCTTGGAAGACCTTTCCTTAATATCATAGGGCTGTTATTGATTGCAACAAAGGCAATGTCACTTTTCAAGTTAATGGTAATGAGCACACGGTACACTTCCGAGGAAACAACCTCAAGTTCATACTATCAACTCTATTGGAAAAATTCCATCGATTATATTTGGAGGTTTTGAATTTCCTCTCCCTACTGTCAAGAAGAAATATGATATACTTATTATTGGGGATGTCCATATCACCGTTGAGGTAACATAGTGTTATTCAAATTTCTCCTGTTCCATGTTAATCGGAATGAGTTTGTTAACAAGACTTGATCAACCTTGTTAGTGGATTCCTTTTTGGTGAGCATGAGATGGATGAACCTAGAAGCACAACCTTACATGCCCTCTTTATACTTTCTGTTATTTAGTTGAAATAAAGTAAAAATAGTATTTCTTCTGTCTGTTTCCTGATTTATCCGTGCAATATAAAAATATCCCGAAAATAAAAGTCCTCAGAATGCCATGCCAATTTAATATGATTTTTTTGGGAATATTTGAGGATTTCTTGTGCAAAAATTACATGGGGAGCTGCCACTGGCCACGAGGTGGAGGGCGCCCCTGGCGCCCCACGCCTCGTGGGCCCATGGTGGCCCTCCTCCACTTATCCCTGCACCCATCTTCTTCCTCTGCCTCACACAAACCCGAAAAAACAACTCTAGATCGAGTTCCAGCCACTTTTGCTTTGATTTCCGATCTCCTTGCTCAAAGCACCCCTCGCAAAACTGCTTGGGGGAGATTGTTCCTTGGTATGTGACTCCTCCATTGGTCCAATTAGTTTTTGTTCTAGTGCTTTATTCTTTGCAAATTTGTGCTGCATAGGTGACCATGTTCTTGAGCTTGCATGTCAAATTTATATGGTTCCAAGTAGTTCAAATGCTTGATATAGGCTCTAGGCACTTGTAGGAGTAGTTGCTATCAATTTTATTGAAGTTGGTTCACTTTTGTTTGAAGTTACTAAAAATTTCAGATTATTACAGAAATAATGAAGAGACTTTTCAGGGGCTAGACGAGCCGAAACTCGAAGGAAAAACAAAAGGAAGAAGAGCAGAAGCCCAAATATAATTTGCCTCGTACCGCGGAGGTCCGACCGTGTGAATGGCCTTCCGATGACTTCCTGAGGAGAGCCGGGATTTATGAGGATTTCTAATTATTGATTGAGAATGCTGGCCTCACCGACTTCCTCCGCGACCAACGTCATCAGTATCTCTTACTCACAAATACTTTTGTGCAGAACTTCTACTTTTTCCCTAAGAAATCACATCCAACAAAGAGAGTTTCATTTATATGACGTTGTTAAGGAGATGCCATTAGCTGAATTTTGTGAGGTTTGCAAAATACCCTTTGAGGGTACCTTAGATGAATCACACCGTAATGAAGTGGAAGCTTTTATTAACACTATCACTGTGGGAGAAACCAGAAGGTTTACGATGCAAGAATTACTAGCATACATTTTCCTGTTTTACGCTACTTGCCTTATTTGCTAGTCGTTGCTTGATTGGTCGCGAACCGTGGAAACCTTAGTGTTCTGATATTATCATTTTGTTCCATGGTTTATACCGCAATAACTCTGTTAGTATGGGTGGAATTGTTGCTAGACAGTTAAGTCTCGAACTGCATTACTAAGGGCCCCATCTTTGGAGGCATTTATGCTGCACGCCTAGCTGAATATTTTGAAATACCTATTAGGCATGAGGAGAAAGAAGAAAAAGCGGCGTTGCCGTGCTTATTTAGATTATAAGAGTATGCTAGCGCATGACTTTCTTGTTAAGAGTCGTGAAGGGGAGCTCAAATATAAATTGTAATTTGTTAAACATCACCCTGAGACTATTAGTTTGCCCGCGCCCGCTTTGTTTAACTTGTCTCGCAGGTCCTCACATTGTTCCGTATGGCGGCCGTTCAAGCCTATCGGAATCCTCGCACCAGCCCCGAACCGGAGCCACAAGATGATCCTCCACGATGTACCTGCTTATTCTTGGGATCCTGAGGCGGTTGCCGACAAGTGGCAATCGAGTCCTCTTCCCAACTATTCTTCTTCGCAAAGATGACCCCAGCTACACCTATGGGTATCCGCCAGCTATCCTCGGCAATAGACCAACTTAGGCCAAAAGCCTAAGCTTGGGGAGTACGTATTTCTCACCGACATTACATTCATGTTCACACACACTCATTGCTAGATGTCGGTGCTCATACTCTTTCACTGTAATATCCATGCTAGTTTATTTTCTTTTTCCTGATTTCTTCTTGTGTGTATAATAAACCTTAGAAAAACCCAAAAAAATTAGTAGCAGTTTATTTTTACTGCTGTAGTAGTAATTAAAAAGAAAACCCAAAAATATTTACCATTCTTCTTTTGCTTGTTGGGAGCTTTCCCGTGTAAATAGTTTTTATTTCCTTTCTTTTCTTTGAAATTGATGGAGAAGACCATGATTAAATTGTTGAAGTGGCTCTTATATGCATTATTGTTGATTTAACCAAGAGCCCATATTGCCTTGTCTTCTCCTGTTTATTGAATGCTCGCAAATTCCAGCTTAGTCCAATGCACGTGCACTCTTATTATTTTCACATTGTTCGGTCGTGCAAGTGAAAGGCAATTATGACAATATATGATGGACTGACTGAGATGAGAAAAGCTGGTATGAACTCGACCTCTTTTGTTTTCGTAAATATGATGAGTCCATCGTTCTTGATTCAGCTTATTATGAATAAACATGTTTGCAATGACAATTAGAGATCATAGTTGCTTGTGCCATGCTTGATTAGCTATGAGTTATAATGGTTTACCTTGCGTGCCAACATGCTATTAAAATGGTTGTGATGTGGTATGATGGGGTGGTATCCTCCTTTGAATGATTTAAGTGACTTGACTTGGCACATGTTCACGCATGTAGTTGAAACAAATCAACATAGCCTTCCACGATATTTATGTTCATGGTGGATTATATCCTACTCATGCTTGTATTCAATGTTTATTAATTTTAATGCATGTTCATGGCTGTTGTCGCTCTCTAATTGGTCGCTTCCGGTCTTTTGCTAGCCTTCACTTGTACTAAGCGGGAATACCTTGTGCATCCAATCCTTGAAACCCCAAAGTTATTCCATATGAGTCCACTATACCTTCCTATATGTGGTATCTACCTGCCGTTCCAAGTAAATTTGTATGTGCCAAACTCTAAACCTTCAAATAAACATTATGTTTTGCATGCTCGAATAGCTCATATATCAACTAGGGCTGCCTTATCTTCCGTGATAGGCGGGTTATTCTCAAGAGGAGTGGACTCCGCTCCTCACTCACGAGAAAATGGCTGGTCACTGGGATGCCCAGTCCCATGCTTTATGCAAACTAAATCAAAACAATTGCAAACAAAACTCCCCCTGGGACCCGTTGAATGTTGGAGGCACTCGTTGTTTCGAGCAAGCCATGGATTGATGCTTGTGGAGGAGGGGGAGTATAAACTTTACCATTCTGTTTGGGAACCGCCTATAATTTGTTTAGCACGGAAGATATCATCATCTCTTAGTTGTTATGTTGACAATGAAAATATGCCAGCTCAAAATATAATTTATCTCTATTTCAAAACCGAGCTCTCGCACCTCTACAAATCCCTGCTTCCCTCTGCGAAGGGCCTATCTATTTACTTTTATGTTGAGTCATCA
The DNA here is from genome assembly GCA_021605145.1 of Aegilops bicornis. Taxonomy (NCBI): domain Eukaryota; kingdom Viridiplantae; phylum Streptophyta; class Magnoliopsida; order Poales; family Poaceae; genus Aegilops; species Aegilops bicornis. The sequence continues at coordinate 158,887 of JAHIAL010000089.1, forward strand.
CCTCTTATTAAAAAGCACTAGGAGAGCACAAATTTGTCATTTGCATTCATTATTGTTAATTTATATCGGGTATGACTATGATTGGATCTCTTTTACCACGAATTACAATGTCAAGTCAGTCCTTGATCTTTGAAGGTGCTCTGCGTTTATGTTTTGCGGTCTCAGAAAGGGCTAGCGAGATACCGTCTTGTTATATCATATTACGATCATTTTAAGAATGTGTTGTCATCCGAGATTTATTATTATGGCTTGCTAGCTGATTATGTTATTGATATGAGTAAACATGAGACCTAGGAGTTATTGCAAATGTGGTTAGTTATGATCTTTGTTGAAAACCTGAATGCTGGCTTGACATAGGTACAACAACAAGAGCAACAGAGTTTGTAAAAGTTTTTCTTTTTCTCTTTCAGTTTGTCAACTGAATTTCTTGAGGACAAACAAGGGTGGGGAGTTGATACGTCTCCGTCGTATCTACTTTTCCAAAAACTTTTGCCCTTGTTTTGGACTCTAACTTGTATGATTTGAATGGAACTAACCTGGATGGCGCTGTTTTGGAGAATTGCCATGATGTTGTTTTATGTGCAAAAACAAAAGTTCTCGAGAATGACCTGAAACTCCACGGAATATCTTAGAATAAATAATAAAAATCCTGTAAAGATGAAGACCGGGGCCCACACCTTGTCCACGAGGGTGGGGGCGCCCCCCTCTAAGCGCGCCCCTACCTCGTGGGCCCCTCGAAACCCTCCGACGCCAACTCCATATATTGGCTTTTCGGGAGAAAAAATCAGGAAAAGAAATCATCGCGTTTTATGATACGAAGCCGCCGCCAAGCCCTAATCTCTCTCGGGAGGGCTTATCTGGAGTCCGTTCGGGGCTCCGGAGTGGGGGATTCGTCGCCGTCGTCATCATCAACCATCCTCCATCACCAATTTCATGATGCTCACCGCCGTGCGTGAGTAATTCCATCGTGAGGCTATTTGGGCGGTGATGGGTTGGATGAGATTTATCATGTAATCGAGTTAGCTTTGTTAGGGTTTGATCCCTAGTATCCACTATGTTCGAGATTGATGTTGCTATGACTTTGCTATGCTTAATGCTTGTCACTAGGGCCCGAAAGTGCCATGAATTCAGATCTGAACCTATTATGTTTTCATGAATATATGTGTGTTCTTGATCCTATCTTGCAAGTCTGTAGTCACCTATTATGTGTTATGATCCGACAACCCCGAAGTGACAATAATCGGGATACTTCTCGATGATGACCATAGTTTGAGGAGTTCATGTATTCACTATGTGCTAATGCTTTGTTCCGGTTCTCTATTAAAAGGAAGCCTTAATATCCCTTAGTTTCCAATAGGACCCCGCCACTTAGGAGGGTAGGACAAAAGATGTCATGCAAGTTCTTTTCCATAAGCACGTATGACTATATTCGGAATACATGCCTACATTATATTGATGAATTGGAGCTAGTTACATGTCACCCTATGTTATTATCGTTACATGACGAACCGCATCCCGCATAATTATCCATCAACGATCCGGTGCCCTCGAGCTTTCCATATCTTGGTCTTCGCTTATTTACTTTGCCGTTACTCTTGTTACAATCACTACAAAATACCAAAACATTACTTTTGCTGCCTTTACTTTTGTTACCGTTACCACCACTATCATATTACTTTGTCGCTAAACACTTTGCTGCGAGATACTAAGTTTCAGTGTGGTTGAATTGACAACTCAACTTCTAATACTTGAGAATATTCTTTGGCTCCCCTTGTGTCGAATCAACAAATTTGGGTTGAATACTCTACCCTCGAAAACTGTTGCGATCCCCTATACTTGTGGGTTATCATCGATCTCCTCAGATTCTCGGGAAAATTCCTTTTTTGGGCTCTTCCAGTAGTGGCATAACCTTTTTCCTCAATTCTTGTGTCCATTTCATCTTGGTACGGTTATACCATGACTGGGTCTTTTTAGCTGATGGGTCTGGCGCCAATAGTAAACAACTATCGATATCTCATGGTGGTCAACAATTTATGGTTTCTCCTGCAGGAAATGGGTCTGGGCCGAACCTCACCGTATTTTCTACGATTGGCAAGAACTGCCTTGTACAAGGAAAAAAATACTTATACCATTCTAAGGTTCAAACAAGGTTTAACATCGTCGTCGCTCTTCTATAGGCAAGTCACTCAGATTTACCATCCCATATAGTAAGGCAAATAATAAGAGTAAGTCGGTATGGTGATCAATCCATCCCGCACCCAAATCATTACCTTGTACATGGTTTAGTGAATCTCGCATTCTAACACTCGGTCATCCTCACAAGCGTTGCAGAATTTCTCTTGTCCACGAACTGGATTCGGATAAATCCATTGATTCTGCAAGCCAAACAAACATCTATCGTTTCTTCACAACTCTCAGGTTTTGCGTTACTCCTATAAGATAAATGCAATCGATAAAGGCATATCTTCTTACAGGGTTATTCCTTCAACAAGAGTGTGCTTGCTTCTTGGCAGGTCCTGGGGCCTGTGGGTTATGGCCCATCTCATCACTTGTAAACCTTGAACTCATCCTCGGGGCAACTGATCATTATTCCAACATCCAGCTTCCTAGCATTCTTAAATCCATCCAATTGTACTGCCTCATTCCTTCTATTGCCACCAAACTAAGACGTGATTACTCAGACTCATCACAGAGTTACAATTGCTCCATATTACCAACATTCTACCTCCTTTATATCCAATAATACTTCATCCCTTCATACTCTTGGGATATCCCACTTATCGAGACAAAACTCATTCTTATTTTGTCCGAAATCCACTCCGTGGAATATCATAATCCTTTCTAGGGGTCAAATCTCCTCACAGGGTACTACCACCCTTAAAATGCTCCAATTCATCCGTAGACCATATTTATCATATCCTTGAACATGGTCAAGATCTTTCGTCATAGAGTAACAACTCATAAAGATTCCAAATCAATACCAACGATGCTAACTTTATTGATTCTCCTACGATTACAATCCCTTGCTTTTCCATTACATGTCTCAACTCAACACCTCGATACAAAAGCGTTGTTCCCACTACTTCTACTACTACTACATTACTTCTCACAGACACAACAAATTGTCACAAGTCTCCTTCTCCTTGGGACAATCCCTGGCAAGGTGCCCTGCTTCATTACAACGAAAACATAGTACTTCTGACAAGTCTCGTGGTTTCGTTATGATTACATAGCCTCCTTGGGTCCTCGGCTTCCTTTTTGGGCAACTTCTGAAGTAGTGCCCTGACTCCTTCCACCTGAAACAGGTGATATGACTCAGGTTCTTCCTGGAATCCAATCTACTTCTCTTCCTGGACTTCTTCGTTCCAATCAAGGCTTCTATTTCCTATGGGTCATACTCTACTTCCTCTGTCGGGAATTCTACTAGATCCCCATTCAAACAATTCTGGGATATGTGTACTCACTTTCAGTCAATCAATCACACCACAAACAATTCTGGGATATGTGTACTCACTTTCTGTCAGGCTTTTATTCCCTCTCATTTAACTTTCAGAAGTTTCGAATTCACTCACTTTCAGTCAATCAATCACACCACAAACAAGCAAACAATCAAATCTATCTATTTAATATAACATTCCAAAATTTAGAATTTTGGGATGTTACAACTACGGTTATCACCGGGAGTGGTCCCGATTATTGTCACTTCGGGGTTGCCGGATCATAACACATAGTAGGTGACTGTTGACTTGCAAGATAGGATCAATAACTCACATATATTCATGAAAACATAATAGGTTCAGATCTGAATTCATGGCACTCGGGCCCTAGTGACAAGCACTAAGCATAGCAAAGTCATAACAACATCAATCTCAGAACATAATGGATATTAGGGATCAAACCCTAACAAAACTAACTCGATTACATGATAAATATCATCCAACCCATCACCTTTTAGCAAGCCTACGATGGGATTACTCACACACGGCGGTGAGCATCATGAAATTGGTGTTGGAGGAAGGTTGATGATGACGGCGTCGACAGATTTCCCTCTCCGGAGCCCCGAACGGACTCCAGATCAGCCCTCCCGAGAGAGATTAGGGCTTGGCGGCGGCTCCATATCGTAAAATGCGATGAATCCTTCTCTCTGATTTTTTTTCTCCTCGAACGTGAATATATGGAGTTGGAGTTGAGGTCGGTGGAGCCTCAGGGGGCCCACGAGACAGCCGGGCGCGCCCAGGGAGGTAGGCGCGTCCCCCCACCCTCGTGGACAGGGTGTGGGCCCCCTGGTCTTGATTCTTTATCCAGTATTTTTTATATATTCCAAAAATATTCTTCGTGAAGTTTCAGGTCATTCCGAGAACTTTTATTTCTACACAAAAATAACACCATGGCAATTCTGCTAATAGCAGCGTCAGTCCGGGTTAGTTCCGTTCAAATCATGCAAGTTAGAGTCCAAAACAAGGGTAAAAGTGTTTGGAAAAGTAGATACGATGGAGACGTATCATCAGGCACCCAAGCATGCTGCACCACTCGGCGTCGGTGAGCTCTAGACCATCTGCGTACACGCATCGGTCCGCTACCGGTGCCATCCTTGCCAAGCACCCGCACGAACAGTCCATGGCGGGTTCAATGGAATTTCAGAGAACAGTTGGGGATGGGCGGAACCCTAGATCTACGATTTGAAGAAAAAGAGGAACGGGGGGAGGAGTTGTGTGAGTCTAGAGCATGAATGGATAGGTTTTATGCAGCCAATTGAGCAATGGAAGTAATAAATGTTGTGGTTGGTGTTAGGTGGTGGATTGATTCTAATTCAGTCTATGTGAATGCATTTGAGAAGCAACATCACTGCTTACTTGAATCTAGCGAACTACATTGTCGTATTACAACGATCTGCAGAATGTGTGGATTGTGTTTGTTTTTTTATTTTCCTAGCTATTGTTTATATTTTTATTGGGCCGTGGTTTTTCATGGTATGTGGGAATGTTTCTTTAATTATCAGCGGCCTCTCTTTTGTGTGTTGGGCCTGTGTTTGGGGAGTGAAAAGGCATTCGGCCCAAGTAGGCCTGTCGTACGCAATTTGGTTCTCGGTGCGTTGTGTGTGCAGCGCTAATGTTTAGTCCCACCTCGCCACGAGAGCCTTGTGGGACCTGTTTATAAGCCCTGGCGAGGCAGCGGTCTCGAACTCCTCTGGTTACTTATTTGGGTGCTTATACACGGCGCTCGCTGACCCATGCATTGTGGCTCAGAACGGGCTCGCCTACTGTGGGCGCAGACTTACTACGAGACTGGCTGGGGCCTGGTTGCACCTGGGTGGTCAATTTTTTTATATTTTTCTTCTTACGTATTTTTCTAATATAGGGCATGCATTGCTTAGTAAATCATTTTTGCACTGCATTCATCAGGTTTGTGTACTGCATGTGCACACATTCCACACTACATATGCAGGTGCATTTTTGTGCCTTTGCATCTTTGATCGATTTTTAGTGTTTTTCCTCTTACGTGTTCTTTTCTAATATACGATGTGCCTTTGCTTTGTTAGTGATGTGTGTACTTCATTCATCGTATCTTTGTCTTTGCATGTGCCCACATTTTGCATCGCATGCATCCTATTTGTGCAATCGCATCTTCGTCCATTTTGTGCCTTTGCTTTCGAATCACATACTTTATGTGCACTACAGTATGTTCTAATATTGAACTCTAGTTTTGTAATTGAAATAAACTTCTTCATAACATAAGCGAAGTTCATCATTACAAGCCATTCTGTATGACAAGCAAACTAAGTTCAGCAATACCAAACGATCACAAGCAAACTAACATTACATAAGCAAACAACATAAAGCAAACACTAGTACGCATCAGTGCTATACACACGGTTTTTAACCACTTTCGACAACGGCATTTGGAACCGTCGCCAAGTGAGTGTGGGAAATAGCGGGTCCTTCCCACATGACCCAGAAACCATCGAGGATATGGAGCCATGATCCAGAGGCCTTGCAAAATGTAATCGTGTGTGATGCAGCACACACTAAATTCTTTCGCACGTGTGGAATCGGTGATTAAACGTTTCTAATGACGCAGTGAAACCAAATAGTGTGTCATAATGAACCGTTTGGGAAAGCGTATGGAAGGCACACGAGCCAACATATGAACTATGTGCAATATGTGCCCCATCGCACACGAGTTTTCTGCGGAACCTGTCTGCCATGCAAGACTCCATCGCACATGTTTCCCAACAATTACCGTGTGTGATAATGTTCTATCACAAACACTTCAGGAGCCCCTTCGCACACATACAAGTGCTGCAGACTGTTTGTGATTTGTTGTGTATCACCGATGGTTGCAGCAAGAGTGATGCGTGCTTTTCGTTTGGGATCCCACATGTTTCCTGAAAAAATTACGACTGGGATTGTATTTTACATTGGGCACGGTTTACTCCGAGCTCTCGTGTGCGATACCGTGATATCACAAACGGTTCCGGATACCCTACGCACACGTAGTAGCACTGCAAATCGTTTGTGATCTGCTGTGTATCACCGACGGTTCCACTATGATTGACGTATGCTTTCTGATGTGGATCGCACGCACTCATTTAGTTGAACCGCTCATGAGCAATTGCCGAGTTAAAACATAAATATCCCATTTTAAATCGGCATGAAAAAAGCTTATTCGCCACGATATTCAATTGAACAAATAGTGTCCAAAGGAAGAACATTCATCAGATTTCGCAACAATTGCAATTGAACATATGGTAGCTAAATTCCAATGATTTGTCCACACATATATGCATTACATAATTAATCATAGTGTATGAAATAGGAAGACCTCATCAGATGGAAAACAATGGATCCATGAGTATATGTTTAGCGGCTAACTCTTACTCAATGTTTCAGGAGAAGGCATGCTGAAATCTTCATTATCACCAGTGGGATTGATGTAGTGATTCAGGAAGAAGTCGCTGATAAATCTGAACCATCGACAATTCACCGGTAAGGGAGCGGTTCAGGGTCCTCGGTTCTAAGATGAGTTGCAATATTTTTAAGATCAGTAATGTGCCATATGAGTGGAGTAGAAGATATTAATTAAGATAGACTTCTTGGTACTAATTTGCGAGGATCGTCACAACTATCGCCAGACTTGCAGATGGAGATCGTAATAATACGCAAACATAATATCCACAAAGGTTGGTCCCTTCTTGTTGCTGAGGACACAGAAATTTGTGTACAAAATTAGTCATGTATTTGTCCTGTTAGGAACAACCTAACCGGTGTTAGATGTATTATTTTTTTCTTTGGACAAAAATAGAAAGAGGTTTATTTAGAAGCTTGAACATTTGACTAGCGTAAGAAAAGGTATTTGTAGACTATTGGATAAATTTTCCAAAAATAACGGATTTCGGTGTGTTATTCTGGGAGAAAGCGATCTCGTCTTTGCAGAGGTAGTTCCCTCTTGAACAGGTTCTGGTGTAGTTTTCCTTAATGCGAGCACACCGCAAATGAAGATGAATTTTGACAACATCAATTCTTGAACAGATATGAATGCAAATTAATTTCAACATCATAGAATTCAATACCTATCCATGAATTGCTGAAGATGCGTCAGATCCTGAGTGTTTGTTGATTCTCTGAGAGAATCCATGTAGTAAACTGTGTTCTTGTTTGGAACAATGAATACCAATATCCAGTGATCGCTACATATTAAGAATGCCATGAACTTACGAATTATGTCGAAATCTGAAAGACAATCGATGTATGCGTGGTTGTTTACTTGACTTCTTTGTTCATGATATGGCCAGAGAAATGATTACGGATGGGACATGTTTGAAGAGACGGATGACCGTGTTAATGGCCCAGTCTCATAGGTCCTTACCATCAAATGTTGTCCCATTTGCTAATGCAGGATCTATGAAATACACACTCTCCCTTTTTCTTCTCTGCATGTTCAATCCCCTGAGAGGAATAAAATGCAGTTAGCTGTTTATCATTTATAGCCTTGTATGGAGGAGTTGATCAGAGTTTGTTAAGTACTTACAAAACCAGGCATCTAACAAGAGTGGCATCGAGCTCGTTGAAGTTGAAGAAGAGATGTAAGTCCTTGAAACTCACATTGATGGAACCAGCATCGTGTCGGAAATGATCTCTGTTGTAGTGGACTAGAAAACCATGAAGACCTGCTGACATTTGATCCATGCAATATTCATGTAAATTATGCGTAATCGAGCTGCACTCATCAAAGTATTCGCCAACAAGAAATGGTTGGCCATGGACGTAATTGCGTGCTTCAAGTACGACTGCTTTACTTTTAGCAAGCAACAAATCTACTTCTTCATCACTCATGTCGTCAGAAATAATATTACTCCTCGATTTGAACAACCTGCTGTTAATTTGGTTCTGGGTGATGAGTGCTTTAAGTAAGAGGCAATCGTTCTCTTTCCTCTTCGCTCTTCCACCGTGCTTCCTCGCGGGTGCAGCCTTTTTGGCTGCTTCCTTCTTGGTCCTTGAAGCATTTCTGGCATAAAGTTTAGTTGGCTGCAAGGTAGACTGCCGAGAAGACGGTGAAGCTTCAACGGACTGCTTAGCAGACGGTTTATCTATGCCGGACCGCTGAGCTGGTGGTGGTGCTATGACGGACTAGGTGCAGAGGCATCGGGCTGCTGACCATGCGTTGAAGCTATGTCGGGTTTCTGCGCAGGTGGTGCCAACTTGTCTGTGTGCTGAGGAGGCCATGCCAACACGTTGGTTTGCTTTGAGCGGTGAAGTCTTGGCGCATTGGTATCTTTGATCACGCCGATTGCAGACCGGCCGGATGATGAGCGAATGGTTACGGACCTACAAACTGCTTAGCAGACGGTTTTGAAGCATCAGACTACTTAGTAGTCTGTTCCACCATGTTGGTCTGCTGAGCATGTGCTGTAGCTGGGTCTCCCCCCATTGCTTCAGCGACCGACATCGAAACCGATGGTGCGTCTTCAGCAGTTGTAGGCCTTGCCACTGGCTGCTCTGGGGCGGAGGATGACATGGCATGTACGGCACAAAGTCGGGTCGGCTGATCACAGGTTGATGCATCAAACGATTCACGATATTAGGTTCTTTGGGTGAAGCACGCGAGAGCAGCTATGTCAAGGAGAGCGTCACCGGTTGAGGGGCGACATTGGTTGCTATTGGCGGGGCTTCAGGGATCTCATCGATGAACTCTATTTCCTTTCATGGCCAGTGGATGTGATGTAATAGTGTTTCTCCCAAGGTCCTTTTCTCATCAAAGTCTCCTGGGACATTCTTCAGGGCAAATTCATTGAATCCAGGCTTTACTTCAGTCACGTAGCACTTCACACAGCCCGGCTTCAATCGCACATTGTACAACAAGAGGCCCTCTTCCAAGAAGTGTGGGCAAACCCAGGCTGCTGCACATTTTAATGTACCTTCATAATGTGTAAGCACGCCTTGATCTGTCTTTCATTCCGGATAGATCGATATAGCATCATCATGAGCAGCTGCGGTCTCGATTGTCGTTGGGGTCACCGATGCACAACTACTCTTGTGCGGTGTTGTCGCGCAATAAGCAACATCCTCCATGCCCGGCTCCCCTCCCATCTGCTGCTATCTGTCAATGTTAGAGTCTTCTGCATCATCATTGACTCCTCAATATCCTTTCGAACAGTCGGATACATGTCCTTGCTCAACCTTTCATACAATTTATTCTGCTTCATTTCACTCCTTGCTTTTTCAATCATGAGCCTCTCTTCTTTGCTGAGTGTGAAAGCCCTCTTGTGCGGGACATTAACACCTGTACCCCTGGCACGACCAAGGGGCTCTGTTGTTTCCAGAGCATCAGACAGAATGTCACATGGCCCTGAGTTCCTGTAGAACCTTCTAGGGATCTTGGAATCCTGTAACATCACTTGATACAGTTCTTTGTCACGTGAGTTTTCAAAGTAATAAGTTCCGTCATCACGCCTCCTTGCACGTGCCCGCAAGTAGTCTTTGGTGCGTTCACCCCTGATTTCACTAAAGGTCGGTTGCCCACCCGCCGCTACTGCTTCTTTGTCCTCCTGGTCCCATATAGGTTTCATGCTGTAGTATCCTGCCACACCCATACTGTGGGGGTGTGTGTTCTTCTTCTGAAGTGCCGATTGCTTGGCACTCTTCTCAGTAAACTCTTTAGTTGCCCTGACCCATTTGAATTCTGCCTAGTCTGCCTTTGTAATTTGGGGTATGCCGGGATTGGGTCATTGCCTTCACTCAAGTACTTCTTGTACAACACGTGCTTCCAGTTTCTCCAAGCATCCCTAGATTTCTTCAGTGCAGCGTGTTCCATCTGCATTCTCCACTGCTCTGGAATGTTGAAGTGATCCATGATCTCTAGGACTATCCTTCGCCGTGTTTCTGTGTCAGCCTTCCGAAACCCCGGCAGATTAATGTTGAGCCTTGCCTTGCCAACCAATCCACACACACTCATGAACCTCGTGCGTGCTTTATCTGGTTTAGTTGGAGCCCAAGACTTTAAATCGATCTCGGTTACTTCATATACACGTTTAGGCTGGTGTGTGGGCTTCCTTGGAGCGTTCCTCCATGTCCTGACCGGAAGGGTAATTGCTGCAGCTCTATACCATTCAAGATTACTTGATTCCTCACCATCTCTTTGAAGACCTAGGGTTGTCGGAATCGAGATGAAGATACATCGCTGAAGCATGAGTGCTGTCGCTGCTACTCGGCATCTACAGAGAACACATGCGAAACTCAGGGAAGGAGGATAAGCATAAAACTAACAACTTGGTATGAAGCTGTCTAAACATGTCATGCAATAATTTTAGAAAATGTACGACTTATTTGTTAAGTTTGTGTGACTCGGGTGCCCGCGATCTGTAAATTGGCAGTTAACTTATTGGAACATATACAACTTATATGTACTAGTTAGGAAGGTAGATAATGAACATATATACGCTCTCCGTTATTCTATAGCCAATTTGGGAACATATGAATCGAAATAGGAAGAGGGATTGTGAGGAAATATGCCTCACCGCGATGGAGAGCAGTAACTAGCAGGCTTCTTAATGCAAACCCGGCTGGACCATAGGAGAGGTGAGGGTTACAGGATCGATATGCTTGAGGGTGGCTGGCGAGCAAACAAAGACGGTGAGGCGCGGGCAACCGCTTGTTGGGAATGGTAGTGGAGGTAGGCTTGACGCCAAGAGCGGGCACACGGCCGGGTGAGCACGCCTTGGTGGAGAAAGGATTCTGCCGTGGATCCGGGGAGGGGGAGTCTGGCGATGGAGATTGGGTGGACTAGTTGAGTGAAACATGAGCGGGCGGTGGGGGGGGGGGTGTTGGCGGCCTAGGTGAAAAGGGTGAAAAATATCCCGGTTGCCGCGCGGAAAGGCCTATGCAAATGGTTGCCTCTAAGCGCTTGTGTGCACAAAGAGAAAAATTTCGTTTGAAATGAAGACGTGAGTTCATCGTTTCGCCTCTAAATTTTTCCCACATTAAGCAATCACCATTATACCACGGGTTTGATTTGCTAGCACATTTCAGGTCTCGTATGGTATATTTAAGACATTTTTTGGCATTTACCGTGCATTTTGGCATATAAATCAAATCCTAGCCGGACTGCATTTCCTGTTGAAAGGGATGAGGATTGCCGTTCGACCTGGGAGCATCCAATGGTGCAGACGTACGATCTGTGGGGTTTGGGTTCTGGCCAATTAGAACGCACGAACAAGATCGCACGCGCAACTGGGGGGGCATCGGCCAGAGTTTGGTAGGCACACAGCTTTCGTGAGTGAATCGTGTGCTATTTGAAAACATTTACATGAACCTAAATTGCATGTGTTGTCGAAAGGGATGAAGATCGTCGTTCGATCAAGGAGCATCCAACGATGCAGACGCATGATCCGTGGGGTTTGGGTTCTGGCCAATCAGAATGGACGACTCAGATCGCGCGCGTGGCAGGTGGGCATCGGCCACGGCTTAGCAGACACACGTCTTTCGTGAGTGAATCGTGCTATTTGAAAACATTCAGATTAAGTAACATCATTTTTTTGTTTGAATGAAAACGTGAGTTCATTGTTTCGCCTCCAATTTTTTTCCACGGTAAGAAATCACGATTGTACCCTATGGTTCGATTTTCTGGTACATTTTACCAGGCGACAGGCCTGGCTAGCAATCTCAAAATTTGAATATGCAAAAAAAAGATCTTATTTGTGTGTGTGTGTGTGTGTATATATATAGTCCCAACTACGCGTGGGTGTTAGCAAGATCATTTGTGTGTCGCTTTGCGAGTTTTCACTCATTGTCCGAGAAACGGGGAAAAACTTCAAATACTTCGGCCGCAGGGTGCGGCCAGAGGCGTAGGCCTTGTTGGTATTTTAATTTCAGGAAATGCATACAGAGTCCGGAAAATAACGAAAATCATTGTGTCACTGTGGCGTGCTCTCACGATCGCATGGAAAAATTTTGGTAAAGTTTGGCACAAGTTTTGGTGCTCGCACCTTCCATACCGGAGCATCTAACAACAAGGATCATAGTTTCCAAAAGGAGAGCGGCACTTCGACTCCAAATCGTCAGTTACTACGCATCATTCCGCCTCGAAAAAATATCATGGTAAACAATCGTGGAGATACCCTTGGTTTGGTTTTTTGGCCCATTTCAGGTCTAAATGCGCTATGTTTAAGTCATTCTTTGCACTTACCTTGCATTTTAGTGCATATAAAGTCAAAAACCCTACTACAACTACATGTGGGTGTTTTAGTTAGGCTATACTTAGGCTACTCATAGTGGAGAGTGTCATATACTAGTATCATGCATATATATGATACTAGTGTATGATACTACCTTTAATTATAGTGCATAGTATAATAGAGTAGTATCATAGATGATCATATTTAGTGCCATGCATGACACAAAAGTTAACTGAGGAAAGAGAGGGTGTGCTATCATATCATATTAAATGTTGTACTACTTTGTGTCATGTAAGGCAATTAATAAGGCAACCTAAGATAATAACTTATGATACTATGCGTGCATTACAGAGGTAGTATCATATACTATAGTATCATATGCATGATACTAGTATATGATAAGGCTGGTTGTAAGGCCCCTCCCAATGCTCCACCTTGTACATGTGCTAAGGCTGTCATGTAGGCAAAAAATCTGATGTGGCAAGGTAATTAAGAGGAGAGAGATGAGTGTGGTGACCCCAAGAAGAAACAATGCCAAGCGCGAGAACCTAGGCAAAACACTTAAATGGAAGAATCCCACCAATGCGTGAAGAACTTTAGTTGCAAAATCATTAAATGAAGGATACTTAGCACCAACAAGTTAAGCACCTATGCATTGGGGTCTTTAGTTGCTAATGTATTTAATATGCTTAGCACCTCATGTAAGCACCAATGCATTGGAAGCAGCCTAGTGGGGAGTATCATATACTAGTATCATGCATATGATACTAGTATATGTACTACCTCCGTAATGCGCGCATAGTATCATAAGTTAGTATCATGTAGTATTTTATTTATTGTCATGCATGACACATAGTAGCATAGCATTTATTATGATACAATATCGTGATATGATACTTAACCCTCTCTTTCTTCATTTAATTCTATGGCAGCTCATCAAAATTGCCTAGTTGGCATGCATGATACTAGCTATGATACTCCCATTACGATCAGCCTAGCAAAGAAGGTGTACAAATCATTTGTGCGTCGCTTTGCGAGTTTTCATCCGTTTATTCGAGAAGCGGGGAGAAGTTTCAAACATTTAAATTTGCGAGTAAGCCACCGGCGTGAAGCCTAGTTGGTATTTTAATCACAGGAAATTTAGATGGAGTCCGGACCTCATCAAAATCGATGTGGCCCATGGCGTGCTCTCACGACCCCGTAGAAAAAATTGGTAAAGTTTGGCACAAGTTTTGATGATCGCTCCTTCCAAACCAGAGCATCTCACATGAAGGATCATGGTTTCCAAAAGGAGACGTGTCAATTCAAACTCCAGTGGTCGGTGACTTCATCGTTTGGCCTCATAAAAATTTCCATGGTACGCAATCACCATTATACCACATGCTTGATTTTCTGGTGCATTTCAAGTATCGTTAGCTATATTTTAAGACATTTTTTGAGTTTAACGTGCATTTTGTGCATAAAAATAAAATTACAACCCGAACTGCATGTGCTGTCGAAAGGGATGAGGATCGCCGTTTGATCTGGGAGCATCCAACGGTACAAACGTACGATCCGTGGGGTTTGGGTTCTGGCCAATCAGAAAGCATGACTCAGGTCGCGGGTGGGGTTTGGTCGACACACGGCTTTCATCAACGAACCGTGTGCTATTCGCAAACCAGATTGCATATTTTTGTTCACACATACTAAAGTGAGATCAATTGATTGTGTTACCTCTATGATATAATAATAATAATAATAACAAAAAACAGTTCATATTCATTGCCAGAGCTGAAAGCATATCAAGATCAACATATTAATGGTTCTTACATCAACAGAAAACCGAGCATAACTCACAAATTCAGTACATGCGACATTTCTAAATTGAACAAATTAAGTTGCAGGGTAGGCATAAAGACTAGTCTTACGGCTTAATTCCCATGTACATGGGGGAACTGGGATCATTACGTTGACCCCGAATGAACTTGGGTTTTCTGATGATTTTACGCTGCTCTGTGACATGGGTGCGTGATCCCTTGGCTAGAACTCAGCAAATTCATTGTACTCGTCCTCATCGGCAACATCTTCGACACCCAATACCCTCCTCTTCCCATGCATCACTACATGACAGTTCTTATGCAAGGGGTCTTCCGCAAAGAAAATCTGGGTAGCATCGCTGGCAAGAATGAACCGGTCCTCGTGATATGCCATCGTTGTCCTGTTAACACAGTCTTCCTGTAATCATCAACCTTTACATGACCAAGAGGGATCCATGCACACCTAAATAATGCCACCTTAACTTTCACATAGTCAAGCTCCCAAATCTCTTTGATGGTTCCATAGTATACCCTTTTACCAGCTTCATCTATAGTCATGCATTCTATTCAAACAGAGCTGTTCTGATATGAGGTCTTCTGATTACGTTCCTCAGTGTAGAATGTGTATCCATTTATGTCATATGCTTGGTACATCAACACCGTAGGTGATGGCTTTTGTGCCAACCATGTAGCAATGTCATGGATGGATCCTTATGCCAAATGATTCTTCAGCCATTCGGCGTAGTTCTTAGTGTGCTCCTTCATCTCCACATCTGATGAAGGCACCATTGGTAAGAATCTTTGGCGTATCTCCGCCAAGTGTTCTTCGACATAAGCACTAAGAACCGGGCTGTTAAGCAGTACCGTCAAATGGGCTTTCTGTAGCGATCCGACCCAAATGGATTGAAGTCTCTGTGCTTAAGTGTCATCCCTGGATCGGTATGCTGACACACATAGTACTCCAGAATTTATAACAGAGGTAAATCACATGTATAAAGTAATGTAAATACTATTACCTCAATCAATATAGCTGAAGTAACAACAAAGTTGTGGAGTTTCCAACAACACCAGCGACAAACTTGAGTGTAGCCATTGTTACCCTAACGTATCACTTACTCATCGTAAGATTCCTGCAACATGAGACGTTGCAGCCATGTAGGTCAGTACATTGAATGTACTGGCAATTTCACACCATAGAATAATAATGAGAATGTCTATCTCTATATGCATATTTGGCTGGTGGAGGCTCTAAGTGTAATTTTGCATAAAGCTAATTTTTTCCTACAACAAAGGAATACATTTTATTTACTACTAAGTTAAATTACCCATATTGATAAGGTAACCCCAACTCAATCCCAAAATAACAAATCATTTATAACCCAACAATTTCATTAAATAGAGTGATGAGATCAACCAATAATTCAAATACCAGATACTCAAATTGTCCATAACTAGGGACACGACAAATCATGATTTGTTTATACACTCTGTAGAGGTTTGCGCACTTTTCCCCACAAGACTCGATGTCCTCCGTTGAATTTCTCGCACTGCCTAATGTTTGAGAACCGGATGATCGAGACACAGTCTTTCTGAAGAGGTCCCCTTAACCGATAGATAGGCCGGTACACCTAAAATCCCCTACATCTACTAGCCTATCATGGAAAGGTTTCCCACAACTTACTTAACTATGCCAGAGCCCATAATGGCTTGTGGCTGCACACGGAAGTTTCTAGCATGAATAATCTTATGATCCCTTTGAGCCCGGGGGGCATTCCATAGGATGATCACACGGATACCCCGGGATCTCCTAGGACAACACTGGATTCCCCAGGTGCCCGGGCAAGCCACTGAATCCCAAGGGTGCCCCAACCATTTGTGACACCCCCGATTCGATCGTACAGGTAGAATGGAAAGGGGGAAAGAGGGAGAAAAGCAACCGTGGGTACTCATCCAAAGTACTCGCAAGCAAGGATCTACACTACATATGCATGGGTATATGTGTAAAGAGGCAATATCGGTGGACTGAATCAGAGAATGCCATAATAAGAGGGGATAGCTAGTCCTGTCGAAGACTACGCTTCTGACAGCCTCCATCTTGCAGCATGTAGGAAAGAGTAGATGGTAAGTTCACCAAGTATCATCGCATAGCATAATCCTACCCGGCGATCCTCTCCTCGTCGCCCTGTGTGAGAGCGATCACTAGGTTGTATCTGGCACTTGGAAGGGTGTATTTTATTAAGTATCCGGTTCTAGTTGTCATAAGGTCAAGATACAACTCCAAGTCGTCCTGTTACCGAAGATCACGGCTATTCGAATAGATAAACTTCCCTGCAGGGGTGCACCACATAACCCAACATGCTCGATCCCATTTGGCCGGACACACTTTCCTGGGTCATGCCCGGCCTCGGAAGATCAACACGTCGCAGCCCTACCTAGGCACAACAGAGAGGTCAGCACGCCGGTCTAAATCCTATGGCGCAGGGGTCTGGGCCCATCGCCCATTGCACACATGCACGTTGCATGGGCGCCGAAGCGTAACTAGCCCCTTAATACAAGAGCGAGCTTACGTTCCAATCCGCACGCCGCCACTTAGTCACCGGGACGTCATGAAGGCTTCGGATACACTGTCACGACCGGTTTTCCGGTATTAATTTCAGAAAATGGCCCTTGTGCTCACCAGCCCTGTGGATTACCGGCGAATGATGAGGCACCAACTTGATACAGAAATTCCAAGCAAAATAAAAAATATGTAGTACAAGACCATTCTGGCCTGTGAGTACAACAAATGGTTTCTAGTGGTTGATGGCGGAAGCGGTTTGTGGATCAATAGCGTCTATGGGACTCCATTTCTCACAGGAACAGCTGACAAGGATAACTCCTATCTTCGCGAGGCTGCTATCACCATTGCTTAGGTTCCGGGGCTGTCATCACGGTCGCTCCTCTCCGTGCAAGGAATCTGGCCAAGACAATACCCAGGGACAAGCCAGCGAGTACTTTGAATGTACTTGCAAACATTATGAACACGGGTATAATATAATAAATGATAATCATGCTCTGAATTACTCTATGATCACAACGTCAGTCATAAAAAAATCCATAATGCATGCAAGCAGGTTATTTATAATGTATGTGCAATAACAGAGTAGTAATAAAATGCACCGATCGGGTGTCCGAAGCAACGCCTCGAAAGGTTAGTAGAAAACGAGCATGCCTCAGTCAGGGGTCGGCATAGATTTCCCCACGAAGGAGACCTCCGTTGGGTCTTGGTTCGGGTTTACTGGAGGGATGTGTACTGCTGCCCAATATTTTGAGGTGGAAGGGGTGATTCTCGATTTGAGCAGCTCGTACTGGGGTGGCTGGGTAGAACCCATGGTACTGCAGGTAAAATCCCACAATATTTTGAGAAAACTTCCCGGGTTGCATCCGGGTTCTCGAGATAAATACTAGGGCTTGGCATGGCAAGAAATGGTGCACAAGGTGAGGGTGCTTGGCAAGGTCACGAGGTGGCCTTTTATAATCTTGGAGCTGGGTCATTTTACCGTGGTGAAAGGTAATGAATTTGCCACTCAGCTCCAAGGGTCGGGGTCAAAGCCACGGATACATATCTCACTAAAGTGACGTATCATTGTGGGGGTTGTCGGGTGGTTTTGGTAGTTGTGCGGAATAAAAACATGCAACTGCATCTTTGGCATATTTATGCAAGGTTACTATTTAAAATAGAGGCACAATAATAGGCTGCATTTATTTACAAGGTCACACGATTATAAGGTGTGGATATACTGAGACTCGGCACTACTCGGGTGACTTAGTCTACCTCGTTTATATCCAAGCGGGCTTGCCTTGTGGATGTCGAGGCTTCTCCTCGGGTCTCACTGTGGGGTTTAGCTGGAGGGGGTTGAGGGACTGCAGGGTCAGAGTAGCGATGATGACCATCTCGGGGATTGTTGGCCACAATCCCGTTGGAGCGTGTTACCAAAAAGGCGCACGAAGCACTTCGGGGTCATCAAAGCACCTTGGTCGATGGTAGAGGCGGACCTCGGGGACTCGATCGGGTGTCCCAACAGCACGACTGGGTTGTCGGCGTCGGCGCGTTCTCTCCTCTCGCCGGGCTCGTGAACCAGTTCTCCACGAGCTGCGATCAGATCAAGGGTGATTTGATCGAACAGTTCCTCTAGTGCACCAACATAGCGCACCAGATGCAATAGTGCAGGATCTGTCTCGTGATCTCCGTTGGCAACCTGGGGTGGTCTACCATACCCTCCGCGGTTGGGGTAGTAGTAGAACGGCGACGATTAACTCACAGGCGACAAATGCCAGAGTTGAACTATAGCTTCTCGAGCAGCTATTTGGATGGCTTGTGGCTCAAAGGAAGTTGTCCTTCCGGTGAACTGTAGGGGCGTTACGGAGATAGACCCCTCAGTAGATGTGCATAGTGGCCCAGAATCGACGGCTCTCGCCGCCATGGACCCTTGGTACACAACATATTCGGGAGGCTCTTCTAACGCATAGGCACGACGGGTGAGGTTTGCAGTATGGTCACAAAACCTCCAAGGTTGGTTGCTTGTGGTTTCATTGTGAACAATGGGGCCGAGCATTATAGCTCGGTTTGGGCGGAAAGGTCAGCGGTCGGTTGGAGCTAGCGTGCCCTTTTTATAGAAAAAGGGGACGGAGTCTTCCTTCGCACGCTTGTGAAAAGAGCTATTTAGCGGTCGGTCACTGGCTTGTGATCGACAGGCTAGGCTGATAGGTTGGGCACCGACTGCCAAAAGGTATCAGTTCACTGTGTGGCTATCTTGCACGAGAAGCTTGGCCGGGTTTGGTTAAGGTCCGGGGTTGGTTTACCTAGGTTTATTGACCTGGCTAAGATAGGATTAGCCAATGGTCACTGGCTCGATACCAAGTTTGTCACGACCGGTTTTTCGGTATTAATTTCAGGAAAATGGCCCTTGTGCTCACCAGCCCTAGGATTCTTGTTAGGTGATGAGGCACCAACTTGATATAGAAATTCCAAGGAAAATACAAAATATGTAGTACAAGACCATTACGGCCCGTGGAGTACAACAAATGGTTTCTAGTGGTTGATGGCGGAAGCGGTTTGTGGATCAATAGCATCTATGGGACTCCATTTCTCACAGGAACAGCTGACCAGGATAACTCCTATCTTCGCGAGGCTGCTATCACCATTGCTTAGGTTCCGGGGTTGTCATCACGGTCGCTCCTATCCGTGCAAGGAATCTGGCCAAGACAATAGCCAGGGACAAGCCAGTGAGTACTTTGAATGTACTTGCAAACATTATGAACACGGGTATAATATAATAAACGATAATCATGCTCTGAATTACTCTATGATCACAATGTCAGTCATAAAAATAAAATCCATAATGCATGCAAGCAGGTTATTTATATACATGTATGTGCAATAACAGATTAGTAATAAAATGCACCGATCGGGTGTCCGAAGCGACGCCTTGAAAGGTTAGTAGAAAACGAGCATGCCTCAGTCGGGCGTCTGAGCGACACCACATAAAGGGCTTATAAGGTAAATGAATAACAAACATGCCACAGTCGGGCGTCTCAGCGACACCACATAAAGGGCTTATAAAATAAATAGGTAACACGCATGCCATAGTCGGGCGTCTCAGTGACGCCACATAAAGGGCTTATAAGATAATTAAGTAACAATGCAGGCCACAATGCAAGGCCTCAATGATGCCACATAAAGGGCTTAAAAGATAATTAAGTAACAATGCAGGCTACGATGGGCGTCTCAAATGACACCACATAAAGGGCTTATAAATAATCACAAGAATATCCGTGAGGTAGAACCATCCCAAGGGTATTCGATAGTTCAAATAATATAACGGGTTAGTTTATAAAAAATAATCATGATCATCACAAGTCACAAGTCATGATCCAAGTTCTTATTTAACCGTTTCTCCTCCGAAGACCGACACTAAGACCGACACTTGACCCATCCTAGACTGTAGTCCTTACCCATGGACATGGCTATTCGAATAGATTTAATCTACAGAGAGGGTGTACTCTTTACCCACGATGTAACGGATTCCTTTAGTCCATCGGGACTAATTCCGTCAACGGCCTTTTGATTGAAAAAACACACCTATCCGCACACACCAGCTTAACTTATCGTGTCTGAATCACCCACGACACCCGTTAAGCGAAACTCTAAGTGGGGAGGCTACAACCTCGACTTAGCATGGGATCACAAAATTTATACTGCACCAAAACTAGGGGAGCTACCCCTTCGGCTACAACCGAAACACCCATGCCCCCGAGCCAGGTGGCATGCCTACCGGATGCCTCCGGTATCTTCCACCATGGCCTCTCTCAGACGGTGTGTGCTAGGAAAGGGGTTGACAACTTATCGAACTGCACCCTACCTATGGCAGGGACAAGTGGTAGCACGAGACAAGTAAGGGGTTACCGAACAAGACTCGGTCTATGGTCGACTCGGGGAGGTTTAAATATTCCCTGCATGATTAGCATAACAATATATACTTCAACCAATGTACGTAATCACCACCGGCAGACCTCACCATGCCGTGCGGACACAAACTGGCCTCGACGGAGAACTAGGGACAACTCGTGTCTACCCAAGACAGAGGCGTTCCCGGATTCCTTCCGGTATGCATGGAAGGCATTCGATGGTGATTATTATCGCAAGAATATCTAACTCCAGTAGCATGCTTTCATCAATATGCACTCATGAGTAGAAACGTATCATCACACGAAATAACGGATATTCCGTGTCAAGGTGGTGTTGTATCCGTACAAATGACACACATAATATTATGCCAGGGTTCAAAATGCTTGCCTTCAAGTAGTGGGGAGGCAGGGTGTATTCCAAAACTTTGGAAGTTTTCTCCTCTCTCCAAAATCCTATTAAAAATATTTTTGAATCAATGCATAGTTTCAAAAACAGTACCAAAAAGTTGTCTGAAATTTTTTGAATTAAATCTTAAAATAAACTCGACTAAATTTGAGGAAGGTAGGAAAAAGAATCAACTCATTTGAAGTTTTATTTAAAAAGATATAGCCAGTCAAAGTTTAGTCAAATATCTGGTTTTAAAAATAAAACAGAAAAATAAAAGAAAACGATTCGAATATACGTACACGTCGAACACGTACTCTGATTTTACGTCTCCACTTATCCCGCGTGGACAGGCGTGTAACATCGACAAGGTCCGGGGCCCCATGTGTCAGGTTTGACTAGTCGCCCAGCCTTCCCTCTCTTTCGGCCGAACGGAGGCGGAGCTCCGGTGATCCTCTCCGGCGAACAACGGCTCCTCGAGGGCATCCGAGAGCAGGGATGGATCCGCGGGCCTAGGGCGGTCCTCCTGGTGGTCGCTAGGCTGGCGGGGATGGAGGGAGTCACCGTGGCGAAGCTCTGCGGGCGCCGGTGGCTTCGGGAGCAAAGTGAACTTGGGGCTACGGTGGCTCTCTGACGCGGTCGAGGTGTTGGGTGGCTTCGCAAGACGAAGTGGAGTCGGTTGGTGGTGTTGGGAGGGCCAGGGAGGCTCTGGTTGTGACGAACGGAGCCGGGAGGCGGCGGTGGCCGAACTGGCCGGAGACGGGGAAGGTGGCCTTCCCGGGGCGATTGCTGGCTACGGGAGCCCTAATGAGTTGGCTTGGGGTTGCCTGAGGGCTCGGAGAGGTGCGGGGCTCCTTAAATAGGCGAGCAAAGGCGGTTCCGCGGCGGCCGGGGATAAGATCACCGGCGACCGTCATTCTGTAGCTAGGGGCGACGTGGAGGCGGTTGGAGCTGGTCGGCGCACCCTGACGTAACTCCTCCTTTGCTCAAGGGGCGAGCCGCACGCGTGTGGCTCGGGCGGCGCCGATCGCGTGGCAGGAGCTCATCATGGACGCCGGGCGTGCCGCCAAGGGAGCTCGATAGCAGGTCCAGAGGGGCACCAGGGCAGCTTGGCGTTCGGTGAGTTGTCGAGGGTGGGGCGCGGCTACAAATGAAAGCAAAAAACCGAAGCGCGATGACAGCGGTTTGGTGCACGCCAAGGCAAAACGTGCGCTCTGGGCGCTCCTAGAGCGTGCACACCATCTGCTCGGCAGAATGCCAGCGTATGCTAGAGAGTTTGGATGAGGCTGGGGATTAACAGGCCTAGGTTAGGTTTGAGAGAAGATCAAGGACATGGTGATAGGGCGTAACAAGTAGGTCCATAGTGCACTAAAACTCATGTCAAAACTGATCATGCCCATAAGGTGTTTGACAAAATGCCAAGGGCACTAAGGCATTTCTTGGAGTGGCCAAAATCTCCAGATCAGGGTCTCTTTAGGTGTAGTAGGTGGTGGTCAAGTTAGTTTGCCAAATGCAGAAACTTGCTAGTGCAGAATTTGAGAAAAAACAATTTTGGGCAGAAACTAAAGGCTGTCATTCCATGGGCCAAAAATATCCCAATGGGTTCATGCTCTTGGACTTAAGGGTTTTGTAGGAATGACTACAAGTAGGGAAAAGAACCATGGGTAAAAGAGAAAGTAAGAATATGGTTGTAGTACAAATCCTCAAGTTGAACCAGAATGAAAATGAGGTTGATTCACTCAAATTTTTCAAAGAGCCTAACTAGGTTTTTTGCGTAAAGTTGAATAATATACTCCTATTGATATCCCATAATTTTGGTGGAAGTTTTAAAGAAATATTTAAATAGGTTGTAGTGTAAAATTGCCCACTGGACCAGATTTGAAAATCTGGTGTAGAGCTCAAATTCTCCAATGAACAGAAGATATTTTTGCACAAAAGTGATTTGGAGACATCACATGACATCTCCAAATTTTGGTTGGAATATTTGGATAATTTATCAAATGGTTGTAGTTCAAATAGGGCTTCAAAATTAATGAAAACCTATTATAAGAAATAAAGCTCAGAGGGCAAAAATTTATGCAAATGATTCCACTGATAATAGAAGTGTTTTTCTTGAGAGAGTAAACAAGTCCAATAAAATTGGGAAGTTTTTCACTTGAGGTAAAAACTCCATAAAAATAAAGGGAAGAATGGTTCTGAAATCAAAAGGATTTCCAGAAAATAAAAGTTTAAGTTCCTGGCAAAAATTTTAATTAACAAAACAAGGTTAAAATATTTGGGGTGTCACAACACCATGATGCCGAGTGCCCATAACTGTTCCCGCGTAGCTGGTTAGTGCGTATAGGCCAGTGGCCAGACTCAGATCAAATACCAAGATCTCGTTAAGCGTGTTAAGTATCCACGAACGCCGACCAGGGCCAGGCCCACCTCTCTCCTAGGTGGTCTCAACCTGCCCTGTCGCTCCGCCACAAAGTAACAGTCGGGGGCCGTCGGGAACCCAGGGCCCACCTCTACCGAGATGGAGCCACCTGCCTTCAAATTTCCATCTCCGAATAGTATCATAAGTAATGTAACAAAGATAAAGTATATATCATATGCCCGTGATCACCTCCCAAGTGATCACGGCCCAAGAGTATAGCATGGCAGACATGCACAAGAGTGTAGGGCCACCGATGGAACACTAGCATCCTATACTAAGCATTAGGATAGCGTGTAAAGGTATCAACAATTGTAGCAATAATGACAGGCTATGCAGCAGAATAGGATTAACCGAAAGCAGTAACATGCTACACTACTCTAATGCAAGGAGTAGAGAGAAGGAATAGGCGATATCTGGTGATCAAGGGGGGGGGAGGGCTTGCCTGGTTTGCTCTGGCAAGAAGTAAGGGTTGTCAACACCGTAGTCGAACTAGGGGTCGTTGGCAGTCTCGGGGTCTACCGGAAAGAAGTAACGGGGGGGGGGGGGGGGACACAATAAATAATAAACCAATCAAAGCAACACAAAGCATAACATGGTAATACGCGGTGCTAGGGTGATCTAACGCGGTAGGAGGTGATACCGGCGAAGGGAGGAAACATCCGGGAAAGTATTCACGGTGTTTCGCTTTATTGGAGATGAACCGGAGGGGGAAAGTTGCGAGTTTGCTATGCTAGGGATGTGTGGCGGACGAACGGGCTGTGTATTCGGATTCGTCTCGTCGTTCTGAGCAACTTTCATAGATAAATTATTTTCATCCAAGTTACGGTTTATTTTCTATGAATTTTCTAAGTTTATCGCATTATCTAAAATTTAATTCTAATTCAATTTCGAAAGTCAAAAGCTAATTGCACCTTAATCGTACCCAGACAAGATACACATAGACTACAATGTTCCCAAATCAAGCTGCTTGATTAGCGGTTGGTAGTCAAAGTTTGTTCTGGTCCACATGTCATTGACTATGTTATTTTAACAGGGTTTAAAATACTCTAATCAGGATTATTAGAGAGTGGGACCGTGTGTCAATGACTATAAACTAAATTGATTTTGTTTTTTTGTTAAAGAATTAATTAGCAAATGGGGGGCGGTGGTCAAAGGGGGTTAGGGGATTAGCTCCCCAATTAATTAAGCCATGCCGGGCCGGATCATGAGGCAAAGGCCATGGCCGTGAGTGCGCTGGCCACGGCGGAAGGTGATGCGAGGAGGGGCCTGCAGCGGCCGAGCAACCATGCACGGCCGAGCAGCGAGCTGCCGCACCGGGCGGCAGTAGGCGCCAAGCCAGCGGCGCGAAGGCAGCAGTGCAGCGCAGCAGCAGAGCGTGAGACGAAAGCGAGGGGGCAGTGGCGAGTTGGGCGACGCGGCTGGACGCGCGCGGGATAGGCATTGCAGGGCGCACGTGGACACGCAGCCGGAGCCTC
This sequence comes from Aegilops bicornis, assembly GCA_021605145.1. NCBI lineage: Eukaryota > Viridiplantae > Streptophyta > Magnoliopsida > Poales > Poaceae > Aegilops > Aegilops bicornis. The sequence goes on from JAHIAL010000089.1 coordinate 184,079, forward strand.
CAGAGCATGGCCCGGGCGTGGCGGAGTGCAGGCCTTGGGAACTGCCGCCGCAAGCTCGCGGTGAGCTCAAGCGTACACAAATTAGTAGTAGCAGCGCACAAAGGAGCGAACTAACATGGCCAATCTACTCTACGCAACGCTACGAAGATGATGGATGGGCTAGCGTGACCATTTGGTCAACGGAGCACGACCGCGGCAGATCGCGGCGGCGGTGTGCTTCGGTCGCCATTGATTCAGGTGCTAGAACAAGAAATCAAACGCGTGGAGGGAGGGGAAAGGAAGAGAGGCTCACGGAGAACTCGTAGAGCAGCCTAGTGTGCTCGGGGAGGCTTAAAGCACACGGAGCGGTGGTAGCGATCTCCGGTGCCAGAGGTTGAAGACGACGGCGAACAGCTCGATGAAGAGGCGAGGAGCTCGAGCTGCTCCTTGTACATGATGCAGTAGACGGCGCTTGTCGTGGGACAACCTCTCTCCACGACTGGGGCTATGGTGGCCCGCCGGGCAAGGGGCTCCATGGCGGCGGCGGTGCAAGTCCTTCCAGATCGAGGAGAGGGGGCAGGGAGAGGGGCGAATGGGGATCTAGGGTTCGTCGAGGGGGGACAGGGGCGTGTTGTAGGACGTCGGGGGTGCGGCGGATGGCCGGCACGTGGCCATCCATGACCACGAAGGTCGTGACGGGCGCCCACATCCCCTTTGTGAACAGAGGAGGAAGACAACATGGGGTATTGGTTACTGCACCGTGCACTTGCGACCAAATTCAACAAAGAGAGGGTTTTCTCTTTTATTTTATTTTTTTTGGTCTTGTTTTTTATTTTTTTATATTTATTTTCCTACTCTGTTTTAATTCAACTTAAAATATTATGCATTTGTAAAAGTGTGGTACCTTCACCTTAAATACCTAGACATTATTTGGCACACTCCGAACTTTTTTGTTTGAAAATTTTTATCGTTTGACTTAATTTCAAATTTGAATTTGAATCGTTTTTCGAACTAACGCGAGATTATCAACAGTAATCAAGGTGACGTGGCATCATTACTAGAGGGTTACTGTAGCTTAACTACCCGGGCGTCACAATTCTCCTCCACTACAAGAAATCTCGTCCCGAGATTTAAGAGGTAGAGTAAGGGGAAAGATGTGGTTACGAAATTCTATCGAGTCTGCTCGGTCTTGGTTGCTTTCTCAAAGAGGTCGATCCATAGCGTTGATTTCTTCATTCCTATGCTTTAGTCATCATGATGAAGCCGACATCCTTTCTTCAGGATCTCCATCGTACTTACGAAAGAATAAAGGGTGGTTATTCCAAAATAACAGACCTCTACAAGGTTGACTACCTGGTCGATAACATCGGGGAAGGTGGCAGAAAGTAACTCTCGAATTGAAATCAAGAAAATATCAGAGCAAGGTAAGAAGGTGCAATAAGAAGTTTCAAGTGGACGAGGCAATCATTTGTTCGCTTCAACAGAAGTGTAAAAGGGTTCAGAGCAATGGGCATAAGTATTGTTTCGGATACCAGAATTGGTGATCTCTCGAAAGGTGGCTCGTGAATTACATACAAAGTCGCGCGTGAGGAATAACTTTGGAAACAGGGGGTACAGGAGAGTCGGGTTTCGATCCTGTGGAACTGTGGGTTATGGGCCCACCATGTGGGTTAAAATTAGAAAGGGCACTGACATCTTGCACTGTCATGATAGCAAGATAGGTCAGAGAATAGCCTGTCAGTTATGTTGATAACAACGTTGGTACCAAGGGCAAGCGTTAAGAGGACCATTCTCACCTTTCGTTGAGCGAGGCGGACCAATAGGCAAGGTTCTCGCCCATTGGTGGTTACCCAATGTCATCAACTATAGTAACAGGGTTTCTTGCCGACGTAATTGTGCACCGAGGTGTTTACCTAAGCAGAAGAATATTACTGCTTAGATCATATAGATCACAAGAAAGGTTAAGCCAAACAATGGAAAGGAAAATATGATTATCAGATTAAACTGAACAATGGAAAGGAAAGTGTGTCTAAACACATATTTCAAGGGCATATCCTTCCCAAGGACAAATAGAGCATGATATCCATGACAGGATATAATGTAGAAAACCCTTTAGGTAAGGGGAGAGGAAGTTCATGACATTACCCATACAGCGGTGTTTGGATAATTGATAAAGAGAATTTAGCATTGTGCTTCAAATGCTCTGATTGTAAATCGGAGTACCATAGACATGCTTCGATAGCATTGACATGGTCTTCAAGCAAAACTCAGACTTTGGATACACAAGGATCCATCAGATAAACTTATTAAACAAGGCATTCAATTTCCTCATGGAAAAATGATTAACCTTGTTAAAAAGGAAACTATAACACTAGGTCCTCCGTCAGCGTGCTAGGCATGACATCACCTTACCGAGGGCATATAGGGACCAATGTTATAACTCTTGAAAATATGTTCCAACCATCATGTCTGACCGAGATTCAGATCTGATTGGTGTCAAGATACCTTAGACTCAGGATGCCTGAGAAGAAAGGTGCAACACAAATTGTCGAGGTGACATTGTATGATTCTCGGGAATTAAACCATGGAAGCGAGTTCCGAAACAAGAGTTCATCATTAAATCAAGGAGAGGTGAGGAGGTGACTGATTGACTCAGCGACAATCCATTGACATTTCCAAAAAGGATGGATTTCCACAACTATGTGAACAAGGAGATAACATTAGCGGATCAAATGACTTAATGATGTATCTTTGGAGGAAAACATACACAATTAAACATGGGTTGAAAGGTGCACTGAATATGGGTTGGGTTCTTGGCGCTACCAACGGAATGGCGATTGAGCAACCAACACACCAAATTGGAATTATTGTCCAATAACTCTGAAGCAATAGGGTTGCTAGAGATATTAAATTTGCACAACAGAGTTCACTCAACACGGGGACCAAGAAAAGAATGGTGATGGTGAGAAGCATCACTATATCACAAATTCTTAAGAGGTGGTGTAATTCTCACAACATTGATTACATAAGAGATGGTAATGTTCCGAGTAAAGAAGAACAATTGCTGGATGGCGTGGAACTCATAGGTATAACACCAAACACGAACAAGGCTGTGTTGGTGGGAAGGCAATAAAGTGGTCGATGATAATAAAATTCATCGAGGGCAAGGATGGTATTTCATCATGAATTCAATTGATATCCGTGAAGGAGTCAAGATGTTGATGATGATCACGACAAATTTTGTCGAGAGGCTCCGCGAAGATGTAATAGATCGGCGATGACATCAAGTCAAAGGAATGATGAAGCGAAAGGTTAATGGAACCAAGGGTACGACACAAACTCCAAAGCAAGCTTGCTGTCCAAAGCAAAATGATATGATGAGGAAAGATCGATGTAAGCTTAGTTCATTGTCAAAAAATTGTGCTCTGGGAAGAAGGACCAGGTAGCACAGTTAAAATCGACACGACAAGGATATAGCCAAATAGGCTAGGAATGACGTGATTGAGTTCAAACTCGTAAGTAATGAAGGTTACCAAGAGTTGCTTAATCGCGATGCGGACTCGAGTAAGTTATCGGTGTCTTTGAGTGTTTAATAACTTAGAGCCCGTGAAAAATTGGAATCAATGAGAATGTAGCACTTGATGAAGAACTCATAAGAAGTTATGCAGTTCCGTGATAATCTTGAGATACCAGGGGGGTAATACTCAACGACAAATCAAAGTAGAGGTTGGACTGGGGTATTACTCTATAGAAGACAAGTGCTTAAACTTGCACGAGAAATGGTATTTAAAGGAGAACATGGTCGGAAACCACGATCGTAAATGATCGAACCACGGATACAAGATGAACTTATAATAAGGGGGTAATTATTTTTACGAGCAGCTTCCATGAAAAGTTATACATCTTGTCCATGGGCATGAACGCAAAGTTCAAGGTCGACTCCCACTTCTCCAATGCATAACCTTTCATTCACTCCTCGCGTTTGATGAAGTGCTAAAATTTTATTTGGCATAACACCGTTAGAGTATGACCCGTAGAAGCTTCCGGGTTTACACAGATTAGAAAAGGCATAGCTTCAACCCATCAGGGTCTCTTAGGAACATATACCACAAACTTCAGGAGTAAATAACACAAGCTCGAAAGCAGAGCATGGTTGGTCAATCAGAGGATAGGATTTACCAATGGAGAAAGAACTTCCAAAGTGATTGAATATGAAGGACGCTATCAGATAAAATCCAACAAAGGATCCGATGGTCCTCAAAGGATCTGATGTGAGCATCGGTACTCAACCGCAGGAAGAAACAATGCAAGGAGATCGACTATCGAAACAACTGACTAATTCAAAGCTCAAATGCAAAAGAATTATGATTTCTGATCAAGGGATCAGAAGCAAACACTCTGATTAAGGATGGATAAGTTGCGTATGCTTAGGGGTGCAATCGATGGCAACCCGATTGGTCGACAACCAACTCATGTTTAAAATGATGTCTGAGCCGGAAGGATAAATCCTGAGGATTGCAAGCATCCGTAACATATAGAATCAATAGACTCTAAATGATAATGACAAAGGATGCCAATAAGATTACCAGACTTATTGGATTAATCATAATGCTAGCAAGCAAGAATTTCAAGAGCATTAGGCTATTGAGGATTTTCAGAAGAACGAACGGTATTACGAAGACTTTTGTGAAATACCTGAATCAACTGTGGATGAGCAGATACCATTAAGTGCGAGAATTATCGATGAGGGTATTCGGTGACAAAAGAACAACAAGGCACTAAGCTCAAAGGATTCTCGGAACAACAGACAGAATTTCAGGGTATCTTGTAGTAACAAGATCAAATGGGAAACATTGTATTACGTGGTTATCCATAGGGGTTTATCGATGGAAGGGAATTGCATAAGTGATGGCACAAACTATCGAGGGAACATCGGAGAGTAACTTCGGAATCTTCTAGTGCATCAGGCGATCACCTGTATTGAGTGGCTCTCCGGGACGAAGTAGTTACGAGAACCTAGAGTTAGATTTCTAAAATCATTTAGCCCAAATAGAAGAGAGATCAGAGTCCCAGAGTATAGACGAGGAGTAAAAGATCCTAATACCACCCAATGGCGACATGGGCCCATGGGCCGCACAGCCGTGTTAGTAAAACAGTTTTCAGCGACTAGACTCAACTTCGGCCAAGGAGTGTGGAAGGGATTCCTGACAGTCGGCTCTCGATACCAACTTGTGATGCCCCGATTCGATCAGACACTAATCATACACGCATAAGCGTGTATGATCAAGATCGAGACTCACGGAAGATATCACAACACAACTCTAAAAATAAAATAAGTCATACAAGCATCATAATACAAGACAGGGGCCTCGAGGGCTCGAATACAAGTGCTCGATCATAGACGAGTCAGCGGAAGCAACAATCTCTGAGTACAGACATAAGTTAAACAAATTTGCCTTAAGAAGGCTAGCACAAACTGGGTTATAGATCGAAAGAGGCGCAGGCCTCCGGCCTGGGATCCTCCTAAACTACTCCTGGTCGTCGTCAGCGACCTACACGTAGTAGTAGGCACCCTCGGTGTAGTAGGAGTCATCGTCGACAGTGGCGTCTGGCTCCTGGTTTCCGGCATCTGGTTGCGACAACCAGGTAGAATGGAAAGGGGGAAAGAGGGAGAAAAGCAACCGTGAGTACTCATCCAAAGTACTCGCAAGCAAGGATCTACACTACATATGCATGGGTATATGTGTAAAGAGGCAATATCGGTGGACTGAACTGTAGAATGCCAGAATAAGAGGGGGATAGCTAGTCCTGTCGAAGACTACGCTTCTGGCAGCCTCCATCTTGCAGCATGTAGGAAAGAGTAGATGGTAAGTTCACCAAGTATCATCGCATAGCAAAATCCTACCCGGCGATCCTCTCCTCGTCACCCTGTGTGAGAGTGATCACCGGGTTGTATCTGACACTTGGAAGGGTGTATTTTATTAAGTATCCGGTTCTAGTTGTCATAAGGTCAAGGTACAACTCCAAGTCGTCCTGTTACCGAAGATCACAACTATTCGAATAGATAAACTTCCCTGTAGGGGTGCACCACATAACCCAACACGCTCGATCCCATTTGGCCGGACACACTTTCCTGGGTCATGCCCGGCCTTGGAAGATTAACACGTCGCAGCCCTACCTAGGCACAAAAGAGAGGTCAGCACGCCGGTCTAAATCCTGTGGCGCAGGGGTCTGGGCCCATCGCCCATTGCACACATGCATGTTGCGTAGGCGGGCGGGAGCAGAACTAGCCCCTTAATACAAGAGCAGGCTTACGTTCCAATCCGGCGGCGCTGCTCATCCCGACGCCATGAAGGCTTCCGATACCACGACGCCGAGTGCCCATAACTGTTCAGCGTAGCTGGTTAGTGCGTATAGGCCGGTGGCCGACTTAGATCAAATACCAAGATCTCGTTAAAGCGTGTTAAGTATCCGCGAACGCCGACCAGGCCAGGCCCACCTCTCTCCTATGTGGTCTCAACTCACCCTGTCAGCCTCGCCACAAAGTAACGAATGGGCCGTCGGGAACCCAGCCCCACCTCTACCGGGATGGAGCCACCTGCCCCTTCAGCCCCCATCTCCAAACAATATCATAAGTAATGTAACAGTATAAAGTATATATCGTAACCCTAACGTATCACTTACTCGCCGTAAGATTCCTGCAACATGAGACGTTGCAGCCATGTAGGTCAGTACATTGAATGTACTGGCAATTTCACACCATAGACTAATAATGAGAATGTCTATCTCTATATGCATATTTGGCTGGTGGAGGCTCTAAGTTTAATTTTGCATAAAGCTAATTTTTCCCTACAAAAAGGAATATATTTTATTTACGACTAAGTTAAATTACCCATATTGATAAGGTAACCCCAACTCAATCCCAAAATCACCAAATCATTTATAACCCAACAATTTCATTAAATAAAGTGATGAGATCAACCAATAATTCAAATACCAGATACTCAAATTGTCCATAAGTGGGGACACGACAAATCATGATTTGTTTATACACTCTGTAGAGGTTTGCGCACTTTTCCCCACAAGACTCGATCTCCTCCGTTAAATTTCTCGCACTGCCTGATATTTGAGAACCGGATGATCGAGACACAGTCTTTCTGAAGAGGTCCCCTTAATCGATAGATAGGCCAGTACACCTACAATCCCCTACATATGCTAGCCTATCATGGAAAGGTTTCCCACAACTTACTTAACTATGCCAGAGCCCATAATGGCTTGTGGCTGCACACATAAGTTTCTAGCATGAATAATCATATGATCCCTTTGAGCCTGGGTGGCATTCCATAGGATGATCACACGGATACCCCGGGATCTCAGTGGGGAATGACAACTTGGATTCCCCAGGTGCCCGGGCAAGCCACTGGTATCCCCAGGGTGCCCCAACCATTCCACCCAGATGTGTATTAAAGTAGCCACCTTAAGATTCCTTTAGTTATTGTCTCTCACATCTTGCATGATTCTCACATACCGATCCGTCTACGAGCATGGCTAAGCGATAAGTAACAAAGCATATATTCCCGGGGTGATCAAAGGTAATAGGTTCCTACCTCATCAACTACACAACAATAACCACATGTTCCCAATCCTACTCATGCAATCTTTGAGGGTAAAACTAATGCATAAAAACTGGGTATGAAAAATATGATCAAAGTGTGAACTTGCCTTGTACTATTGATGAAGATTCTTCACACTCATAATTATGATAGTTCTACTCATCACACTCCGATCAATCTATCGTGAGCAAGCAATTAACCACACATAAGCAATCACACAAAAGATCCAAAGGAACGAAGAAAACACTTTAGAAAAATTCAAAAACCATCAAATAAAGCTCATGGACATAAACATATTTTTGACAGTAGGAAAATTATGTGATTTTGATCTTAACAGAATGTACATGTCAAGATCTTCGATTTGCAAAAAGAATCAATTAAATCGGAATTATAAAACTTAAGTTATAGCCAAAACAAGTTTGAATTTGAATATGATCTAATTCAAATTTTAAAATTTCAAAAATATATTTAAGTTGGTTTACTGGATAGATGAAATCATGACGAAGAATTTGTCATTGGTTTCGTTGGATTTGGATAAGCGAGCAAAATGTTGTGACCGTTTGAAGAAGAGGGACTGATCTATAAGAAAAACTATTTGCATCTGGGTCCTTGACTACGAGACAGAAACTAACACACGAACGTCCACTACAGAAGCTTATTAGACGAAAACCGTTCGCTACAGCAGCTAACCTAGCGAACGTCCGCTAAATAAAGAAAAAAAAACAACTCGAAGAAAAAAAACTAACCTATCTAATCCTAGCCCTAGATCTACGATCGGACGGGCGAGGGCGGCCGGTGGCTTACCGTGGTGGTGGCGTCGACGTCGCCGGAGAAGACGACAGTGGCGGCTTCGGACGGGGACAGGGCGGTTGCTCCGGCTCGGCGACGCCGGCGGAGTAGACGGGATGGGGCGGCTCGACGCGGCGATTGCAACGACGGGGTCAGCGGCGAAGGAGAACAAGGTGGGCGGCGCTGCAGCGCTCGACGGCGGTGGTGGCGGTGATGCGCAGCGGCGGCGGTGGCTCGGCTGCTGCTGCTGCGGGTTGGGGAGGAGGAGAGAGATGGAGCCGGGGTGGCACTATATAAAGGCGGGGAGGGACGGCGTTTGCGTGCAGGAGGGGCGAGGGCGGCTCGGAGTTCGGGTCGGCGACGGCTGGCGATGGCGGCGCGGCCAGCGAGGTCGCTCGGGACTCCGGCCCCAGCTCGGCGAAAGGCGGCGCGCTGGGTTGAGCCGGGCTGCACTGGTGGCTAGCTGGGCCGGCCCAGTTCGGCGGTTTCTTTTTCTTTTTCTTTTTTTAAATACAGACACAACAAAATAAGAATAAATAAAACAAAATATAACAATATTATATATCAGAATTCTCAGAAAAATATTTTCTACAACATGAACATTTTTTTAGCGTCAAATAAACTCCACAAAAATTAAATAAAACAAATAAAGTCTTTCTTTGGTTCATTTAAAAACCAAATAAAAATATTTTAAAATACCAAAATGATTTCAAACTCATTTCTCTCCATTTTTCTACTGTAGGGAATCATTTTACCCTATTTTCCATATATTTTATTTTTTGGAGAAAAATAATTTGAATAACTCCAAATTGAAAGTGGGTTTCAAAATAACTACAATAGGACTTTCAATTTGATTCTTTGAAACTTCCAACTCTCTTTCTTAGCATTTGAAGAAGTCATTTTATCTTTTCTCATGAAACTCATTGGGTTGCATAAAGTTTCTGAATTTGAAAATATTTTTAAATGGAATTCAAATATTTTCAAAAACCTTTTTCATTTTAAATGGAAGAAGTCATGTCATCTTCACTCGAGGGTTTTTTGAAGAAATGAATTTGAATTCATGGAGATCATAAATGCAAGGTGAAAGTTTGGAAAAGTCATTTCATTCCCTCCCATTCAACTTTCAAAAAGTTTCAAATTTCACTCAATTTCACACAACAAATCACACAAGCAAACATTATTACTTAATTAATATAACATTCCAAAATTTAGAATTTTGGGATGTTACACTTTCTCTCCCAATTCTCCCGGTGCAGCCATTTGCGTGCCAGCAAGGACCGGCTTACCTTTCAACCTTCCCTCATGGCGAGCGAGGGGAAACCTATAGGTCTTTGTTTCATGTATTCGGTGCAAAACTCAACCACCTCCTCCGCGGTATAACCTTGTAGGATGCTTGCCTCTGGATGGTTTCGGTTCCGATAAAAGCTCTTCAGTATTCACATGAACTGCTCGAAGGGATACATGTTGCGAAGAAACATAGGACCACAATACTTTGTCTCGGTCGACAAGGTGCACAGTGAGATGGACCATGACATCAAAGAATGATGATGGGAAAAACATCTCTAGGGTGGACAATATTCTTGAAATATCATCTTGCATATGATCCAACTCTTCAGGATCTACAATTTCTTCCATAGTTGGTTGAAGAAATCACAGAGCTCAATGAGTGTGTTTCTTATATCTTTGTCCATCAGATTCCCGATGGCCACCGGGAGGATTTGTGTCAACATTACATGGCAGTCATGTGACTTCATGTGTCCCAACTTAATTTTACCTGAGCTCACATCCACGAGACTTCTGATGTTTGCGGAGTAGGAAGAGGGTGTCTTAACTGACAACAAATAGGTGAAGAACCGTGTTGCTTATTTTGTACTGAAATTGTAACTCGGCGAGCTTTGATGAATTTGTCATCATCTTCTGCTTCACTCTTGCGTTTTGATTAATCAACAAGCATATCGAGCCGTGAACCGTCACCATCCTTTCTTTTACCTTTAATCTTGAGCAGAGTACCAAGGATGCTTTCACATATGCTCTTCTCTACGTGCATGCCATTGATGCAGTGACGTACATGTAGAATCTCCTAGTAAGGTAATTTCCAGAACACCGAATTCTTCTTAAACACTTGACCCTTGGGTGTTTGTTTCACCGTCAAAGGGTGCTTCTTGCCAAGCACATCATTAATTTGTTTAGCCATGTTGTGGACCACCTCCCCATCATAGGGTCTTGGGCCCACACCTACCTCTACCATACCATCAAATTCAACTTTCATCTTTCGGTGTGGGTGATTTTTCCGTAAGAGCCTTGTAAGTGCATCTAGTGCCACCCTAGTTGGTTTTGGAGTATTGACGATAAACTTGGTCGAGGGACTAATGTGTTTGTGAGAATTGCAGGATAAAACAGGTAGTAGTCCCATATTGATTCGGTTTACCTACCAGAGATGACCCCTAAAAATGTGTGAAGCCATTGAAGATAATGGTGGTCTGTGAAGATATTCACACTGAAGATTATGACATGAGAAGACATTGCGTGAAGACTATGGATACGAAGACATAGTTGTTTCGTAGTTTCCTTTTCTTCTTTGTTGAGTCATAGGAACCACCGCCTTTATTAAGTGGGGTCCAAGTGAATAAAGTCGAGGATCGATGTGATGCTCAACCAAATCCTATGTCTTCGAGCGAAGATAATGAGAGCAAATCTTATCCAGAGCTGGATGAGTCAGCTTTACTTGTAGCCCAAGTCAAGCTGCCGCGTGTGTTTGAAATCTGGCCGTTGGACACGTGTCAGTTCGTTAGCGAACCAGGGTCATTTCGGACAAATCAGGTCTGTTGCCTCCACGGCTATAAATAGCCCACCCCTACACCATAAATTGGTGGCTGCTCGAGTTAGTGCACGGCTTTTGTCATTTGAGAGCAACCCACCTCCAAGCATTTGAGAGAGAGAGATCCTCGAGAGGACAAAGCCCAAAACACCACGAGCCAAGCGATGTTGAAGCATCACTGAAGCCTTTCTATCTGTGTGATCTGAAGACTTGTTACACTTGTGGACTGTGAGTCCTCCAGCCGGTTAGGCGTCACGTTCTGAGCATCCAAGAGCCATTGTGGATTGCCAGTGACAGAAGTCTAAGGCAGCATTTCAGCAGATCACGTGGCGTGGAGTAGCAGCTTGGCTTGGAATAGCAGCACGGGCGGCCGATGACATCAGCCCGTGGTTGATTGGCTTGACATAGAATCAGTTTGGACGGTATTTTCTTCTGGTTGTCCAGTAGCAATTAAACTTGTTAATAGTACTATCAACAATAACTTTGTGACACGATGGAAACGGTTGACGCCAAGACTTGTTGGAATTTCTGCCGGTCTCAAGAGGCACCGCATCAAGAGGTAAAAGTTGACCTCTTCTCGGATTGGAATCCGAGGAGTGGATTGTTTTGTTTTCGGCTCAGCACTACAAGGCAACGTCTGCACCTCGGGCTTGCTGCTCCTTGTATGATTCGAATTTAATGGTAGTTTTAGCAGGAAAATGGCAAGCATCACCGATATACAAACATATTGTTGGCCACGTGATGCTGCCTATTCCTTTGATTGACCGATCCGTCGTTGTGACGCACGCGCGCCGTATGTTGCCGGTTTCTGGATGGTCCTTGCGGCAATTAGCAGATCACTTCCGGTCTTGGTGATTTGCACGTATTTGAAAAATCCGGTCGGCCTCGGCCTCGTCACCATTCCAAAACTGACCTGATTCAGGATCGCAAGGTCGCGTGCGGTGATGCACCGATGTAACCCAAATTTCACTTGAATTTTAACCTCATACTGCCAGCTCCAAAATTAATCACATTCTTAATCGCAAAAAATATGAATTTCGCAACTTTTTTCAAGGTTGCCGGGTTATCCTGCGTGATTGCTCCTTGCCGCTCTTCTGCATCTGGAAATTTCGAACTTCTCTATCCCTGTGAGAGATCCCTCCAAGAACTCAACACCACCGTGCGCAGGCCCCACGGTGGGCGCCAACTTTCGTGGAATTGTCACGGCAGATGTCCTTAGTGTGAGGACTTAGTCGCGAGGCCAACGCATCTATGCGGTAGCTTGAGAAGGGTTGGGGCTGAATTGCGAGACGCAACACACAAGACAAGGATTTAGACAGCTTCAGGCCCCGGGAAACATCATCCGGCAATAGCCCTACATGCTGTTTGTGGCTAGGTCTCATTACGATCATGAGAGAGTTGTCGGTAAGCCGGCTCTTTGTGTCTAGCCCTAGAGATTGTTTATTCTTGCTTGTCCCTCTTTGGGGAGCCCTGCCCCTCCTTATATAAGTTGAAGGGGCGGGTTAAATGTGGATTCCTATTAGGATTAGGACTAGTCTATTACAAGTGGAATCCTAGTCTGGCCCCTTAAGGGAAAACTTCTTATGCCTTTCCTCGTAAACCGGCCCACCATAACATGAGCCGGCCTTCTGGGCCTTGGGCCTAGTCTTCTATTTGACCCGCCGTCGGGGCCATCCGTGAGTCGCCAGGCTCGTGATTCGTCAGACTAGTGAGCCGCCAGAATCGTGAGTCGCCAGTCCTCTGATGAGTTACCAATGAAATTGCCAAGCCCGGCTGGGTCATACTTCCGGCCGGGTCATACCGCGGGGTATATCCCCAACAGCCTCCCTAACCAGACGTACAGTTGTCATAGCAACTGGAACTGGTCTACCAAATCAGTGTTCTCTCCAAGCAACTGGTTCTATCCTTCTCATCTCTTTACATTACAATTTATCTTCGCGGAAGTCATTGCACTACCGCATGAATCGATTGGCTTCCTTGTGTGAAGACTGTTTGCTGTTTGGCTTCATACTATCTTCCATCCTGATCCATACTACCTAGCCGCTGATAGTCTTCATGCTTTCAGCTCATTGCTTACTTGACTATGGCTTGTCTAGTGTAGTCTACCTTCCACTGCGTATCAATAGGTTCATTTCTACTGTTTGTCTTCAAAGCCCCTGTGTTTTGAAGACTTTCACAAAAATCGCCTATTCACCCCCCTCTAGTCGATAACTAGTACTTTCAATTGGTATCAGACCAAGGTGCTCCCTTGTTCTGTGTGATTTGATTTAACCACCTGGAGTTTTAGCTATGTCGACTGCAGGGATAATCAAAGTCTCCGCTGTGTGCCATGTCTTTGTTGGTACTGATTACCCCTACTAGAAGAATAAGATGCATATGCATCTTGAAGCCATTGACGTAGACCTCTGGTATGTCGTCAAGAACAACGTTCCCAAGGTCGGTGAAGGTGTCACTGCTGCTGATGTCAAGAGGTTCATTCAACTGGACTCGACTGCCAAGAACATCATCTGTGGTCATCTGACCAAAGGACAGTATGGTCGTGTGAGTGCTCTGGAAACTGCGAAGCTAGTCTGGGACTGGCTCTCCAAGGTCAACGAAGGCATCTCAACCAAAGAGAGACTCAAGGATTAGTGTTCTTCGCAACCTCTTCAACTGCTTCAAGAGAAATGACAATGAGAATGTCCAGCTCACATTTGATCGCCTCACTGATATCACAAATGAGCTTCACGACCGGCACTCCAATCGAGATCACCAAGCACGAAATCGTCAAGACGCTTCTAAGATTGCTTGACAGCTCATTCGACACCCTGGCCCTAATGATTCAAGAACGCCCTGACTTCAAGACTCGATCCATCTGACATACTTGAGAGGCTCAACACACATGAGTTCCAGCTATATGAGAAAAGAGATATCTATGGTCCCAACCATGGCCGAACTCGCGCTTTGAAGGCAAAGGTTGTTTCCTCATCTAAAGAAGAATCTGACTACAGTTCTGAGGATCCTGAAGACATTGGAAAGGAGCTTGCTATGCTTGTGAAGAAGTTCCAGAACTTCACCAAGAAGAAAGGCTTCAGAAAGTCTTCAGGATCCAGCTCAAGAAATGATGAAGCCTCCACTCGTGATCACAAGAAGAGAACATGCCACAAGTGCAAGAAACCTGGTCACTACATCTCTGAGTGTCCACAATGGGACAATGAGACCAAGAAGAAGAAGAAGAGCAAGGAATATGATTCTGATGACAACAAGAAGAAGAAATCCTCAAAGTCTTCGTCCAAGTCTTGGTCGAAGTCTTCATCACACAAGAAGAGCTCATCCAACAAAGCTCGTGCGTTGTTGGCAAGGAGATGGATTCAGAGGAGGAGTATGCTTCTGAGGGGGCTGAGGTGGAGTTTGAAGAGGAATCTGATTCAGGCGTGGCAAGCTTGGCTCTAGCTTCAGCGTATGTCGCCAAGTCCATCTTCAACACTGAAGACAATGGCCCTGGCCACCAACGCTGGCGTTAATGATGAGGATGACTCTGCCCCACCTCTTGCTTCATGGCACGTGGTGCCAAAGGTAAACTTACGCGATGCTTACTTTCAAACATCAAGTGAAGATGACTGAATGTGAATCTAAACCTAGCTACAAAACACTTGCTAAAATTGCAACCGAACAACAGAATGCTATGGAACATATTCAAAAAGTTGCTAGACAAAAAGCGATGACACATTATGCGTGGAAATGAGCTGAACTCAGTCCTTAATTGAAGACATTAAAAATATTCATGTTAAGTACGAGGAACTAGAAAGTCGTCATGAAACGCTCTCAACTACTCATGGGAAGCTCTCGTATGATTATCTTCAAAGGAAGCAAGAGCTTGAGAACTTGAGATCGGCTCATGAAGATCTTCAAAAGGAGAATGAGTCACTCCGTGCTCAACAGATCAGTTCCGCTGAGGAAGGATTTGAACCACCATGTCTAAAATGTCTTGAACGTGATAATGTTGTCTCTGTTGCTGAATGTTCTATTGCTGCAACTATTGCAATATCTTCAACTGCTGATGTGGTAACTAACCCCTCTGTTGAGGATACCACTACTATTGCTGATGAGAATGCCAGGTTGAAGACATTGCTTGAGACAGGAATGTACAAAAGTCTCAAAGGACATTAGACACCATGTGATGTCCTCAAGAAACAGATTCGAAACCGAAACCCTAGGAAAGAGGGTGTTGGGTTCGAGAGGAAAATGAATGTTGATGGTTCTTACTGGAAGCCTGAGCAGTACCCCAAAACCACATGGGTTGCTGCAAAGGGACCTTCAATGGATCCATCTACCTTATCTGGCTTCACTTGTGCTAACCCGATTATCATTGATGAATCCTTTGATGCAAACTATAAACTGTTTAAGATTCAGAATGGTGAAGTGTTTGCCAGGTATATTGTTACTAACTGCAGGAATGGACCACCTTTGAAGAAGATATGGGTTCCCAAGAGTTGTCTTGAGAATCTTCCCGTGAATGTCATCATGACACCACCTGGGAAGAAGACAAATTCCAGACCAAAGGCTTCATATGGTCCAAAGGATTCATACAGACAGAGGACTCACCAGAGTCACCCTAACGCCAATGTTTTGTAGGGAAACCACACTCAGACATGAATATGAGCGTGTTTCATCAAACTGCAATGTTCATAAGACCAAGAACTTTTCTCTTATTCTTATGAGTATTATTCACCTCCTGCATGGCTATTTGCTAGGGCTCCAAAGCCGTAGTTCTCAGATGCTGCACTTAGACTCATTGCTTCTAAACCACCCCTGAAGATGTGGGTGGTTAAGAAAAATTAACTATCTTTTGCAAGGAAAGGTCTCCAACAGGAAATTAAAGGCGCCCTCGATGCTTATGCTGGGGACCTAAAACATCTTGTGGGGTGCAAGATAAAATGCCCAAATGGTCTTACTATGTATTTTGTTCCTGGATTCCTTGACAATCATCCTATCTGCCCTAATCAGGATATGAACTTTGATAATATGCTTATTCGTCAAATGTTTATGCTTCACATTTCCCTTGGTGAAGCCTATCCCCCTAACTGCACTGTAGGGTATGATACCAAAGGCTTCTGAGTGGATTATGGACAGTGGATGCACTAACCACATGATCGGTGATCGAAGTCTTCTCATGGACTCAACCTTACGTCCATCGACAAGAGTCACATCACATTTGGTCGACAATCGTAAAAGCAAGGTATTGGGTCTAGGTAGAGTTGCAATCTCAAAGGATCAAAGCACATGGATAAAGTGATGCTTGTTGAATCCCTTGGTTTCAACTTAATGTCCGCCTCAATGCTTTGTGATCTGAACATGATTGTGATTTTGGAAAATATCGCTGCTTTGTGCTTATGGAATCGACAAATCTCTAGTCTTTGAAGGGTATCGAAAATCTGATTTGTACATGGTAGATTTCTCAAGAGGACCATGATTGGTCATATGTCTTCTAGCAAAAGCTTCGTGAGTGTTGGCTCGCATCGGAGGCTAGGGCATGCCGGCATGAGGAACTTGTACACTCGTGAAGAAGAAGCATGTCGTAGGCATCGAGGCATCAAGTTCAAGAAGGATCATTCTGTGGTGCTGCGGGTCGAAAGATGACAAGGTCCAAGCATCCTTCGAAGACAATCATGACGACATCACGTCCTTTCGACCTGCTTCACATGGACTTATTTGGCCCTACTCACTACTCTACTCTTACTACCATTGCCTGCCTCTATGGCTTCATCATTGTTGATGATTACTCAAGATACACATGGGTACACATAATTATCTACAAGAATGAAGTGTAGGATGTCCTAAGAAGATTCGCCAATTGTGCCATGACTAACTATGGCATCAAGATCAAGCACATCAGAAGTGAAAATGGCACAGAATTCAAGAACACCGGCCTCTACACTTATCTTGATACATTGGGCATCACTCATGAGTTCTCAGCTCCTTACACACCTCAGCAGAATGGCATCGTGGAACGCAAGAACATAACCCTCATTGAGATGGCACGGACGATGCTCGATGAGTACAAGACTCCAAGAAAATTCTGGCCAGAAGCCATTGACACCGCGTGTCACATCATCAACCGTGTTTATCTTCACAAGCTTCTAAAGAAGACATCATATGAGCTACTAACTGGTAAGAAGCCAAACGTCAGTTATTTCAGAGTATTTGGTGCTAGGTGCTGGATCAAGGATCGACATCACACTTCCAAATTTGCACCAAAAGCACATGAAGGTTTTATGCTTGGTTACGGAAAGGATTCGCACTCCTACAGAGTCTTCAACCTCTTTCACTATAAAGTGGTTGAAACTGTGATGTGCGGTTCGATGAGACTAACGGCTCGCAAAGAGAGCACCTGCATAGTGTGCTAGATGAAGCCTCACCTAGTGAATCTATCAAGCTTATGGGTACTGGAGAAATCATACCTTTAGAGGCTCAGGCTGAAGACAAAATCATCATTTCTGCACCTAATCAACTCGAAACAATGCTCAGCCTGAAGTCAATGTTGAAGCTGAAGACAATGATTAGCAAGGGTAAAATCTTCATCCAGTTCATCCTCGTGTTGCAAATGAAGTGTAGATTGAGAAGATAATCGATAGCATCAATGCACCTGGTCCGCTCACTCATTCAAGAGCAACACAACTAGCAAATTTCTATGGGCACTTTGCATTTGTCTCTATATCTGAACCCAAGAAAGTTGCTGAAGCCTTCATGGAACCTGAATGGATTCAAGCGATGCAAGAAGAGCTTCAACAGTTCGAGCCAAACAATGTGTGGGAATTGGTTAAGCTTCCTGATCCTCGCAAGCATAACACATTGGCACCAAATGGATCTATCGCAACAAACAAGATGAGCATGGTCAAGTGGTCAAAAACAAGGCTCATCTAGTTGCTCAAGGTTACACTCTAGTAGAAGGGATTGACTCCGATGAAACATTTCCTCCGGTGGCTAGGCTTGAAGCCATTCGTATACTGGTAGCCTACGCAAACCATCACAACATCATTCTGTACCAAATGGATATGAAGAGTGCCTTTCTCAATGGCAAGATTGAAGAAGAAGTGTATGTTGCTCAACCACCTGGCTTTGAAGATCCAAAACATTCTAGTATGTTATACAAGCTCAACAAGGCACTGTATGGCCTCAAACAAGCCCCTCGCGCTTGGTATGACACACTCAAGGACTTCCTAAAGAGCAAACGCTTCAAACCTGGTTCTCTGGATCCTATACTCTTCACGAAGACATATGATGAAGAATTGTTTGTGTGCCAAATCTATGTGGATGACATTATCTTCGGCTGCACTGACAAGAGATACAGTGATGAGTTTGGACATACGATGCAAGAGCAATATCAGATGTCCATGATGGGTGAGCTGAAATTCTTCCTCGGTCTTCAAATTCGTCAATAGAGCAACAGTATCTTCATATCACAAGAGAAATACCTCAAAGATTGCCTGAAGAAGTTTGGAATGCAAGACTGCAAATGATACACCACACCAATGCCAACCAAAGGTCAATTGGGTCCCGTCGACAATGGTAAAGAGTTCGATCAAAAGGTATACCGCTCCATGATTGGTTCTTTACTCTATTTATGTGCATCTAGGCCAGATATAATGCTTAGCGTTTGCATGTGTTCCCAATTCCAAGCGGCACCAAAGGAATCACATCACTTAGTTGTGAAGCAAATTCTTCGATATTTGGCTTACACCCAACACTAGGATTATGGTATCCAAAGGGCTCAGAGTTTGATCTAGTTGGATTCTCAGATTCTGATTATGCTGGTGAAAAGGTTGATCACAAGTCCACATTAGGCACATGTCACTTCCTTGGACGATCTCTTGTCTGTTGGTCTTCAAAGAAGCAGAACTGTCACTACAAAAAAAAGACACATCCGTGACATTTTGGGCCGAGAGAAATTTTTTCTGTCATACATATGACACTTCTATGACGATAATTGTGACAAAACCCGGTATAATCATAGATGTGGTGGGCTCCTACTTCTATGACAAAAAATCATGACAGAAAATGGGCTTTTTCGTCACCGGCGGGCCGGAGACGCAGCTGCATGACATTCTTTGGGCCGTCCATGACGGAAAAAACCGTGCTAGAAGCGAGGGGAGGAAAACTTCGGGAGTTCCCGATTACGGTGGGAGGTTGGGGCGGCGATGCTCGCTTTCTCGTACACGTCTGGCGTGTGTGCGTAGGCGTTAGCTCTAATCGAACTCCGGAAGCGGGTGTTGGGCTCTAATCGAACCCGAGCAATTGCACTACAGGCTACGCGTTCGAACCCGAGCGATCGACCGATGGTACATTAATCGAACCCGAAATCGGCGGTTCCTTCGCTCGCTGCTAACCAAGCCGATCGATGCCGACTCGGTGATGAAGCAGGAGTGTTGCGGGGGGCGGTTGGATGAGCGAGTGGCGGTGGCGTTGCCTCTGGATGAACAGGACCCGTGTGGTGTGGTGAAGGGCTGGATGAACGAGAGACGGTGGAGGGGTGCCCGTGGAGGGTGGTTGAACAGACCCCGTGGTGTGGAGGGATGGATGAACAAGAGCGGTGGAGGGGTGCCCGTGGAGGGGTGGTTGAACAGACCCCGTGGTGTGGAGGGCTGGATGAACAGTGAGATGGTGGAGGGTGGTTGAATAGTAGCCGGTGAAGTAGCGTAGCGGTGGAGGCCGGATGAACCGAGCCCGTGGAGGCTGGAGGAGGTCGACGGTAGCCCGTGGAGGCCGGAGGAGGTCGACGGTGGAGATGAACATTATCCCATGGAGTCCTG
Source organism: Aegilops bicornis (assembly GCA_021605145.1). NCBI lineage: Eukaryota > Viridiplantae > Streptophyta > Magnoliopsida > Poales > Poaceae > Aegilops > Aegilops bicornis. The sequence goes on from JAHIAL010000089.1 coordinate 204,067, forward strand.
CTTATGGCGATGCGCCACACCCTCCCGATGAACAGGACCCCGTTTAGCCACCGTAGCGCCCAACACAAGTCCGTTTGGCCCGTTTTTGGCGGTATGCTACACCCTCTCGATCATCGTGACCCCGTTTCGACCGTCGGAAGTCCGCTTTGCCTGCTTTTGGGTACGCCACACCCTCCCGATCAACAGGACCCCGTTTCAACCGTAGGGAGGTCCGCTTCCTCCGTTTTGCGGTACGCCACACCCTCCCGATCAATGTGACCCGTTCCAAACGTAGGAGGTCCGCTTCTCCGTTGCCAGCGGTATGCCGTGCCTCGTTTCCATCGCCTGTTCCGCCCAAGCCCTCCCGATGAACACAACCACGCATTCCGTTCCGACCCAGCCGGTTGGCTCCCCATGAACACGCATTTACGGCACGCTGTTTCTCCGTTCCGACCCAGCCATGTATGTATGCGAGTAGGCGTTCGAGACCCCGCCCGTATGTACACATACATGGCCGTATTTTCTTTCTTGCACCCTGGCCGCTGTACGTACGTGTACATGCTATGCGGCGCCTCTACTACGACACGTCGGCCGCTTACATCGCCGACCAAGATATATGTAATGCGTACACGTCGCGACCAAAATGACAATGCTATGTACGCCGACCAGGTGGGTCTCGACCGTCGTGCACTTCCTTGCTCGCGAAGATGTAGCTGGTGGGTCCCAACAAATCGGGGCTTAATCGTTTGTTTTTGCCCGGACGCAATTCCTTGCGTGCGAAGATGTAGCTAGTGGGTCCCAGTAGTCGTGGGAAAACGCTTTTTTCGCGAACACGGTGGCCCGTCCGGTGGGTCCTCACTGGCCGTGTGGAGGAATAATTATTTTGCGCATAATAAGGAGGCACTTCCTTGCGGCGCCAGGACCCAAATTGCCGACCTCTCCATGCATGCAAAGTACTCTTCCGATGGAAGTCGATCATTGACCATACATTGACCACGCCATGGAGAAGCACCACGGTGGTGGACGACGGCGAGGCCTAGGAAGGTGACCACGCGGAGCCAGGGAAGACGCAGCAGTGGATGCCCACGCGAAGAGGAGTACGAGGGTGAGGCTGCCGTCGCCGCAAAATAACAGGGGGTGTGGGTGAGTAGAGGGATGACCTGGCCAGCGGTGGGAGTAGTAGGGGGCGGTGAGGCCTCTGCCGCGCATCGCAGCGACCGCCATCGGGAGGCGAGGAGCACGAGGCACGACCGGCTACCGCTTTGGGCGGCTGGAGCAAGAAGACCAGAGGTTGAAGAAGCACTACGGTCGTTGGATGGACATCGACGGTCACTAGAGCTAGAATCATGCATATTGACTAAGTTGACAAAGCCCTCCGTCCCCCGCCAACTTAGTAGGCCCACAAGTCAGCCTGCCACTATACCGGGTCCCAACTAACGGTAGATATTCATTTTTTGTGCGTAACAAGGAGGCACTTTCTTGCGTGTGAAGATAGCTAGTAGGTCCGACATGTCAGCGGGGGGCACGTTTTTTTCACGAAATACAGAGGCCCTTCCGGTGGGTCCCAGATGTCAGGTGGAGGAATAATTATTTTGCGCGTAATAAGGAGGCACTTCCTTGCTGCGGCCGTGGACCCAGTTGTTAGCCTCTCCACGTAAAGTCCACGTCCGATGGAAGCAATTCCTTGACCACGTTCGCCACGCCACGCCGAGAGCACCAGGGCGGTGGACGACGGCGAGGCCTACGAAGGGAACGACACGGAGGCATGGAAGACTCGGCAGTTGTTTCCCACGCGGAGGGGAGTACAATTGTACGAGGGTTACTGGTTCGTCTGCTCTCGCCTGAGAATAACAACAGGTGTGGGTGAGTAGAGGGATGGCTAGGCCAGCGATGGGAGTATGGTGGGGCGGTGAGGCTCAAGGCGCAGCAACCTGATCATGAGGAGGAGGGAGGCAGCAGTCCACGGGCGCTTGTTTGAGCGGCTGGAGCAGAAGAGCAGAGATTAAAGAAGCACGGCGGCCGTTGGATGGACATCGTCACAGTCCTTTGGAGCTAGAATCGTTCATATTGACTAAGTTGACAAAGCCCTCGGTCCCCGGCTAATTTAGTAGGCCCATTAAGTCAGCCTCCCACCATGGTGGGTTCCAACAGCGTGGGGAGTATTCATTTTTCTGTGCGTAATAAGGAGGCACTTCCGGTGGGTCCGAGCTGACAGCGGGGGGACGTTTTTTTCGCGAAATACGGTGGTCCGTCCGGTGGGTCCCAGCAGTCAGAGGCAAATGTTTTTTTGCAAAATACGGTGGCCCGTCCGGTGGGTCACAACAGTCAGGGGGAAACGTTTTTTCCGTGAAATACTGGTGGCCCGTTCGGTGGGTCCCTGCTGTCAGGTGGAGGAATAATTATTTTGTGCGTAATAAGGAGGCACTTCCTTGTGGCTGTCGTGGACCCAGCTGTCAGCCTCTCCACATACAGTACTCTTCCGATGGAAGTCGGTAGTTGACCACATTGACAACACCGTGCCGAGAGCACCAGGGCGGTGGACGACGGCGAGGCCTACGAAGGGAACGACAAGGAGCCGGCGAAAACACGACAGTGGCTGCCCACGCGGTGGAGAGTACGAGGGTTGACTGGTTCGGCTGCCGTCACGGAAAATAACAGGAGGTGTGGGTTAGTAGAGGATAGACAGGCCAGGATGCGAGTATGATGGGGCCGTGAGGCCTCGTCAGCAAAGACCGCCGGCCACGGAGGCGGAGCAAAGCGGTTCCGACCGGTTTGGGCGGCCGGGCAGAAGATCGAGACTTAAGAAGCACGATTGCCGTTAGATTGACATCTAAAGGTCTGACGCTGGTAGAGTCGATTGTTGACTAAGTTTCTTTTTTAAGGAACCTTGTGTAGGCCCACAAGTCAGCCTCCAAATCTGTGGCGGACAACATAAAGCCCATTTGCTATTTTTTATAATTTACAACCCATTTGCTAATTCTGAAGTAATTTATTATAGCCCATTTTCTGCCCAAGACCACGGTCGAAAAGTTCAACCTTATTTTGCATATTTCGGTGGAGTCCAAACTGTTGTAATCCCGAAATGATAAACATTTTTTAAGAACTTATTGATTTGCCAAAAAAATTGTTGTGTTTTTGTAAGCAAATAAGACGTGGGACAATTGAGTTGGTTTTAGGGAAAACTAGTGGTAAAAAAAATCAGCTGGGTGGGAAAAAACAACAAAAATAAGGATGTAAATATGAAAAGGGAATTTTATGTGTTTTCAATATAATGATACATGTATATGAACTAGTAAAACTATAGGTAGAGATTAGAAAACAGATGTAGGACATGCGTTTCAAGAGGAAAATAGAACTGGGTTGTGTGTTTGATTCAGTAAAAAAAAACTGCCTGCGGATGTTGTAAGACAAAATAATATAACTTCAATTTGGCGGGCCAGAGGCCGATGAGATACCTGGCCGGATCTTTGTGCCCCGTTGTCGTCATGGGCTAGGCCTGTTAAAGACAAAACCAACCCTGGGCAGTCTACAGCCCAGTTGAAACTTGCTCGACCTGAAAAAACAATATACGTGCTCAATAAACGAGAGAATTCTGCAAGCACAAACTGATAACTGGGATGCAGCACGGATATTGTTTTTTTATCGTGATAATAAGTGCATGCACTTGTTTCGAAAAAACTGCAGAACTGGGAATTCGAACGGCGGGTGCTTATGCTACCCATCAAATAAAAATTAGGTGCCTGAGAATTCGTTTCGAAACAAATGATTCAGCTTTATATCCACGTCGACCCTCGGCATGATGGTTGGAAACAAATGCAAGTTCATACCAAAAGATCGTTAACAACAATATCAACTTGCAGACGACAACGTAGTACAACTACCAATACCAAACTAACTTATAATCTTTTTACTCCTGGCCCTAGTGTTCGCTCCGGTAGAAAATCTTGCAGAGGACCAGCTCCCGCTTCTCTTGCTCCGTGTCCCCGAGGTGGTACCGCGCATCACACAGCTTGGTCCTCTCGCTGGTCGAAGTTCTTGTTGGTGTGCAGCACCGTAACCTTTTTTGTCGCCTGGCTCATCGCCGTTGACCATCACCGGCAAGGTATTGCCGGTCTTGTGCCACATCGCGTGCAAGCCGTGACCGACCAGATATTGCGACGCCGTCCATCGCGGTTCCCCTTTTGAACGCCTGAATTTGCGTGCTGAAGAAATGCTTCCTTAGGGCCACTCGGTGTGATACCCGCAGTATTGTGGAATACGGGTTTTAGTGTACCTAGTTGGCATTTTCATAACATCTTTGGCATGTTGCAGTCACTTGTTTCACTTTTTATTAACTGTCAAATTGTAATTGCTTCACCAGGTCTACGTCTAAAAAGAAAAATAGAGCTATAAAGAAAGGAATATGTTTGTGCAAGTAGACGACCGATCGGTGTCTTACGTGGAAGTTTCTCAGGTTGGGTGTAGCATATGCCGTGCTCGCTGTCGATGGTTGGCATGAACAAATCGATGAGAGACTGAAATCTCGCTACCGTCAAGACTCACTTTGGCCTCAAGGTGCTCGATCAGCTCTCGATCCGTGGGATCGAACTTGACGCCAGACCGGCAAAGACCGCCAATCCTTCTTCGACTTGCATCGGTAATTCCAGTTATATGGTACTCAATGTATGATCAATCGATCGTTTAAGTGAATGAGGAAAGATTTGACGGATAAGTGGTACTCCAAATCTGAAGTCTAGAATACCCTAACACGCCAAGTAGGATTCTTGTGTCACCTCACGCCTAAAGTGTTGTCACGTCAATTCAATGTGTGGACATGATGAATAATTTGACCGACATATACTAGTACTGCTACTGTACTACTTACTAGTCATATTTAGTGTCACAATTTATACATAGGTTTAACTAACAAGTACGCACATGAAGCCGAACTGATATATATATATATATATATATATATATATATATATATATATATATATATATATATATATATATATATATATAGATATATATGGCTTCTTACACAAGATCTCCATCATCATTATCAAGACATCCTAAACAGGGGAGTTAGGATGCACTTGATCCCGTGAAGGTATCTATCCTTCAAAGCAGAGGAGTGCTTCAAACTAACAACAAGACATAATATCCAACAAAAGAGGGTCGTACATGTTAGCAGCAGAATACATGGCTCGGCCTAGATATCAAAGACGAATCAAGTTGTGCATATTTGCTGTTGGCATGAACCACATCGCCGCATGTCGGGTTTGCAAAAGCCATCCATCGCATGGAAGCTTGATGCCTTTCACACACTCAAGATTATCCGCAACAAGTCGTGTTGACGAATCTCTGGATATGGTGACTCATGAAACCCATGGTATGATGTGTAAACACAGCCCCCCCCCCCTCGTGAATCGAACTTGCATAGCACAGTAATCATCGCCGGTGATATGATCGATGATTGGTTGGATGATCGGAAAATTGAGCCCGAGGAACAAGGAGTGGTTGCCGAGTCAGAAACCTGCCTCCGCTGAATGAATACGCCTCGCCCAACGGAGCTGGGATCTTTCTAACACGAAGCAGCCATAGCCATCAATGTCATTTAACGCCCATGCATTGTAACGCATGTGGTTTGATGTAATGGTTTGGTCAATTTGGTACGTGCGAATGAGCATCAAATGACCGCCGTCACAAATTTAACGGCGATAAACCGGCACCCATCGGTCGGTATGATTCCGTGTCCCGGAATCATGAAGGCCAGCGCATTTGTGTCTCTTTGCAACAATTCAAATTGGAGACCAAAATGACAAAAATAAACAATCATGTTCAGAGTATGTGTGGAATTAAGATTATTATAACAGTGACACATATCATAGAAAGAGAATTGCAATGTCGTGGTCATAATCATACCCCAAGTTAAAAATAAGCCAATGGCTTTCATATTCTAGCAACATGTCATGGTTCAAACATCATGTAACAATGAGAGGAAAACAGCTATGACAAATACTTACTCATATTCTACCATAGCACTTACTACTACTATTCTCATATCAACTCTAAGCAATAACATGCGTTGTTATAAAAATCTTGTAAACAAGAGTAACATATAGCAATCATGATGTTATGCTTATAATATGTATTCTAACAATCATTAGATGCCAATTTTTCTCATATCAACTCTAACAATTGGTCAGATGCATCGCCTCGATGCAGGAGGTCGGGGAGTCCCCCCTTTTCCAAAAAAAAAAAACTCTAACAATAACATCTGTGGTTGTAAAAATCTAGGAAATGAGAGGAACATATAGCAATGATGTGGTTATAGACATGCTATGCATTCTAAATTTGTAACAAATGAACAGTGCAAATGTATTCATAAGGTAAAGATGAGATGAGATAGAACAATTACACGACGATAGATTCCACCAAAGATAGGCAGCCAATCTGCAAGGCCGACCGCATAAACGATGCCATCATGCACTATAGCATCGTACGTAAATGTTGCCTCAACAGGATTGATGATGAGCCATAACCATGTATGGCGACCGGATTCCGTATAGACTAATCCCATGTTGAACAAGACAATGAGCTTGTAATCCATGTAGTCTTCTCGATGGTGTGGGCACTTTGCGAATTAGAAGTTTCGCAAACAGAGGTCGAGCCAAAAGCTTGATGCCTTGTGCGTAGTAGGCGAGGAGTGTCCGTGGGTCATGAGGCTCGATGGCGGCGGTATCCAACGATGGAAGGGTGATCTTCGCTGGGTGTAGATATTCACGACGCCCACGGACTACCGTGTCGTGGATGTGGATTATCCAGTTGGCCTTCATGCCCGCCCAAAGAGTGGCCGCGCATGAAGGACAGGTGGACGGTAGTGGTAGCATGTCGAGGGCACCACGGCAACCTCCGTGAGGATCGTCAAGTCGTTGTCTGGGCCACCTGCGAGGATCGGGCATCGCAAGCAGGTGGTGTCTTGAAAAAGAGCCGGTCGGTTGCGTATTTGTGCAGACGGTACAAAGACACCGAGCATGCGCCGCGGACGACGGTGCCGAGTAGGTCCATACGACTACAGATCTGCTTCCAAGAGAACATCGAGGAGGAATTCCAATCAGCGGCTCATGTGTGTCACCGGTTACGCCACCTTTGGGGTTTTCGGTGCCTGCGAGCTAGCGGGGAAGTGGATTCGGGTGGGCAAGCAAAGAAGCTTCTTGATGTAGGACGGAACCCTAGGGGCCGATCTTTCACGTTTGGAGAGGATCCTACGGGGAAACACGAAGAACGCGCGGAAGAACACGAGGGAAATCACGGGGAAAAACACAAGAGAATCACTCAAACCAACAAGATTCGATTACACATGCGCTAGATCGATGAACACAAGGAGATACATGATCCAAAGTCAACAAGGGACGATACAAGTGGCGATAGTTCATCTCCGAGAGGAGGTCTTGAATCCACGAGGGATCTTCCCATAAAGGGGTCTTGAATCCATGGTGGATCTTCTCCGAAGAGGTCGCGGTCTCTCACAAGGAGGAGATCCGATATGGATGAGCGAAGCTCTATCTAACAATGAGCTAAATCAACGCTAACCCTAAAACGTAGGTGGAGGCGGAGTATATATAGTCTAAGGGGCGAGGTACATGGGCCTTCGCCTGCATGCATCGTGACGCAGGCAGGGAGGCCGGATGTCCGCCGCCGGGCCGGATGTTCGGGCCTTCCCGAGACGCCCGTATGCCCCAAGCTATGGGCCGGATGTCCGGCTGGTGGAGCCGGCCTTGGTGCTCTCTCGGATAGGAGGGGCCGATGTCCGGCGAAGGGGCCGGATGTCCGTGACTTCGAGGAGGCCGGGATGTCCGGGCTACGCTGGTCCTTTCCAGATGCATTCGCGATGGAGGGCCCGGATTTCCGGCAAGGGCTGATGTCCGGGCTGGGGCGGATGTCCGGGGCTCAGAAGCCGTGACTCTTCTTCCTTCTCCTTCCCACGCCCTGCCGCACACTTGGCCTTGGTATTTGGGCTCTCCATGGTCTCCTTGGGGTGTACCTGAGTATGCACAAGGTCCGCGCTTGAAGTAGCAACCATGTCTCACACGAATGGAAAGGGGAAGCATTTAGGAATAGGTTCACCTTGAGTCGAATGGCGCATAGTCGAGGTCTCATCTTATGTATCCTTGGGGCTTGGAGAGTAGTCGGAGTGTACATGGGGATGAACATGGGATGCTCCGCATCATTCCCCCCCCCCCCTTGGGAAAGATCCGACCTCGGATCGTGATCCTCGTCACCATGGAAACGGTTGTCGTGGACGGACTTGTAGTTGGACGAAGTTGAAGGCATGGCCCAATCCAAGTATTCCAAGGTGTCACAGGAGTGGTATACATGCCAAAGGAGCAAACACAAACAACACTCGAAAATACAATGGTTAGCGCACACAAAGTGTCCATCATGTAAGAATGAGTCCGTGCGGTAAGATAGTTCGTGACAAAGCGCATGAAGCTTATCAAGATGATCAAGAATGGTATGCAAAGCGTTCATGGGAACAATGCAATCATTGTGCACACAATTGTGTTATGAGTATGAGCAATGCAACCACGGTGCAAAATGATGTCATAATGGGATGGTGCATCAAAAGCATGAACATAGCAATGGATGCTCAATATGTGAATGTCATCATGCAATTGATGGTAGGCAATATGATCACGATGTATGAATATGCCATCAAGAAAGATCACAACAAATTTGCTAAGAAAATGCACAAGCTCATATATCATGGATGACATGGGAATACAAGATGCAACAAGGCAATCATAATGTGTCAATCCATGCATAGGGTGCAAACTTGTGGTGAGAATGATATGTCCATCGAGCATGACATGTATGAGCACAATCAACAAATATGGAGGTGGTGGTGTACCAATGCTTGATGTCGTGGCATGAGTGGAATTCCAAAGATGCATCCAATAAGTGTGAGCGCTCCTCAATGTGAAGGTCCATAGAGCCAATCTCCAATGTTGCTCCTCCATCCAATAGATGTAACATGTTGACAACAAGAAAGAAACAACAACGAAAGAGTGACCCATCCAATATGCAAACTTGAGGATGGCTCAAAGGGAAGGAGGTCACCTTTAGGAGGTTCTGAAGGATGATGGAGTTGCACATCTTGTATGCCTTCACATAACCAAGTTGTCTCGTGATGTTACCGCCTTTGTGAATCCTTCAAAATGAAAAAGAACATGACAACGCTTTAAAAACAAATGAGGTTAGCTAAGTGCAAAACCTATCATTTGTGTGGTAAGATACCCAACAAGTGTATGCATCATGCTCATCATAAGAAAGTACAAGGGAGCATTTCATAGTATGGAGGCGATGATGCGAGAACAACCAAATACAATAGGCTCAAGTAAAACAAGCATGCATCACAAGTATAGTGTCCAAGTCTCCAAGATCAATAAGCATGGCAAGTTGGCACTCAATACAAGGTGATATGAGAGATGCAACTAATGGAGACACGAGGCAATGATCATGACAAATCAAGTGAGAGGCATGAGCATATATGTCATCAACCCAACAAAGCAAGTAATAGTGGAACATGGGTGATGCAACATAGCAAGCAATCATAACGATCAAGTCAAGCAAGCTAGTAGTGCGAAGATGCAACATACTAGAAGGAATCATGGCAAGCATGTCATGTGTGCAAATAGTGGGCATGGATAATTCACATGTCATAGCACAAGCATGAAAGCAAGATATGAGCAAAATATCATCAATGTATTGACGAGAGGCCACATGTAAATAGCAATAGGGTATTATGACTCTCCCAACACAACAAGCATCAATAGCATGGGGCACATGATAAACATGGCAATAGCAACAAGGATCTCCACCAAGCATGCAAGTACACATAGGGTCAATCATGGGTAGATGCAAGCAAGGGTCACAATTGCATGGCAAAGGCATAGAAGCAAGTATAACATGCAAAGTGAACACGGTAAAATGAGCATAAGGAGACAAATGGTATATAGCCCATAGCCGTGTGAGAGCCAAGTAGAAGAGATCTTGCGTAGTCCTTGTGCGAAGAGGAGCGGTGATAGGGATAGTCCACGGATCCCAAGTCATCGTTGCTCTCAAGAGCTCGTTTCACAACTCTTGGGATTGAGAAGTTGATTAGTATACATGAGTACCTACACAAAACAAAGACAAAGGAAAAATTGTGTGTGCATGGTATAATTACACATCATCCATCATGATGCGCACATGCATGTGTTTGTTAGCACAAAATAGCCAATGCTCAAATAAATGAGATGCGTGATATAGAAACATGTCATCCATCATGATAGGTTTGTTGTTATGCATGTCATAATGGAGACTCAAATTGTGTAATGCATCATGAGAAATATCTAGAGCATTGTTATTCATGGAATGCATATGGTGCACGCGATTATGGGAATCATGCAAAGTATGGAATGCATCAAGATCTCCTAATATGTACGAGGAAACTATGGGGGTCTCCTCCTGAGCATGAGTAGCAACATCACGTGGAGAATATTGACAACATCCAAAACAATGCATATTTGGAACAATGTGATCATGGCATGGCATAGTAGATGAATTGCACAAATCATGTAAAGGAAGCATGGCAATATCATCACATGAAAAACAAAGGCCAATGACCATCATCTCGTCATCTATGCCATAAGTGCAAATAGGATTGATCTTAATGGGGCATGCATAGTTACTATGTTGAGATTCAAATGATGTAATATGGGAGATCTCACTCATAGCATATGACAAGTTCAATGGGTTTTCAAACATGTAGTGACCAATAGAATTTTCACATGATATCCTATGGAGCATAGCATCACAACTAGGCAACTCAACATGCTCATCATCATATTCATCATAAATAGGTAAGTCAAGGCATGAAGAAGTCTCACTAGCATGAAGCATGGTAATAGGTGGGTCAACATCATGGGAGCAATCATTCGTGAGATAGTCCACTAGTGGGACAAGAGAAGCACCATCACCTATGTTACCTATGGAGCGTCGCTCATGTGTTGTAGGTGAGGTGTTGAAGACCAAGTCGTTGTCATCTTCATCTTGATGGAACCATGCGGGGGGTTCATCATTGTCCATCATGGCCATCGGTTTTCCCTTTGGAGGGGTGGACTCGTCGAGGGTAGGCATGTCGTCATGTAGGAGACCTAGCACCAAAGAAGGAAACACACTAGGAGTAGAGGTTAAGTCATTAGAAATCAAAGTGGCCTCACATGCCGTGTCAACTACCTCACTCACTAAGTGTTGTGGCTCACTCACTCTCTCATGGATGCTCTCACTCATATGGTTGGTGGAGTCACTCAAATGGCGCTTAGCCTCACATAGGATGTGTGGCATGCTCTCATGTGTGGGGCTAGTGGTGGTCACACTCGTCCTCTCACAGGAAATGCTCGCAATGTCACATATGGTGGAGTCACTCATGTAACTCATGTGGTGGTGGCTCTCCTCACATGACAAATGGGGCATCTCGACATATGTGGGTGTCGGAGAGATGTAGGTGCAAATGTCTCCATGCGCGGTCGCGTAGCTTCACTCGGAGTATGAGTCCAATGTGGGCGTCTTCTTCATGTTGTTGAAGAGGTTCGTGCTCGTTGCCGTGGTCGAAGGGGATGGCCCTTGCTCGACCTTCTTGTCACCGTTTTGGTGTTGGAGGCCCATATGATGTGGCACCTCGTAGCTCGTTTCCATGACCAAAGGGAGTTTCCCATGCTCGGCCATCTTCCTTGAGGGGCTTCCGAAGATGGAAGTGTCACCCTCGCTTTCGTGATGGTGATACGCCTTGGACTTGATGAAGTCGATGTGAGGCGTACGTGGGAAGTAGGCGAAGATGTCGTACGTCCAAAGGCGAAGATGCCTTGATAGCACTTGGCGAAGATGCCGAAGTGGTTGTTGTAGTCGTAGCGCCGTCTTGGTGGTAGTCGTCTCGCTGTCTTCTTTTGTGCTCATGAAGCATTGACTTGGCGTGAGGTAGGTCTTGTTGGGACTTGTGCACTTGCGCTTGTGCAGCATCTTCATGATGATGATGTCATTGTCGTGCTTGAGCTCGTAGTAGATGTCGTTAAATGCGTCGTCGTGCACATGATGCTTGGAGGTGACTTGCCCTTCATGACGATGTGGATCACGAACGTGATGGTGGTCGCCATGGAGATGTGGACGACTTGCGCTTGCATCGCTTGGGCGCTCCGAAGACTTGTGACTTGAATGTCGCCGCCTTGAAGATGATGAAGGGGAAGTAGACTTGAGCAAGGTTCTAATCTCCTGCACCCTTGCATCTTGCTCCTCTTTATGTGTGGCAAGCTTCTTGTCGATGTAGTCCCTTCTCCTTGCTTCAGAGTGACGAATGTCGATGGAGATGTTCTCGATGCGCTCTCGCAATCTTGATTGTGCGCCTTGCACTTGTCGTTGTAGATCAAAGATAGATGCTTTGGTGATGTAGTTGTTCACGCCGTCGTTGTTGTCGAGGACCGGAGATGAAATGCCTTGCCTATCCATCACAAAACTCGAGCAAATATGAGTGGGAGAAAGAGAGGAACTTATACCAAATGTACCTTGACCGATGTTGAAAATGGATCAATGATCACTCAATGTGTAACAAGGAAATAGCACAAGTGGTACCAATTCTTGTCGGTTTCTCACACCTACACAAGTAGGGCTTATGGTGAGGCTCGGTGAGGATAGTGGCACAAAAATTTAATGCAAAATGTTAGCAATAGTCAATAATGTTGAAAGAGATTCACAAATTCGCAAGCGAAACAAGTAGACCAAAAGCAATGAAAGGTACACGGAAACACACACACGGATAGATAAATGGGGTCGTGCAACCAAGGAATGAGCTCAAAATGTGGAATCCACCAAAACGCTCGTGTTGCACAACTCAAGAGAGACGCTAGCACGATTGCTCAATGGGCGGATACGACACTTGTGCACAACCTATAAGATGCAAAATGGATGAACTTTGTATCCCAAGTATGCTATGTATGTATGGTTCCCGGTGTTTCTCTCAAGATGATCCAAGATGATCGGATATGACAATCTTATATGCAATGTGGTATGATGCTACGGCACTTGCTTACAAGCTTCTTTGCTCTCTCTTTTTCTTTTGCTTAAAAGCTTATTCTTCTTTCTTTTCTTTTTTTTTGGTAAGGCCAATTTTGCACAATGCACAAACCAAGATAGCAATTGTGTATATGCGGGAACAAGCTTGTGACACACAATATGATACCAAGATATGTACCACGATGATATGGTATGTATGCTATGGGAAGTATGATCACCAATGTGCACAAGTAACGTTGCCGGCAATACTCAAATGGCTAGTCTCGATAGGCAAGTAACGCAAAATGGGCTAGGGGTTAACAATGCAATGAGAAGGGAATATACAAAGGAGGGATACCACGATACCAAGATGATATGGCGGTTAACGTCCTTGGCGATGATGAGTGTCGGTGTTCTTGATGTAGAAACCAAGATGATGGAGTCTCGTCCCTAAGTAGCCGAAACACCTTAGGAAACGGAAAAACCGCGAACTCAAAATCTCAAACGTCAAATGTCAAAATGGTGATAGCGGAAAGCGGTGGTGGTTTGCACTTGGCAATGCGGAAGTGAAATGATTGGCTATACACGTGTCGTAGTTGAAGTTGCCGTCCCTAAGTAGCGGAAACACCTTAGGAGACACAAGCCACAACTCAAACAAAATTGGGTTAAGTTGGGTTGGAAGTGTATGGTGGGTAAGCCTATCATGGAAGTGGTGGTGGTGGTTGAAGAAGAAGCAATCGTCCCTAAGTAGCCGAAACACCTTAGGAGACTCGAATCGCTACTCAAGCAACCACATATACAATGGGGAACAAAATTGGTTAGGTTGCGGAAGTCGGTGGTGGCTATGCGGATGATTTGATGGAAGGCCTAGGCAAACTTGCCAAATTTTGGAAAATTTGATGGAGTCAAATGGTTTTGGTAGTATTTTTGTGGGATGGGGGATGTCAATAGCTTCAAAACGAGCTAAAGAACGTCAAAATTAGACTCCGGATGAATTAGTTATGGCCGAAACGGTGAAACGGGGAGGCTGAAATCTACAGGGACCGGATGTCCGGGGGGTTTGGCCGGATATCCGGTGGCTGATGTCGAGGCCGTCGCCTTGAAATGCGCTCCAGGGCGGATGTCCGGGCTAATGGCCAGATGTTCGGGCAGGCGGATGTCCGCTGGTCGGGCGGATGTCCGCTCCCAATCCGAGGATGAACTCGAGGAACTCGATTTTGGGGGCGGAAATTGATGATTTCGGGGGCAAAATTGCGGAGATTTCGTGGATGGAAAGTGGGGAAACTTGGGGAGATGCTAGATCCACTTGAAACCAAGCAAATCCATGGATCAAAATCAAAAAAATCTCAACAAACTAACAAATCACAAAAAATTTTGGGGGCTATTTTTGGTGGGGATTTTCGGATTTAGGACGAAATCAACAAAATCAAGCTAGAAATCAAAGGGTAGGGGCTCCAAAAACGTGATCAACGTGGCTCATGATACCAAGATGATGTGGGGCGGAACCCTAGGGGCCGATCTTTCACATTTGGAGAGGATCCTACGGGGAAACACGAAGAACGCGCGGAAGAACACGAGGGAAATCACGGGGAAAAACACAAGAGAATCACTCAAACCAACAAGATTCGATTACACATGCGCTAGATCGATGAACACAAGGAGATACATGATACAAAGTCAACAAGGGACGATACAAGTGGCGGTAGTTCATCTCCGAGAGGAGGTCTTCAATCCACGAGGGATCTTCCCATAAAGGGGTCTTGAATCCATGGTGGATCTTCTCCGAAGAGGCCGCGGTCTCTCACGAGGAGGAGATCCGATATGGATGAGCGAAGCTCTATCTAACAATGAGCTAAATCAACGCTAACCCTAAAACGTAGGTGGAGGGGGAGTATATATAGTCTAAGGGGCGAAGGGGTACATGGGCCTCGGCCGAGATGCGCCAGCACGCAGTGAGGCGGAGGCCGGGCCGGATGTCCGGCGTCGGGCGGATGTCGATGCCTTCCGAGACGCCGGATGTCCGGGCTATGGGGCGGATGTCCGGCTGGTGGAGCCGGCCTCGGTGCTCCACTGGATAGGAGGGCGGATGTCCGGGCGAAGGGGCGGATGTCCGGACGTCGGGAGGAGCGGATGTCCGGCGATGGCCGGATGTCCGGGCTGCGCTGGTCCTTTCCGGATGCATTTGGTGATGGAGGGCCCAGATTTTTGGGCAAGGGGCCGGATGTCCGGCTGGGCGGATGTCCGGGCTCAGAAGTCATCGACTCTTCTTCCTTCTCCTTCCCTCGCTCCCGCGCACACTTGGCCTTGGTTCTTGGGCTCTCCATGGTCTCCTTGGGGTGTACCTGAGTATGCACAAGGTCCACGCTTGAAGTAGCAACCATGTCTCCTACGAATGGAAAGGGGAAGCATTTAGGAACAGGTTCACCTTGAGTCCAATGGCGCATAGTCGAGGTCTCATCTTATGTATCCTTGGGGCTTGGAGACTAGTCGGAGTGTACATGGGGATGAACCTGGGATGCTCCGCATCACTTCTCCTCGTGTGGCCGAAAGCGGTGGCGGGGGATATGGTATCTTGCGAGCTACCAAGGAAGATGGCGCAGGCGGCTAGCAAAGGAGCGGGGTAAATGGTAAATAGATTTATGGGAAAGAGAGAGGAGGAAGAAGAAGAGAGGAGAAAGAAGAGTGGAAGACGGGGAAGAAAGTGCATTAAATCTCAATTCTACTAGTACTACTACCAGGATATAGGCACCGTCCTTTGGAGTGTAAATATTTACACCGATGACATGTGGGTCTACCACAAGAGGGCCCATATGTCGCTTAATGGAGGACAGAGGTGCGTGAGGCGTATTCTTGAGCGTGCTCTATTGGCAAACATGATGGCAATATTGGGTAAGGCTGATTTAGTAACACCAACACGCTGGTTCAGCTTATTAATTACATGTCCCATCTGCTGCAGCGTGTATTGTCACTTCACTGCGAAGACTAGTTGAATAGATCTCTCTGACCGAAATGGGGAATAATGGATCGCGAGGACTTCCTTTCTACTGATATCCCTATGCCTCTCGCTCACTTCACTCATTTTGCTCCGTACCTAGTCACTTGTTGAAATCTGTTGAAAGACAAATACTCAGTATTTGGGAACAGGAGGAGGCTTTTACTCCGTACTATTTGGGAGCAGAGGGAGTATCACCATATGGAGGGAACAGAGGAAGCTTGAAATATGAACATGTCAATGGGAGGGAGTAACCCCATGCATGCATGCATGCATGCAACATGCAACACTCACACGTACTCCACATGGACGCACGCAACACTCACGCACCCATGCGACACACAACACATGACGCAACACGCACGCTCACGCTCAAGTGCTCAACCTACTCCCTACGTCCGTGAAAGACTATACATTTAGAGATTTACACATTGACCAGGGTATAGTTAACGCTCAAAAGTAGCAGACTTATGTGTGCATGCGACCATTGAGATAAGAAGATTAAATGAAGGCCGTTGCATGCTGTAATTAAGGATAGACATGTAGCCTATACCTACAACACAAGTTGGTGCATTAGTCAATCAATATCGATTTAGATTAAAGGCTAAATGCATTGGAAGTGTAGATGTACATCATATACTACTACATCATGTTTTATAGCCGATGTACACTCTTTGTTGGAAGACCGAGGGATGACACGTGCATGCACTCACGTACCACAGCGAGGCGGTTCGGGCGCAAGGGTTGGACTTGTGTCGGCGCTGCGTAAAGTTTTTGTTTAACTGATTTCTTTGCTCGCCAACCGATGTGTGGGACCCAAAAACCAGGTGACAATTTAACCAGTCAACAAAGTGCCACGTCGACTATGTGGCCGGTCAGTAGGGTGCAATACGGTGCTCTACGATGAACTAGTGATCGTATAATCAACGCAAAACTATATATAGTGACCGTAAAGAGCGTATTGTTACATACGTTGACCGCCAGTGTATTTTCTCGTTTCAAATTAAGCCATATTAATCGGAAAGGGCCTTGGATGGACTACTACTAGTACTAGTACTGCTTTGATGTGTCCCGTCAACTACCGAACGAGGAGAAGCTTGCTTACTATGCCTCTCCCTCGCCACGCACTTGTGATGGTTCGCAGGACGAGGAGAGGGTTTTGACTACAGCGCCCTCTCCCTCTCCCTCGCCCTCGCCCTCGCGGTGGACGTGCAGCAGTTCAATCGGTGTCAGACTGCCAGAGTTATATTGTACTGTAGTATCATCATTGTTGGACCTTCCGAAGAGGCGAAGAGCCAGGTGCAAGGTTCACACGAGTACGAACTGTTGAACCTCCCGAAGAGGCAAAGAGCCAAGAGCAACGTTTTATAGGAGTTGTCGTCCTAGTAGGAGTGTACTACAACTATAGCGAACGATGCTCTTTGTATGATGCCGCCATACGTCACGTATATCCAAAGGCTGTGCCACCTTTTTTCTCAAAGAGTGTGTTGGAGCCCGTGCAACAACCACACAAGTTGCACGTACACATAACACATTTACTAGTAATAAATTCTAAAGGACAAATGCCAATATGCCACACAAGTTCATCTCCAATTCATGTGATAATTTTGTGCACGACTAGTCTACATATATTCACAGCGCTACCATTCACAATTACCGTACTCCACTTACACGTTATAGATGGGCTACATGTCCTCCTCCAGGTTCCAGTCCCAGGTGTTCTTCATGGATGGCACGATCCATCGCGGTGGGCAATGGGAATCATTGTCGCAGCTTTCTAGTCCGGTTCCACACAATGGAGACTCATCCAAGCTGAAGCGGCATAAATCAGGGATATCGTGTCCCAGCATGTCGTTCATCCGGCGGTGCGCACTGAAGACACAACCATGCTTCATGAACGGCAAGCCTTCCGTGTCGTGCACGGAAGGTGGCATCCGCTTCACAATGGGGTAGCTGTCCCCGATGAAAAGCAAGTACTCTCCAAGAGTGTTCCTCGGCACCCACGTAGCATCACGGGGGTCGAACTCGGCGCCGTTCATCTGGTACACGCGGCATCCCAGATCTGGACACATGGTGATGTACATAGTCAAGGTCCATGCATAATAATGTTGTGCTCAAATATGTCGGTCACAAGAATGTCACAGCAAATAGTACTACTCCGTATAGAGGAGGTAAAATAACCGGCTTATTATATATAGCCACTCTTGGCTACATGGATGAGATAGTAAGACATGGAAAAACAAAAATGGTGGCAGCTAGTGGGTTCAAGTCTTCAAGGGCCTAGCTAGCTATACACGTCCTCCAAGGTAAAAAGTACTCCTACTAGTACTACTAAGTATACTACTAGTACAACAATGAAAGAGAAAGGCGAGAGGGTTAAAAACGGAATACCTGGGTAGATGGTGACGGTCCGATCGTGGTAGATTGTGTGACCATGTTGCACATCAGTGGTACCATGGGTAACGATTGCTAAGATAGTTGATCCCAATATGCCAAAGTCAGCTACAAGGTTCCAGGTTAGACCGAATCGCGGATGCAAATGCACATCCAGGATCGGCGATCTTATTTTGATCGGGGGATGACCGGTCCCTGCAAAATAATGGAGTACCGTTAGGGATGCAAATGATGGTTTGTGCATTCCGTTTGTAATCTCCCGTACTGTAGGATGGCAACCAGATGAAACAAGTCCCCTGGCTTGTCACCGCGAAGATGCGGCCTAGATGGCGCACGGCGTCTTCGAACATGTAGGGGTACAAATCTGCCGCCGCCAACATGCGCCAGCCTCTGCCGTTACTGCCTCTTGCATTGATGGCAATCCTTATGTCAAACACCGCGATGAGATAGTAATCGTCATAGCCGCGTCGCTTTGTGGGCGGGTCCGCAATTGCTATCTTCTTCAATCTCATGTAGGGATCATCATACGTATTCAAGCCCAGCCAGTCCGGAAGGCCGATCCCAATGGTGGAGAAGGGGTCTACCGAAACGGCCGCCTTCTTTGTGGATGTTGTGCAAAATGATGGTGGTATCCGGCCGGAGGTATGCAAGCCAATCTTCGTTGGCACCGACCCAGACCTATATATAAGACGGTGGGTAGCGGAGAAATTACGGGATGGAAATGGAATAACTAAGTACTACATGATCAAACTCCATTACTGACCTGCTCATCGGACAAAATCCGACTACCTCTCAACGTCGGCAACTCTAGCGGAGTCAACGTGCAACCATGGCCAGGGAGCGGTGGACTGTTCGAAGGATTGTCCCATAGAAGAACCTTCTCCTCGAGGACGCATGGAAGACCAACAAGCATGGCCTTTTCCCAAGCTTGTTTAAGCAGCGTCTTGAAAAAGTTGGTGCAGGAAGCACCGAGTCTTGCGGCGGTGAGGACGTCGGAGCGGCGTGCGATTTCTCCCAGAGGATCGTCGTCCAAGGTCTCCCAGCCTCGACGAGGAGGAGAACCGCCTGGCGAATCCATGGTAGCAGCGACGAACTTCCTTCTCTTCGGGGGGAGGGGAACTGGCGAGGAGGAGATAAGAGCGTAGTAACCGCAGGGCCTCGTCCCTTCCAACTGTAGATCGTTCCTCAGCGAAGGGGTGAGGCTATTATTTACTACTAAGTACTAGGATTATGGAATGTTATGGGATTGCATTATACTGTAAATAATAGCACTAGTAAGAAATTTTTGGCACTAGGTAGTAGTTTTTGGCATGGATTAAGAAATTTTGGGTATGTTTTTGCCATTTTTGTACACGCCAACTAGTGTCAAAAACGTCTTACATTATGTGATGGAGGAGTACGATTGCATCGTCTTTGTAAAGATTAGTACTACTTTTCTCAACTAGTAGTGCGATGTACTGTACTTCTAGTCTAGTCTACTAGTAGTATAGTGCACCAGTTTTGAACTCTTGAATCTCAGGGCCAAGGAGCTACAGTTGGAAGTGGAGGGTACTACTGTTCTCTAGAACCATCGCTATACTATCAATGCAGGGGAAGTACACCTACATAGTGGCCTAGTGGGTACTCTCGGTGCTCTATTCAGCCGCTCCTCTCATGTAGCTGGCCTACTCGGCCCGCTCCTCTCACGCACACACTAGCGCATTTATCGTGATGGTTACTGGGCAGAACATTTGAGTTTTTGATACAAATGAGACTAGGCTTTACTGCTTCCATTTGTGGAGGTGTAATGGATCTCGTCGAACTTTGTTAGTAGTTCCTTCTTTATGAATGAGATGAAGCAAAGCTTTTGCCTCTCTGTTTCAAAAAAAAACACGTCAAGAGGAATTTCTTTTATAGTAGAGCCGATAATGGAGTGAAGTCCATGCGTGCAACGCCACAAGCTACAGAGTAGTAGTAGAGCACTTTACATATAGTCATATTGCACAGTTCCCAATGCCCCGCCAGGCTTTTTCGGCTCCTCGGGCTTAATTGGGAGGCGCTAGTTTAAATATGCTACTAGATGATGAGGAAGCTGCAAGCGAGGTGCGGCTAGAGGCGAAACCTTGAGCCATGGGATCTTTGGGAAGGAAAACCCGTTCATGTGGCTAGGCTGTCCAAAGTGCACCCAGTTGTGGGGCGCATGTCAGTCCGCTTGACTTCAAAACTCAAACTACCGTGTAAAATATTGGCTCATGGCGAAGTGTAGTAGTACTATTTTTTTTAAAAGGCCCTTGTGCGTTCGGTCGGGATCGAACCCACAAAACGAGGTATACACTCCCGCGACCACTAGTAGTACTCGTTGGAGTACAACGCAACCTAGAATCGCCTTTTGTCGCTAGTAGTACGTACATTGTTCCTTACAAGAAACCCCTAATAATGCAAGAAACCACTAAAATGCCAAGAAACTACTACCACTTGCATACGTGGCAGACTTAAGATAAGACTACCTTATCAACCATTGTACATGCTCTTACCAACAAAAATCCTCGAGTGACCTCCTACCTCCGGCCCGTCCACCTAGTCATCCTCGGCCATGGGACGCGCCTACCACCGCCGGCAGAAGGCGGGGTCAAAACCGCCGGCGGTGCGGAGCCCATGTTGCGGCCGCCCGGATGCTAGCTCTGTCCGGCCGCATGACCGCTAGCTAGCTAAGATAGCTCGTCCGGCTGCTTATGCGCAAGGTTTGCTAGCTAGATTGGCACGGCAGCGCGACGGCTTGCTCGTGCGCGCTGCACTAAGGCCAGCCATCTGGATCGAGCGAAGGCCAGCGTGGCGGCTTGCTCGCTAGTGGGTCACGCTCGGGCCAGCCTGCCAACCCATGCGGAGGCGGCCAAGAAGCGTCTGCCCGTCCGTGAGCGGCGGCCAACTCGCTCATCACCGGGCGCCACCGAAGAACACGATCGATCTTGTTTGAAGTAAGATTCAGGAAAAATAATGGTTTGAGGGGGAATAACAGGATAGAAGGTCAGATGTGGGTTCCTCGTGTCAACCGTCAAACAAAATGTGTTGGTTTAAGCTGCCTCGTCAGCACGGACGTGTGCGCTAACCCAGTCATAAATGGGTTTAAACGAACCTAATCGATAGGAGTACTAGGTAGTAGTTTTGGCGTGGATTATGAAATTTTGGGTATACTTTTGCTATTTTTTGTACAATAGATTCTTCCTAGGGCTGGTTGAAAGTGGTAGTTTTTGTTAAATACTCTACATATTGTAAGTAGGAGTGAAAGTTAAGCTTTGGAAGCCAATAAGCAAGGCTAGTTACATAGTGCATATGTGTAAATGATTGAAAGTAAATATCAACCATGAGTGACTAATATCTTGATGGAAAACTCGAAACTATGGAATACTAGGAAAAAAATGCATGGTTGGAAATACTAGCAATGTTCATGTCCATTGCAACGAATCATAAATAGAATAATACTTATTCACAAACTTGGTACAAAACACCCTAATTTTGATATACATATGTCACTAGAGATATATTATGTTCCAATTAGAATATATTCCTTGGGCTGTTTTGGTGAGGTCAGGGAGGGATGTGGTTGGTTTTAAGATAATAATTATGGGTTTTTCTGCAAATTGGTAGACAAGTGGGATGTTGGTGAGAAAAGGCAACAACTTACCTCACAATTGTTAGATGTAGATCTAATGGTCAGAAACGACGGATGGCAGACACCCAAAGATCACCAACTTAGTCTTGTGTATGAGTACCGGCCAAGATCCGTGCATTGCACGGAACATCAAGATGCATTTTTTATAAAACACTTGTTGTGATTGACCCTTGCGGGAGTAATCCCATGTGTAAAAACTAATGATATCTCGAGAAATATGAGATAAGGTGAAGACGAGTGGGGTGTGGTGGTGGTTGGTGGCCTGATGGCGGAGGCATGGGGATTGACGCCGGCAGCGGCCACCGAGGCCAATTTGTCCGAGGCTTCCTTTCATAATTGCTCAACAATGAGGTTTGTTGGAGATAAGGATGAACGAGGGAAGGCCTTGTCTACAAATGTGGAGAGGGTGCGGTATCTTTTAGTTTAATTTCCATCCGTCGAGATATAGATCGGATGGTCTATATTGCAAGATGGCACACGTACCATCATCACCAACTCGGTTTTTTATAAGAGAAGAAATATAAGTATGGAGATACAAACGTATTATCGACACTTGCTTCCGTAAACTAGCATCTACATTCTGTTCAATGCCTCGGCATGTGGGGCCTTAGCACAATGACTTCTCGACTGTGTAAAACAAAGATTTTCCCGTCACGACAAGGAGGGGGGTGACGGCGACGCCGCTTTTTGGCTTGCTCTAGTCCTAGTAGTCATACTAGGTGGTCTAAGCACGTAGATTTTTTTTCACGTCCGTGTTCGCCAGATCTTGCCATGACTGTTGATGAATAGACGGTAAGTTATTCACGGGAAACCCTTGTCGGCGTGTTTGCGAGAGAGAGAGAGACAGTGTGCGTGTGTGATATGTTAGAGACCCGAGGCAATGATAACAGATTCTTTGTGTCTATGTGTGTGGAGGATAGAGAGAGACATGTACATGGGGCTTTGTGTTGTGTAACGTGGAGACACATATACATAATTAGAGAGTGAGTGTGTGAGATACACATGCGGACATGGGGAGAGATGAGGATCCGGATAAATGGGTGTTTGTGCGTGGTTCTGTGTGTGTTTGTGCAGCGTTTGTGTGTGACAGGAGAGAGTGTATGTGGAGTAGAGAGACCACCGATGATGTAAACCTAGTATAAGGGAAGGGGAATGGTGTGACATGTGTAGTAGCGAGATAGCACAAAGGGCGGGGAGCAGACTATTTAGAAGAGACATCGTGTGTGTGTGTGGGAGCGGGGTGTGAGAGCGAGAGAAAGAGAGAGCTAGCGACGGAGAGAGAGAGAGAGAGAGAGAGAGAGAGAGGAAGAGAGGGGGCGAGAGGGGTCGTTTGTGTCCATAAATGGCATATAGATAGGGAGACAATGTTGATGTTGTCCGAAATTGTCCTATGAACGGAGACGCAAGGGAAGCGAGTCATCGTGTGTGTGATAGGGACTTCATGAGAGATCTAGAATAGATGGTGTAGAGAACAATGTGCGAAATCGAGAACGATTATACATTAGGGAGCTATGCAAAGAGTCATGACATATATGTATACAGGGAAGGAGCTGGGGCGGGTCCGCATGTGGGAGAGATAGAAAGAGGAGAGTGGTGCACAAGGAGACAAAGTGTGCTTGTCTGCAGTGGGGGTGGTGTGTGAGGTGAGTGCGCGAGAACCACATAACTAGGGAGATAGACGTTTGGGGGCAACTTTTTGTGTGTATGGGAAATATACACTCTACATAGTGCGTGTGCTTGGGTAAGAGAGATGGCGGGAGACCTAGAGAGTGAGGGAAGAGATGTGTGCATGCCCGAGAGACAAAGTGATAGAGACCTATGTTGGGGTCCGGACTTTACAAGAGAGAGGGGTGTTAATGTGCTCATGTGTTGGTGTTTGGGGGAGAGGACGACTTCACTATGTGTGTGCGTGTGTGTGTGGTGGTGGTGGGGGGGGGAGGGTTGACTTCAGATAGACAGTGAGGTGTCTATATTTGAGGGACTTCAGCGTAATTGAGATATTGTGCACTCATGGTTGATCAATTTGTTTCACAGTTTGTACTATGAGATAACGATACTTTTGAACATGCGTGATATACCTTGATGTACTAGAATTACAAACCTAAGATTGGAATTTTGGAATTGACTCCATCATTAGCTTTTGTAATTCATTTAAACGGAGGTACATTTTTTAAGCCGGGATTTCGTGATTTCAAATTCATATATCAAACCTAGAGATATACACATACGGGCATGTTCAAACTTTATAATCATTCACTTTATTCATACACATACACATTTTTGTTTTTGTCATCATATTTAGGATAAACACCTTTGGAATTTCATTTGAATCGGACCGTATGATAGTATTTGCTTGTAGTAGCTCAATGATCCATATTTGAATTGAATGGACAATCTAAGTTTCGAGTTGGAGACATTGATTTTCAAAACGTGCACATTTTTTTTTATGCAAAACAAACAAATTGTCGGCCATGATATCATAGTCGGCCGTCACGAGAGCAGAATACTTATAATTTTAGGCGCCAAAAGCTTTCAAACTTCCCGCTCACATCGAAATATCACGCTACCAAAGTTTAGCCTGCGATATTCCTGTTTTACCCTCGCCACATGAACGGAAAAGGGCTGCTTCGCTAACTCCATTGTTTTCCCTCTTGCCCCCAACATTCTTCCCAGCCCCTCCTTCCGCTCCCCGACCCCCAACCACAGCAAGTCAGCCGAATCTAGTCCTCCGCCACGTTGTTGACCTCACACCCCGCCGGGTCTACCTTCCGCACCTTGGAAGCCCCAACTGCCAACTCACCACTTCACCGGAGCCGCTTCAGCAACTGGCTTGTCCACCGCTCCAGATCTCCTTCACCGCCATCATGGTCCACCGCACCGGATCTGCTTAACCGGCGCCCTCGTCCACCACAGCGTAGGCCCTTCACTGACTCCCTCGTCTGCCCCTTCACTGGCCCTTCATACAAGCCCTCGTCATGACAACAGATTCGCCTCACTGAAAGCCTTTGTACAACGCGCCCGGCCAAGCCTTCGTCCACTACATCGGACCCGCTTCCACGGACGCCATATTCAACTCCACCGCCCCGCTTTTACCGACGCCGCAGCCTCATCAGGTTATTTCGATTTGTACTCCTTCGGTTTTTCTCTTTATCATGCAACTGTTCACTTACCATAGATGAGCTTTCTTGTATGTCGATAGGTGCCGCAACCATAGCACTGGAGCCGCTTCAGCGACGGCGACAGCCAGCCCAAACTCAACCGCAACACGAGCACCATCGGCGATCCTTAGCTATCAAGTATGACAACGATACCCATACGCCGCCGAGAACCAGGTACTATTATCCAACGGGCGCGCTTACGTTCACTTTCCTAGCATAAGCACCGCACCTTTGAATTTCTTGAGGGCATCATTCAGTTTTTCATGAGACGCGTTATTCTCGCTTGCACTTCTAGGGCCATACTTACGGCAAGTGAACATGTTACATGTGCTAAATTACATACCGGTGCACATATAGTTAATATGCTTTAGTTTTGTTACGATACCACCTGTTGGTTCCATCAGATCGCTTAATGTTCTCTATGCTTAATTACACATCAGCAAACTAGCATGTGGTTCCGCTGCTTTTTGTTTGTTTTACCCTACATTTTCTGATGCTAGCTATTACATCACTGCTCTGAGCCTCTATTCATTACTTGTTTGTGTGTTCTTGATCTTCCCAAGTTGCATGACTAATTTGATGCTTCTATTAATTATGGAGCTGCCAACCCCATCAAGCAAAATATTTGTTCTTTTGGGGCTGGCACCTCGAACAAGCATAAAAATAGAGGGAAGCAGATATATTGTCGTGTATGCACACACCCTTCTTTCATTAGTTTAGATGAACCATTGATGATCAATTCGGACCGGTGCATGTGATTAAAATTAGTTTTACCTAAATAGATGGTGCGAATAAACTACGATAACTAGATTTGCAACCACGGGATCTTGTGATATCTTCAAAGAACATTGCAACAACAGCTAGGCTTCACAGCAACATATGGTATGCCAGTGTGTTTTAGTACATGTGAAATGTAATGCGAGTGGGCTGCTTTCTTGGCTTGTGCCCTCAACGTGTAATCGTACCGAATTATAAATAGTTCAGTTGTCTACTTTGCTGTATTTCTTGATTCGAATGCATGTTCGTTGTTACGCTATACCTGAGTTGGCCAATATGTCAGCACTGCCTGCTGTACTAATGTAAAGAAATGCATGCCTATTTCATTTGAGTCCTTAACTTTTCCTCTCAACTTCATCACAAGACTGTCTTCGTAGTTTATATGAGGCCACACCTTGTTAAGTGCTTTCTAAGATTATTTCAAGCTTAGATGCCTTGGCAACTTAAATATAGCGGTTGTACACTCCCTTTCAACTAGGGATGTCAATCGGGTCCCGTTTAATCCTGATTAAAGTCCACTAGTGGTATGATAGTTCAAAAGAGTTTTTGTTTTTTGAGGAAAATGAACTAGGGAGGTAGCAAAAAATAACTAGATGGGACTGGCGGATTTCGTTTATTTGCCACTTACATCCCTAGTTTCGTCTTACCATTTTAATTTCTTTTCAGCTGATGCTGCTTCAAACCATTTAAATATAGTTTGCCATGCTCGGCAATAATTCGTCCGTCGTTTACCATGTAAGCTTACTACCTGGATCATACGATAACTATCTCTTACTTATGTCCAGTGGAAACCTTTCAGGATGCCGTTCACACTAGGACACAATGTACAACCCTAGAATCTATTTGTGGAAGCAGTGCGCCATCCATGTTACCAGATGGTAGCAGTTCAAAGGCAACACCGCCGGAGAGCAGTCTGAGCATAGATATTATAGTGCTTGAGGCTCTACTAGAGGCAGAAAGAGATGGTGTGGCTTCCATGAATGAGGTAATCTTTATCTTGAGGCTAGAAATTACGGAATTAGCGGCACACATTATGCAAGAAACCCAAGAATTGGAGGAAGTAAGAATGTTGCATTTGAAGACAAAGGAGGTCCTGCTGTTTCTGTTATCTGAAGCCAAAGGTAATCCCGGTTCTTCTTTAGATACTAGTTGAAATTGTCATTAGATTATTGTACTTGCATGTTGTGTCATGTCTCTGAATGGATTATGTTGCAAGACACCTATGTTGTCCATGTGTTGTAATGATCCGAATTTTTTAGGCGAGGCAATCCTCAGTACTTGTATGATTGACATAAGGTGAACTGTTTTTCATGTGAGCATATTGTATTGGATGAAATAACTGTTTGAATCAGAGTGTATCCAACCTACTGAATTCGAAGATCACAGCATTTCTAAATCATAATCATATATAAAGGTGGAATAAATCTTTGTTGTGGTTTGGAAGAAATAAATAACAAAACATATAATAATATGTGGATATTCGTAATCGAATACAAATTGGATTTGAATTTAGTTTGCATGGTCCCAGGGCAAACGTGAATGCTAATTCTCCCAAGTTTTGAATGAAGTGGGTAAACACCCACTATAATTTGTGGGCTGCCCGAAGCAAGTGTTTGCGAGATGGAAATTACTGTCTACCCCTGACACTTGACATCCTTATCGACCGGATTTACACTGCTGTCGATAGGGGTTGACTAGTAACTTCAATCAGACATGACACGACGGCCTCTGAGCCCATTCAGACACGGTGGGCGCCAAACGTGGGCGACAAAACACATTTGACTCAAGCTCGTCCGAAAGACATGTGTCTCTTCCTCCATTTCCCCATTCATACACAGTGGGCGGCAAAACAAACTCTCCTCGTTCGAAATCGATGTAGGCTAATATTTTAAATAGGGCGTATGTGTAACTTCCATCGACGTGACACAACCGCCCTACCTGTCAGCCCCGTTCATACACCATAGGCGCCAACCGTGGGTAAAACACCCTCTCCTCGCCCAAATAGTTACCGCAAATATTTGGGAGATGCGAGATTACCGTCCTATCCCCAAGCTGACGCGATGTCCGAAATTTTAAGCGGGGATAAGTTCAGAATTTTCCCCATTTCATAGAAGCGCGTCCCAAAGTTTCCCATTCATACACCGTCGGCGGCACGACAACCTCCGATCATGCCGGCCAGCCTCCGTCCGCCACCCCATCCTCCACCTTGCCGGAGCCGCTACCCCTACCCTTTGTCCCATCGCAAGAGATGGACGTCTCTCATCCACGGCGCTGGACCAGATCCTTTCATCGCCTCCTCTCGCTTCATCGGCGCCGTCGTCCACCTTGCCGTTGCCGCTCCTACGACCGCCTCGTCCACGGCAACAAGATATATCCCCCGACCCAGCCGTCTGCCGTCTAAAGACTTCTTCCCCGCCGCCGACAGCCATCGCACCCACAGCACCCTCAACGCGCCAAGATAGGCCTACACGTGCCGCAAGAGAGATGGTACTCTTCCATATGTGCTTAAGTTATTGATCTCACCCGAAAATAGATCGTAATTTGGTTCCTGTACTTGTCTTGGCCGTACCAAATCGTAGTGGCTAGTTGAAAGCAAACATTGGTTGCGAAGTAGCTTTGTCCGGTTTGCACCTTCAGATCCGCCATGGCACGGGCACTATACTTGTAAAGCTTATGGTTTCCCCCCTTTATATTCACTACCATCATCGTAGGTGCTTCGTGTCGTGCTAGCACTGCTCCTCAAGACCTCAACCCAAAGCTTACGTGTTGAAATACGAATCTGATATGATGCTCATATCACTAAAAGAGAGAACGTTTAATTGGTCACCTAATGTTCCTATATTCGTTTCGAAAAGCATGTGCGCCACCCACTGGTCCGGCTAGTTCCACTTTCCTTATTTTTCTCTTGATGCTTAGGGTTTTCCCCTTTTATCTACTCTACTATGATCTGCGTAGGTGCTTTACGTCAGTACTAGCATTACTCCACCCTTCAAGCTAAACAACACAACACTCGTAATTCAAAGCTTAGTTGTTCAAATATGATTGTGATATGATACCGATATTAGTTAACCGACACATTTAATTGGTTAGCTAAAGGTCCCACTTGAGTTTCCAAATGCATGTCGCGACATATAGAGAGACAGCATAATTGCATTTCTTTGTCACTTGTTGACCGTACTTTCTTGTCCATACCAAATCTTAGTTGTTATTCAAAGCAAACATCGGTTGCTAACTACCCTTTGCGCGGTTTGCAGCTTTAGATCTGCCATCTAACTGCCACGATCAACACTGTACTCATCATGCTTATGTTTCCCCATTTTATGATGACCACAATCAGCTACGTGGTTCGTGTCATAATAGCACTGCTCCACCCATCGAGCTAAACAAGCTTAGTTGTACAAATTCATATCTGATATTATTGCTCATATTAGTAAAACTGAGAGATGTTTAATTGGTGAGCTAAATGTTCCTACTTTAGTTTCGAAATGCATGTGAGCCACATATGGAGATACCGGAAAGAATAGTATTTCTCTATGCGCTCTGGTTCAT
Source organism: Aegilops bicornis (assembly GCA_021605145.1). Lineage (NCBI taxonomy): Eukaryota > Viridiplantae > Streptophyta > Magnoliopsida > Poales > Poaceae > Aegilops > Aegilops bicornis. The sequence continues at coordinate 233,636 of JAHIAL010000089.1, forward strand.
CATGGGTGGCCAACCGACATTGTATTGAAAGACTTGTAATATCTTCAATCTGCTTGCTCTTCTGCTCTTCTTTAAGATGATACTCTTCTCTTCCGATTATTGATCAGTCGAGTTGTTCTCCTTAGTATATTTTTGAATCACAGTCAGGTCGACTTTTTCTTCTTTACTATATGTTGAAGCTATCATCTGCGAAGTGTCAACACTTCTGGAGCTCTCATATTTTGAGTAGTAGGCCACATTATATTAATGCACACAACAAATTACAGCATGCATGTCATCTTTTAAAAGAATTGCAGAGATAGCACAAAGGGGTTTCTGAGGGAGGCGTATTGGATTAGTATCACTTCTGCATTACAAAGAAGATCTCACTTGTTTTATGTTTTCATGCATGTCGATATTGAACATTATCAAAATGAATATGAGAATGGGCGACGAGAGGAATATTATGAACGATCCACCGCTAACAAACTTGGCATGGTGGAGGATGGCCTATCCTATTCACCCATCAAGGTGCTAGCTCTAACTTTGCAAATTAGTATTGGTCACAAATATTTTGCATATTACCTCTTGCATTAATTCTACTTTGTTACACCATCTGATTAGTTTAAGAATCATATATGATTATATGCCATACCTATCCATTTTTTGTACCTATTCCATGTGTCGTCACACTATGTTTTTTCCAGTCAAATGTTGTTCTTTCGTAATAGATGTCCAAAAGGAAGAGGGTGAGTGCAGATCCTCAAGGAGTACAAACTAGGTATTTGGAAAAGGTAGTGATACCTGTTAAATCAGATAGATCAGCAGCCACAGAAAACACAAGCCCAACTATACCACACTTTACCCCTACACCAGTGGCCAAACCCCTATTAGAACTGCTGGGAGCCCAAACAGTCAGTACTTTCTATGATATCAATTCAAAATTTGAACTCCTAAATTTCTGCTTGTGCCTTACCTTGTCTCTTGTATGAAAACTAATTTCAGATGAATCTCCTTGCTCAAAGGATCATATGATCTCAAAACAATAATGGGCTCTGCATTGCTCTTGTCAAGACTCTCCTTTTGCCTTGTAACGTTGTACTTAATTAATTGCTATTTGATTATGTATCATCGCTTGCACCTAAGCTTCATTATCCTCTGCTTCTTCCAATATTATTTGATCTATATTTACTCTTTGCAAAATGTAGAATAATGGCAACGCTTATAAAGAATTTTCTTTGGGGAATTTATTGAATTATCCTTCCATGAACATGGAGAAGGGCTTTGTCCAGCCCGTGTTAACATGTAATGTAAGTTCATCCTTCTCAAGCCTTCAAACTTTGTTCTAGTATAGATTTGGATAGGCATCATTTCCTCCACTTCTGTTTGCTTTGCTGTTTACATCCGATTGGATGTTTGCAGCAACTACCAGTTTCAAATTGTAGTTGTAAAAACATGTTCCTTATGCAGAACAGATCCATTTATTTGCCTACATAATTGTGAAACCTGTTACGTGTCTCCTTGTTTCTCTTTCAGAGTCGTATCTCTTACTCAAGGCAGAACTTTAGGGAAGATAGTGAGCCAAACCATCTTGAGGACAGCGAGATGACCCCAAGTGTCGGGGAAGCTGATCGTGACCCACGGACACCTATGGGACGGGGTCCCTTGTGGTTCGGTGGGGGGCGGAGAATGCACGAAGAGCAGATCGAGGCGATGCACACGAGCAGATTTACCTAGCTTGAGCTCTCCCGAGAGATAACACTCCTCTGCTGCTTGTCGATTGATTGTGTTCTTGCTAGGGAGCGATGAGAGCTACAAAACCTAGCTCGAAAGTCCTGTGGCTTCGTGCGAGCTGAAGCTTAACGAGCCGGCTCGAACCTGAACTCCGAACCCCTTCTACGCTGCGCATGGGCCTCCTTTTATAGGCTCAAGGGTCTCCGACAGTGCCAACGTAGATGAGGGTACAAATGGAAAAAACAGTAGTTGGTACACCTACTTGTACAGTGTACAGTGTATCATACCTAACCCTGATGGCAGGGGACAAGGGTAAACCTTGGGCGGCCTTCCCGGCAAGCTCCTCTTACCGGGGCCTTGTTCCCTTGACCTTGAACACTTTGTTCTTGAATGGCTCCAACGGGGCCATAGAGAGCCTTTGGCGATCTCACAGCAAACCTTGCCGCGAGTGCTACAAATGCCCGTGGCACGAAGTTCGGGATACTAGGGTACCCCTACTCTAGAACACCGGCAGAGCCCCTGCCTGGGCCACACACGGTGCCGAGCGCTGTTGGGCGAGCCCAAAAGCAGTCTGCGAACGCAGCGGCTCAAATCACGCCGTTACTTCCCCGGACTCCACCACGTCCCTCACAGGCAGCCTGGCGTCCCGAGCGCGCGTCGTGGGAGAGATCGTGGGCGAGATCGTGGGGAAGTCCTTTATCGGAAAGAGGCGAAGCGTCGCCCCTCCCTCTTTATAAGCGTAGGAGAAGCAGGGGGTATTCTGTTCCCTCGCCATTTGCTTGTGATCTTGAAAACCACCATTGCTCCTTCCTCGCTTCCCAAGACAGAAAAGAACAACGCCCGCCCTTCGTCGCCGCCGTCTCCACCAACACCGTCGGTCATTTCCACCGCCTCCGCCATGGCTCAAGACCGGCTAAGGGAAGGGCGGAATCAGAGGCGCAGCGGCTCGCATGGCGCTGCGCATGAGCGGGCCTCTTCGACCCTTTCGACGCAAAGGCGTTGCGAGGAGTACTACCTCTTCTCGTCGACGGAGACGCAGGCGCACCAGCACAAGGGTGATCTCCGCCACGCATCTCGAGAAGGTCTCTGTCGGGTATCCCTTCTTCGCTTTTCTTCAATCAAGGGCTCTGCCCGCCTTTTTCCGAATTCTTTTGCGACATCATGAACACATATGGCCTCCACCTCCTCGACTTCACCCCCAACGCCGTCCTCACCATGGCGGTTTTCGCACACCTTTGCGAGAACTTTGTCGGAGTCCACCCAAATGTCGCCCTCTTCCGTCACTTCTTCATGCCCCAGCACGAGAGAGGAGAGCCGCTGTCGGAGGGATAGCTTGGGTCTCTAGGATCGGCAAGAAAGAAGCTTACTTGGAAGGGAGTTCCGTAGCAAGTGGGGACGAGTGGAGAGGCAATGGTGCTGGATCGTTGAGGAGAACCCATGACCCTTCCTTTGCTGTCATGAAACCCCAATAGTGCGGCAACGATTGGAGTAACTTGGCGCCAGAGGATGCGAGGCTGCAGATTGCCGTGACCGGATCTTGCGCCTTAGGCTTGCCGGACTAACCATAGGCGCAGCTTGGCGCAGACTTCACGCCGCATTGCTCCCTTGCAGGAGAGGGGGAGACCTGCTTGGGAATTCCAAAATGCGGCAGACATCATGAGGCTGCGCCCGGGCCTTAACTGGAACTTCACAGTCTTGGAGTTGACGGCGATGCTGCAGGAGCTATTCAAGCATGACCCTGAGCACCCCGAGTGGTTTAGGTTGCCGGAAGGAGTCGTCCCCTTGTGCAACAACTCGTCGCTTGACCGCATCCAGCGCCATGATGCCCGTTGTGTGACTCTCATGGGATCGTTCCAACTGGCAAGAGCTCCTCCGGCGACATCGTCACGACAGTTCTTCGACAACTTGGAAGAAGTCGCGATTCGATGCCGGCGAGAAGAAGTGGCTCACCCGCGACACCACCGACCAAGAGATGGCGGCGCATTGCCACAAGATTGGAGGAGGCGGCAGCAGCTGCTGCCGCTGGGTCTTCGGGTTTACGGTGGAGGAGGCGAGAGGCAGCCGAGGCGGGCGAGCCTTGCCGACCGAGAAGAGCTTGCGGCGAGGAGGAGCAGGCCGAGCCCGAGTCGAGCCCAGCCGAGCCAATCGAGGACGCCTGGCCGTCCTCCAAAGCAGCTTGCAAGAACGGAGCCCGGCCCCATAAGGAGGCGTCTTCGAGGGCCGGAGACGAGTCAAGAGGCAGCGGGCAGGCGAACAGCCGCAGCGCCGTGCGACAAGCTCTATCGCGGCAAGTACGGTTGCCACGGGAGCGTCCCACTCTGCTGCGACAACTGAGGCGGGATCCTCCCAGGCCACCGCTGCCACTCCCGCCAAGCCATCAAGGGAACCGACTCCCCCGCCTCTTCGCACCGGAGGCGAGCCGAGTTTGACCTCTCAGCCAGCTCCGACGAGGAGGAAGAAGAAGAGTAAGTTTCCATGCTAAACTTGTATTTCTTCAATTTCATTGCTTCATCTTGACTCGACTTGCTTCATTCTGAACCCTTTCTTTTTCAGGACGCTGGCTCAGAGAGCGTCCAAAAGAACCAAGACTCCGGTGGTTGTCGTCGAGGACGATCCCACCGAGACAGCAGAGGAAGCGCCCGAGACCACCTTGCCGGATCCGGCAACCCTTCAACAGAGCAGCCCCCAGCACAGCCCCCAGCGTAAGTGTTTGGATTATCTCTTACGGTTCGGTGTGCTTGGGTGCTCCTTCTTCTTGATATCTGACTTGTTGATTTGTGTAGGAGCAGAGCAGCCTCATCGGGGAGGTCCCGGAAGTCACTCCGAAGTCACCTTGCCTTCAACTCGCCGCCAAGGGAGAAATCTCCACCAAGGGAGCATTCTCCGGCAAGGGAGGCCTCTCCGGCAAGGGGAGCTTTTTCCGACAAGGGGCACGCCAAGACCCTCCGGTGGTGGAGACCCATGACAACAGATCCTATTGCAGGTAATCTTCTTGACTGAAAATTTCCCTTAGGTTCTTTTCTCTTTTGTTCTTCTCTTGAGCAGTTGCTTGACTTGTTGTTTCTTTTCTTTCTTCTCGATCTTCAGATCCGGCTCACGGAGAGCCGATGGAGATCGAGGTCGCTGGCGAGGAGGACGCCAAGGCAACAATGACGACGCCACCACCATGGAGGAGGAGGCCGGGCGCCAGCGGGTCCGCCGGCCGAAGAGGCCGCCAAGACTGCTAAGCGCGCAGGCTGGGAGGGGTCAGTGATGGTATCGACGGCCACGAGGCGCAGGAGGCGCCAGCGCCTCGCCGACCGCAGCTCCCTCCGCCACCGATGCAGCACCACCGGGCTCGAAGAGCCCAGTCCGGCGCCCTATCGAAGGCCGCGGCGGTGTCTTCATCAAACTTCCATGGGCGTCGAGCTCAGGGGCTCCGGTCGAAGGGGAGACCTTCGACGGAGAGCCCTTCGCCTCTCTGCTGGGCTGTCATCGTTGACGCGCCAAGCAGCGATGGCGAATCCGAGGAGGAGCAGCTGTTGAAGAAAGCTGCTCGCTCTACCGCGCCCGACAAAGCTAAAGCTGGAGTCGAGGAAGCACTTGTCGCGAGGGCAGGAGCTGACATGGAGAAGCGCCGCAGAAGAGCTCCGGCGCCAACAAGGAAACTCTCCGACGAGCAGCAGGCGCTGGAGCAGCTTGTTGAGGAGCGCACGCCTTCATCTTGGAGAAGGCCGAGGTCGAGGAAGCAGCAAAGGCTTGCCGGGCGAGAAGCTCTCTGCACAAGAAAGGCGGTGGCGCATGGAAGATCAACCTCGACAGCTATGAGGAAGATCTTGCATGCTGTGGCGATCACTTGGCGGGGCACTCCAGAGGCAAAGGACGCCGCCAGCGGCTGCCGAGGCCGCCAAGAAGGAATTGGAAACAACGGTGGCGCGCAGGCCGAGGCCACCCTCCGGAAGAAGCGGCGAGGAGGTCACCGTATTTGAAGCACGGCGCCGAGAAGGACGCCTACACTCTCGGCGAAGTTGCGGTGGCCGTCTCATTGAGAGGATCAAGGAGATCGACGCCGCCAAGGATATCAAAGCGGATCTTGAGCTGAAGCTGTCCACTCCGATGGAGACGCTAGACGCGGCGCCAAAGGCGAGAAGTGGGTTTGCTGGAGAAGATCAAGGCCAACGAGGAGCTGTTGGCGACCGCCACGAACGCCCATGCTACCTTCAAGGAGAACGTGATGATCTGGACCGAGGGTCTTGTGGATACTGCCGCCATCATCGACAAGGAGCTGACAGAGATCGGGATGGAAGATCTGGATACTCCTCAAGACGAGCATCTCGGCCAGCGTCAAGCTCGGCTTATTCTTCAAAGGCGTGTTGACGGCTCTCCGCGACTCAGGCGGTGATCCCGGTTGCGGCCCGAGGAGTCGCGCCAAATCTGCTCGGCAGTTCTCCAAAAGGTGCTGGTGAAGGTGGCCTACCGCAACCCAGGCCTCGACCTCACCAACGTCCTCAAGTCCTTGTCGACCCATCGTGGACAGGGTCAACAAGGTCAAGAGGGTTGAGGGTGACCGTGTAGACTAGGCCGCCAAGTTTATCTTTCCCTTGTCGCTGCAGATCATGTTCAGGAGAACAACTTATTAGATCTGCGACAAGTCATTTTGTAATATACACTATCTTAGGCAATCGGATGCAATGTTATTTCCTCTACTTGATTTCTTACTTTGTATGTTTGTACCCTCGCTTTTGGGAACTTGTCGGTAGCGGGCACTTTTGCATGGCGCTAAATCTTGAACGTCAAGATGCTTCTTTGGCGGTGCCGCTTCGACAAAGCAGCCTTATGTCAACTAGCTGCAGCTCTCTTAAGTTGTTGAGTGGACTCGAAACAAAGTAAGGCCTTGACTAGCTACGAGTTAGCTCCTCTACAAGAGTTTTCCATACAAAGTACTTATCGTTCGAGGAGAATAACTTAACAAAATTTAACTGATTGCTCAAACTCTCGCAACTTAGCTTTTACGTAGTTTGCTTCCCGGCAAGGTTTGATCTCCTCGAGCAATGCTTGGTCCACACGTTATCTTCTCCTTACCCCACGGCAAACTTGTGTGCGAGAGCCCTTCCTTCTTTTGAAGAGAAGAAAGAAGAAAATAAAGATATGGAGCCTCATGGCTCGTTAGTGCTTACCGGGTGTGGGTGCTGCACAAAGTGTCAGATAACATATGCAATATAATGGATAAAGCATAAAAACTGACGAGGTGTGCGGAACACATGAACTTTACTTATGCACGGGTCTCTGCGCTTCGGCTTTGTACAAAGGATTACATGCAACATCGGCAAGACTTGTACAAAAGGTGGTTGCGGAACAGGTTCCGACAACCGCGCTTCTTTACGGGTAAAACTTACGAAGATGTTCTATGTTCCAGGAGTTGCTCACCGGAACGCCATCTTCGGTCTCAAGGCGGACAGCGCCAGGCCTAGTGACCCGTTTCACCCGATAAGGGCCTTCCCACTTTGGCGTCAACTTGTTGGAATTCTTGGCGGATTGAACGCGCCGAAGAACAAGGTCGCCTTCCTCGAGACTTCTGGCATTAACTTTGCGGCTATGGTAGCGGCGCAAAGCTTGCCGATATCGAGCAGCTCGAGCAATGAGCACGAAGGCGATCTTCCTCAAGGAGCAGCGTCATCTTGTCGCAGCCTGCTCTTGCTCGAGCTCATCATAAGCGAGCACTCGAGGTGACCCGATATCACGAGTTCCGTGGGGATAATCGCCTCTGCTCCATAGACTAGAGCAAAAGGTGTACGGCCGATGGCTCGATTTGGCGTCGTCTTGATCGACCAAAGAACCACCGGCAGCTCCTCAATCCAGTTTCTTCCGCACTTGTGCAGCACAGCCGAAAGTCCTGGTCTTGAGTCCACGCAGCACTTCAGCATTTGCCCTCTCCGCTTGACCGTTGCTTCTCGGATGAGCAAGCGAAGTGAAAACAGAACCTTGGCGCCAAGATCTTGGACGTCTTGCATGAAGGTGCGGCTCGTAAATTGGGTGCCGTTAGCCGGTGATGATCCTGTTAGGGATTCGAAGCGGCAAACAATCGACTGAAGAACTTGATCACGACTGCGGTCACCTTCCTCATCTGCTTCCACTTCCGGCCACTTTGTGAACTTGTCGATTCACGGCGTACAAGTACTCAAAGCCCCGATAACTTCGGGGAAGGGGCCGAGGATATCGAACCCCTGCACCAAAAATGGCCACGATAAAGGGATCGTCTGGAGAGCTTGAGCTGGCTGGTGTATCTGCTTGGAATGGGCCAGCACGCTTCACACTTGGTTACTTGTGTAGTTGCATCACGGAGGGCTGTCGGCCAAAAGAAACCTTGCCGGAGCGCTTTGCTTCGGCAAGTGCTCTTCTTGCGCCAATGTGGTGACCACATATGCCTCCGTGTATCTCTCGCCAACAGCTTCTGTCCATCTTCCGGCAAATACACTTCAATTTCACACCGTTGGAGTCTTCTTACATGCAGTTCTTTGTCGACAAAGCTGGTACATACTCGACTTGCCGGGCTACTCTTTCCGCTTTTCTTGCTCTTCGGAAGTTCTCCTATGCGGAGAAATGAACAATCTGCTGTGCCCATCTTTGGAGCTTGCGGCTCGACAACAAGGACTAAAGGCACATCTGCTCATTGCGGGAACATCCGCTTCTCTGGCAAGAACCTGATGCTCTGCCGGAGTTTGATATTCCCGGCAAGCTTCTGCCGAGCAAAACTTGTCGGGAGCGCGTTTGCTTCAACAAAACAAACCCTAGGGTTTTGTCGGAGCAGATCGCTCCTCAAAGACTCGGCGTTGATCTTGGGGACCTTCTTGGCGGCGGCTTCGGGGGCTCGGCGGAAAATAGTCGCCGAGGATCAACTTCCTCTTCTTGCTTTGCTGACGCCCCGGTGCTCTGAGCTTGGTTGAGTCAGCTTGAGCACAAAGGTTCATGGTTCCACAGGTAACTTAAGTTCAGCACAATTCGACAGGCCATCAGCTATATCATTCTGAGCTCTAGGAACGTGTTCAATTTGTAGTCCGTCAAAGTGTTCTTCTAGCTTCCTCACTTCATCAACATAAGCTTCCATCAGCGGGCTCGATAACTCTTGTTTACTTGCTGGATGACAATTTGTGAGTCACCCCCGACAATGAGCTTCTTGATCCCAAGGTCCACCGCGATCCCGAGACCGGCAAGCAAACCCTCATACTCTAGGTATTGTTTGTCGCTTGCTCCTTGGGAAAGTGCATCTGGACTACATACTTGAGGTGCTTTCGGTGAGGCGACAAGCAGCACACCGCACCGGCGCCTTGCAGCGAGAAGGCACCATCAAGTACATTATCCACTCTCAGCTTTCTTCATTGACGGGATGCTTGTCTCGAATTTCTTCATCCGTGTCGGCGTCCATTCTGCTATGAACTTCTGCCAAGGCTCGCTTTTGGATAGTCGAAGCGCTTTCAAACTAGAGGCCAAAGATTGACAGGTCCAGTGCCCACTCGACAATCCTGACCGGTGGCCGCTTCGATTCTCGCAAGTATCCTCTTCAGTGGAAAGCGAGTGACAATTGTGATCTCGTGTGCTTGGAAGTAATGGTGCAGCTTTCTCGAGGCCATGAGAAGGCCGAAAAGCAAGTTCTGCACACCAGAATACCTTGACCTAGCTCCCTGCAGAAGAGAACCGACAAAAAGATCAAGGCGCCGCACCATCCTTTTACGAATCTTTTCGCAATCTCGCAGATCCATCCTTGTCGGGACCAGAGCTTGTCGGTGAAGTGCCTTGCTTGTCATTTGGATGCATCTGCCTTGCTTGGCTCATCTCCGCTTCTCCTCTCCGCCACTAACACAAAGCACTAACCACTTGATTGGTTGCCGCTTATGTATAGCAACAACTTCTCTTGTGGCCTAGTTTCTAAGCAAGTGTTGGAGTGGAGGACAGGTATCTCTTTAAGTCTTGCAGCGTAGCACCCGCTTCGAGTCCATTTTCATTGGACCTGCCTTTTTCAAAATTTTGAAAAATGGCGGTATGCCTTCAGCAGACTTAGAGATAAACCTGCCGAGAGCAGCCACACAACCCGGCAAGTCTTCGACATCCTTGACACGCTTTGGTGCTTCAATTTGCTCAATGGCTTTGATCTTGTCGGGATTGGCTTGAATTCTGATGAGACACAAAGAACCGAGAAGCTTGCCGGAGGGACTCCAAACACGCACTTATCGGGGTTGAGCTTGAGGTTGATCTCGCCAAGATTTGCAAGGTCTCATCCAAATCTTGAACCAGAGTTGCCACTGTCTTTGCTTTTGACCACTATGTCATCCATGTAGGCTTCTACATTTTACGTGCATTTGCGGCTCAAAAGCTTCATGGACTACTCTTGCAAAGTTGAACCAGCATTCTTCAATCCGAAGGCATCCATATAAAAATAAAGAAGTGCCACATGGAGTGATGAACGCGGTTTTCTCCTCATCCTCTTCGCCATGAAGATCTGATGGTATCCTGAGTATGCATCAAGAAATGAAAGCAAATCACATCCAGCTGTGGAGTCAACAATCTGGTCAATGCGCGGAAGGGGAAATGGGTCCTTGGGACAAGCTTTATTAACATCGGTGAAATCGATACAAAGCCTCCATTTCGCTTGCTTTACGACGCATACAGGATTGGCCAACCACGTGGGATGGAGCACTCCTCGGACAAGGCCTGCTTTGCTTCCAACTTCTTGATCTCTTCTGCGATGAATTCTTGGCGCTCCACTACTTGCTTTACGACTTTCGCTTGGCGGGTCAGCGCGAGGACAGACGGCTAAGTGGTGCTTCAATTACTCACAGGAACACCGGGGATATCGACGGTTGCCATGCAAACACGCCGACATTAAGCCCTTGAGAAAGCAATGAGCACGCTTTCCTATTTAGGGTCAAGCGTGGCACTGATGGTGAAGGTACCACCAGTGCCGTCCTCCTTGGCGGACACCTTCTTGGTTGCTGGTGGAGCTTCCATCGTCTTCTTCTTGCACTTGCCGGTGGAGCTCGATGGTGTGCCCTCGACGGTAGCGCCGGCACTCCAAGAGGTGCGCTTGCAGTGGGCATCGTAACTCTTGCCGGACTTGGACTTCTTCTTCCCGGAGCTTCGGTGACAAGTGTTTAAGCTATCTCTGCTGCGGCTGTCGCTTCGGTAAATCTTGTCGGCGCAGATAAGAGCATATTTCTTGTCGCCATGGATAGAAATGACACTTATCGGGCCTGGCATCTTGAGTAAGTTATATGCATAATGAGAGGCTGCCCTGAACTTGGCAAGTGCTGGACGGCCTAGAATTCCATTGTAGGGCAATGGAAAATCAGCAACGTCGAACGTGACCCTCTCGATCCTGAAGTTTAGCTCGCTGCCAAATGTTACCGCAACGTGATCTTCCCTTCGGCTTGCTCCTTCCTGGATTGATTCCTTGGAATGTGCCGGCCTCTTCGAGCTTCATTGTCGGGGATCCTGAAGCTTCCGGACGCATCAAGGAGGAGATCAGGTTCAAGCCGCCCCGCCGTCAACTAGCATCTTGGTGACCTTGAGGTTGCGGATAGTTGGTGAGACCAACATCGGCAAGCACCCACGCAATCGCGGTTATGTATCAGGGTGGTCTCTCAATATCAAAGATGATAGGCGTCTTTGGACCATTTTAGAGGCTTGCGTGACTCTACGGATGGTTCTGCTTGCATTAACTTCCCCGCATCCACTGCTTGAGTTGGCGGTGTGAAGTATGCAGAGAAGCACCACCGTCAACGCAGAGGACCTCTGTGGCTTTCTGAAACTCCTGCTCATCGGCTTCATCATCATCCATGTCTTCGTCGCTGTCGTCATCTTCGTCCTTGTCGCGGCCACGGGGAGGTCTGTCTCCTTGCCGCTGCTTGGCCTTGCCGCGGCGTCCTCCCGGCAGGCGCTTCTTGCCAGCTCCCCGGCACCTTCCCCGGCCTTCTCCTTGTCATGGCCTTTCGTACTCAGCTTCTGCGGTTCAACAAGCTGCTCGACTTTCTTGCAGCTCTGGGAGGTCGTGGCCCTTAGTGCGTGAATCTTGGTAAAGATCGCTTGTTGGAGCTGTCCTGCTTGTCGGCACGCCACATTAGCTTGGCGGTCGGTGTCAGCCGTGACAACCTCCTTGCTGGAACCACCAGCCTTTATAGCCTTACCCGGCGCCACCTCCGCTAGTTGCGGACTGCTCGACAACTAGTACCTCCTTGTTCTTCTTCTTTTCATTGTTCCACTGCCGGCTCTTCCTTGCCGGGCGGTCTCCTCGCCGTCCGATCCTGCTTCAATAACATTCTCTCCTGAGTCTCCTCCCTTCCTCAAAGACGCGTGCACACTTGTCGGCGGGCGTATGAGCTCGGTGGCGTCCTTTACTTTGCACATCGCCATCTCCTCCCTCATCCTGCGGTTCCGCGTTACGATGGAGCAACGCTACCGATCACCGCGGGGGTGGACATCCGGGATGTTGTAATGCACGCCACGAATCTCTGGATGAACTTGCGGGGACTCTCCTTCCTTACGGGCAAGCGGTGAAGGTCACTTTCGCCATGAGGTTTGTGGTCCGCGTGAAGGCGCCTAACAAAGCGATGGCATGAATCTGCCAAGAGGATATGGAACTGTCCGGCAAGTGCATGAGCCAAGATCTCGACGTTGGGCTTGAGCACCAGTGGGAAGTAGTTGGCGAGGATCTTGTCGTCTTCATCCCCGCAGCTTGCACCGCAATGGTGTGAATGCCGAGGAATTCCGATGGGTGTGTCCTGCCATCATACTTCTCTGGCACGTCCGGCTTGAAATTTTTCTTGTCGGGCCACCGGACTTGCCGCAGCTCACGGATGAACGCAGGGCAACCTACCGCGTACGGCAAGTCGCCCGGTTCCCCTGGCGCATGCATGTCGACAATGGGCCCAGCGCGCTGGTCGGATTGACGTCGCGCTTCTCTTCGGCGCTCGATGCGGGTTCGAGCGTCTTCTTGTTGTCGTTCTTGAAGAACTTGGCGTTGGTCGCGACGAGCTCGCGGATCCGACGAGGCGGTGGAAGTCGCTGTCGCAGGTGGATCCGCGAGTCGGGCGAACTTGGCCTTCTGGGTGGAGAGTGCATGGTGGTTGCACCTCCGCAGGTTTTGTCGCCATCGGCTTGTGCCTTTGTCGCCTTCTGCGGCAGCGTGCGTATTGGTTGCCGCGAGCGTCGCATTGGCAAAGCCGGCGAGGCTCGATGGTGGCCCTCCATTCGTCAACCTTGCTCGGACGTCGGAGGGTAATCCAGAGCAGCAATGGGCTCGCGCCAAAGCTTCTTCTCGCGTGGTGGGCGGCAGTGGCGAAGCGGTGCGAGGCGGATATGCTCGGACTTCTATTGACGTTAGAAGGAGCAGTCCCCGTCGAGCGACCGCCTCGCTTCGCCACCCAGCATGTCGACGGCATGCTGGTCTCCAACATCGCGAGATCCACTGCTCGGCCTTGGTCCAACAAGCGTATGGTATTGTAAATACCATGGCGTTGTCGGTCTTGCGGCTCACAGGATGGACGCTGTGAATGTCTTGATCGCCTTGAGGTTTGGCGCAGCCTTGTCCTTGGACTCTGGCAGCGTCGTGGGCTCCTAAGCCCGTCTGTTCTCCCTTGGCGTCTACCCCACCACCCGATTGCTCCGGAGGTGGTGGGTTCGGCAGCAGACGGGCTCTGCTGCCGCGAAGCCTTCTTCTTCGGTGGCATGTTGATGAAGATGTTGAAGATGATGAAGATACCGCTTCGTGTGAACGCCGAGCAGGTTCACACAGCCTTGACGCCCTACCACAGCGCCAAAGATGTCGGGAAGCTGATCGTGACCCACGGACACCTATGGGACGGGTCCCTTGTGGTTCGGTGGGGCGGAGAATGCACGAGAGCAGATCGAGGCGATGCACACGAGCAGATTTACCCAGCTTCGGAGCTCTCCGGAGAGATAACACTCCTACTGCTGCTTGTCTAATTGATTGTGTTCTTGCTAGGGAGCGATGAGAGCTACAAAACCTAGCCTGAAAGTCTGTGGCTTCGTACGAGCTGAAGCGAACGAGCTCTCGAACTTCAACTCCGAACCCCTTCTCGTTGCATGGGCCTCCTTTTATAGGCTCAAGGGGTCTCCGACAGTGGCAACGTAGATGAGGGTACAAATGGAAAAAAACAGTAGTTGGTACACCTACTTGTACAAAGGTGTACAGTGTACATACCTAACCCTGGCGAGGACAAGGGTAATAAATACCCGTCTAAGTCTCCCAAACGAACAGTGCAAAAGTGGTCATTACAGGCGCCACCGTCTGCCACGATGGTTTATCTTGTCGGCGCCCGCTTACCGCTGCTCTCGGCTGCTGCACAACCTCTTGACACGCTAGCGCTTGGAATGGCTCCATGGCGACATCGCGTTGGTGGATGAGCCGGAGCGGAGATGAAGAGAGGTTGCCTGCTCCGGCAAGTGACTTGTCGGGCTGAATCCTTCTGCCCGGCCCGGGAGGCTTGTAGCTCCTCGAGCCTTTCCGGCAAGCTCCTTGCCGGGTCTTGTCTTCACAGACCTTGGCGGCCTTCCCAAGAAGCTCCTCTTGCCGGGGCCTTGTTCCCTTGACCTTGAACACTTTGTTCTTGAATGGCTCCAATGGGGCCATAGAGAGCCTTTAGCGATCTCCCCGCAAACCTTGCCACGGGGGTGCTACAAATGCCGTGCAGTTCGAAGTTCGATACTAGGGTACCCTACTCTAGTACACCGACACCAAGGTCTGTCTTGATGAAGACAAGTGAGTTGAAGCTACTCACCAGCGGTGTGAGACAACCTCTGTGCGTCATTGCCTCAATCAGGTTGACTTCTTCGGTCTCAACTTAAAGCGGAAAAGGCTTGCTTGGCTCAGCTCCGACTTGAAGTCAAAGATGCAATAGAAGATGTCGAGGATCGTGCGCACCATCATGCTCTTAAATCTAGTGTTGATGCATCTATCGTTGACACAACTAAGGTCCACTCAGCTTCAACTGCTTGCTGGGGCCCAAAGCTTGCCGTGCCTAGTGCCTTCGAAGTGCTCTCGCTTTTGTATATTCTTTTTGTCGGTAGCGTTTATTTGCAATCGGTGGCGAACTTTGATGCCCAAGTGGATGTAATATGTGATAGCTGTGGATAGCCTGAAGCGTGAAGTTTCTTGCTTATTTATTTCCTTGTTGTCTTGTTTATTTGTTTGCTTTGTAGTCATTGCGGGTTCTTTTCCGCGGTTTGCTAGTGGCTTCAATAACCTATTTTTTAAAATTAGGCTACAATAACCATGGGCTAATATTCTTTCAGTAGTGACATTGGGCCTCCTACGGGCCATAGAAGCGATGGGCCTTCTACGGGCCGTAGAAACAATGGGCCTTCTACGGGCCCATATCATCAATGGCCTTATACTGAGCGTTATGATAACATGGGCCAATAACGTCGCATTCACGGCCGTAAACCGGGCTAGAGTTGGAATCGTTCGTTCATGGGCCGATCATAACGGGCCATCATTAATGAGGCCGTGTTCATGACGCTATGAAAACGGCCCAACGCGTTTTAACGGACCACAAACGGGTCGATCGTAACCACGGGCTGAATTTGGCCCACAAGCGTAAAATGACGATAACGAGCGTAAGTAAACGAATGCTGGAAATGAGCCCAAGAATAAATGGGCTCTGAGTAGGCCGAAAGATAACATGGCTGGAAACGGCCCAACGGAATAACGGGCCGTTAATGGGTATAAAGTGATACCATCGTTCATTACGGGCCAGCTGCCACGGGCCGTTAATGGGTGTAAAGTGATACATCGTTTCATTACGGCCGTTTACCACGGGCGTTAATAGGCCAAGAGTTACATAGGGCCTCATATGGGCCGAAAGACGTCATGGGCATACATGGGCGGAAGTGAAACGGGCCGAATAATATTGGGTGGCGGATGACGCTCTTGGGCCTAATTGAGATAGGGCGAACGGGCCTTGGGTTAGCGGGTGTAAATGGGCTATATGCGAACAGGCCTTAACAGCTTTCCATGGGCGGCCCGCCACCTTTTGACCAAGTCAAACGGGCGGCATTTTCACAGAATGGGCCTCATTGGGCGTGCCACTGTCGGCGATATCATAGCCGCTTATACAGTGCAATGAGTGGATGACATCTGTCCCAACTATGAGCCGACAAGTGTTTCCTCCAACCAATGATGATTTTATTACATGGAAAATCCCCATTGGTCGGGCTGTTAACGGGTTATCGGATCCAAAACCCGACCCGATAGCTTAACGGCGTTCCGTTACGGTGGATGCCACGGTCGGTCACCCTTGAAGAAAGCACTTCGTGACGCGATTTATCGTCATGGAAGTGGACACTTCGTGATGATAATTTTGGTAATGTCATGGAACACTTCTACGACCTTGACAGTATGACTATCTTGATTCTGTCATAAAATCGTCATGGATGTACATGCATGACAAAAAACGCGACCTACTGTGACAAACACGTATCATCACGGAAGTGTATTTTTTTGTAGTGTGTGTATCTCTCTCCACTGCTGAATCTGAATACATTGTCATTGATCTTGCAAGGCTTTCACTTCTATGGATGAAGCAAACTCGAGGACTATGGCATCCACAGAAGCATGTGCCACTCATCTGCGACAATGAAAGCGCCATCAAGATTGCCAACAACCCGATTCGGCACTTTTCAAGACAAAGCACACTCAAGATCCGCTATCACTTTCTCGAGAGATCATTTCATGAAGGAAGATATTGATATCATTCACGTCAACACTGAAGAGCAATTGGCAGATATCTTCACAAAGCCCTTGGATGAGAAAAGGTTTTGCAAGTTATGGTGTGAGCTAAATATCTTGGAATCCTCAAATGTCCTGTAATTGGACACACATCCTAACGCTGTATGCATGTTGATGACTTAGATGTGCAACACACAAAGTAACGATATCTTCAATCAATGAAGACATACACTCTAAGTGTGAATACATTAATGCGTGGATTTGACTTCGTGAGCGGCGATAATTGTGCGCCATGTCTGGGTCTAATACTTCCTATACGGTGGGTAATGCCACCACCAAATTCTTATTGGAGTGTTTCTTTTAGCGTCATATTTGCATAGTCTTCGCATTTGGTTTGTCTTCAACATTGATTTGACTTCGAGGTTCATCTTCGCAATGTTGAGTTGGTTCCGGTATATATATATATATATATATATATATATATATATATATATATATATATATATATATATATATATATATATATTTGTGTTCTCTCATCCTCTTCAATTCACTTATAGCTATGTCTTCATACTTGAATCTTTATTGATCTAAGTGAATGTGATCGGACCCTAACCTCTTCTGTGCTTCTTCCTGAAATTCTTTCTGTCCAAATCATATGCATTCTATTGAAACTTGTCGATTGTCTTCTCCGAGTCCTTGTCAGCAGAAGACAAAGAGACAAACATTTAAATATGTTTTAATGCCATATCCTTTTGCCTGAATACTGGAGAAGCCGGAACGACCACCCGACAATCCAGACGTGCGTGGGAACATGGAACAACTTACAATAAGTTGCATGTGTTTACGTGGTCCTTCTGGGATGTGAACTGCCAGGGTTCACAGAATTACCACTGTGCTGCCCCCTTCCATATAAATACACACTCACCAGGGTCAAATCTTTTCTTCCACCTCGCCACCTCACACAACCCTAGTGCCTCCGCTTAGCTCAAGGCCGACTGGAGACGGCGCTTAGCTGCGCGACTTCTTCGACGCCGTCCTCACGCCGGCCCAAGGACTCTCGCCCCTCTCCCTGGGCCGCCGCCAGAGGTGTCTTCCGCCGCCAAGTTAGGGCGCGGGAGATTGAATTGCTCGGTTTCTAACTCTACCTCGTCTAGCAGTTCGTCAGCGGTAATTAAATCTCACTTTTTACTGCCTTTTAGATCCGTCAAATCCATCCACTTCCACCAAAAGTGGTTTCTACACTTCCAAATCTGGATCCATCTTTATCTGCATCTCATATCATGCTAAGTATATTCACTTATGCTTCATAACTAGTTAGATTCCTCACTTGTACTTATTCATGGATTCATACAAATCTAGAACCAACTCTCTTCAAATAAGTGAATGTCTTCGCACTATGAGGTCAATGTCTTCAAACCGATTTATCTTCAAAATCTTTGAGAATGCATATGACCTCTTCCCTTCCCTCACACCTCTAATGCTGTCACAGTACATGTTCGTGGGAGAATCCTTGGTTCTCATAGTCATGCATTCATTTGTAGAGTTCTTACAAGGTCATATACATTCCCCGAAGACAGCTCTTGTCTCGACCAATGTATGGAAGCCATTCACCGCTCAAGCCATTCGACGAATACAATGGCAACCTGAGAAATCAAGAAGAAAAGGCGGCATGCAGCACCGTGGAGATACAGCTAAGGATTTACCTCCAGATCTGTTTGTGATGTACAAGTTAGATCCTGAGGAAAGCTATGCCCAGCGCAAGACCCGAATCCAATGGATTCAAAGATATTGGGCTGAACAATGGTTCAAGTATAACTTCGTAACACCTGAATATGCAGAGAAGAATGCTATCAAGCGCCCACGGGGAGATATTCTGTACGGAAATCTGCATCCCAAGTCCAAGTCTGAAGCCATTGCTCAAGGCTTCTACCAATGCATGGTCCGAGGATTGAAGCGAGAGAATGCCGACCCATCATCTATGCTATGGTGTCACGAAGACAACCTATTCAAGCGCAACTATCAATTTGCCAAGGAGTCAACTGTGAAGAACAAAATGGACCTGGGACTCAACTTTAACCCTGGTCCATCTGCTCCAAGGGCTGATGGCACACGCAATGCCAATCAAAATGTCATTGGCCCCTTCAACAACTTCGATGCCCTCCTCTCTCACATAGCTGCTCAGAGGGCTACTGTGGAGCAATCAACTGATGACGTAGATTCTGAAGATGCGCCAGCTCCACCAAAGCAGAAAAAGAAGAAATCAAAAGCTTCAAAGCCCTCTGCCGCACCAAAAGCTTCGATTGTGAAGCCATTTGCCACTGCACCTCCTGAACCCAGTGTGCAGTCTGAAGATCTGTCTCGTGTCTCCAAGAGGACCGAGAAGACCAAGAAAACCAAGAAGCCCAAGAATATCTTTGGGCATGAACTAACTCCAGCTGCCGTTCTGCGCAATGAGGATGACACCGTTGATCTGTCCAGCGATGAAGATCTTGGTGATGATGCCCTTGATTTGCTGATCAAGAGCATGCAAGAGGCGAGATATTCAACGATCGCCCTCTTTGATGATGATATAATCAATAACTTCATCGATGAGTGGTTCGATGACCAAAGCATCAATATTGATGATCTTCAGTTGGCCGTTGACATAAGCGTCACATTTCATGGAGCCATTGCTAATGAGTTGGCCTTGGCTCAGAAGATAGTCGAGCTCAAGAACAAAATTGATTATGAGAAGGCTCACTTCAAGAAAAAACATGGCCAAGCTTAGCGTGGCAGATGTTCAGATCTTCAAGAAGATGTTGCATGATCTCAAGGAACAATTTCACAAGAAGCATGAAGAAGCCAAAGGCTCTCGAGAACGCATGAAGTACTTTGCACAGAAATGTGTTCAAGCACATAATGAAGCTGAAAAGCGAAAGGCTCTTGGGCGTCCTGGCATCGACCCCAAGATGGCTACCAAAAAAAGAAGTCTGCTGTGACACAAACTGAAGCACCAAGGCAGGAAGAACCTCCCATTGTCTTCCCTGCCAACATGACAGGCTCGAAGCCTAAGGTCACCTCAGCAGCTTCAGAGCTGAAGAAGACGAGGGCAGCTGAAGCCAAAGCCAAGAAACGCAAGAACAAGAATGCTTCTGATGATGCACCATCGAAGAAGAAATTGAAGACAAATTCTTCAAAGAAAGAGCGTCTTTGCCGCCCATCGAAGCCCCTCAATGTTGAACCCATCTCTATTGCTCTTCCTGCTTCCAAACAACCAAGAGCGCCGCTTGGTAATCCATGAGCTTGCTTCCATAGAGGGCACTGAAGATGAAGAAGTTCCAGTTGTCGACCCCATCATAGCTGAAGACATTAGTCGTGATGACAATGTTGGAGATGATGAAGTCCTTCCTCAACTTGAGCACTGATACGTCTCCAACGTATCTATAATTTTTGATTACTCCATGCTACTTTGTCTACTGTTTTGGACTATATTGGGCTTTATTTTCCACTTTTATATTACTTTTGGGACTAACCTATTAACCGGAGGCCCAGCCCAAAATTGCTGTTTTTTGCCTTTTTCAGTATTTCGAAGAAACAGAATATCAAACGGAGTCCAAACGGAATGAAACCTTCGGGATCCTGATTTTCCAACCGAACGTGATCCAGGAGACTTGGACCCTACTCCAAGCAGCGCCAGAGGCGGTCACGAGGTGGAGGGCGCCCCCCACAGGTGCGCACTCCCTACCTCATGGGCCCCTGAGCTCCACCGACGTACTCCTTCCTCCTATATATACCTACGTATCCCCGAACGATCGTAACAGAGCCAAAAGCCTAATTCCACCGCCACAACTTTTCTCAGATCCACGAGATCCCATCTTGGAGGCTGTTCCGAGTTCCGCCGAGAGGGCCGCCATCACGGAGGGCTTCTACATCATCATAGCCCCTCCGATGAAGTGTGAGTAGTTTACTTAGGACCTTTGGGTCCATAGTTATTAGCTAGATGGCTTCTTCTCTCTTTTGGATCTCAATACAATGTTCTCCCTCTCTCGTGGAGATCTATTCGATGTAATCTTCTTTTTTGCGGTGTGTTTGTTGAGACCGATGAATTGTGGGTTTATGATCCAAGATATCTATGGAAAATATTTGATTGTTCTCTGAATTCTTTTGTGTATGATTGAGTTATCTTTGCAAGTCTCTTCGAATTATCTCTTTGGTTTGGCCAACTAGATTGGTAGTTCTTGCAATGGGATAAGTGCTTAGTTTTGGGTTCAATGTTGCGGTGTCCTTACTCGATGTGAGAAAAGAGTTGCAAAGGCACGTATTGTATTGTTTCCATCGAGGATAACAAGATGGGGTTTTATCATATTGCATGAATTTATCCCTCTACATCATGTCATCTCTCTTACGGCGTTACCTCTTGTTTTACTTAATACTCTAGATGCATCTTTGGATAGTGGTCGATGAGTGGAGTAATAGGAGTAGATGCGTAATCGCTTTCGATCTACTTGTTTTGGACGTGATGCCTATATACATGATCATTGCCTACATATACTCATAACTATGCTCAATTCTCGTCAATTGCTCAACAGTAATTTGTTCACCCAATCAGAGAATACTTATGCTCTTGAGAGAAGCCACTAGTGAAACCTATGGCCCCCGGGTCTATTCTCATCATATCAATCTATATCACTTTATTTACTTGCTTTTTTTTACTTTGCCTTTTACTTTTTTACTTTGCATCTATCTATATCAAAAATACCAAAAATATTATTTATTATCTCTATCGATCCTCACTCCTCGTAAGTGACCGTGAAGGATTTACAACCCCTAAGCGTTGGTCATGAAGTTGCTATCGCTTTTGTGTAGGTACGAGGGACTTGTGCGTGGTCTCCTCTTGGATTGATACCTTGGTTCTCAAAAAGCTGAGGGAAATACTTACGCTACTTTACTTTGCATCATCCTCTCCTCTTCGGAAATCCAACGCAGCGCTTAAGAGGTAGCAAGAAGGATTTCTGGCGCCACGTTTGGGAGGCTCGCATAAGCAAGTCAACCATACCAAGTACCCATCGCAATCCCTATCTCTCAAATTACATTATTTGCCTTTGCCTCTCGTTTTCCTCTCCCCCACTTCACCCTTGCCGTTTTATTCGCCCTCTCTTTTCCGTTTGCCTTTTTCTCGCTTGCTTCTTGTTTGCTTGTGTTGCCATGTGCCTTCTATATGCTTGCATCTTCGCTATTTGAAAATCTATGGATCCTCATCCGCTTGCCAATCTTTTTAAGAGATCCAATTATGATGAACCAATTCCTAGTGATTTGGATGCACTAGATTATCTTTATAAGGTTTTGCCTGAAATCCGTCAAGTGACTCACGATAGATCTTTGAATAAAAAGCATGATTGCAATGATTTTATTATAAATTCTTTTGATGTCAATTGTGCTAATAATATACAAAACCCTAAGCTTGGGGATGCTAGTTTTGCTATGTCTACTACTTGTTGCAATGATCATGATTGGGGTAATTCTTCTTATGATCTTGAAAATTTATTTAATCCCCATGATGAATATGAGATTGATAATATTGTTTGTAATAATATTGAAAGTGGGTTTGGAAGAGTGTCAACTTTAGATCCCACATATTTGGAGAATATTCAATCTTATGAAATTTTCGATAAAAGTGGGTTTGGGGAGGTCATGACTTTAGTTAATATTAATCCCACTATTTCGGAAGAGTGTCAACTTCGCATGCATGTGGATCGTGTTGAGAATATGTTATGTGATAGCTATGTTTTTGAATTTTCTTATGATCCTACATGTAATTATTATGAGATAGGAAAATATGGTTATAGAAATTTGCATGTTACTAAATTACCTCTCGTTATGTTAATATTGCTATTGTTCCTTTCCGCTTCCTTGCATATGCTAGTTTTTGCCTGCTACGATAATTTATTTTCCTATAATATGCCTATGCATAGGAAGTATGTTAGACATAAGTGTGTTTGTCACATGTTTTATGATGCTCTCTTCGTGCCTCAATTCTTGTCTTTCTTGTGAGCATCATTGAAATCTCAATGCCTAGCTAGGGGCGTTAAACGATAGCGCTTGTTGGGAGGCAACCCAATTTTATTTTTAGTTTTTGCTTCTGTTTAGGAATAAATAGTCCATCTAGTCTCCGTTTAGATGTGGTTTTATCTTTTAATTAGTGTTTGTGCCAAGCTAGACCTATTGGATCTTCTTGGATGATAGTTATTTGATCTTGCTGTAATTTCCAGAATCTTTGTGCTCAGTGCCCGAATTGTTAAAAATCACCAGAACGTGATCAAATACTGATTCCAATTGCTGCTGATCAATAAACAAATTTTCCAGGTCTTCTAATTTTGGTAGAATTTTTCGGGTTCCAGAAGTTTGCGTTAGTAACAGATTGCTACAGACTGTTCTGTTTTTTTACAGATTCTGTTTTTCGTGTGTTGTTTACTTATTTTGATGAATCTATGGCTAGTAAATTAGTTTATAAACCATAGAGAAGTTGGAATACAGTAGTTTTAACAACAATATAAATAAAGAATGAGTTCATTACAGTACCTTGAAGTAGTGTTTTGTTTTGTTTCTCTAACGGAGCTCACGAGATTTCTATTGAGTTTTGTGTTGTGAAGTTTTCAAGTTTTGGGTGAATTCTTTTGATGGATTATGGAACAAGGAGTGGCAAGAGCCTAAGCTTGGGGATTCCAATGGCACCCCCAAGATAATCCAAGGACACCAAAAAGTCAAATCTTGGGGATGCCCCGGAAGGCATCCCCTCTTTGGTCCACTTCCATCGGTAATTTACTTGGAGCTATATTTTTATTCACCAACATGATATGTGTTTTGCTTGGAGCGTCTTGTATTATTTGTGTCTTTGCTTGTTAGTTTACCACAATTATCCTTGCTGTACACACCTTTTGAGAGAGCCATACTTGAATTGGAATTTGTTAGAATACTCTTTGTGCTTCACTTATATCTTTTGAGCTTGATAGTTTTGCTCATAGTGCTTCACTTATATCTTTTGAGCGTGATAATTTTTGCTCTAGTACTTCACTTAGATCTTTTAGAGCGTGATGGTGGATTTGTTTTAAAGAAACTATTTGATCTCTCATGCTTCACTTAGATCATTTTGAGAGACTTTAATAGCATGGTAATTTGCTTAATGTTAATATACTTGGCGTTCAAGATATGTGAAACTTTCTTTTGAGTGAATTGAATACTAAGATAAGTTTGATGCTTGATAAGTGTTTTGAGATATGAAGGTGATAATATCAAAGTCATGCTAGTTGAGTAGTTGTGAATTTGAGAAATACTTGTGTTGAAGTTTGCAAGTCCCTTAGCATGCACGTATGGTTAAAGTTGTGTAACAAATTTGAAACATGAAGTGTACACGGCTTGTGCATCCTTATGAGGGCGGTCGGGGGACGAGCAATGGTATTTTCCTACCAATCTATCCCCTAGGAGCATGCGCTTAGTACTTGAATTTTTGATGACTTCTAAATTTTTGCAATAAGTATATGAGTTCTTTTGACTAATGTTGAGTCCATGGATTATAATGCGACTCTCACCTTTCCACCTTTGCTAGCCTCTTGATTGCGTGCATTGCCCTTTCTCACCTTGAGAGTTGGCAAACTTCGCTTGGTTCATCCAAACCCCGTGGATACGACACGCTCTATCACACATAAACCTCCTTATATCTTCCTCAAAACAGCCACCATACCTACCTATTATGGCATTTCCATAGCCATTCCGAGATATATTGCCATGCAACTTCCATCATCATCATCATGACATACATTACTTTTGTCATATTGCCATTGCATGATCATGTAGTTGATATCGTATTTGTGGCAAAGCCACCATGCATTATTTTTTCATACATGTCACTCTTGATTCATTGCACCATCCCGATACACACGGAGGCATTCATATAGAGTCATATCTTGTTCTAAGTTTCGAGTTGTAATCCTTGTGTTGTAACCAATAGAAGTGTGATGATCATCATTATTAGAGCATTGCCCAAAAAAAAAGAGAAAGGCCAAAAAGAAAAAAAGAAAGGCCCAAAAAAAAAGAAAATAAAAAGGGCAATGCTACTATCTCTTTTTCCACACTTGTGCTTCAAAGTAGCACCTTGTTCTTCATGTAGTGAGTCTCATATATTGTGCTTCAAAGTAGCACCTCGTTCTTCATGTAGTGAGTCTCATATATTGTGCTTCAAAGTAGCACCTCGTTCTTCATGTAGTGAGTCTCATAAGTTGTCCTTTTATACTAGTGGGAATTTTTCATTATAGAACTTGGCTTGTATATTCCTACAATGGGCTTCCTCAAATGCCCTAGGTCTTTGTGAGCAAGCAAGTTGGATGCACACCCACTAGTTTTCTTTTGTTGAGCATTCATAGCTCTAATGCATCCGTTGCATGGAAATCCCTACTCCTCATGTTGACATCAATTGATGGGCATCTCCATAGCCCGTTGATTAGCCTCGTCAACGTGAGACTTTCTCCTTTTTGTCTTCTCCACAATCCCCATTATCATATTCTATTCCACCCATAGTGCTATATCCATGGCTCACGCTCATGTATTGCGTGAAAGTTAAAAAAGTTTGAGATTATTTAAGTATGAAACAATTGCTTGGCTTGTCATCGGGGTTATAGAAGTTGGGAACATCTTTGTGTGACGAAAATGAAGCATAGCCTAACTATATGATTTTGTAGGGATGAACTTTCCTTTGCCATGTTATTTTGAGAAAACATGATTGCTTTGATTAGTATGCTTGAAGTATTATTATTTTTGTGTCAATATGAACTTTTGTCTTGAATCTTTCGGATCTGAATATTCATATCACAATTAAGAGGATTTACATTGAAATTATCCCAAAGTATCACTCCGCATCAAAAATTCTTTTTTATCATTTACCTACTCGAGGACGAGCATGAATTAAGCTTAGATGCTTGATACGCCTCCAACGTATCTATAATTTTGATTACTCCATGCTACTTTGTCTACTGTTTTGGACTATATTGGGCTTTATTTTCCACTTTTATATTACTTTTGGGACTAACCTATTAACCGAGGCCCAGCCGAAATTGCTGTTTTTGCCTTTTCAAGTATTTCAAGAAACAAAATATCAAACGGAGTCCAAACAGAACGAAACCTTCGGGGTCGTGATTTTCCAATCAACGTGATCCGAGGAGACTTGGACCCTACTCCAAGCGCGCCAGAGGCGGTCACGAGGGTGGGCGCCCCTGGCGCGCCCCCTACCTCGTGGGCCTCGTAGCTCCACCGACGTACTCCTTCCTCCTATATATACCTATGTATCCTCGAACGATCGTATCAGAGCCAAAAACCTAATTCCACTGGGCCAAGAATTTCTCAGATCCACGAGATCCCATCTTTGGGCCTGTTAGGAGCTCTACCAAGAGGGCCGCCATCATGAGGGCTTCTACATCATCATAGCCCCTCCGATGAAGTGTGAGTAGTTTACTCTCAGACCTTCGGGTCCATAGTTATTAGCTAGATGGCTTCTTCTCTCTTTTTGGATCTCAATACAATGTTCTCCCCCTCTCTCGTGGAGATCTATTAGATGTAATCTTCTTTTTTGAGGTGTGTTTGTTGAGACCGATGAATTGTGGGTTTATTATCCAAATTATCTATGGAAAACATTTGATTCTTCTCTGAATTCTTTTGTGTATGATTGAGTTATCTTTGCAAGTCTCTTCAATTATCTCTTTGGTTTGGCCAACTAGATTGGTAGTTCTTGCAATGGGAGAAGTGCTTAGCTTTGGGTTCAATGTTGCGTGTGTCCTTACTCAAGGATGTAAAGAGTTGCAAGGCACGTATTGTATTGTTTCCATCGAGGATAACAAGATGGGGTTTTTATCATATTGCATGAATTTATCCCTCTACATCATGTCATCTCACTTACGTATGCTACTCCTGTTTTTACTTAATACTCTAGATGCATCTTTGGATAGCGGTCGATGAGTGGAGTAATAATAGTAGATGCAGAATCGCTTCGATCTACTTGTTTTTGGACGTGATGCCTATATACATGATCATTGCCTAGATATACTCATAACTATGCTCAATTCTGTCAATTGCTCAACAAGAATTTGTTCACTCACCGTAGAATACTTATGCTCTTGAGAGAAGCCACTAGTGAAACCTATGGCCCCCGGGTCTATTCTCATCATATCAATCTATATCACTTTATTTACTTTCTTTGTTTTACTTTTTACTTTGCATCTATCTATATCAAAAATACCAAAAATATTATTTATTTTCCCTATCAGATCTCACTCTCGTAAGTGACCGTGAAGGGATTGACAACCCCTAAGCGTTGGTTGCGAGTTGCTATCGTTTTGTGTAGGTACGAGGGACTTGTGCGTGGTCTCCTACTGGATTGATACCTTAGTTCTCAAAAATTGAGGGAAATACTTACGCTACTTTACTGCATCATCCTCTCCTCTTCGGGGAAATCCAACACATTGCTTAAGAGGTAGCAAGCATAAGTTGGTATCATCGCCTGTTCTTACGAACAACAAACTCATCAGTATTGGTCGTTCCTTGACGCCAATCACTCAGGATGATTCATGGGCCGATTGCCCTCAACATGACACCCCCATTCATGATGAGACACCCAGAACTCCACCACCTCAAGTCACCACTCCGGTGCTTGACAATGATAACTAGATGGTGCAGACCACTCCATCACCACATACGCGCCACCCGCTTTCCAAGAAGCTTCGTGAAAGGCCCTTGCCACAGTCACCATGTCGAGCATTCCTAAGGAAGTGCAACAAAGCTCAAGAGCACGTCAAGTGTTTCCACAAAGCCACCCCAACCGCGAATGTCTCTCGAAGTCCGAAGCCAAAGTCGTTGAAGACATTCCTATCATGCATCGATGAAGATCAAGGAGAAACAGAAGAAGAAAGAGTTGCCACACCCTCAGCTACAGATCAAGTCATTCTTGAGGAGAATGTGACTGTGCCCGACCCTCCTGTCATTGAACAAATGGAGGGTTAAACCACTAAGGCTACCACAAACAATGATGCTGAAGCCAATGACATTGTCATGGCCGAAGACAATGTGGAGCCTGAAGCAAATGTAGTGCCTGAAGCTCATGTGCAACCGGAAGACAATGTAAATGCTGAAACCACTGCTCCACCTCCTAGGCCTCACACCATTGAACATACCTTTGATCGTGGACAACTGGTCACTGTGAAATGGCCTATCTTGGTTCCTCCCACTCGCTCCCAGGACCACGTGATATGACTATCATGTGGAGCAGAGGCCTCAGGTTCAGCCAAGGCTACCAAGGCTTCCAGGTGCTGCTACATCACCAGGATCTTTCAACATCAACAGCTTCAAAGCACACAACACCTTCTTCGACAGCGCCAAGAATCCATACTCAAAGCCAAAGATCTCTTCTAATTAATTTTGGAGCTATTAGCAGTGCACCTACTACTCCTGCATTCTATACAATCAAGAGTGAATCTTTCCACACATCCGTCTTGACTGTGAAGCTATTGCTGGGCTGCCCTGTCTTGAAGAAGCACTTGACCCGCTTTTAGGAGGTTGGTCATCCGTTGCTCGTTATTTATAAAGAGCACTGCAATGAAGAGCTTCTGCAGCTTCTATGCTACACTTCATATTCATGGCTACAACAAGGATCCAAGACATGGATCCTTGAGTGGATGACAGGAGATGTGCATCATGAAGCCAAAGCTCAAGACATCATCGAGCTTACTTCCCTGCCCACTCCAGGTGAGTTGTATGAGACTGGTTGTCAGCTTCACAGGAATGAACTATAGAGTATTTTTCAGAGGCTTGAACCAAATATGAGCGAGATGCTCAGCATGATGAAGCCACTGCCCCAAGACGCTGAATACCCCAAAGAGTTCTTCGTCAAAGACCTCGAGTACTTACCCCGCACAGTTTATCATATTCTGAGGCGTACTCTATGGCCAATCAAGGGATATACTTCTAAAGCCAAACTAGAAGGAGCCATGAAGACTTTGGTATTCTATATCGTCAATGGCATCAGATTCAACACCCAGGATTTTTTCATCAGACAACTTGCTTGTCACACCCTGATTTTCATGCCACAACACTTAAGCTAATAAATCATGATAAAATGTGGTTTGACAAAAACTTTTGAGTGTTTTGGACCTTGCCTTGATTGGATTTCGTGTGTTGTTTGCAAGTGCTCTAAAAATAAAATTAATCCTCCAACTCTTATACTCTTTTTTCCTTGATCCAAAACTTCTGCCCAATGATCATGCCATGTGTATAGAGCAATATAGTATTTTCTTACAAAAATAATTTGGCCAAAAAGTATTTTCTAAAATTAGTTTTCCAAAACCCTTGAATTGAGATTTGCACCTTGCAAGTACTTGATTTGAGGTGTGAAAAATCTTTCAAAAGGTATATTTGAAACCTATTAGATACAGGATACCTTAAACCACAAAAATATAATTTTAAAAGTTATTTTCCTATTTTATTTAAAAGCTTTTCTTAAGGCCAGAAATGGTCTTTAATAGGAAAAAATTATTTTTATTGTTTTAAAAATATTTGACAAAAATCGGGGAAACTCAAGGCATATATTTCCCATATATAAGAGTTTCAACACATGGTCATGTTCAAAACATTGGTCAAATCCCTCAAAAACCCTTTCTGGATATTTCAATCTTTTGAAATATTTACAAAGGAAATATTCCCCAAAAATTCCACGAAAATTCTAGCATGTCACATATGACATGATTGATGATCTTGCTAAGTCTCATGTCATGGAGAATAGTATAACCCCATGAAACCCCTCTCAAAACCACTTCGACCTTTTTCAAGTTTGGAACAGCTTTGTAATCACAAACATGTCCAAATGCTCTCAAATCTTCTCAGTACATGCTCAAATGGTCTAATCATTCATCTAGACCAAATGGCACAAGTTGGAGAGAATTTTTATCTTGATCAAAGTACCCCAAAACCCTCTCTGACCAGAATCAAATTTGAACAAGTTTGTGCTACCAACTTTCTCTCCTTGACCCCATCTTTGGTAAGCATGTTCACATGACCAAATGAGGCCACCACACCAAGTGGTGCATCAAGGAGAAGTGATTTGCTCAACTAGATCTGCACAAGTCTATTTCTGCTCATTTCTAGGGTTTACAAAAGTTGCATTGGCAACTTTGCCCAAATAAGCTCCAAACTGGGTGGAAGGCCATATTTATATGTGTCATTTCACCGTGGAGTCTCATGGCATTTGGAGTTCATTTGCTTAACCAAAAAGCATCAAACACCTTCCGCCACTTTACCAAAATTCCATTTTTGACCACTTCCACTAATCTCCATGACCTCAACTTTTACCACAGCCCCTCCTAGTCCCCTTTCACCTCCGAGAATAATGGCAAGTCCATAGCTCAATTATTGGATGGGTAAAACCCCACTTTCTCTCTCTCCGACAGCCCTTCTCTCTCTCTTCCTCACCTCCCTCCTCACTCCAAAGTGGCCATCCATGGCATCCAATGCCCCTACCCACTTGTTTACTTTCCCCTAGCACTACTGCAGACACGAGTGGGCACGCCCTGCCCCTTAAACAATGCCATGGCAGCCATAGATCGCACTGAGCGCTGGGTCTTGCGCTCCCTTGACCGTAGCCGCCCCTCAAGCAGCTCCGCCACCTCGGCCTCCCCTGGCTTGCCGATAAGGCCTCGGCGTCAAGAAGCACGCCACGCTGTCGGCTGCCCCTTCTCTCTCCTCCTCCCGCGCCTCCAGCAACGGAGGCCGCCTGAAAGGCCTGCTTAATGGCGCGGCCTCACACGCTGTAGCCGCCTCGATCTCTCCCCACTCCTCTCTCTATCTCACCCGGCGAGTCGACGCCCAGAACACCCTGCACACACCGCGACGAGCTCCCATGGCCCGTAGCGACGAGCACGAGCTCGCTGGTGCACGAACCCACGGTGCACCATCGCCTCGCCATATAAGGCCACCCCCGAGCCCTCTCTGGCCTCCCTTCGCCCTCTCTCTCTACCAGTGACCCCCCGGACCAACCCACTCCCCTCCTCGAGCCCTCCATCGCTCCCCATGGCCGAGCCGAGCCACTGAGACTCCGCCTAAATTCGCCCACCTCTCCTCCTCCTTCCCTCTAAACCGCACTAGAGCATCACCACCATCACCATGAGCCCCTCCGTGCTTCTCCCTCTCCTCCCGGTGGTCAGAAGCGACAGAATCACGGCCGCCCGACCTCCTCCGACGCGCTAACGCGCCGTGTTTCGACCTTGAGCTCTCGGCGGTCGTGCCACCCATGGATGGGCGCAGATCACCTCCCGAGTGCGCGGTGGGCGGAAAGTATCGCCGGAGACGCTCAGAAGCGCTGGCGACCGGCGCCGAGCGCCTTCCTCCTCTGTCGCACCCCACGGGAGGTGGAGGATTTAACCCGATGCGCGGGCCTCGGGCTTTCGCTGCTGGCTCAAAGCCACGGGCCACGCTGGCAAGTGGAGGCGCCTGCGTGAAAAGACGCCTTCGACGTGGCTCTTTCCCGCCGCTGAAGTGCTGGCTGCCCACGGTCTATCTGCCGCCATGTGCGCAGGATAAGGTTAAAGCCTTATTCCCTTTTTCTTTTTCCACTCAACTTCAAAAATCCATAAACAATTCAAATGATATCCAAATTTGATGATTCAAATTTCTAGTGACTATAAATCATGATCTACCTGGTGGTGCAACATGCACATTTTTTCAGAGACCTTTTCTTCACAAATATTTATCAAACCCATTTTTCCTATTTCTGTGATGAACTTTAGAAAATCACAGAGAGCCCATTTTTGATCCAAATTCCATGATTCAAAATCCTAGATGTCTATAAGTTCAAAACTTAGTTTTTGGACATTTTTACTAATACTTTCATCAGATCACCTCAAATAATGGTATATTTCTTCATATATAGCCAACTTTGCAAATTCATAGGAAAACCATTTGAACTCCAAATCCAGCGAAACCAACTCCCAGATGCTTCTAAAATTATGCCTGAATTAATGGGTACCTTTACTCATTTTTATAAAAAGGCATTCTGTGTACAACTTGTGGATCCATCAAATCCATTGATTCCATCATATTGAAATGTTTAGAAATATCCATTGATCCACTTCCAATGAAATCACCTTGGTCATTCCTCATATGACCAGAGGTATCCTAGAAAAGTCCAACTCACATTTTTAGAGCACTTTTATTTTCTGCCTTGTTATGCTGTTTACTATGATTATTTCC
The DNA here is from genome assembly GCA_021605145.1 of Aegilops bicornis. Classification (NCBI taxonomy): domain Eukaryota; kingdom Viridiplantae; phylum Streptophyta; class Magnoliopsida; order Poales; family Poaceae; genus Aegilops; species Aegilops bicornis. Next base: position 265,329 of record JAHIAL010000089.1, read on the forward strand.
GACATTAGTTGACGGAAGTAGGCGAAATACCGGATATGGACGAGAAGGCTCAAGACTCGATGAACCGGCAAGCAGCCCTTTGACCATGTCTATGAAACCCTTTTTATGCATGTCATATAGCACCATATTGTTGTCGCAATGGAATCATGATGAGGTGGTAATCATCTTGATGGGTTGCCACCGTACTTCCTCGTTGATACTTGCATGGTGCATGACCCTACCTTCTTATGAGGGTTATGCCGGTGGGAGTAGATAGGATGCTAAGGTAGTGCTACACAAAAAGGGATGGGTATATGCATGGTGAAGGAGGCATAGTTTTTCAAAAGATTTTTTTTCAAAAACCCCGTCGGGTGCCACTTATGCCCGAGGGAGATGATGGAATGGGTAACCACTTGATGACGAAGTGGTGTACCGAGGCAAGTGTGTGTTGTTTTCGAAAACGGATTAGATTTAAGATTTGTCGACTGTCCCAACCTTACGTGCGCAACCACTGTACCCTTTTTATGGGAAAGGGCATTGTTGATTACCTAGGACCGATAATAGCTTGGAGCCCGACATTACTAGTGACGGGGAGAGTTGGTGCTCTCTCTCAGGCGACGGTCGTGCCGGGTAGGGCGGCCATGGTATCTTACTGAGGCACCGGATACACCGTTGTGTCCCCTCTCGGATGTTACGATCTCGAGAGAGTCTCAGATGATGTACATCGTGAGGATACGGAACAACCAGTGGACTCCTTGTTAGTGTCATCTAGGGAAAGATAGTGATCGGGTGCTTACATCGGGTACTTGAGGTATCGCGGGTTGTGGATGACACGGAAGTTCCCCGGATCTTGTGGGTAAAGTGTGCAACCTCTGCAGAGTGTCAAACTATTCGAATAGCCGTGTCCACGATCAAGGACAGTTGGGCGGTGCTTTAAACTACGCCCGTAGTTTCACAACTGTGTGTGTGTGTTGATAAAACTACTTGGGTCAAGAAAAAGGACTTGACATGATTGAGTTGGGTTGGTGCCCACTCTATTCATGTTGATATTTGTAACCTGACCTCATGGTTACTTAAATTCTCTTGATGCATGCCTTACCAGTTGATGAACACGTCATTGCACTCAAAACTAGCTTTCTTCAAAATTTACCTATATCATGCATTGTTACATCTTGGACCAAAACATGGGTTGCTTGCGAGTACATTCAAAGTACTCATTGGATTGCCACTGGTTATTTTATTGGCGGTGCATGAAAGAACAGGATATGATGAAGAATACTATGGTGACGAACATGCGAACTAGGACGCCTTCCCCAAATGTAATGCCCGTAGGGTTAAGGCGTATGGCATGGGTCCAAGTTATCGGCGAAGATTTCACGCTGCAATGTTATACTCAAGACTTGACCATAATGGTCCTACTTGTGTAATACGGTATGTATGGATGTAAGCCTCTTGTTATTCAGCTTACGTGGTGTTCAAAGTGAGCATTGATCTCCGGGATCATCAGTACATGCAGTGCATTCGGTGATCACGACTTATGAGTCGGGGTCCCCACAGAGCTGGTATCAGAGCCATCCTGACTGTAGGAAGCCTTAGTTAGCATGGTCGTTAGTTAGGGTAAAACTATTTCCAAAACTACTACTAGTTTTCAAAACTATCTATACTTCTCTTCCCCTCTCAGTTTTTTTCGAAAACTAAGGTATACTTTCCTTATTGATCTCTTCCCTTTCAAAACCATTGGCCGCTAGAACCCTTATGACCCTGACCACGGGATTCCTTGTAATCCTCGTGGATAGCCTAGAAGGAGTGCACCTTGCCAAACACTCACCCACCTCTTCTGAACCCAAGATTCGCGACACCACAACAAGACGATGCCAACAGAAGATACGCCTTTGAAGAATGAGGACATGAAGACCCAGAGGATGGTGACACCTTTGAATTTGCCCAGTGATGATGCAACCTTGTCCTATGACGATCGAGGGTGTAAGATATGCAAGACCATGATAGACATCGCTAATAGAGCAACCATGTCCTTACCGTTGTTGTATCGACAACCACCGGTGGATGAGAACCTCGCCATTTGGTCCGCCTCACTATAGTGAGCAGGAAAACTGTTCTCTTCATCCCCCGCTCTTGGTGTCGATGTTGTCATCAACATAACCGACATGTTGGACCTCTACTATGCCTTGTTAATGTCCTTGCATAAAGGATTGCAAACCTGGTACCATCGACGCCTTAGAAGACAAAAAGGGATCGTCATGATTAAGAAGACAAGAGGAGACCAAGTCAATGCCAGCTACAAGGAGCCACCTTCACCCCATCACTCCAACAGGCGAGAAGTTGTTGAAGAGTCTTCAAGCTCAACCAGGATCGTTTCATCAAACAACTACAAGAGACGTAGCAACACATGAGTAAAACCCGGAAGACTACACGAGGCACAAGGCACGACTACTGAGTCCGAGAACCCCTAGGGTAGGATAAGTCGTGTACCCCCTATGCGCAGTCGAGTCCGTATGATGGTTCGAATAGAACCATGATTGTGTGTTGCTTGTTTTTATTTGTTTATGTTTTGATATATCGGGCCCTTTTCGCCCTAGGCAACAAATGTAATCGTATCACCTGCCTTATTTTGTTGTTTGTGTTTGGCCCTTTTTGGCACTTGTTTGTTGCTGCAGCACTCTGAGAACCCCCTTTAGGCGTTCCCCTCCTCTATGCTACTTTTCCCTCTCAGCTCTCTCCTCAACTCAAGACAAGCAAGACAATATGCACCAAGGATTCTACTCGGCGACCAACAAGCACTGAAGACTTTTGCTACAACCTACTCGACCAAGTACAACCCCGTATGTTTACACCTCAAGACTAGAACCCTATCCCTAGACCCTACAAGACCTCACGAGATACCCCAGCTCGAAACCTTAACCATGAGCTTAACCTGCGGAATCACAAGAGAACAAGTTAAGGTGCAATAAACCTTGCATAGCACTGGGTTCATTATGGAACTAGTGGACATAGTGAGCGAGCACATTATCATCCTAAGATAGCACCAAAACTGACGATGCCATAGGGAAGACCAATTTGAGGATATAGGAATAGAGGACAAATGACTTGATGAGTTTATATCAATGACTTTGAGGAATCATCCGAGACTATTTGGTGGATTATGAGGTTTTCATGTTAGTAGATGAACTTGGTGGGATCATGATTATTGGGTAGCATAGCTTTCATTACCCTGAGTAAATTGGATTTAATAGGACGATTATGATCGCAAACCGAAATTCTTGAGAGTATAAGGATTTGACTTAGCGAGGGGGTATTGATAGGAGATAGTTGATATTACGACTATGACTTAGGGGAAAGTGTAGAATTCTCGTTGGACACAAGATTTGGATTTAAATAGGTGACCCTAGTGGAGTATGGATGCGAGTAATTTTACATGGTTCGGAGTAAATTGGATTTAGACCGATGATCTTGATCATGATACCATGTTTCTTGGAGGACAATAAACTAGGAGATTGGATTAATTGTCGGTGTTGATATAAGCTTGACCTTGGAGTTTACTTGACCATGATAATGGAAATTGGTGGACTTACTATAGTAGAGACAGCTCTTTAAAGTATTTGGGGACTATAGGACATTAGAAGATTCGTGTGAGACACCATAGACATTGGATTTTTATAATTAATGTATTATGTAGCGATTAATGGAAGTTAATGGGCTATTGAGTTGATTCATAGGAAGGAAACAAGATCTTGGAGTGGCTTACGACGTGTTTCCTTAGGATAGAGATGCTTTATCATGGACCTTGGATCAATAGACTGAGCACTTGGATCGTGGTGATTAAATTCAAGCTTAGCAGCTTATATGCTCTACCCATGGATTTTTAGGGGTATTGGGATAGTTGACATGTATAGATTTATCAGACCACCCCTTGGGAGTCATGAGGATATGAATAACATGAGTAATGATTGGAGTTGACCTATACAGGATGATTCTTTCGGTAACATGATGTGATTGTTTGGAAGACTAGATAGAACGATTGGCATCTCGTAAAATCGTGCTCAAGGATAAGATGATAAATGTTCACTGCACACTAGATCCTTGAAACCCTTAAGCCCTACCAAGCCACAACATGGTCGGATCCCCACCTTGGGCTTTGGCTCTAGATCGATAAGACCTTGGCCAATGCTCAACCATGATCATCACCAATGCCTCAAATTTCACTTTTACGTACCCCATAGGCTTCATGGAGTGCTTGGACAAGTTAGTTGTCATCTTTCTTTGATGACATACTTGTCTACCCGAAGACGGAAGAAGAATCGTTGAGCTGGTCAAGGAACATCTGAAGATCGTCATGTCTAGGAGGAAGAACTACACCAACCACCGTCTTCAAGAAGTATACCTCCGCATCAAAGACCAGGCATATCTGCAAACCACTTCTCTCGAAGGAACCAAGCATTTCCATGACAATGGGAAGCTCACACCAAGATTCATTGGCCCCCTTCGAGATCACTCCAAGATTTAACAACCCCCCTCTGAGATCACTACGAGACGAAGAGAAGACAGTTACCAGCTGGAGTTGCCACCTGAGTTACCTGATGTGCTCAATACTTTCCATGCAACACAACCCCGGAAGTGTTTCCAACTTCCTAACTTTCCCGATCTCTACGAGGGCATTGACCACCGAGCCATCGACCCCCTAGCCCAATCTAACCTACCGCGAGCTACCCGTTAGCAACCTGGATCAACCGAGAACGTCATGCACGGAAGCCACCGTGCATCAAGTACTTCAAGTTCAATGGAGCACCACACGGAAGGTATAACATGAGGACGTGAAGACTACCCCTGCATCCAAGTTTCGTATCCCTTTCGCGCCTAGTCTGGGAATCTCGGGGACGAGATTCTTGTAAGGGGGTAGGTCTGTCACACCCTGATTTTCATGCCACAACACTTAAGCTAATAAATCATGATAAAATGTGGTTTGACAAAACTTTTGAGTGTTTTGGACCTTGCCTTGATTGGATTTCGTGTGTTGTTTGCAAGTGCTCTAAAAATAAAATTAATCCTCCAACTCTTATACTCTTTTTTCCTTGATCCAAAACTTCTGCCCAATGATCATGCCATGTGTATAGAGCAATATAGTATTTTCTTACAAAATAATTTGGCCAAAAGTATTTTCTAAAATTAGTTTTCCAAAACCCTTGAATTGAGATTTGCACCGTAAGTACTTGATTTGAGGTGGGAAAATCTTTCAAAAGGTATATTTGAAACCTATTAGATACAGGATACCCAGAAACCACAAAAATATAATTTTAAAAGTTATTTTCCTATTTCGTTTAAAAGCTTTTTCTTAAGGCCAGAAATGGTCTTTAATAGGGAAAAATTATTTTTATTGTTTTAAAAATATTTGACAAAAATCGGAAACTTCAAGGGCATATATTTCCCATATATAAGAGTTTCAACACATGGTCATGTTCAAAACATTGGTCAAATCCCTCAAAAACCCTTTTCTCGGATATTTCAATCTTTTGAAATATTTACAAAGGAAATATTCCCAAAAATTCCAAGAACATTCTAGCATGTCACATATGACATGATTGATGATCTTGCTAAGTCTCATGTCATGGAGAATAGTATAACCCCATGAAACCCTCTCAAAACCACTTGACCTTTTCAAGTTTGAACAGCTTTGCACTGTCAAACATGTCCAAATGCTCTCAAATCTTGTGTACATGCTCAAATGGTCTAATCATTCATCTAGACCAAATGGCACAAGTTGGAGAGAATTTTATCTTGATCAAAGTACCCCAAAACCCTCTCTGACCAGAATCAAATTTGAACAAGTTTGTGCTACCAACTTTCTCTCCTTGACCCCATCTTTGGTAAGCATGTTCACATGACCAAATGAGGCCACCACACCAAGTGGTGCATCAAGGAGAAGTGATTTGCTCAACTAGATCTGCACAAGTCTATTTCTGCTCATTTCTAGGGTTTACAAAAGTTGCATTGGCAACTTTGCCCAAATAAGCTCCAAACTGGTGGAAGGCCATATTTATATGTGTCATTTCACCCTGTGAAGTCTCATGGCATTTGGAGTTCATTTGCTTAACCAAACAAGCATCAAACACCTTCTGCCACTTTACCAAAATTCCATTTTTGACCACTTCCACTAATCTCCATGACCTCAACTTTTTACCACAGCCCCTCCTAGTCCCCTTTCACCTCCAGTAACAATGGCAAGTCCATAGCTCAATTATTGGATGGGTAAAACCCCACTTTCTCTCTCTGGACAGCCCCTTTCTCTCTCTTCCTCACCTCCCTCCTCACTCCAGTGGCCATCCATGGCATCCAATGCCCCTATCCACTTGTTTACTTTCCCCTAGCACTACCAGACACGAGTGGGCACGCCCCCTGCCCCTTAAACAATGCCATGGCAGCCATAGGCAGCTACAGGCGTGCTACGATGCGGCCTCCCATCTGTCAGCCCCGCCAAGCAGCTCCGGCCACCTCGGGCCTCCTCAGCGCCGCTGATGCGCCTGGCGTCCTGCACCACGCTGAGTCGGCCCCTTCTCTCTCCTCCTCCTCCGCCTCCATCCCTAGCAAACAGAGGCCGCCTGAAGGCGCCAATGGCGCTGCTCACCTGTACGCCGCCTCGAGATCTCTCCCCACTCCCTCTCTCTATCTCACCCGGCGTAGTCGACGCCCAGAACACCCCTGTACACACCGCGACGAGCTCCCATGGCCCGTAGAGACGAGCACGAGCTCACATGCGCACGAACCCCACTTGCACCATCGCCTCGCCATATAAGGCCACCCCGAGCCCTCTCTCGGCCTCCTTCGCCTCTCTCACTCCCAAGTGACCCCGGACCAACCCACTCCCTCCTCGAGCCCTCCATCGCTCCCCATGGCCGAGCCGAGCAGCCTTGACTCCGCCCTAAATTCGCGCCCACCTCTCCTCCTCCTTCCCTCCTGGACCGCACTAGAGCATCACCACCATCACCGCATGAGCCCCTCTCCGTGCTTCTCCCTCTCCTCCCGGTGGCCGTGGGCGTAACCGCCCGCCGCCGCCGACCTCCTCCTCCCGCCAGCCAACGCCGTGCTCGACCCCTGAGCTCCTCGGCGGTCGTGCCACCATGGATGGGCGCTGCATCACCTCTGAAGTGCGCCGGTGGGGCGGGCATCGCCGAGATGCCACGAGCTGACTGGCGACGGCGTGAGCCTCCTCATGCCTCCCTGTTGCACTGGAGGTGGAGGACAAACTGACAGCGGGCCCGCTCGTCGCTGGCCCAATGCACGGGCCACGCTGGCATAAGTGGAGGCGCCCGCGTGAAAGACGCCTTCGATGTGGCCCTTTCCCGCACGCTGCTGAGCTGCTGGGCCGGCCCACGGTCTATCTGCCGCCATGTGCGCAGGATAAGGTTAAAGCCTTATTCCCTTTTTCTTTTTCCAGTCAACTTCAAAAATCCATAAACAATTCAAATGATATCCAAATTTGATGATTCAAATTTCTAGTGACTCTATAAATCATGATCTACCTGGTGGTGCAACATGCACATTTTTCCAGAGACCTTTTCTTCACAAATATTTATCAAACCCATTTTTCCTATTTACGTGATGAACTTTAGAAAATCACAGAGAGCCCATTTTTGATCCAAATTCCATGATTCAAAATCCTAGATGTCTATAAGTTCAAAACTTAGTTTTTGGACATTTTTACTAATACTTACTGTATCACCTCAAATAATGGTATATTTCTTCATATATAGCCAACTTTGCAAATTCATAGGAAATCCATTTGAACTCCAAATCCAGTGAAACCAACTCCCAGATGCTTCTAAAATCATGCCTGAATTAATGGGTACCTTTACTCATTTCTATAAAATGGCATTATGTGTACAACTTGTGGATCCATCAAATCCATTGATTCCATCATATTGAAATGTTTAGAAATATCCATTGATCCAGTTCCAATGAAATCACCTTGGTCATTCCTCATATGACCAGAGGTATCCTAGAAAAGTCCAACTCACATTTTTAGAGCACTTTTATTTTCTGCCTTGTTGCGTTGCTTACTATGATTGTTTCCGACGTTAGTTGGACGGAAGTAGACGAAATACTTGAGATGGACCGTAAGGCTCGAAGACTCTGATGAACCTGGCAAGCAGCCCTTTGACCATGTCTATGAAACCCTTTTTATGCATGTCATATAGCACCATATTGTTGTCGCAATGGAATCATGATGAGGTGGTAATCATCTTGATGGGTTGCCACCGTACTTCCTTGTTGATACTTGCATGGTGCATGACCCTACCTTCTTATGAGGGTTATGCCGGTGGGAGTAGATAGGATGCTAAGGTAGTGCTACGCAAAAAGGGACGGGTATATGCATGGTGAAGGAGGCAAAGTTTTTCAAAAGATTTTTTTTCAAAAACCCCGTCGGGAGATGATGGAATGGGTAACCACTTGATGACGAAGTGGTGTACCGAGGCAAGTGTGTGTGTTGTTTTCGAAAACGGATTAGATTTAAGATTTGTCGACTGTCCCAACCTTACCTGCGCAACCACTCTACCCTTTTATGGGAAAGGGCATTGTTGATTACCTAGACCGATACTAGCTTGGAGCCCGTGCATTACTAGTGACGGGAGAGTTGGTGCTCTCTCTCGACGGGTCGTGCTGTAGGGCGGCCAAGGATCGCCTTTGTCTTCAGATCGGATACACCGTTGTGCCCCCTCTCGGATGTTACGATCTCGAGAGAGTCTCGTATGATGTAAATCGTGAGGATACGGAACAACGAGTGGACTCCTTGTTAGTGTCGTCAAGGGAAAGATAGTGATCGGGTGCTTACCCCGGGTACTTGAGGTATCGCGGGTCGTGGATGACACGAGTTCCGGATCTTGTGGGTAAAGTGTGCAACCTCTGCAGAGTGTAAAACTATTCGAATAGCCGTGTCCACGGTCAAGGACAGTTGGGCGGTGCTGCTTAAACTTCCAGAATTTCACAACTATGTGTGTGTGTTGATAAAACTACTTGGGTCAAGACAAAGGACTTGACATGATTGAGTTGGGTTGGTGCCCACTCTATTCATGTTGATATCTGTAACCTGTCCTCATGGTTACTTAAATTCTCTTGATGCATGCCTTACCAGTTGATGAACATGTCATTGCACTCAAAACTAGCTTTCTACAAAATTTACCTATATCATGCATTGTTACATCTTGGACCAAAACATGGGTTGCTTAAGTAGTACATTCAAAGTACTCATTGGCTTGCCAACGGGTTATTTTATTGGCCAGGCATGAAAGAACAGGATATGATGAAGAATACTTGGTGGCGAACATGCTAACTATGACGCTTCCCAAATGTAATGCATGTAGGGTTAAGGCAGATGGCATGGGTCCAAGTTATCGTTTAAGATTTCCGGCTGCAATGTTATACTCAAGACTTGACCATAATGGTCCTACTTGTGTAATACGGTATGTATGGATGTAAGCCTATTGTTATTCAGCTTTTGTGTGTTCAGTGAGCATTGATCTCTGGGATCACTCTACACGTGCATTCGGTGATCACGACTTATGAGTCGGGGTCCCCACATTGCTGCATCTGGGATTGATCTGTTTGGTTAGAAGTTTTATGCTCCATGGGTGATGCGCCTAATCAAACTCCATTCTTGTGTTGACTATCAGCCCTCAGTGCGCAACCATCTTGTCTTTCTACCTGAGGTTGATCTGTCCGTTGAAGCCATCTTCCCCGAGCCTGCCAAGGAACCTCTATATCTTCGTAATGTTTATCATCAAAGCTTCACGCAACCAATAGAGGGAATTCATGTTCCAAATGTCGCAACTCAACTTATCCTCTAGGCGGCAATATCGTGTGCCCCATCGTGCAAACACCGGAAGCCATCGATAGTACTATTGCTCAAAGGCCCTGGAAGCATTCTCGTGTGCTCAATGACCGAGAGCTTCTTGTGGCCTTACATCGTATGGCGTGATAAGCATCATGATGGATCAAGCATCGATGCAGAGTATCTTGGTGGAGTTCAATCGCATTCGGAACTTGGCCACCGAGAACTCATTTGTTGCCCATGAAGCCTGTCGGCGGTCCTGGAAGAGTCTTACACTGCTCTGTCCTGAAGCTGATCTTCATGAAGATGGCTTCACTGAGGACTTCAAAAATGACTCCAGGCCTCCCCAGAATGCAAGCTGGCGTCGCACTCCCTCAATAGAAGATTCTGAGTATTCATCTTCGGCTGCTACTGTTGTTGCAAGAGTCATCGACGAAGAAGACGATGCCACTTCACCAACCATGGCTTCACTGCATCTCGACACTGCACCAGGCCCGTCTGCACCACCAAACTCCAACGCTGACCCTGTGCTACCTCTTGAGCACTGCGTTGGATTTCCTTGAAGAGGAAATGATGATGCAGCAAAGTAGCGTAAGTATTTCCCTCGCTTTTGAGAGAACCAAGGTATCAATCCAAGAGGGAGGCTACGCTGCATGAGTCCCTCGTAGACCAAGACAAAGTAATAACTCCTCGCAACCAATGCGATAAGGGTTTGTCAATCCCTTCACGGTAGCTTACGAGAGTGAGATCTGATAGATATGATAGGATAATGTTTTTGGTATTTTTGTGATAAAGATGCAAAGTAAAATAAAAGCAAAGATAATAAACAAGTGTAGGAAGATTAATATGATGAAGATAGACCCGGGGGCCATAGGTTTGACTAGTGGCTTCTCTCAAGAGCATAAGTATTTTACGGTGGGTGAACAAATTACTGTTGAGCAATTGTGTAATTGATCATACTTATGAGAGTATCTAGGTATGATCATGTATATAGGCATCACGTCCGAGACAAGTAGACCGACTCTTGCCTGCATCTACTACTATTACTCCACTCATCGACCGCTATCCAAAGATGCATCTAGAGTATTAAGTTCAAGAAAAATGAGTAACGCCTGTAAGCATGATGACATGATGTAGAGGGATAAATTCATGCAATATGATAAAACCCCATCTTGTTATCCTCGATGGCAACAATACAATACGTGCCTTGTGCTGCCCCTCATCATATCTGCGAAGGACACCGCAAGATTGAACCCAAAGCTAAGCACTTCTCCCATTGCAAGAAAAACCAATCTAGTAGGCCAAACCAAACCGATAATTCAAGAGACTTGCAAGATAACCAATCATACATAAAAGAATACAGAGAAGATTCAAATATTGTTCATAGATAATCTTGATCATAAACCCACAATTCATGGGTCTCAACAAACACACCACAAAAAGAAGATTACATCGAATAGATCTCCAAAAGAGAGGGGGAGAACATCGTATTGAGATCCAAAAAGAGAGAAGAAGCCATCTAGCTACTAACTATGGACCCGAAGGTCTGAGGTAAACTACTCACACTTCACCTGAGAGGCTATGGTGATGATGTAGAAGCCCTCCATGATGGATGCCCCTCGGTGGAGCTCCTAACAGGCCCCAAGATGGGATCTCGTGGGTACATAATGTTGCGACGGTGGAATTAGGTTTTTGGCTCCGTTTTTGATCGTTTGGGGGTTAGTAGGTATATATAGGAGGTAGGAGTACGTCGGTGGAGCAGGGCCCACGAGGGTGGAGGGCGGCATACCGAGGTGGGCACCCCCCTACCTCGTGGCCTCCTCTTTTCTTTATTGACGTTGGGTCCAAGTCTCCCGGATCATAATCTTCCTCTCCCGGATCATAATCTTCCTAAAAATCACGTTCCCAAAGGTTGCATTCCGTTTGGACTCCGTTTGTTATTCTTTTGCGAAACTACGAAATAGGAAAAAAACAGCAATTACAGGCTAGGCCTCCGGTTAATAGGTTAGTCCCAAAAATAATATAAAAGTGGATAATAAAGCCCAATATTGTCCAAAACAGTAGATAACATAGCATGGAGCAATCAAAAATTATAGATACGTTGGAGACGTATCGGGCATCCCTAAGCTTAATTCCTGCTCGTCCTCTAGTAGGTAAATGATAAAACAGAATTTTTGATGCGGAGTGCTACTTGGCATAATTTCAATGTAATTCTTCTTAATTGTGGTATGAATATTCAGAACCGAAAGATTCAAGACAAAAGTTCATATTGACATAAAAATAATAATACTTCAAGCATACTAACAAAGCAATCATGTCTTCTCAAAATAACATGGCCAAAGAAAGTTATCCCTACAAAATCATATAGTCTGGCTATTTTCTATCTTCACCACACAAAGTATTTAAATCATGCACAACCCCAATGACAAGCCAAGCAATTGTTTCATACTTTTGACATTCTCAAACTTTTTCAATCTTCACGCAATACATGAGCGTGAGCCATGGATATAGCACTATATGTGGAATAGAATGGTGGTTGTGGAGAAGACAAAAAGGGGAAGATAGTCTCACATCAACTAGGCGTATCAACGGGCTATGGAGATGCCCATCAACAGATATCAATGTGAGTGAGTAGGGATTGCCATGCAACGAATGCATTAGAGCTATAAGTATGAGAAAGCTCAACAAAAGAAACTAAGTGGGTGTGCATCCAACTCGCTTGCTCACGAAGACCTAGGGCATTTTGACGAAGCCCATCATTGGAACATACAAGCCAAGTTCTATAATGAAAAATTCCCACTAGTATTTGAAAGTGACAAAATGAGAGACTCTCTATCATGAAGATCATGGTGCTACTTTGAAGCACAAGTGTGGTAAAAGGATAGTAACATTGTCCCTTCTCTCTTTTCTCTCATTTTTTATTTGGGCCTTTTCTCCTTTTTTATGGGCTCTTTTTTTCGTCCAGAGTCTCATACCGACTTGTGGGGGAATCATAGTCTCCGTCATCCTTTTCCTCACTTGGGACAATGCTCTAAAAATGATGATCATCACACTTTTATTTTCTTACAACTCAACAATTACAACTCGATACTAAGAACAAAATATGACTCTATATGAATGCCTCCCGCAAAGGTAACGGATATGCAATGAATCAAGAGTGACATGTATGAAAGAATTATGAACGGTGGCTTTGCCACAAATACGATGTCAACTACATGATTATGCTAAGAAATATGACAATGATGGAGCGTGTCATAATAAACGGAAGGTGGAAAGTTGCATGGCAATATATCTCGGAATGGCTATGGAAATGCCATGATAGGTAGGTATGGTGGCTGTTTTGAGGAAGGTATATGGTGGGTGTATGATAACGCTAAAAGTGCGCGTTATTAGAGAGGCTAGCAATGGTGGAAGGAAGAAAAGTGCGTATAATCCATGGACTCAACATTAGTCATAAAGAACTCATATACTTATTGCAAAAATGTAACATCCCAAATTTCCAATTTGGAATGTTATACATAGATCATCACTTGCATATCATAATTTATTGCATTTTGGCTCGATCCTAGAAATTTCATGCAACTCAAGGACCCACGGAGAGAGTTGGAGATTTCGTTATTTTCATATTTGAGTTTTCTCAAATTTTGAAAATAGGATCATTTGATTTTATTTATTTTATCTTCAATTATTTCTCTTGTCGTAATATGAGAGAGGGAATAAAATGACTTTCCCAAAATAAAGGAATAATGAAGACTTTAATAAAAACAAATAAGATTTTTATTTGGAGTTTTTCGCTATTTTATTTGAATTTAGGAAAAATGCGCGTTTTCAAAATTGCATTTAGGCCCCAAATAAATGTTCATCTTGTCCTATTGATTTTAGAAGCGGGATAAATTTATTTCGGGATTTTTGAGTCCGTTTAGTATTTCTTTTCGTTAGTTTTTCAAGGGATTAATTTAAAAAAAAAGCCGAATCCGACCTCTGGCCGAGTTAGGCCGGACTTCTCGAGGCGGCCTTTAAATCCAGGCGACCCAGGCAGCCACCGAGTCACCCGCCGCCCCAAACCCTAGCGCCCGCCACGCCGCCGCATTGAGCTCATGCCGCCCGCCCATGCTTGACCACTCACGCCGGACCTAAGCGCCCGAGCTTGCCGATCAGCAAGCCGTCCGCCGCCCGAGGTAGCCACCGTCGCCGGCGGTTTTCCTCAGAAAACCGCCCGGTTTTCCTCAGAAAACCGCCCGGTTTTTTTTATTAACCGCGGTTCAATTTTTTAGATTGGTTTTTTTCCGGTTAGGTTAATTAGCGAGCGTTCGATCGTTCGTTCGTTTTAATGAACGCGTTCATCGTTTAGATCCAGATAACGAACGTTCGTTCGTTAAGCTATTCGTCGTTTTTCTTTTTCTCGGATTTATTCCGTGATTTTTCTGATCGCGATTTCTGATCCGATTTTCGATCTAGTATAACTTTTCGCTCGTTTATCAGAATCAGGCGATTCAAGCGCATAGAGTTTCGTATCGAACCCTCTTTCCGAATAATCAGCTCAAACAAGTTTTTGCCTCAGTAAAATTTGACTTAGGTCCAGATTAGTAAAATTAAGCCTGTTTCTTTCGCCGTTTGACTTTCATTGCTTCGTTCGATTTGATTCTTCTTGCAAACCGGAGTTCTTAAGTTGAACTTTCTGGTTAGACCCCTTTTATTTGAGTTTTACCTGTGCATTAGATGAGTACTTATTGTGTGCATGTTTGTTTGCGATAGAGTACCCGGAGTGCGCCGCTTGCTACTTTGAGTCTCTAGGTTTCACGAATCATCAGCAAGGCAAGTAACACTTTGATCATATCCCTTTTCATACCCAGTTTTTATGCATTAGATCAATCCTCAAACATTGCATGATTAGGAACTACTTAAATTGTGGGTTCTGGGAAGTAGATGAGGTAGTACCTATTACCTGTTTTATTATCAAACCCTTGGGAGTTACTTCTAGGTTTGCTTATTATGCCATGCTATGCTAGTAGACGTGCATTGGGTGAGTGTATCCATGACAGATGTGAGATTGTTAATTAATGGTTTATTTAAGGTGGCAACTTAAACACACATCTGGGTGGATTGTGGCACCTGGGTATTCTAGGATTTGCCTGTTTCTTTTTGGACCGCCACCCAGGCTCAAAGAGATCATGAGATTATTCATGCTAGAAACTTCCTGTGCAGCCACAAGCTACTATGTGCTCTAGCATAGTTGATTAAGTCGTGCGAACTCTTACAAAGGGTAGACTAGCGATGTAGAGGGATGTAGGTGTAACCGCTCACCTGCTCGTAAGGTGCTACCGCTTCAAAGACTATGTCTCGGTCATCCATTTCTCAAACACCATGCAAGGTCGAGAAATCAAACGGAGGAGATCGAGTCTTGTGGGGAAAAGTGCACAAACCTCTGCAGAGTGTAACAAACTAATCATGGTTAGCCATGTCCCCGGTTATGGACATCTTGAGTATCTATTACTTGGATTATCATGTGAATCTCATCATGTTAATTTAATTAATATTGTTGGGTTTTAATGATGATGCTTAATTGGGATTGAGAATGCTGTCAACCATTCTCAATGTTTAACAACCACCATGATAGTTAAAATAAATTTATTCCTTTGCAGTAGGGAAAAATTGGCTTTACGCAAAGTTGTAACCATAGAGCTTTCCACCAGCCTTATATGCATGTAGTATAGCATTACTCTTTCATATTGCTCTCTATGTGTTACATTGCGGCAAGATATTCCATGTGTCGACCGTTTCGGGCTGCAACATTCATGTTGCAGACTTTTCGAACGACAGTAAGGTGCCTTAGGTCGTGGTTCTATACTCGATGATGCCGTTGGAGTTGATGGACTAAACTTATCTTCCAAGCCTTCCAATCGATATCGTTATTAGATGGCCTTAAGCCATATTTATTGTAATAAGTTCTCTTTTGAGACATTCGATGTAATAAGTGTGTGATTGTTACTCTGTTATAAATCCTTCAAGCAATCGTATGCGTGTCAAGACATCGATCCGGGGATGACACTCATGCACAGAGATCGATCGCTTTGAGGTCTGGTCGCTACAAGATGGTATCGAGCACCACGCCTGTGTATGAGACACCTACCACTAAGCTTAATCCCTAGATCACTACTCTTTCTTCTCATTTCTGACTCCTCATCTTTTCTACTCTTTTAGGATGGCGGATGCAAGGAACAAGTTCACACAACCGGATGAAGATACACCCTTTGGATGCCACTTGAAGGAAGTCACTAGATACCTGAACATCGGAGTACCAAGCTTCACCGGGACCTACAACGCCACTTTACCCGAAGAGGTGCGCTGGATGATTCAAGTTCAAGTTCCAGGAAGGACGTTTGCACCAGTCACGGAGCCCATACAGTTTTCCTTTGATGCACCAACCCGGAGTCTAGGAAAGAGCATGGCAGCCCACATTGCCATGGGACGTATTGGAGAAGTATACCGCAATGATCTCAAGAATACTATCTACCAGATTTGCGGGCGCCGAGATGAGCAATGGGAGATGATCAGCACCAGGAGGGATAGATCAATCGCAGCATATATCCGAGTTAAACCAAAGCACATCCGACGTCAGAGAACCCGGATGTCTTGCGCAGGCATGGAGGATCTGCAGAAGGCTATGAGCAAGATCAAGGAGCTAGAAGACGAACTCAAGGCTACACGTGAAGATTACATGGAAGAAATTGAAGTGCTAGTGGAGAAGAATGACCAGTTAACCAGGAAGCTCGGAGTTTTCATGGGAGACCCCATGCTAGGAGGAAATGATGACGATTCCACTTGCACGGATAACTATATCATCATCGACGACACCGACTCGGATCCCGACGACAGTGATGATGACTACGTTGATGAAGCTGGAGCAGATATCATGGAGTCTTCATCGGAGCAGTTTTTCTAGTTGACCACCATAACTTGATGGTAGTAATTTCCCCCATTGTATTTAGTTTAGTCCAAGCACTTTTGTAACGATAGTTAGACCGTTGTATGCTTTGTTTGAATTGATTGGAGTGATTTTGTTTGCTTTGTCTCATGTGCATATGGGTAGTGTTTTCTCATTAGACCTCTTTCTGCTCTATTTTCTCACCTTCTCTAAACCCTCAGATGCCTCCGAGACGCGACACCGGATTTGCTTTCCCACCGGAGATCACTCAGTTGATTCAGAGCGTAATGCCTTGATTCAAACGGTACGTAACCAAGGCAACAACAATAACAACAACAACAACAACAACCCACCACCACCACCACCACCGTTGACCATTTGACTCGTTTCTTGAGGCTAAATCCACGGTGTTTTCCAAAGTAGCACCGAGCCGATTGTTGCATGACCCGGCTCCGCAAGGTTGAAAAGGAGCCGACCACCGCAGGATGCACCGATGCGGAGAGAGTGCGTTTTGCCGCACATCGCCTTGATGGACCCTTGACATCATGGTGGGAGAATTACATAGCCACACACCCTATTGACACGATCCGTGGGATCGATTTCAAAGAAGCTTTCCATATCGCCTTACGTTTCAGCAGGAGCTATGGCCATGAAGAAGCGTGAGTTTCGCAACTTACGCCAAGGAGGACGTCAGAAGCCAAGTATGTGGAGGACTTTAGTAAGTTAGCATGTTATGGCCTGTATGACGTTGCTACGGTATGCAGCTAAGTAGGAGAAGTTTCTGGAAGGACTGAATGATGAGCTGAGCATGCAGTTGATGGTAGCCACTTTCAATAACTACCAGGAGTTGGTAGATCGTGCTCTTATGATTGAAGGGAAGCAGCAACAGATTGATAACCGCAAGAGGAAGTATGGACAGGGAAGTATAATGCGAGCTCAAAGAAAAGTTACGCTTTACCCCTAAAACCGGGAGGACAATTCCAACATACCCATGGAGGAGGTAGCTCACACAATCATAATGGTTCCAAGAATGGTAACGGGAACGGAGGTAGCAATGGACAAAACCGCACCAACCCGTCCACCCCAGCCAAGAGAGACCTGAGCCAAATCACTTGCTTTAAGTGTCAGAAAACTGGACATTATGCCAATGAATGTCCCAAGACCAAAATGGAAATGGTAATGGAAGCTCGGGAAGAAGCGAACCCTTTCAACAGGGGACATGTGAACCACGTTAACGTGGAGGAGGTTGGCTTCACCGGATGTAGTAATAGGTAAGTTTTTGGTTAAGACATTTACTGCAATTGTTCTTTTTGATACTGGTGCATCGCATTCATACATATCACAGGGATTTGTGGATAAGTACAAACTGCCCACCAAGGTTCTTAGAACACCTATGCTAGTAAGCTCACTAGGAGCAGAGTATATGGCCAGTCGGGGATGTTTTCAAGTACCTTTGAGCATAGGTAGGCATGTTTTCCCCACGAATTTAATCATTCTAGAATCGCAAGGTTTGGACGTGATTCTAGCTATGGATTGGCTATCGATGTATGGTGGGAACATCGATTGCGCTAGTAAGTTGATTTTGCTTACAACGCCCGAAGGAAGAAGGATCAAGTATGTATCGCGGCATGAGCCAAGGAGAGCACAAGTAAACTCTTTATCAGGAGTGGTGCAGGAGGAAGTACCAGTGGTGAAGGATTACCCGGACATGTTTCCAGAAGAGTTGCTGTGCATGCCACCGGATAGGGACATTGAGTTTTGATTGAACTTTTGCCAGCATAGGGCCAATATCCAAGAGACTTGACGACGGATGGCTTGCACAAGATTTGGAAGAAATTAAGAAGCTGATTAAGGAGTTCTTGGATAAAGGTTTTATTCGCCCAAGTTCTTGGCGTTGGGGATCGCCATGATTACTTCTAGTGGAGAAGAAGGATGGATCATTGAGAATGGTTGTTGACTATCGAGGATTGAATGAAGTGACCATTAAGAACAAGTACACGTTGCCGATGATCAACGACCTGTTTGACCAATTGCAAGGAGCTAAGGTGTTTTCCAAGATCGATTTGCGATCAGGATACCATCAGTTGAAGATTCGAGAGCAGGATATACCTAAAACGGCTTTTACCACCAGGTATGGGCTATATGAGTATACCATTATGTCACTCGGGCTGACAAACGCACCTGCCTATTTCATGAACATGATGAACAAGGTGTTTATGGAGTTTTTGGATAAGTTAAATCGTGGTGTTCATTGATGATATTTTGGTTTATTCGAAGAATGAAGAAGAGCATAAGGAGCATTTGCGTTTTGTACTTGAGAAGCTCAGAGAACATCAGTTATATGCCAAGTTCAGCAAATGTGAGTTTTGGTTGAAGGAAGTTGGATTTCCGGACATGTTATATCCGGAGAAGGTATAGCAGTGGACCCCACTAAAGTTGTCACTGTGACAAATGGGAAGCACCAACGACAGCTTGGAGATCCGAGTTTCCTTGGATTGGTAGGATACTCTTTGGAGATTCATTGAGAATTTCTCGGAGATTACGAAGCCTATGATGGAGCTGTTGAAGAAGGACACTAAATTCAATTAGACTGAGGAATGTGAGGCTAGTTTCCAAGAGTTGAAGAAACGTTTAGTTACCTCACCAGCAGCAATTCTGCCATATCAAAGCAAGGATTACGAGGTGTATTATGACGCTTCACGCCGAGGACTTGGAGCGGTGCTTATGCGGGAGGAAGAGTTGTTTGTTATGCTTCATGACAGCTTAAGCCTCATGAGTTGAACTATGCTACCCATGATTTGGAGTTAGCAGCCGTGGTGCATGCTGCTTGAAGACTTGGAGACATTTTCTCATTGGAAACCATTGTGAGGTGTACACGGATCACAAGAGTTTGAAGTACATCTTCACCTTGAAGGAGTTGAATCTCACGCAAAGGAGATGGTTGGAGCTCATCAAGGATTATGATATGAGATTGCATTATCACCCGGAAAGGCTAATGTAGTAGCAGATCGTTGAGTCGCAAGAGCCATGTCACCACACTAATGACCGGAGGTTTACCAAAAGAGTTAGGCGAGGAATTTCGAGAGCTATGTTTGGAAATAGTTCCGAGGCTATGTAGCAGCATTGGAGATCTGATCTACATTGATGGATAAGATTAGAGAAGCTCGGAAAAGCGGACAAGGAGATTGCCTCTATTAAGGAGAAAATGAGTAAGGGAAAAGCTAAGGGATTTACGTGGAGGATGAGCACGATACCCTATGGTTTGAGGATCGGCGTTTATGTGCCTAATGATCCGGAGATCGTGAAGTTGATTTTGCAAGAGGACCATGATTACATGCCAGTATTCGATTCACCCAGGAAATACCAAGATGTATTTGGATTTGAAGGATACTTTCTGGTGGACCGGAATGAAGAAGGATATTGTAGAGTATGTAGCAGTTTGTGATGTATGTCAGAGAGTGAAGGCAGAACATCAGAAGCCAGCGGAATTGTTACAGCCATTGCCAATACCTGAATGGAAGTGGGAAAAGTTAGGCATGGATTTTATCACGGGATTGCCCAGGACTCGTTCAAGCTATGACTCGATTTGGGTTGTAGTCGATCGTTTGACGAAGGTAGCTCATTTCATTCCAGTGAAGACTACCTACAAGAAGGCTGCCAAGTTGGCTAAGATATACATGACCAGGATCGTATGTCTGCACGGAGTTCCGAGGAGTATCGTATCAGATAGAGGAACCCAATTCACTTCAATGTTTTGGAATCAATTGCACAAAACTTTGGGAACCAGACTTGAGTTTAGTACAGCTTTTCATCCACAGACAGATGGACAGACCGAGAGAGTCAATCAGATTTTGGAGGATATGCTGAGAGCATGTGCGTTGGATTATGGATCAAGTTGGGATGACAACTTGCCATATGCGGAGTTTTCTTATAACAACAGCTATCAAACCAGGTTGAAGATGGCCCCTTTCGAAGCCTTGTACGGAAGGAGGTGCAGAACCCCGTTGTTGTGGGATGAAGTAGGAGACCGCCAGTTGTTTGGACCAGATTTGATTAAGGAGTCTGAACGGAAGGTGAAGTTGATTCGCGATAGGCTCAAGGTAGCCCAATCTAGGCGTAAGAGCTATATGGATTCAAAACGCAAGGAGAGCAGTTCTGAAGTCGGAGACAGAGTTTATCTTCGTGTATCCCCGCTTCGAGGAGTCAAGCGTTTTGGTGTTAAAGGAAAGTTAGCGCCACGTTTTGTGGGACCATACAAAGTTTTGGAGCGCATGGGAGAAGTTGCTTACAAATTGGAATTACCCAAAGGATTGACGGGAGTTCACGACGTGTTCCACGTTTCACAGTTGAAGAAGTGCCACGCAGAGATGGCTGATATACCACTAAGAGATACTGTGCCGCTGGAAGCTATTCAGTTGGGTAACGATTTGACCTACGAGGAGAAACCAGTCAAAATTCTCGAGTATGCCAGCCGAGTCACCCGCAGCAAGGTTATTAAGTTTTGCAAAGTTCAAGGAGCCACCACACCGAGGATGAAGCCACACGGGAGCGAGAGGAAGATCTGCTGAAGGACCACCCTCACCTATTCTCTAGCCAACCCGAATCTCGAGGGCGAGATTCATCTTAAGGGGGGTAGGTTTGTAACATCCCAAATTTCCAATTTGGAATGTTATACATAGATCATCACTTGCATATCATATTTTATTGCATTTTGGCTCGATCCTAGAAATTTCATGCAACTCAAGGACCCACGGAGAGAGTTGGAGATTTCATTATTTTCATATTTGAGTTTTCTCAAATTTTGAAAATAGGATCATTTGATTTTATTTATTTTATCTTCAATTATTTCTACTGTCAGAATATGAGAGAGGGAATAAAATGACTTTCCCAAAATAAAGGAATAATGAAGATTTAATAAAAAATCAAATAAGATTTTATTTGGATTTTTTCGCTATTTTATTTGAATTTTGGAAAATGTGCGTTTTCAAAAAATTTCATTTAGGCCCCAAATAAATGTTCATCTTGTCCGCTTGATTTTGAAGCCGGGAAAATTTATTTCGGGATCTTTGGAGTCGATTTAGTATTTCTTTTCGTTAGTTTTTCAGCCGGAATTAATTTTAAACGCGAACCGACCTCACGGGCTACGTAAGGCCGGACTCCTCCGGGCCGGCCTTTAAAGCGGGGCACCGGACCCCTGCTCACCGAGCCGCCCGCCGCCCGAACCCTAGCGCCTTGTGCCGCGCCAGATCCGCCGCTTACCGCCCGCCCTTGCTTGTGCCGCCCGCCCTTGACCACCTACGCCCGGACCTCGGGGCCGGAGCCTTCGCCGACCCGCCATCCCGCCGCCCGAGGTAGCCGCCGTTGCCGGGGGTTTTACATATAAAAACAACCGGTTTTCCTAAGCAAAACGGCCGCGTTTTTTTAATAACCCCGGTTTTTTTTTTTAGATCCGTTTTTTTAGATCGGTTTTTTTCCGGTTAGGTTAATTAGCGAGCGTTCGCTCGTTCATTCGTTTTAACGAACGTGTTCATCGTTTAGATCCAGATAACGAACGTTCGTTCGTTAAGCTGTTCGTCGTTTTTCTTTTTCTCGGATTTATTCCGCGATTTTTCTGATCACGATTTCTCATCCGATTTTCGATCTAGTATAACTTTTCGCTCGTTTATCGGAATCAGGCGATTCAAGCGCTTAGAGTTTCGTCTCGAGACCCTCTTTTCGAATAATCAACTCAAATAAGTTTTTGCCTCTGTAAAATTTGACTTAGGTCCAGATTAGTAAAATGAAGCCTGTTTCTTTCGCCGTTTGACTTGCGTTGCTTCGTTCGATTTGATTCTTCTTGCAAACCGGAGTTCTTAAGTTGAACTTTCTGGTTAGACCCATTTTATTTGAGTTTTACCTGTGCATTAGATGAGTACTTATTGTGTGCCTGTTTGTTTGCGATAGAGTAACCGGAGTGTGCCACTTGCTACTTTGAGTCTCTAGGTTTCACGGATCATCAGCAAGGCAAGTAACACTTTGATCATATCCCTTTTCATACCTAGTTTTTATGCATTAGATCAATCCTCAAACATTGCATGATTAGGATGTACTTAAATTGTGGGTTCTGGGAAGTAGATGAGGTAGTACCTATTACCTGTTTTATTATCAGACCCTTGGGAGTTACTTCTACGTTTGCTTATTATGCCATGCTATGCTAGTAGACGTGGATTGGGTGAGTGTATCCATGACAGATGTGAGATTGTTAATTAATGGTTTATTTAAGGCGGCAACTTAAACACACATCTGGGTGGATTGAGGCACCTGGGTATTCCAGGATTTGCCTATTTCTTTTTGGACCGCCACCCAGGCTCAAAGGGATCATGAGATTATTCATGCTAGAAACTTCCGTGTGCAGCCACAAACTACTATGGGCTCTAGCATAGTTGATTAAGTCGTCATGAACTCTTACGGTGGTAGACTAGCGAGATGTAGAGGGATGTAGGTGTAACTGCTCTACCCGCTTAAAGGTCCTACCGCTTACGAAGACTATGTCTCGGTCATCCGTTTCTCAAACACCATGGAGTGCGAGAAATGAAACGGAGGAGATCGAGTCTTGTGGGGAAAAGTGCACAAACCTCTGCAGAGTGTAACAAACTAATCATGGTTAGCCGTGTCCCCGGTTATGGACATCTTGAGTATCTAGTACTTGGATTATCATGTGAATCTCATCATGTTACTTTAATTAATATTGTTGGGTTTTAATGATGATGCTTAATTGGGATTGAGAATGCTGTCAACCATTCTCAATGTTTAACAACCACCATGATAGTTAAAATAAATTTTTTCCTTTGCAGTAGGGAAAAATTGGCTTTACGCAAAATTCTAACCATAGAGCTTTCCACCAGCCTTATATGCATGTAGTATAGCATTACTCTTTCATATTGCTCTCTATGTGTTACATTGCCAAGCATATTCCATGTGTCTTGACCGTTTGAACTGCAACATTCATGTTGCAGACTTTTTCGTAACGACGAGTAAGGTGCCTTAGGTCGTGGTTCTATACTCGATGATGCCGTTGGAGTTGATGGACTCGCTTATCTTCCAAGCCTTCCCGATATCGTTATTAGATGGCCTTAAGCCATATTTATTGTAATAAGTTCTCTTCGAGACATTCGATGTAATAAGTGTGTGATTGTTACTGCTATAAATCCTTCAAATGCTGTGCGTGTCGACATTCTTGATCCAAGGATGACTTCTTGATGCTGCCGTAGAATCGAGGCCCCATTTTGAGGTCCGGGTCGCCTACAAAAAATCTACAAGTTATCAAAGAAAATTATTACGCGCATGCTCCTAGGGGGATAGATTGGTAGGAAAAGGCCATCGCTCGTCCCCGACCGCCACTCATAAGGAAGACAGTTAATAAATAAATCATGCTCCGACTTCATCACATAACGGTTCGCCATACGTGCATGCTTCGGGAATCACAAACTTTAACACAAGTAGTTCTCAAATTCACAACTACTCAACTAGCATGACTCTAATATCACCATCTTCATATCTCAAAACAATTATCAAGCATCAAACTTTTCTTAGTATTCAACACACTCAAAAGAAAGTTTTACAAATCTTGAATACCAAGCATATTTAGGATTTTTAAGCAAATTACCATGCTATTTAAGACTCTCAAAATAATCTAAGTGAAGCATGAGAGATCAATAATTTCTATAAAACAAATCCACCACCATGCTCTAAAAGATATAAGTGAAGCACTAGAGCAAAACTATATAGCTCAAAAGATATAAGTGAAGCACATAGAGTATTCTAGCAAATTCCAAATCATGTATGGCTCTCTCAAAAGGTGTGTACAGCAAGGATGATTGTGGTAAACTAAAAAGCAAAGACTCAAATCTTACAAGACGCTCCAAGCAAAACACATATCATATGGTGAATAAAAATATAGCTCCAAGTAAAGTTATCGAGGGAAGTAGACGAAAGAGGGGATGCCTTCCGGGGCATCCCCAAGCTTTGACTTTTTGGTGTCCTTAGATTATCTTGGGGGTGCCATGGGCATCCCCAAGCTTAGTCTCTTGCCACTCCTTGTTCCATAATCCATCAAAAATATTTCACCCAAAACTTGAAACTTCACAACACAAAACTTAACAGAAATCTCGTGAGCTCCGTTAGCGATGGAAAACAAAAGACCACTTCAAGGTACTGTAATGAACTCATTCTTTATTTATATTGGTGTTAAACCTACTGTATTCCAACTTCTCTATGGTTTATAAACTATTTTACTAGCCACAGATTCATTAAAATAAGCAAACAACACACGAAAAACAGAATCTGTCAAAAACAGAACAGTCTATAGTAATCTGTAACTAACGCAAACTTCCGGAACTTCAAAACATCTACCAAAATAGGAAGACCTAGGCAATTTGTTTATTGATCAGCAGAAATTGGAATCACTATTTTATCACGTTCTGGTGATTTTTAACAATTGTTTTCGTGAACAGAAAGTTTCTGGAAATTACATCAAGATCAAATAACTATCATCCAAGAAGATCCTATAGGTTTAACTTGGCACAAACACTAATTAAAACATAAAAACACATCTAACCAGAGGAGAGATCAAAGATTTATTCCTAAACAGAAGCAATAGCAAAAAACTAAAAATAAAATTGGGTTGCCTCCCAACAAGCGCTATCGTTTAACGCCCCTAGCTAGGCATAAAAGCAAGGATAGATCTAGGTATTGCCATAATAGTGGTATGGCAAGTCATGAAATTTTTTCTCATATTCTCTATGTTCAGCAGCAAGTTTTCTTTGAGGCAAGCAAAAATAATCATAAGGGCTAAATTTAATGGGACAAAATTCCCCAATATCAATCTCGGGAGGTATAGGTTCCTCCCTAGGCCCTTTGTATTGCACAACCAATTCATCATTAAGAGCATTCTTTTGGCAAAAAGTCACAAGCCTTCGTACAAGAAGAAAACCTAATCCATTATTCTGAATAGCAAAATCATCATTAAGCTCGGAAATTCTATCAACTAGAACATCGGCAGGAACCTTTTTCCTAAGATTTTCATTATAAGCAATATGATCTAAAGATTGTAAACGCATCATGTCTTCTTGATTAAAAAGGATAGCTTCAATGGGAGGATGACTAGCATGTATCCTATAATGCGCAAAGATTTCTTTGGCCTCTTTTATTATAAATCTAAACTCATGAGCCAAAAAGATATTGGCGGCACGCTTAACAGAAGAATGCTCAAAATTAGAGAATTCTAAGAAAATTATTTGTATGCAAGGATGCATGTGTATAAATTATCTTTCAAGTTCAACTATAAGCATGGCAATAGCGTCCGCAAGACTACTAGTTCTATGGAGAATAGAACCGCCCATAGAAGGCAAAGCACCGACACAAGTAAAGAAATCTTGAATAACTCCTTTTCCAATAATATTACCACTACCAATTTGAAATCTTTTTGTATGCAAGGTAGGGGTTCTTCAGCAGGAGCATCAGAATTTTCTATGATATTATTATTGTCCATATCGGCAATAATTTCCCCAAATTCAGACATAACGACAAGCAAGTGAAAAAAAGGCGAACGAAAAAGAGAGGGCGAATCAAACGGCAAGGGTGAAGTGGGGGAGAGGAAAACGAGAGGCAAATGGCAAATAATGTAATGTGGGAGATAAGGAATTGTGATGGGTACTTGGTATGTTGACTTTTGCGTAGATTCCCCGGCAACAGCGCCAGAAATTCTTCTTGCTACCTCTTGAGCACTGCATTGGATTTCCTTGAAGAGGAAAGGATGATGCAGCAAAGTAGCGTAAGTATTTCCCTCAGTTTTGAGAACCAAGGTATCAATCCATTATATAAGGCTACTGCTGAGTCCCTCGTGCACACAAAGTTAAATAACTCCTCGCAACCAACGCGATAAGGGTTGTCAATCCCTTCACACCGTCGATTCTGAGAGTGAGATCTGATAGATATGATAGAATAATGTTTTTGGTACTTTTTGTGATAAAGATGCAAAGTAAAATAAAAGCAAAGTAAAAAAGCAAAGATAATAAACAAGTGTAGGAAGATTAATATGATGAAGATAGACCCGGGGGCCATAGGTTTCACTAGTGGCTTCTCTCAAGAGCATAAGTATTTTACGGTGGGTGAGCGAATCCTTTGTTGAGCAATTGATAGAATTGAGCATAGTTATGAGAGTATCTAGGTATGATCATGTATATAGGCATCACGCTCCAAGACAAGTAGACCGAGCTCCACCTTTGCATCTACTACTATTACTCCACTCATCGACCGCTATCCGGCATGCATCTAGAGTATTAAGTTCAAGAAAGCGAGTAACGCCTTAAGCAAGATGACATGATGTAGGGGATAAATTCATGCAATATGATAAAAACCCCATCTTGTTATCCTCGATGGCAACAATACAATACGTGCCTAGCGCCCTACTATCACCGGGAAAGGACACCACAAGATTGAACCCAAAGCTAAGCACTTCTCCCATTGCAAGAAAAACCAATCTAGTAGGCCAAAGCAAACTGATAATTCGAAGAGACTTGCAAAGATAACCAATCATACATAAAAGAATTCAGAGAAGATTCAAATATTGTTCATAGATAACCTTGATCATAAACCCACAATTCATGGGACTCAACAAACACACCGCAAAAAGAAGATTGCATCGAATAGATCTCCACAAGAGAGGAGGAGAACATTGTATTGAGATCCAAAAAGAGAGAAGAAGCCATTTAGCTACTAACTCTGGACCCGAAGGTCTGAGGTAAACTACTCACACTTCATCGGAGAGGCTATGGTGATGATGGAGAAGCCCTCCGTGATGGATGCCCCCTCCGGTGGAGCTCCGGAACAGGCCCCAAGATGGGATCTTGTGGGTACAGAAGGTTGCGGCGGTGGAATTAGGTTTTTGGCTCCGTTTTTGATTGTTTGGGGGTACATAGGTATATATAGGAGGAAGGAGTACGTCGGTGGAGCAACAGGGGGCCCACGAGGGTGGAGGGCGCGCCATGGGGGGATGGGCGCCCCCCTACCTCGTGGCCTCATCTTTTATTTCTTGACGTAGGGTCCAAGTCTCCCGAATCATAATCTTCCTAAAAATCACGTTCCCGAAGGTTTCATTCCGTTTGGACTCCGCTTGATATTCTTTTTTCTGAAACTCTGAAATAGGCAAAAACAAAGCAATTACGGGCTGGGCCTCCGGTTAATAGGTTAGTCCCAAAAATAATATAAAAGTGCATAATAAAGCCCGGTATTGTCCAAAACAAGAGATAATATAGCATGGAGCAATCAAAAATTATAGATACGTTGGAGACGTATCGCATCCCCAAGCTTAATTCCTGCTTTCGTCCTCGAGTAGGTAAATGAGAAAAACAGAATTTTTGATGCAGTGCTACTTGGCATAATTTCAATGTAATTCTTCTTAATTGTGGTATGAATATTCAGATCCGAAAGATTCAAGACAAAAAGTTCACATTGACATAAAAATAATAATACTTCAAGTATACCTAACAAAGCAATCATGTCTTCTCAAAATAACATGGCCAAAGAAAGTTATCCCTAGAAAATCATATAGTCCTGGCTATGCTCTATCTTCACCACACAAAGTATTTAAATCATGCACAACCCCGATGACAAGCCAAGCAATTGTTTCATACTTTTGACATTCTCAAACTTTTTCAATCTTCACACAATACATGAGCGTGAGCCATGGATATAGCACTATATGTGGAATAGAATGGTGGTTGTGGAGAAGACAAAAAGGTGAAGATAGTCTCACATCAACTAGGCGTATCAACAGGCTATGGAGATGCCCAGCAGTAGATATCAATATGAGTGAGTAGGGATTGCCATGCAACGAATGCACTAGAGCTATAAGTATGAGAAAGCTCAACAAAAGAAACTAAGTGGGTGTGCATCCAACTCGCTTGCTCACGAAGGCCTAGGGCATTTTGAGGAAGCCCATCATTGGAATATACAAGGCAATTTCTATAATGAAAAATTCCCACTAGTATATGAATGTGACAAAATGAGAGACTCTCTATCATGAAGATCATGGTGCTACTTTGAAGCACAAGTGTGGTAAAAGGATAGTAACATTGTCCCTTCTCTCTCTTTCTCTCATTTTTTTATTTGGGCCTTTTCTCCTTTTTTTTATGCACAAGTTATAGCTTACATAACACTAATGGACAAGAGGTAGAACTTATCTGTTTTGCTAGCCGGGGATCGCAGTGCCGGGCAATCTTCTCAACTCCTTGTCAAAGCCAAGTTCACGGCAGGAACCTGCAGCTTCGTGCAGATGAGAATGAATGCAGGATGCGATTCTATCTATATGCATATGCAAATGCTCATGAATTGCTTATGTAGTGATCTTGGAATGCTCATGCATGCATGCAATCTTGGTCGGTGGCGCCCACAGTGATTCTTTATTTTCTGTTGCACAAGGTCATCCCCTTGGCTTTGTCTAAGGGGTTACATGCAGCTGAGGCAAGGCACATGCAAAAGGGTGGTACTGCCGAAGGTGGCCTCGATAGTCAGCGCGCCTTCTACGGGTAGAACTTGCGGAGATGCTCAATATTCCATGAGTTTTGCAATTGAATGCCATCTCCGGTCTCCAGATGGACTGCGCCAGGTCTGGTGACTCGTACTACCTGGTAAGGGCCTTCCCACTTCGTTGACAACTTGTTTGTACGCTTGGCGGACTGAACGCACCTAAGGACAAGGCCGCCTTCCTCAAAACACCGAGCATGAACCCTGTGGCTATGATAGCGACGTAGGGCTTGCTGATAGTGTGCAGCCTGCGTAGCAGCCCAGACACGGTTCTCCTCGAGTAGCACAGTGTCGTCATGCCGGTGCTGATCTTGCGCTACTTCATCGTAGGCAAGCACTCAAGGCGACCCGTAATTGAGTTACGTGGGTACCACAACTTCGCCCCGTGGACCCGAGGGACAAGGAGTCTGCCCAGTGCTTCGGTTTGGTGTCGCTCGAGGGACCAGAGAACTATCGGCAGCTCCTCGATCCACCGCCTGCCGTGCTTCTGCAGCGTATCAAAAGTTCCCGTCTTGAGTCCATGCAACACTTCAGCGTTCGCCCTCTCAGCTTGTCCATTGCTCCGGGGGTGTGCCATAGAGGCAGATGAGATCTTGCATCCGAGGGCATGAACATATTGCATGAAGGTGCGGCTCGTGAACTGGGTGCCTTTGTCGTTAATGATCCTTGCCGGAACTCCAGAACGACACACCAGTTCTTTCAAGAACTTAATAGCTGACTGAGCAGTCACCTTTCTCACGGCAGTCACTTCCGGCCACTTTGTAAACTTGTCGATAGCAACGAACAATAATTCAAAGCCCCGGATTGCTCGGGGGAAGGGGCCGAGGATATCGAGCCCCCAGACCAAAAATGGCCATGATAGAGGGATTGTCTGAAGAGCTTGGGCAGGCAGGTGGGTTTTCTTGGAATGGAACTAGCAGGCTTCACACTTGGTGACTAGCTCGACCGCATCTTGGAGGGTTGTGGGCCAATAGAATCCTTGCCGGAATGCTTTCCCAACTAATGCCCTTGATCCAATGTGGGAGCTGCACATGCCTTTGTGTATTTCAACCAGCAGTTCCTTTCCTTCTTGCCGGCAGACACACTTCAATTTCACACCGTTGGGCCTCCTTCTATATAGGGTGTCATCGACAAACTGATACATACTGGCCCCCCGGGCTACTTTTTCAGCTTCATCTTGGTCGCCGGGAAAATCTCCGGTTTGGAGGAAGTGGACAATGTGCCTTGCCCAAGTTGGAGCCTGGGGCTCGGCAACGAGGACTAGCGGCACCTCCTCTGCTGCGGGAGCACATGCCTTGTTCACGGGGTCCATAGTCCCGGTTGGAGGGTGTGGTCCGGCAGCTGCGAGGAGTTGTTTCCGGCAGGGTCTCTGCCAGGAGCGGACGGCTCTACCGAGAAAAGGCTTACCAAGTCCAAGTTTCTCCTTTTCCGGCCATTGTTGCTAGGGATACGGAGGGCTGAGTGAGATGGATAACATAAGTCCCTAGTTCCACGTGAAGGTTCTGCACAAGAGCACTTTGACAGATGATCAGCTATGCTATTTTCCGCACGAGGTACATGCTCTTTTTGCAATCCATCAAAGCGCTCCTCCAATCTCCTCACTTCCTCGACGTATGCCTCCATCAATGGACTTTGGTAATCCTTGTTGACTTGTCTCACCACAAGCTGTGAATCTCCTCAAATGATCAGCTTCTTAATTCCCAATTCATCTGCAATCCCGAGCTCGGCAAGGAGCCTTTTATACTCAGTTGTATTGTTGGTTGCTTCTTCCCGGGAAAAATGCATTTGGACGACGTACTTCAAGTGCTCCCTGGAGGGGGCAATAAGAAGCACGCTAGCTCCTGCACCTTGTAGGGAAAAAGCACCATGAAAATACATAATCCATTCTTGGGGCAATTCCTTGCCAGGGATAACCGTCTCTGTCACTTCCTCATCAGGGGTTCGCGTCCATTCTGCAATAAACTCAGCCAATGCCCTGCTCTGAATAGTTGTTGTGCTCTCAAAATTCAAACCAAAACTGGATAACTCCAAAGCACACTCCGCTATTCTGCCGGTAGCCTCAGGGTTTCGGAGTATCCTTTGCAATGGGAAACAAGCAACAACCATGATGTCATGGGCTTGGAAGTAGTGGCGCAGTTTCCTTGAGGCCATGATGAGACCAAAGATCAACTTTTGCACGCCAGAGCCCCCTGTAAGAAGGAGCTGACGAAGTACACTAGGCGTTGCACTACTTTCTTCCTTGCCACGTCCACGGGGTTGCTCTTGTTGCCCTGCTCATTGCTGTCCTGATCCTTCTCTGACTCTGCCGGTCCCTGCTCACTCTCTGCCTCATCCACTTCTCGCTGCGCTACCAAGGCTGCATTGACCACTTGGTTGGTTGCCACTAAGTACTGTGACAACGGCTCCTAGGGTTTGGGAGCAACCAAGGTAGGCATGAGGACAAGTAGGCCTTCAACTCTTGCAAAACTGCATCTGCTTCCGGGGTCCACTTCATAGGCCCTGCCTTCTTCAAAATTTTGAAGAACGACAGGGCGCGCTCGGCAGACTTGTAGATGAATCTTCTTAGCACGGCAACACATCTTATCAGACGCCTTTCATCCTTAACTGTCCTTGGCGCTTGGATCTGCTCGATAGCTTTGATCTTGTCGGGGTTGGCTTCGATCCCGCGATGGGATACGAGGAACCCAAGCAGTTGCCAGAGGGAACACCAAATACACACTTCACCTAGTTGAGCTTCAAATTGATCTTGCGCAGATTAGCAAACGCCTCCTCCAAATCCTGAATAAAGGTGGTTCTATCCTTTGTCTTAACCACAATGTCATCCATATAAGCTTCTATGTTTCTGTGCAGCTCTGGCTCAAAACTAATCTGGACTGCCCTTGCAAAAGTGGACCCGGCACTCTTTAATCTGAATGGCATGCAGACAAAACAGTACGTACTACATGGAGTAATGAACAACGTCTTCTCTTCTTCTTCCTTGGACATGAAGATTTGGTGATACCCAGAATATGCATATAGAAAGGAGAGCAAATCACAACCTGAAGTGGAATCCACAATCTGATCGATACGCGACAAGGGAAACGGGTCCTTCGGGCAAGCCTTGTTGAGATATGTTAAATCTATGCAAAGCCTCTACTTCCCGTTAGCCTTCCGGACTGCCACTGGATTCGTCAACCACGTGGGATGCAGCACTCCTCTGACCAAACCAGCTGCCTCAAGTTTCTTGTTCTCTTTTGTAATGAACTGCTTCCTCTCCAAGCCTTGCTTCCAGACTTTCTGCTTGATGTCAAAGTAGTGGGCAGACAACAAGGTGGTGCTCGATTACCTCCTTGGGAACACCGGCATTATCAGATGGTTGCCAGGAAAACACATCGATATTCGCCCGCAGGAAGGCAACGAGCGCGCTTTCCTATTTGTCATCGAGGGTGGCCCTAATAGTGAAAGTACCATCAACGCTAGCCAGCCCTGCCGGGACCTTCTTCACTTGGGGTGCAGTGACCTTGGATCTCTTTCTATTGGAACACTCTGACACGTTGTCAACGGGTGCCGTGCACTCGGTGGGGGCACGCTTCCCAGACTCTTTGCTGGAGTCCCTACAATCTGTCTTTTTTCCCTTTGCTTTCCTTAGCGGGGGCTGTCATTTGTCGTTGCCTCTGCCCATGACCGCCGTCTCTGGTACATCTTGTCCACACAAATGATTGCATCCTTCTCATCTGATGGGATGGTGATGACTCCCAGTGGCCCAGGCATCTTCAAGGTGTGTAGGCATAGTGGGATGCTGCCATGAATTCAGCCAGGGTCGGGCATCCAAGAATCCCATTATATGGCGGGGAGACCACCACATCAAACACAATCCTCTCACCGTAGTTCAGTTCTCCCACGCAGCGTTACCAAGAACGTGATCTTTCCCCTAGGATGGCTCCTGTCGAGATTAACTCCTTGAAACATGCCAGTAACCTCTAGCTCTTCCTCTGCTATCTGAAGCTTGCTAATAACTGCTGCGGAAATCAGATTCAACCCGGCCCCGCCATCCAAAAGCATCTTTGTGACCTTGAGGTTGCGAATTGTTGGGGAGACCAACAATGGCAAGCACCCTACCGCAGTGGTACGGCTAGGATGATCCTCCTTGAGGAAGTCCCGGACTAGGGGGTGTCCGGATAGCCGGACTATCGTCACGGCCGGACTCCAAGACTATGAAGATACAAGATTGAAGACTTCGTCCCGTGTCCGGATGGGACTTTCCTTGGCGTGGAAGGCAAGCTTGGCGTATGGATATGTAGATCTCCTACCATTGTAACCCGACTACGTGTAACCCTAACCTATCCGTGTCTATATAAACTGAGGGTTTTTGAGTCCATAGGACAACAACTTCAACATCAACAATCATACCATAGGCTAGCTTCTAGGGTTTAGCCTCCTTGATCTCATGGTAGATCTACTCTTGTACTACCCATATCATCAATATTAATCAAGCAGAGTAGGGTTTTACCTCCATCAAGAGGGCCCGAACCTGGGTAAAAACATTATGTCCCTTGTCTCCTGTTACCATCCGCCTAGACGCACAGTTCGGGACCCCCTACCCGAGATCCGCCGGTTTTGACACCGACACTCCTCGTCGAAGATGATGGGCGTACATGACCATTTGAGCGGCTTTCGGGCCTCTGGCGCTGGTTCCACCACATTGACTTCTCGCGCCCACTGCTGGAGTTGGCGATGAGAGGTGTGCAGAGATGCACCCACGTCAATGCACACAGCGTCAGTGGCCTTCTGAAACTCTTGCTCACTGGTTTCCTCTTCATCCCCTCCATCACTCTCATCATCACAGGTTTCCTTCTCTCGATTTCTGGCGGGCTTTCCTTGGTTCTGAAAGGGTTTGCCGGGGTGATTTACTTCACCACCTCGGCCCTTACCGCCAGCAACATTCTAACCCTTTTCCTTGTCATGCTTCTCATACTCTGCCCTCTATCTCTTGACAAGCTGCTCAACCTGATAACACTCTTGAAGGTCGTGGCCCTTGGTCCGATGAATCTTGCAATACGGCCCATCACCTTTCCCGGCTTTCTCGGCAGCAGCAGCTCGGCGATCGGTGCCACACGGCAGCTCTTTGCCGGGCCCTCGGTTAGCCTTCTTGCTTGCATTTAGGCATACCCGATCCTTCAACAGTCATCAACGCCTTTATCCCTCTCGCTTCTTCAAGGTCTCTTGCTCTTCTTCTATCTGGTTGATTCATCATCATCCTCCTAATCAACATTGGTGGAATCTTCCTCTCCGGGTAACTTTCTTCCCTCCTCCATCTCGAGCACACTTATCCACCAACGTGTAGAGCTCCTTCACAGTCTTGGGCAACCGTACGTTCATCTTGGAACGAATCCGGCGGTTGGGCACATTGGACTGAAAGCAGCTATTACGGCTTCCGAATGGATATTTGGGATGTTTCTATGAACTTTGCTGAATCTCTGTAAATACTTACAAAGGGTTTTTCCTTCCTTCAGTTGGAGAAGCTGCAAGTCGCTGGGCCTGTCGGGTTCCTGATGACCGGCAGTGAAGGCGCCAATGAATTAATGGCACATGTCCGCCCATGACGAAATGGAGTTCTGCGGTAGGTGCATCAGCCAAGACCTCACATTGGACTTGAGGGCCAAAGGGAAGTAGTTGGCAAACACCTTCTCGTCTCTTCTCCTAGCAGCCTGAACAGCAATGGTGTAGATGCTCATGAACTCCCGGGTTCAGCCTCCCATCGTACTTCTCAGGTATCTCTAGCTTGCACGTGTGAACGGACGGCCAACGGACTTGCTGCAGCTCACGAGTAAAGTAGGGCAGCTAACCTCGAAAGGTAGGCACCCGCCAATATCGGCGCGGGCGCTCGTGCCGTACGAGGGGGCCGCGCACCCACCGCCGGTCTCGACGGAGGGTCGTCATGGCGTTGCTTGACAACGACGCTGCGTGTGTCTCCTCTCTGCCCTATCCTCCGGGGCTCGTCATTGGCACAGGCCGCGCTTTCGAGGTTCGTGAAGAAGGCCATCGAGACATCGTCGAGGTCTTGATTCTATTGCGCCATACCGCTGCCGTGGCGGGGACTGCACCGTAGGGATGGCCCCTTCCGCACGGTCAGCAGCATGAGCCGCTGCTATTGCTTGGGGAGGCCGTTGTGGGCTAGCTCGCCGTGAGCCCCCTAGCTTCGGCAAAACTGAGCAGACTTTGGATGGTGGCACGCCATTCGTCCATCTGCTCAGTCGCTGGCGGAAACCTCAGCAGTAGTTGAGCCCACGCCATGGCCTCCGAAGTTGTACTCGGCATGGGTGATGATGAAGTCGATCACACCGTGTCTCGACTCGGCCAGTGCCGACGGGGCGGGGAGCACTGCGCCTCCATTTGCTCTGGCTGAAGGCGACCCACAGATGTGGTGTGGTGAAGGTGCTCGAGGGCCAGCTGACTCCGTCGAGCCAGCGGCTTGGTCGATCTGCCCCAGGGGAGATGCACGCACTACGGCTGCACCCGTGGTGGGAGCGGATGGAGGGCGGCGATTCGCCCCGGTCCACACGCCGTTGCTGCGGCTGTGCCCGTCGGTGGGAGAGAGGGGCGCAAATGGAGTAACCCCTTCACCTGTACCTTGTGGAGCATGGCCGTCGAGGTGTTGCTGATGCTGCTCTCCTCCGAAGTCTCCTGCTCCTGGCCGGGCCACAGGGGAAGTGGTGACGGTGCCGCCTGCTCCGACAACATCCCCAGCAGCGTCCGCGTCCTCGCGTGTCTCCGCACCCCTTGCAGCATTAGAGGCCGCGGGCGGCGAAGCCTTCGAGGTGGATGGGTGAGCCGAAGAACCGGGTTTATTCTTGGGTTCCTTGGTCGATGGCGCAGTCAAAGATGAAGATGGTGATAAAGACGACGCACTGCACATGCCTTCAGGTTCGTGCAAGTGAGCCCCCTACCTGGTGCGCCAAATATGTCACGGAAAACCACGGCCACCTATGGGACGAGAAGGCCCCTTGCTGGTTCGGCAGCGGGACATCGTGTTGCACAAAGAGCAGACAAGCGAGGGGCAGCACGATAGAGATCACGCATGCATTTTTACCCTGGTTCGGGCCACCGTGAGGCGTAAAACCCTACTCCTGCTTTGGTGGATTGATGGTGGAAAGGTGGTGGTGGAGCGTAGTACATTTGCCCAGCAGGGGTTGCCTCAAGGTAGCAGTGGCTACGCGCGTATGGCGGAGTGAGTTATACAACCTTCTAACCATTTCTATAGTTTCCATGGGCCTCCTTTTATAGATAAAGGGGTTACCACAATGGCAAAGTAGTCATTATGCACTGATAAGATAGCAAACAGTGCTATCATACCCTACTCTGCGGGCTGACAGGGCACATTAAATGCACCGCTCAATGTCACATTGTTGGTTGCCCGGCAAGGCTTGCTAGGCCATCTCGCCAGCTCCATGCCTGCTCGCTTGACACATCGCAGGACGGGTGTCATCTGCGGGTATTTCCTGTATGGAGAGGCTGCCATGTGGCGAATGGCTGCTACTTAGTCACTTTGCGGCTTGACACCGCATTGATCGATGACATGGGTCTTGGCGGAGTAGTTGGTGAGGTGGTCTCGTGTGCGTGAGTCCCAGCAGGCCGTGCCGGGATGCCTTGGTTGTCTGCTTCTGGGTGTGGCCACGCCCTTTGCCGAGCTCGCCTTCCCGGCAAAGGAGGCCTTTCTTCTAATGGTATCTTGCTTCTCTGGCTCGATCTTGGTCCCTCTGATCTGCATGTTGGTCCTTCAAATCTCTTAGTCCCTTGTACTCGACTTGGGTTGGTGCTTCAATCTTGTTCTGTGCTGTGCTCACAGTCTGGCAAATGCAGACCTAGGGTTTTGTTCTGCCAAACTGGTCGATGTTGTTTTCAAAGTAGAACTACTGCGTGGTGTCATTTTTTGCGCAAAAATAAAACTTCTCGGAACGGGATGAAAATTTATGGTGATTTTTTATGGACCAAAAGAGATCCCCGAAGCAGAAGAGCTGGGCCAGGAAGTGGACGAGGAGTCCACAAGCCCCCTAGGCGCGCCCAACTCCCCCCCCCCCCCGAGGGGGCTCCAGGCTTGTGGTCACCTCGGGCACCCCTTGATGTGAGACCGACGCCAAAAATTATTATAAATATAGAAACATCCGAAAATAACTCTAGATCAGAAGTTTTGCCGCCGCAAGCCTCTGTAGCCACGAAAAAACCCATTGGGAGCCCGTTCCGGCACCCAGCCGAAGGGGGAAATCATCACCGGAGGCCATCTTCATCATCCCGACGGTCTCCATGATGAGGAGGGAGTTGTTCACCCTCGGGGCTGAGCTATGTACCAGTAGCTAGGTGTTTGATCTCTCTCTCTCACACACTCACTCACTCACTCTCTCTCTCTCTCTCTCTCTCTCTCTCTCTCTCTCGTGTTCTTGATTTGGCATGATCTTGATGTATCGCGAGCTTTGTTACTATAGTTGAATCGTATGGTGTTTCTCCCCTCTACCTTCTTGTGATGAAGTGAGTTTTACCTTTGAGGTTTCACTATTATCGGATTGAATACTTATATGGATTTGAGAACACTTGATGTATGTCTTGTGTGGGATACCCGTGGTGACAATGGGGTGTTATATTGATTCACTTGATGTATGTTTTGGCACTCAACTCGCGGATTCCTGAGGTGACATTGGGGTAATCTATGCATAGGGTTGATGCCGTTTTCATCCTTGTTTCTCCGGTAGAAATGTTGGGGCACTCTTTGAGGTTCTTTGTGTTGGATTGAATATTATGATTACGAAGTTGTCTGATGCATATCATATAATTGAACCACAGATACTTGTGGTGACATTGGAGTATCTAGGTGACATTAGGTTGATTGATGTGTATCGTATGGTGTTATTTTACTACAAACTCTAGGGCTGTTTGTGACACTTATAGGAATATCTCAATGGATTGATTGGGAAGAATAATTTTGAGGTGGTATTATACCCTACAAGCAATTTCATCTTATGTTCTTTCTGGTAGGAACTTTGGACTGACTCTTGTCACGCATTGACAGATTGCCATATGATTTAATTATGTTATTATTGTTGAGAGACTTTGCACTAGTGAAAGTATGAACCCTAGGCCTTGTTTTCAAGCATTGCAGTAGCATTTTTGCTCACTTTCGTTACTAGTTACCTTGTTGTTTTTATATTTTCATATTACAAAAACCCATATCTACTATCCATACTACACTTGTATCACCATCTCTTCGCCAAACTAGTGCACCTATACAATATTCCATTGTATTGGGTGATATGGGGACATAAGAGACTCTTTGTTATTTGGTTGCAGGGTTGTTTGAGAAAGACCATCTTCATCCTATGCCTCCCACGGATTGATAAACCTTAGGTCATCCACTTGAGGGAAAATTACTCTTTGTCCTACTAAACTCTGCGCTTGGAGGCCCAACTGGAATCTACAAGAAAAAGGTTGCGTAGTAGACATCAACTTGCTCTAGTGCTTCACTTATATCTTTTTGAGCATGGTGGCGCTTTAATTTTGAAACAAAATCTCTGATGCTTCACTTATATTATTTTGAGAGATGATTTTTTTATGCTCATGTTCTTCACTTAAGTTTCTTTGAGAGCTTGTTATAAGCAATGGTAATATATTAAACTAGTCCCAAAGTGATAGGTATCCATGAGGGATATAATAAAAACTTTCATGAAGATCCTTGGATATTATAAACTTGATTCTTTGTAATAGTTTTGAGATATGATGACAGTAATATGCGAGTCATGTTGGTGAATAATTATGCTTTAATAAGAATATTGGTGTCAAGGTTTGTGATTCCCTATGCAAGCACGAAAGTCAATAGTTGTGAAATGAAGTTACATCCTACTTGTGGTGCATTATTCGTGTTAGTTATGCTTAATGCTCGTTTATGATTGTTTTTGTTTCTTGTTTGGTTGCTTCTCAATCTATTTGCTAGCCTTTCCTTGTACTAAGTGGGGAATACTACTTGTGCATCCAAAATCCTTAAACCAAGTTGTGCCAAATGAGTCCACCATACCTACCTATATGCGGTATTTCCATGTCGTTCCAACTAAATTTGTATGCGCCAACTCTAATTTTCAAAATGAATTTTCCTTTTGTGTGCCCATTACCCGTCCTTTGGTGTGCCTGTACCGCTCATGTAGCGGCAGGGGGTGGCCAATATTTTCCATGCTAGGTATGTTATACTCAAGATGAGTGTTTATTCACTTGTCATTGCACGACAGTGTGGCAGGTAATAGGGATGCCCAGTCCTGGAAAAAAAAAATGTTGTTCATAATAAATTCCTTGGGAAGTGTTGGTATGGAAGGCACACGTCGATACGGCTAGCTATGGATTGCGGAGGAATGGTGGAAAAGGAAATAAACTTTATTTTATTTTTGGGAACCACCTATGATTTACCTAGCATGGAAGATATTGCGAATTCGCGGTCATTTTCATTGACAGGAAAAGCATGCCTCTCAAAACAATTTTATCTCGCAATTTAAGCTATGAGTTGTTGCACCTCTACAAATCTCTGCTGCCCTTTGTGAAGGGCCTCTCTATTTACTTTTATAGAGTTTTTATTTTTATTGAGTCTCCATTGATGATCCACGAGTATAGGGGATCAATCGTAGTCCTTTAGATAAGTAAGAGTGTTGAACCCTAAGAGGAGCAGAAGGAAATGACAAGCGGTTTTCAGCAAGGTATTTTCTACATACACTGAAATTATCTGTAACAGATAGTTTGGTAGTAAGATAATTCGTAATGGGTGACAAGTAACAAGTATAACAAAGGTGCAGAAAGGTGGCCCAATCCTTTTTATAGCAAAGGATAAGCCTAGACCAACTCTTGTATAAAGCAAAGCGCTCCCGAGGACACATGGGAATTATCGTCAAGTTAGTTTTCATCATGCTCATATTATTCGCGTTTTCTACTTTGAGAATTCCGTATGTGGGTGGAATGGTGCTTGGGTGTTGTCCTTACTTGGATAAACCTCCCACTTATGATTAACCCTTCTCGCAAGAATATGCAACTATGAAAGAAGAATTAAGATAAATCTAAGCATAGCATTAAACATATGGATCCAATAGGGTTTAAGCTTCTGTCACTCTAGCAACCCATCATCTACTTGCTACTTCCCAATGCCTTCTCCTAGGCAAAAATCATGGTGAAGTGTCATGAAGTTGACGTTCACATAACACCACTAGAGGAAAGACAACATACATCTCATCAAAATATCGAACGAATACCAAATTCACATGATTACTTATAACAAGACTTCTGTCGGATTTCGGGTTCCGGCAGACCCTCTAGGTTCGAACACTGGGGTGCGCGCGGAGATTTCGCCCCCTACCTACCTGCACCTCGCCGCCTCGCTAGGATCTAAGCTATCAAAGGAACAACACAAGAGACACAGGGTTTATACTAGTTCGGGCCACCATTGTGGTGTAATACCCTACTCTAGTTTGTGGTGTGGTGGATCGCCTCTTGGGCTGATGGTGATGAACAATACAAGGAAGAACAGCCTCGTGAGGGTCTGTTCTTGGATGGTGCGATGAACTGCTAAGGGAAGTTCAGTCGCTTCTCTCTCTATCTCCCCGATCAGATCAGATCCTATTACTCATCCCCCTACTCTGTGGGTAGCTAGTCCTATTTATAGGCAAAGGCCCTGGGCCTCTCCCCAAATATTGAGCGGGAAGGGCGCCAACAATTGGCCATTTTGAAGGGGAACATCTGGTACACTTACCCTGACTAAAGTTGGTCCTCGCCTGTCAAAGGCTCTGGTGGTGACTCCTGCTTGGGCTCCCCAATGACTTCCTTCATGCCGTTGCAATGGTCTTGGTCTTGTTGCACCGAAATGGATGCCTTTGCTTGATGCTCTCACCTGCGCTTGCTCCCTTTGCACCAAAGAGGAAAGGAGGACATCTGCATTACGTGGCTGGCGCCACTTTGGCGCCTTGGTTGTCATGGCTTGTGTCATGGGCACCTCGTGAGGTACCCCGCCTTGATCTCTCCCCCTCCTCGTGAGCCAGCCTGACGAGGCCGCGCTTGAGGAAGCTTCCTGTCGTCCGCCCCGCGAGGCTTGGCCCCTCGCGAGGGTCTTGAGCTTGTGTTGATGAAGATGGGCTGTGCTGGGCCTCCCTTGAGCCACGCCCGCGGGCATGAGCAGTGCAAGTCTGGGGACCCCGTTCCTAGAACGCCGACAGTAGCCCCGGGCCCAAGGTGCGCCCGGACTTGGCTGAGCAGAGAAGCGAAGGGGCAAGTCTGCAAGCGCCATGAGCCCCTAACAACTCTTGAGCCTTGGGCGCCGTGTGGCCGGTTGATTGGGCGGGCGGCTCCGCTCCCCCATGACGCCTCTGCTACCTTGGTGACCAGTGATCCACTGCGCAGCCAGCGGGCCATGATTACCTGCGATTGTGGAGGTCGATGGTTGGCCTCCTCTGGCTTTAAGTACGGAACGGCGTGCGCCTTCCCAGTCTATCCCCTCTTGCTTCTCCTTTTCCTTCATGGCTCCATCAATGAGGTTCTCGACCGCAGAGAAAGGGAAGGCCCTTGAGTTGAGCCCTGACTCTCCCCGCCTAAGCGCCGAGGCCGCCTGCAAACACCCGGTGGTTCCCATGGTGGCTCCCCGCGGCCGCGGAGGTGTCGTCCCGCATGGTGACGGGCGGCAGGCCGTTGCCGGGGGGCGCGCTACGGCCGTGCGACCCCCTAGGCCGCGCTTCCGCTCGGCAGAGGTGCTGCCGGAGTTCGTTGTGTGGTCGGCGGAGCCGGCTAGTACCCGGCTCCAGCTTCCTCGCTTCCTCCTAGGTGAGCTTCCAGTTGGTGCCTCGGGTGGCCTCTCGGCTTCAGCAGATGGTTGCTGTAGCCGGGCCTCCTGAGCCATTGGAGGTCTCTGCAATGCCGAGCCCAGCCTGACCCGTGGGCTGGCGGGGCGTTTGACCCCAGCGCGTGGTCTAACCGGCGGTGCACCCTGCACTTCAAGTTCGACGGCGATGCCACCCTCTACGTGAGGGTGTTCGGGGAGGATGGTGGCCGCGCTGGGTGCTGCCCTGAGGACGACGACCGCGGCCGTGAGCCCAGCCCCAGCGATGATGAAGATGACAGCGCGCGCGCGGGCGGCGGCGCTCGGGGTTCCTCGAGCTTCAATGGTTCTTCCTCGGGCAGCGGCTCTTCCAGCAGTGGCCGCGATCAGCCTCCGCGTCGCCGCGCCTGCCTGGAGGGAGGCAGCGGGTCCGCCCATCGCCGTGTCCCGGTGAAGCGCGAGAGGGAGTCCGCCTGAGCTCCGGAGGCAGCTTGAGTCCCCCCTGCAGGCTGGTGTTGGGCGGGTCGCGCCTGTTTTGTTCCTTTCCTCTTCCTGCGTAAAGAGACAGTAGTGTAGGGCCCCGTGGGGGCGTGCTTGGACTATTGCTGTTAGTTTTCGTACTGTTTCTGCTATTTTGGTATTGTGCTTTCGTGCTGCTCGACCGTGCGTAGGTAGTTCCGGCCTCCGCCAGGCGGCAAACCCAGTCCTGTGTTTTGTCGCGATGCCCGTGAGGCACGGACCGGAGGGGTGCTCCTGTAGTGGACCTGTGCAGGAAGCTTTGACCGATAAGGGCAGAAAACACTCGCGAGGGTCTCGCGTTGCTCCCTCATGAACGTTCTTGAGAGAAATCGAAAGCGAGGAGAGCGAAAAAGGAAAAGAGTCATAAGCCAAAGGCGGCATCAACTTCAATAAAACTTTGAATGGGGATGAACAAGCCAAATGTAGAAAGCAAACGAGAAAAGCCGCGTCCGGCACCTAGTCTAGTCTTCGACGTCTTCTCACCCGGTAGCAGAGCTAAGTCTGCACCCTTGGGCGTGGGAGGGAGCCCTAGGGCCTGAGGCCGGCGCTCCTGAGACTCCGGGGCGTGTACAGCCCCAACTCATTATTACGTGAGAGTGTCACGGGCGGCGAGCTTCACAGGCATTGGCCTTCTTCACAGGCTCTGGGCCTTTCTTAGAAAGGTAAACTTCACAGGCGTTTGCCCTCTTCACAGGCACCGGGCCTTTTCCCAAAACGCGACAGCTTCACAGGCGTTGGCCCTCTTCACAGGCACCGGGCCTTTTCCCAAAACGCGACAGCTTCACAGGCGTTGGCCCTCTTCACAGGCACCGGGCCTTTTCCCAAAACGCGACAGCTTCACAGGCGTTGGCCCTCTTCACAGGCACCGGGCCTTTTCCCAAAACGCGACAGCTTCACAGGCGTTGGCCCTCTTCACAGGCACCGGGCCTTTTCCCAAAACGCGACAGCTTCACAGGCATTGGCCCTCTTCACAGGCTCTGGGCCTTTTCCAAAACTTGGCAGCTTCACAAGCATTCGCCTTCTTCACAGGCACCGGGCCTTTTCAGGGGTAAAATCTCCGGAGGTGTTGGCTGTTCCAGCGTTACGGGACAGGCACCCCATCCACGAAGTCTCCAAGCGCCTTGCAGGCCGGGCACTGGAAACATGAACAACCTTGAACGTGCCCTCCCACGTGGGAGAGAGCTTATACAGTCCCTCCCCGAGAGAACCCGCCTGAGTCTGAGGTCCCCTACCTCGAGAGTCCCGGGCGGATGTTGCACCGCTGGTATCGCCCGCGGGGCCTGTTGGTATCTCGCCGCCAGAAGCGCAACTTCGGACGACGTTCCTCCCCGTGGGCGAGGTCCGTCCCCGCATGGCGTCTGCTGCGCCCTCGTCGAGCGCCGGGACCCGTGTGGAACGACATCCGACCTCGTGAGGGAGGACCGCTTTCAGCCCCATAAACCAGGAAAAATGGGCTCTCGCCAGTTGGCTTGGTCGCGGTCGTGCGGATGGACCATAACACAGATTGAAGCTCGTCGTGCCAACCTCGGCCACAGGCCTCCAGCTTCTTCTTGAACGTCCTGGTCTTGAGGCCTCTCAGGACCTCTGCGTTGGC
The DNA here is from genome assembly GCA_021605145.1 of Aegilops bicornis. Classification (NCBI taxonomy): domain Eukaryota; kingdom Viridiplantae; phylum Streptophyta; class Magnoliopsida; order Poales; family Poaceae; genus Aegilops; species Aegilops bicornis. The sequence goes on from JAHIAL010000089.1 coordinate 309,553, forward strand.
CCGCTCGGCCCGTTGCTCCGTGGGTGCGCCACCCGAAGCATAGCATATCTGCGTCCCCAAGGTTAGCGCGGTATGTTTTGAAGAGGTTACTTTGGTGAACTGCGAACCGTTATCGGTGATGATGCGGTTCGGCACCCGAACCGGCTTCTGATGCCTCGATGAACTTAACCGCAGAACCTGCGGGGATGGTGCGGACGGCTTCCACCTCCGCCCACTTGGTGAACTTGTCCTGACGCACGTAGAGGTAGCGACATTCCCGGGCGCCCGAGGAAGCGGGCCGGGATATCCAGCCCCGGACGCGAATGGCCACGAGAGGGGTATAGTTTGCAGACCTCCCGCCGGCTGATGGATCTGCTTGGCATGGAATTGGCAGGCTTCGCAAGCCTTCACTAGCTCGACAGCATTATTGAGCGCCGTAGGCCAATAGAAGCTGCTGCGGAATGCCTTGCCCACGAGGGTCTGCGATGATGAATGATGCCCACAGTCTCCACCGTGTATATCTGTCAGCAGTTCCTTCCCTTGCTCCCTGGTGATGCAGCGTAGGGACACATCATTTGGTCGCTTCCGATAGAGCTCTCCATCCCTGATGCAGTATGTGGTGGCTTGTCGTGCCACACGCTCCGCTTCTTCCTCCTTCTCCGGCAGGGTCTCTTGCGTCAGGTAGCTCTGGAGCTCTGTGATCCAGCACCCCTCCTGAGGCTCCATCGTCAAGAGCAGGCTGCCTCGAGGCAGACCACGGACCGGGGCTCCGAGGCTGGTGGCTGGGGAGCTCCTCCCAGGCTGCGCCCCAGCCCGATGATGGCATGGCCGAGGGCTTGAAGAGCCGCTCCTCGAAGACGCCGGGCTCTGAGGTAGCCGCCTGGATGCTCGTTTGGCGATATCGTCGGCCTCCCGATTGGTGCCACGGGGCACATGCCGCAACTCAACCCCGTAACTGCTTCTCCATCTTGCGGACCTCCGCAAGGTAGGCTTCCATGTACTCATCCCTTGGCTCGTACACCTTGTTGGAGAAGTTGATGAGGAGCTGCGAATCGCCCTTGATGGTAAGGCGCTTCACCCCCAGTGCGGCTGCGGCCTTCAGGTCCGCTATCAGACCTTCATATTCTGCTATGTTGTTGGAGACCTTTTCGCCCTGCTAGAAACAGAGCTGCACGGCGTAGTAGAGCTTGTCCTAAGAGGGAGATATGAGCACTGCTCCAGCCCCAGCGCCGTGCCTGGAGAACGCCCCGTCGAAGTACATGACCCAGCCTTCCGGCGCCTCGCTTCCCGGGGTGAGGGACCGATCCTCACCAGCCTTGAGGCCCGGCGCCTCCGTCCATTCTGCCACGAAATCCGCTAATGCGGCCCCCTTGATGACTCTGGTTGTGCTAAATTCGAGCTGAAACGCCTGCAGCTCAATGTTCCACTCGGCGACTCTTCCGGCTGAGTTAGGGCTCCTGAGCACCCTTTCCAAGGGGTACGCTGAGACGACCTTGATGGGGTGACCCTGGAAATAATGCCGCAGCTTGCGCGAGGCCACCAATAGCGCGAGGAGGAGTTTCTGAGGCATGGGGTAGCGTGCCCTCGCATCCCGCAGCACTGTGCTAACGAAGTACACAGGGTGCTCAACGAGGTTTGGAGTGCTGATGTCGATGGCGTCCTCCGGAGACCGTGGCGCCTCCTGAGGCAATGGGGCCTCCAAAGGCCGGTCGCCGGAGGGAAGGGTCTCTTCCGCCCCGAGTCCGCTTCCCTGCGGCGGCTGGTCTTTCTCGACCGTGGTAGTGGTTTCCGCGGATCTTCCTTGATCCCGCTTCGCCTTGGCCCGGGCTGCTGCCGCGGTTTTGGTCTGACGCTCCTCCCTAACCGCCACGTGGGCAGGCTGGCCATGAGTAGGGGTGGCTGCGAGGTAGAGCACCAGGGGTTCTTGTGGGCGCGGGGCCACCATTACCGGAGGGCTGGTAAGGTACCTTTTGAGATCTTGGAACACCTTGTCGGCCTCCTTAGTCCATTCAAAGGGCCCCTTTTTCTTCATCAACTGGAAGAGAGGCAGCGCTCGTTCCCCCAACTTGGAGATGAAGCGTCCTAGTGCTGTCAAGCGCCCAGTGAGCTTCTGCATTTCTGTGAGAGTCTTCGGTGGGCTCATGTTCTCGACCGCCTTGACCTTTTCTGGGTTAGCTTCAATGCCTCGGTGGGACACGAGGAAACCCAAGAGCTTGCCTGAGGGGAGCCCAAACACAAACTTCTCTGGGTTGAGCCGCAGGCTCACTGCGTTGAGGCTCGCGAAAGTTTCCTCCAGGTCTTGTATCAGGGTTTTGGCCTCGCGAGACTTCACCACAATGTCGTCGACGTAAGCTTCCACATTCTTCCCGAGCTGGGGACCCAAGGTGATGTGCATTAGCCGCTGGAAGGTCGCCCCTGCGTTGCGCAGTCCGAACGGCATGCATGTGTAGCAAGATACTTGCAGACGGGGTCGTGAAAGCCGTCTTTTCCATGTCTTCCACCGCCATCTTGATCTGGTGATACCCGGAGAAGGCATCCAGAAGCATAACAGTCGCTTTTCGGCGGTGGAATCGACGACGATCTGATCGATGTGAGGGAGTGCGAATGGATCTTGCGGGCAGGCTTTGTTGAGGTTGGTGAAATCGACACACATGCACTCTTTCCCCCTCTTCTTCGGCACAGCAACACGGTTGGCCAGCCAATCTGGATATCGGACCTCGCGAATGACCCCTGCAGCTTCCAGTTTGCGGGTCTCCTGGACGATGAAAGCCTGTTTCTCTGTGGATTGCCGTCTTGCTTTACGCTTCCACAGGCGCCCGCGTTGGGGGCACACGTTGAGGTGATGCTCAATTCGCCTCTGGGATCCCCGCCAGATTGATCGTGATCCCAGGCGAATACCTTCTTGTTGTGGCGTAGGAACTTGACCCGAGGCTTCCTCACTGCTTTCGGGCTCGAGGTTGGCGCCTATGGTGAAGGTGGCATCAGTGGATCCGTCCTCATCGACCGGTATCTGCTTGGTTTCTGTCTTGCCTTGAGTGAACAACTGCTTCTTCTTGGTTGGTGCAGCCCCCTTGGGCTTGTGGGCATCTGAGTCGGTGGGCTGTGTTGACGTCGCCGTCTTGAAGGCGAGCTTGAGTACTTGCAACACGTCCCCGGTGTCCCCGGGCACGGTGAGGACGCCGTTGCTCCCGGGCATCTTCATGAGGTTGTATGCTGGGTGAGTTGCGGCCATGAATCGGGCCAGTGCCGGATAGCCGAGGATGGCGTTGTACGGGAGGCTGATGGGGGCGATGTCGAAGTCGACCAGCTCCGTACGGAAGTTATCGTAGGTCCCGAAAGTTACCGGGAGTCGGATCTGCCCCAAGGAGCTGGACGACCCGCCGCCGACGCCCAGGAAGGGCCGGCTGGGTGGAAGCCGCTCCAAGGGTATGTTGACGAGGCTGAAGGCTTCAACCGAGAGCACGCTGAGACTCGCGCCGCCGTCCATGAGAGTCCTGGTGACGACCACCTGGCAGATGGTGGGGGTGCACAACATTGGGAGCGCGCCTGAGCAGGCTGAGTTGGAGGGGTGATCCTCTGAGCTGAAGGTCAGGCCGGCCTTCGGCGCCGACCGGTCCTAGGGAGCCCCCTGCCGTGCAGAGGCGGCGCCGACCTGGCGGACGAATGGCTTGACGCGGCGGCTTGAAGGCGGCGCCTGCGAGCCGCCCAGGAGGGCCGCGACGACCGGGGGCGCCGGCGCAGCGTGCTGGGCGAGGAAGAGGCCGCGCAGCTCTTCCCAAGAGGCCACGGAAGCCGCCGGCAGGTGGAGCAGCCACATGCGCGGAGCGTCGGTGAGGGCCATGGGAAGCCAATTGGCCATGGCTCTGTCTTCCCCTCCCGCTTCGAGGACGGCCTCCTGGTATGCTAGTAGGATGGCTAGCGGATCGGTTGTGCCGCTGTAGCACGGCGGCGTCGCCGGCTTGAACTTGTCCGGCCACCGCACCTGTTGTTAAAGTGGGGCCAGGCTCGGAGCCCCCAGCCCGCGTCTTTGGCGCCACGGCGAGCGGGCCAGCTGGCGCTGCTCATCTGTCACGCCCAATATGCGATACTATCCTAAAGAGACTCAAAGGTCCCACCAAGGATAGAACCGTATACTGATACGCTTTTGCAAGGTGGACATCATTACATCAACATTACATAATAGATGGGGATACATACAAGAGGCATACAATGCCACACGAATACAACATCATACATAAGAGCAACATCCGACTATGGATGAAACACAAACAGAAACTCAAACAATATCCACCCTGCTAGCCTGGGTTGCCGACCTGGAACCTATCCCCTAATCGAAGAAGAAGCAGAAGAAGAACTCCAAAACAAGCAAACATCGCCCTCGCGTCAAGATCATCGCATAACCTGTACCTGCAACTGTTGTTGTAGTAATCTGTGAGCCACGAGGACTCAGCAATCCCATTACCATGGGTATCAAGACTAGCAAAGCTTAATGGGAAAGGAAAGGATAAGTGGTGAGGTTGCAGCAGCGAGTAAGCATATATGGTGGCTAACATACGCAAATAAGAGCGAGGAGAGAAGCAAATGGAACGGTCGTGAAGCTAGCAATGATCAAGAAGTGATCCTGAACTCCTACTTACGTCAGACATAACCCAGAAACCGTGTTCTCCTCTCGATCAACCCCGAAAAGAGACACTCACGGTACACACACGGTTGGTGTATTTTAGAAGAGTTTACTTCAAGTTTGCTACAACCGGACATTAACAAATTCCCATCTGCCACATAACCGCGGGCACGGCTTTCGAAAGTTTATACCCTGCAGGGGTGTCCCAACTTAGCCCATGATAAGCTCTGGCGATCAACGAAGGATATTCCTTCTCCCGGGAAGACCCGATCAGTCTCGGAATCCCGTTTACAAGACATTTCGACAATTGTAAAACAAGACCAGCAAAGACGCCCGATGTGCTGACAAATCCCGATAGGAGTCGCACGTACCTCGTTCTCAGGGCACACCGGATAAGTCAAGCTACGAGTAAAACCAGGCTTCGAGTTTCCCCGAGGTGGCCCCGCAGGTTGCTCGGTTCGGACCAACACTCGAAGGAGCACTGGCCCGGGGGGGCTAAAATAAAGATGACCCTCGGGCTCCGGAAACCCAAGGGAAAAGAAGGGCATAGGTGAGGCAAATGGTAAAACCAATGTTGGGCCTTGCTGGAAGAGTTTTATTCAAAGCGAGCTGTCAAGGGGGTCCCATAAATCACCCAACGGAAAAGAAGGGCATAGGTGAGGCAAATGGTAAAACCAATGTTGGGCCTTGCTGGAAGAGTTTTATTCAAAGCGAACTGTCAAGGGGGTCCCATGAATCACCCAACCGCGTTTGGGACGCAAAATCCGGGAACATAATACCGATATGACGGAAACTAGGGCGGCAAGAGTGGAACAAAACACCAGGCATATAGATGCATTAATACCGCTTTACCAAGTATATAGATGCATTAATAATATAAGAGATATTGTGATATCCCAACATAAACATAATCCAACATGGAGCAATCTTCATCTTCACCTGCAACTAGCAACGCTATAAGAGGGGCTGAGCAAAAGCGGTAACATAGCCAAACAATGGTTTGCTAGGAAGGGTGACAACGGTTAGGGGCTATCATGCAATTTGGGAGGCTTGAGCAGCAAGTGGTAGGTAACGCAGCATAGCGATAGAACGAAGTAACTAGCATAGCAATGATAGTAATGAGATCCAAGGTGACGGTCATCTTGCCTGAAATCCCGCTAGGAAGAAGAACGAGTCCATGAAGAAGACAAGCGAATGTGGTCGAACGAATCCTCACAACTCCGGAACGAAACCGAAGCTAACGAGAGAAGCGACCCGGAAAGAAGCAAACAACATGGTAAACTCACAAGCATAATCATGGCATGATGCACAATCAAGTATGATGCATGTCCGGTTTAATGAGGAATGGCATGGCAAAGTGCAACAAACGATACTACAAGTTAAGTGGAGCTCAGTATGCAACGAGTTGCATATTGACAAAACACCACATTGACATATTTAGTTTAATCTTGTTTAAGCTACCAAACAATATTAAATGTTGTTAAACATGGCAAGAGGTGAAGCATAATTAAACTAACTATTTAGGCAAGTTTAAAAGAGGCCGGAACAACAAACAACAATTCCGGAAAAATCCCCACATGTTATTTAGCAATTTAACGCAAACAACAATTTTAAACCTTTTAATTGTTGTCATCATGATGCGGATGACATATGCAAGTTTTATGCAATTTTATGAAAATGTTGACATGAGCATGTTATGAAGCATTTAGTCACCATGGCGGAACGAAAGGGGTGCCACAGCAACGACAACGGAAATGGTGCCACGGCAACATTCTGATGATCCGACAACTCATTGAGATACCAGTGCAAAAGAGCAAGTGTGCGGATGCGAGGAACATGCAAAAGATGGTGGGGTGATCCCGGTTACCGGGTTCCCATGGGTCGACGGTATGGCAAACGAGGAGGAATGTGCATGAAGCAAACGAGCACGGTGCAAACATACGGTTCATCTCAGACAACATGCATTCGTCCACGGGTCATCGTCTCGACGGTTATACCTTTGAAGCGTGCGTTTTCGGAGCGGTTCGAGTCGTCGAGGGAAGAAGTGGTACTCGTGGGTCGTAGTGGAAGTAGTCGTTCTCGCGGCGGTAGTGGAAGTAGTGGTTCACGGACGTCGTGGAAGTAGTCGTTCACGGCGACGGTAGAGGTACTCGCGATCTTGGCGATGGTAGTGGTACATCTCGTAGTGGAACTTGATGCATCCACGGTATTCGGGCATAGTGGTACTCATTACGTAGTCGATCTTGACGAGGCATGGTTGTCGTGGTACTTGACGTTATCCAAGACGGTATTGGTGTATCCGTGCATAGAGGTCTTGGCAGTTTTGTGTAGTCGGTCTTGACGATCCAAAGCGAAAGCAACACCAGGGCCTCGAGTGGCAACAAGGAGGCGAAGGAGCCCTGGCCGAGATGGTCTAGGCAGCGGCAAATCACGAGCAAGGTGGGGCTGCCGGGCCAGGTGGAGGCGCCGGTCCTCGGGCACGAAAGCGGGAGGCGACGAAGCGGTAGTGAGGCGACGGGGACAAGGCGGCGAGGCGGCGTCTGGGTTGGGAGGCGGTTAAGCCACACGGCCAGCGGGTCATTGTTGGTGAGGCGGCGGGGCGATGGGGATGGATGGCGCCGGTGGAGATGCAGGTGTGGAGCCACCGGAGTTGGACAAGGAGGAGGTGCCGACGGAGATGATGGGGAACGAGCGCCGGAAGAGCAGCGGCAGAAAGGCATGGTCACCATGCGAGGCGTCGGGAAGAGCTTGATGCGGCAGCCTGGACCATGGGGACGAGGTCCTCGGTTGCGGGGATGCGAGGAGCGACGGTCTCAGGCGAGGCTTCACGCGGCAACGGAGGACGCGCTGCAGCGCAACCACGTCGGAGGAGCTACGGGGAGGAGGAGGCGCCCGGCAGCGGCCAGCCGAAGGACGGTGGGGACGAGGGAGCTCCTCTCCTGGGCGCGAGGAGGGAGACGAGTGGAGGGAAAGTGGATCGAGGACGATCCCGGTCGGGACGAGTGGCTGGCGCGGAGTGGGGAACTAGAGGGAGAGATCGAGAGGAGGGTCGGGGCTAGGGTTTAGCAAGGGCACTATGGGCCAAGGCCATGGCCTAGGGATTTGGTGGGCCGACTTGGTTCTTTGGGCTGCAAGGTTGCTCTCTCTCTACTCTTAAGCAGAAAAGAAATTAGAGAGAAGAAAGAGAAAGAAAGGGCTTGGGAAAGAAGTTGGACATGGGGATTATTTTCCCGACTCACGAAAATGTGAGGAATTTGACACAAATAGACCGAGGATTTTTAGAGGAGTAAAATCCACACTGTTGGATTTAACTCGAGACAAGTTTGAATTTCAAAACCCCTTCGAATGAACTCCAAATGGGTTGAAATTATAGGGGGTGACCCTACACACCAGATGTGATTTATGGGCAGATTTGGAACATTTATGGAGAAGTAAAATTGCAACTCAATTTTACTAAAAGGTCGAAAAGGAAGGATAGAAAGTTGAGTCGGATAAAAGTAGAGTAGACAAATAATGCAAATGTGTTATGGGTGATTTCCAGTTAATGGAATATTTATTATAGCTCCCTAATAATATTGGGAGTATATGTTCTAAAGAGAAATCACCATTGTGAATATCCCTCGATTTAAATGGACCGAAGATCCATACGGTTTATTTAGTTGAGGTCTTAAAAATTAAATGACATGCTGGCATGATGACATGATGCAATGCAAAAATAAAAGAGCAAGCACAAAAGAAACACACGGAGGTCACAAGAATATGGAAGTCTTCTGGATCGTCGGTCTTGGGGCGTTACAACACTCCACCACTACAAGTGGATCTCGTCCCGAGATCTAGGATGGCACCGGAGGGAAAAGGAAGAGGAAGATAAGAGGTAAACTAAGTTGCTTCTTCGACAAACGAGTGAAACCATGAAACTTAAGAGGTTGAGCAAAATGAAAGAAAGAAAACAACGAAGATGAACAAAGTTGAAAACACTCCGTTAGAAAAGAGGAAGTGGGGATACGATGAGAACCAAGAGGTTAAGTGATAAGATAGATATTGAAACCATTCCGGTTAAAACTAGATAGAGAAGGAATAAGATTGATATAATTTGGGCAGCACTCCGACTGAAAGAAGAAGGAAAACTTGATAAGATGAAAAGAACTTGAAGAGATGACACAACACTCCGGTTAAATGGATAAACATGAAAAGAACACGATCCTCACAATTCGAGATGATGAGTGAAAAGAGCAACATCACAATGCCTCCGGAAGAAAGAATAGAAGATAGATCATTGGAATAACAGAATGAAGAAGAAAATGCCAACTTCTGACGCAAATTCTCTTGGAAAGCACCATTCCAAGAAGGTTAGAACGGAGTTGTTGGAAAACCAACAACGAAAGGATAAGCTTGTAGTGGGCTTATGGAAAACATCTCAAGACTATGAGGTGACAACCGGCCACAAATGGAAACCATTGATTTGATTGAGAGCACCGAAGAGATGAAAAACTTCTTCCACCAAGATGATAGAGAGATAACTTGGATCATTGATAAACACCATAATAGCAACATTCCATAGGGAAGGCTTTAGGTGAAACATGGCACAAGATGACTCCAACGGAGAGATAGATTGGTCGAAAAGATCTCTTGAATGAAGAGAAAATGATGGATTTAAATATCTCATTCCTGACAACCTGTGAATCATGAAACACGAGGAGAAATTGCCAAGAGTGACATAACACCATCTCAAGAGATAAGGTAGAAAGAATTGCACTTCGAAATGCAAGAAGAAGAATACTGGAACGCCTCAAAACAAAACATGTGTTGAGCACCATGTTTAATTTTGAGTATAGCTTGGTGGATCATCATCTCGAGAGAAGTCTTGAAGAACAATTGAAGAATGAAAAGAATCCTTGACGAACCATCATGTAGAGCCTCCATGAAGGACTCCGGTAATGAAAGGATGATAGAAAGAAAGAGAAGTTGAAAAAAAAACAAGGTGAAGCCTTGCAATGATTTAGATGGCGCTTCGCGACGATATAACCGAGAAAACATGGAACTCCGGAAAAAGAAAAGACGAAACACTAGAAACAAGAATTACTTCATCATGAACAATCTCCGGAAGAAAAGAACTGAATCACCTCGAAGAAATAAGAATAAGATTTATTGTATGCTTATCCTTCATCAAATTAAATTGATGACAAGCAATGGATTTGCCATACTACTTATTCCCGTAGAAAGGATTAAGAGAGATATAGCGCAAACTTGAGAAGGTCTTCAACAATCCACCGGTAGGATTGAAACAACGAATAAATTAATATGAGAACATAGGAAGAGGAATCTTGAACAAACCACCGTGAGAATTCGAAAATGACTGGTGAAAGAGAATGAATCACCGGGGAGAATTAGACGAACAAATATGCTAGAGGGAATTTAGATGCAAAAGAACAAAGAGATCATGAGCTGATTAAAGAACACTTGAACGAAGCACCGGGATAATTGGATAACGGTAGCTGAAATGTGAGGACGAAGAATTCTTCTGGAATGATGGCCTCCGGTGAAAAGAAACGGGAAAACAACTTCTGACATACTCCGGATGGGTAAGAAAAGAATATCTGTCAAATGGAATAATTCGAGAGGATAACATGAAGCTAGAACCATGAATCTTTGAGAGAACGGGCAAGATTTAGAGGAAAAAACTCTTCTTTGGTCTTCAAATGTTGAGAATGGCGATGGGAAACACCACCATGAATTGTTGAGATACTCCGGGAGAAAATTAGAAAGGTTTAACCAACGATGAAAAGAATTTGAAAGATCTTGGAGAAGTCATGTGACCGATGGGATCCATTCTTACGTCACACTTGAAAGAATTTAAGAATAACTCCGAAATAATTAGAAGAGTCAGGTAAGATCCTGGGAAAAAACCTGTGGGTTAGGGCCCACTCGAAAGAAACATCATTGAAGGATTGCTTCAAATAGAGATTGCACCGGTAGAATTAAATGACTTGAATGAGATAACAACCTCGAATCATCTTGAAAGGATTAAGAATGGAAAACGCGAATCCTCTGAGATATCTCGAACACTCCGGATATGAATAGAGGAATGTGAGCAATTAAGAATTGCACCAGCGTGGAAAAACATTTGAAACGAGGAAAGGGATATGATGAATATCGAAAGCTTGAATTGGATCCACCAGAGAAGAAAAATAACGAAGAATGATGAACTCAAATCTCCGTTAGTATCTTCCTGAGAATCACCGGATAAGAACATTGACGGGAAAAGAATGGAAAAACTTCACATCCATAAGATGGATACCTGATTAAGATATCTGAGTCCTTGAAGAAAAGGGTGGGAGGGCGGGAAAACAAAGGCAACTTGGGGAAGATGGAACAAACACCGTTGAGAAAACTGAGGGGTGATCTTGTGACTGTTGAAATGACCGGATCCACTTGAAGAGAAGCACACCAGTTGGAAAAGAATTAACATCACGACCTCGATGAACACGAAGGATTAGTATTCCCATAGAAATATGAGTACACCGCTTGAAAGGTATGGAATCAACACTTGACATTGAAGCAACTCCAATACCATAACTTGAAACAAAACAAAGGATTGGCTTGCAGAAATAAGCCGGAACAAATACATATGATAGAGATTTACCCAATCCCATATCCATGCATCTGTCGGAAAGATATTCTAGGAGCTACTTGAATTCCCACCTATAAACTCCCGAAACTTTCTGGTTATGCAATCTGGTGTTGGGGATACAGGGGAAGCAATATATCTCACCCAAACTAAAAATTCCTACATCCAGCTGTATCCATCCGTCAACACATAACCAAGAAAACTCCGGAAATCGTGTACCTCAACCTTCGAAAAGCATCCATTATACGAGTTATGGCAATACTTCCGAACTCCCCGATCGATGGCGTCGAGGTTATCTCACCAACAACCTGCATAAAAGAGATTTTCGATGTCGGCAAAACTCGGGTATTCGTAAGCTGCAACGATAAAATTGTGACGACAACACCTCGAGAGCTCAACTCCCGGGACACCGCCACAAGCCCTAAATGTCGGAGGCACCAAGAACAATGTTCTCGTCACAAGAATATCGGAACGATCCCAAGATACACGCGTGATCCTAAAAAATTTAGTGAAATTTGAGGAGAGGAAAGACAAAACATCTCACGTCGGGAGGCCTCACCAGAGCGATTTAAGGGACCGAGGAGTAAAAGAATCCTACTCTCCGATATATATAACCCTAAGACTCAAAATAGTTTTCTTCTAGACTCAACAACGGCCAACAATCAAGGGGGCTCCTATGGTCGGTCGAGGCTCTGATACCAACTTGTCACGCCCAATATGCGATACTATCCTAAAGAGACTCGAAGGTCCCACCAAGGGTAGAACCGCATATTGATACGCTTTTGCAAGGTGGATATCATTACATCAACATTACATACTAGATGGGGATACACACAAGAGGCATACAATGCCACACGAATACAACATCATACATAACAGCAACATCCGACTATGGATGAAACACAAACAGAAACTCAAACAATATCCACCCTGCTAGCCCAGGCTACCGACCTGGAACCTATCCCCTGATCGAAGAAGAAGCAGAAGAAGAACTCCAAAACAAGCAAACATCGCTCTCGCGTCATGATCATCGCATAACATGTACCGCATACGTTGTTGTAGTAATCTGTGAGCCACGAGGACTCAGCAATCCCATTACCATGGGTATCAAGACTAGCAAAGCTTAATGGGAAAGGAAAGGATAAGTGGTGAGGTTGCAACAGCGACTAAGCATATATGGTGGCTAACATACGCAAATAAGAGCGAGGAGAGAAGCAAATGGAACGGTCGTGAAGCTAGCAATCATAAAGAAGTGATCCTGAACTCCTACTTACGTTAGACATAACCCAGAAACCGTGTTCTCCTCTCGATCAACCCCAAAAAGAGACACTCACGGTACGCACACGGTTGGTGTATTTTAGAAGAGTTTACTTCATGTTTGCTACAACCGGACATTAACAAATTCCCATCTGCCACATAACCGCGGGAACGGCTTTCTAAAGTTCAAACCCTGCAGGGGTGTCCCAACTTAGCCCATGATAAGCTCTCGCGATCAACGAAGGATATTCCTTCTCCCGAGAAGACCCGATCAGTCTCGGAATCCTGTTTACAAGACATTTTGACAATGGTAAAACAAGACTAGCAAAGCCGCCCGATGTGCCGACAAATCCCGATAGGAGTCGCACGCACATCGTTCTCAAGGCACACCGGATAAGTCAAGCTACGAGTAAAACCAGGCCTCGAGTTTCCCCATGGTGGCCCCGCAGGTTACTCGGTTCGGACCAACACTCGAAGGAGCACCGGCCCGGGGGCTAAAATAAAGATGACCCTCGGGCCGAAACCCAAGGGAAAAGAAGGGCATAGGTGAGGCAAATGGTAAAACCGATGTTGGGCCTTGCTGGAAGAGTTTTATTCAAAGCGAGCTGTCAAGGGGGTCCCATAAATCACCCAACCGCATTAGGGACGCAAAATCCGGGAACATAATAACGATATGACGGAAACTAGGGCGGCAAGAGTGGAACAAAACACCAGGCATAAGGCCGAGCCTTCCACCCTTTACCAAGTATATAGATGCATTAATAATATAAGAGATATTGTCATATCCCAACATAAACATAATCCAACATGGAGCAATCTTCATCTTCACCTGCAACTAGCAACGCTATAAGAGGGGCTGAGCAAAAGCGGTAACATAGCCAAACAACGTTTTGCTAGGAAGGGTGACAACGGTTAGGGGCTATCATGCAATTTGGGAGGCTTGAGCAGCAAGTGGTAGGTAACACAGCATAGCGATAGAACGAAGCAACTGGCATAGCAATGATAGTAATGAGATCCAAGGTGACGGTCATCTTTCCTAAAATCCCGCTAGGAAAAAGAACGAGTCCATGAAGAAGACAAGCGAACGTGGTCGAACGAATCCTCACAACTCCGGAACAAAACCGAAGCTAACGAGAGAAGCGACCCGGAAAGAAGCAAACAACATGGTAAACTCACAAGCATAATCATGGCATGATGCAAAATCAAGTATGATGCATGTCCGGTTTAATGAGGCATGGCATGGCAAAGTGCAACAAACGATACTACAAGTTAAGTGGAGCTCAATATGTAACGAGTTGCATATTGACAAAACACCACATTGACATATTTAGTTTAATCTTGTTTAAGCTACCAAACAATATTAAATGTTGTTAAACATGGCAAGAGGTGAAGCATAAGTAAACTAACTATTTAGGCAAGTTTAAAAGAGGCCGGAACAACAAACAACAATTCCGGAAAAATCCCCACATGTTATTTAGCAATTTAACGCAAACAACAATGGTAAACATTTTAATTGTTGTTATCATGATGCGGATGACATATGCAAGTTTTATGCAATTTTATGAAAATGTTGACATGAGCATGTTATGAAGCATTTGGTCACCATGGCGGAACGAAAGGGGTGCCACAAAGAACGACAACGGAAATGGTGCCACGGCAACATTCTCGATGATCCGACAACTCACTGAGATACCAGTGCAAAAGAGCAAGTGTGCGGATGTGAGGAACATGCAAAAGATGGTGGGGTGATCCCGGTTACCGGGTTCCCATGGGTCGACGGTATGGCAAATGAGGAGGAATGTGCATGAAGCAAACGGGCACGGTGCAAACATACGGTTCATCTCAGACAACATGCATTCGTCCACGGGTCATCGTCTCGGCGGTTATACCTTTGAAGCGTGCGTTTTCGGAGCGGTTCGAGTCGTCGAGGGAAGAAGTGGTACTCGTGGGTCGTAGTGGAAGTAGTCGTTCTCGCGGCGGTAGTGGAAGTAGTGGTTTACGAACGTCGTGGAAGTAATCGTTCACGGCGACGGCAGAGGTACTCGCGATCTTGGCGATGGTAGTGGTACATCTCGTAGTGGAACTTGATGCATCCACGGTATTCGGGCATAGTGGTACTCATTCCGTAGACGAACTTGACGAGGCATGGTTGTCGTGGTACTTGACGTTATCCAAGACGGTATTGGTGTATCCGTGCATAGAGGTACTGGCAGTTTTGTGTAGTCGGTCTTGACGATCCAAAACGAAGCAACACCAGGGCCTCGAGTGGCAGCAAAGCAAGGAGGCGAAGGAGCCCTGGCCGGAGATGGTCAGGGCAGCGCAGACCACGAGCAAGGTGGGGCTGCCGGGCCAAGGTGGAGGCGCCGGTCCTCGGGCATGAGCGGGAGGCGGACGGCGGTAGTGAGGCGACGGGGACAAGAGGCGAGGCGTCGCGGGGTTGCGGGAGGCGGCCACACACGGGCAGCGGGCTGTTGGTGGAGATGCAGGTGTGGAGCCACCGGAGTTGGACAAGGAGGAGGCACCGACGGAGATGATGGGGAACGAGCACCAGAAGAGTAGCGGCAGAAAGGCACGGTCTCCATGGGAGGCGTCGGGAAGAGCTTGATGTGGCAGCCTGGACCATGGGGACGAGGTCTCCATGTCGAGGACGATCCCGATCGGGACGAGTGGCTGGCGGCGGAGTGGGGAACGAGAGGGAGAGATCGAGAGGAGGGGGTCGGGGCTAGGGTTTAGCAAGGGCACGGCTGGGCCAAGGCCATGGCCTAGCGATTTGGTGGGCCGACTTGGTTGCTGGGCTGCAAGGTTGCTCTCTCTCTACTCTTAAGCAGAAAAGAAATTAGAGAGAAGAAAGAGAAAGAGAGGGTTTGGGAAAGAAGTTGGACATGGGGATTATTTTCCCGGACTCACAAAAATGTGAGGAATTTGACAAAAAATAGACTGAGGATTTTTAGAGGAGTAAAATCCACACTGTTGGATTTAACTAAGACAAGTTTGAATTTCAAAACCCCTTCGAATGAACTCCAAATGGGTTGAAATTATAGGGGGTGACCCTACACACCAGATGTGATTTATGGGCAGATTTGGAACATTTATGGAGAAGTAAAATTGCAACTCAATTTTACTAAAAGGTCGAAAAGGAAGGATAGAAAGTTGAGTCGGATAAAAGTAGAGTTGACAAATAATGCAAATGTGTTATGGGTGATTTCCAGTTAATGGAATATTTATTATAGCTCCCTAATAATATTGGGAGTATATGTTCAAAAGAGAAATCACCATTGTGAATATACCTCGATTTAAATGGACCGAAGATCCATACGGTTTATTTAGTTGAGGTCTTAAAAATTAAATGACATGCTGGCATGATGACATGATGCAATGCAAAAATAAAAGAGCAAGCACAAAAGAAACACACGGAGGTCACAAGAATATGGAAGTCTTCTGGATCGTCGGTCTTGGGGCGTTACATCATCATAGGGCGAGCCGCGGTGTCGGCGGAGAGCAGGTTGCAGGAAGGGAAGACTCCGGCGCACCCATACCTGGCGCGCAAAATGTCAGATTTCGGGTTCTGGCAGACCCTCTAGGTTCGAACACTGGGGTGCGCGCGGAGATTTCGCCCCCTACCTACCTGCACCTCGCCGCCTCGCTAGGATCTAAGCTATCAAAGGAACAACACATGAGACACAGGGTTTATACTAGTTCGGGCCACCATTCTGGTGTAATACCCTACTCTAGTTTGTGGTGTGGTGGATTGCCTCTTGGGCTGATGGTGATGAATAATACAAGGAAGAACAGCCTCAGCGAGGGTCTGTTTGGCTGGTGCGATGAACTACTAAGGGAAGTTCGCCGCTTCTCTCTATCTCCCGATCGGATCAGATCAGATTACTCGTCCCCCTACTGTGGGTAGCTAGTCCTATTTATAGGCAAAGGCCACAGGCCTCTCCCAAATATTGAGCGGAAGGGCACCAACAATTGGCCATTTTGAAGGGGAACATCTGGTACACTTACTCGACTAAAGTTGGTCCTTGCCTGTCAAAGGCTCTGGTAGTGGCCTTTGTTTGGGCTCCACAATGACTTCCTTCATGCTGTTGCGACGGTCTTGGTCTTGTTGCACCGAAATGGATGCCTTTGCTTGATGCTCTCGCCTGCGCTTGCTCCCTTTGCACCAAAGAGGAAAGGAGGACACTGTGCGGGCTGGCGCCCGCCTGGTGCCCTTGGTCGTCATGGCTTGCGTCATGGGCACCTCGTGAGGTACCCCGCCTTGATCTCTCCGCCACCTCGCGAGCCACCGGGACGAGGACACGCTTGAGGAAGCTTCACATCGTCCGCCTGCGTGCTTGGCCCCTCGCGAGGGTCTTGAGCTTGTGTTGATGAAGATGGGCCATGCTGGGCCTCCCCTTGAGCCACACCGCAGGCCGCAGGCAGGCAAGTCTGGGGACCCCCGTTCCCAGAACGCCGACAACTTCTCCCATGTCCTCATGAACAAACGTAACTACTCACAAAGCATGTTCATGTTCAAGATCAGAGGGGTATTGAATATCATTAAGGATCTGAACATATGATCTTCCACCAAATAAACCAACTAGCATCAACTACAAGGAGTAATCAACAAGATTACTAGCAATTCATACGTCCATTTTGCATCATGCTTTTATGTTGATATTTATTGCATTATGGGATATTATTACACATTATGGTGCAATAATTATGCCTTTTCTCTCTTATTTTACAAGATTTACATCAAGAGGGAGAATGCCGGCAGCTAGAATTCTCGACCGGAAAGGAGCAAATATGAGAGACCTATTCTGCACAACTCCAAAAGTCTTGAAAATATATGGAGAATTATTTTGGAATATATAAAAATTATTAGGCTAAGAAATACCAGGGGACCCACTAGGTGGCCACAAGCCTAGGGGCGCGCCTACCGGGCGCGCCCCGAGGGCTTGTGGGTCCCCTGGCAGGTCTTCGGTTCCCATCTTCTTCTATATGAAGCGTTTTGACCTGGAAAAAATCATAAGGAAGCTTTCGGGACGAAGCGACGCCGTCTCTAGGCGGAACCTGGGCAGAAGCAATCTAGGGCTCCCGCGGAGCTGTTCTGCGGGGAAACTTCCCTCCGGGAGGGGGAACTCGAAGCCATCGTCATCACCAAAGATCCTCTCATCGAGAGGGGGTCAATCTTCATCAACATCTTCACCAGCACCATCTCCTCTCAAACCCTAGTTCATCTCTTGTATTTGATCTTTGTCTCAAAACCTCAGATTGGCACCTGTTGGTTGCTAGTAGGCTTGATTACTCATTGTAGTTGATGCTAGTTGGTTTATTTGGTGGAAGATCATATGTTCAGATCCTTAATGATATTCAATACCCCTCTGATCTTGAACATGAACATGCTTTGTGAGTAGTTACATGTGTTCCTGAGGACATGGGAGAAGTCTTATTATAAGTAATCGTGTGAATTTGGTATTCGTTCGATATTTTGATGAGATGTATGTTTTCTTTCCTCTACTGGTGTTATGTGAACGTCGACTACATGACACTTCACTACAAAAAAAGACACATACGTGACATTTTGGGCCAAACAAAAAAATTTATGCCATGCTTATGACACTTCTATGACGATAATTGTGACAAAACCCGGTATCATCATAGATGCAGTGGGCTCCTACTTCTATGAAAAAAATCATGGCAGAAAATGGGCTTTTCGTCCTAGGCAGACCGGAGACGCAGCTGCATGACATTCCTTGGGCCGTCCATGACGGAAAAAACCGTGGTAGAAGCGAGGACGAGGAAAATATCGAGGAGTTCCCGGTTACGGTGGGTGGTCGGGGCCGAGCGATGTACGGAGGAATTTCGTGTTTCTCTCGTACACGTACGCGTGTGGGTGCGAGGCGTTGGGCTCGAACTGAACCCGAGCGATTGCACTGCAGGCTACGCATTACTGAACCCGAGTGATTGATCAATCCCTGGCTGTTAACCGAACCCAATCGAGCGATTCCTTCACTACTGCTGCTAACTGAAGCCTATCGAACCTGCTGCCTCTTGATGAACAATGAGCATTGTTGGGGGTTGGATGAACAGTTGCCAGTGGGGGTAGGATGAACAGGACCCTGTGGTAGTAGAGCCCATTGCCGCTGGATGAACAGGACCCTGATCAAGCCGCTTGGGAGTGGTGAACAGGACCCCGTGGAGGCTGTTTGTACAGTAGCCGGTGGAGGGCTGGATGAACAGGAGCCCGTGGATGAATAGTAGCTGGTCGAGGCAGGAGGGATATGTCGTGGATGAACAGTCGCAAGTGGAGGCTGGAGGAGGTCGACGGTGGATGAACAGTAGCCCGTGGAGGCTGGAGCGAGGTAGTAGACGGTGGATGAATAGTAGCCCATGGAGTCCCATTTTGCAGTACGCCACACCCCTCCCGACGAACAGGACCCCCATTTCGACCATGGGAGGTTGAAGAGAAGTTTGTTTCCTCCGTTTTACGGTACACCACACCCCTCCCAATCAACAGAACCCCGTTTCGACCATAGGAGGTCGAAGAGAAGTTTGTTTCCTCCGTTTTGTGGTACGCCAGACCCCTCCCAGTGAACAGGATACCGTTTCGACCATAGGCGGTCGAACACAAGGCTGTTTCCTCCATTCTGCGGTACGCCAGGCCTTCTTTCGGCTGTTTCGTCCAAGCCGGTTGGCTCCCGATGAACACAACGCATTCCGTAGCCTCCCGTTGAACATGACAAGGTAGTTTATCCATTCGGACCCAGCTGGTTGGCTGCCGATAAACAGGACGTCGTCGTTGCTCTCCGCTGCCTCTCCATGTACACGAGCCCTGGCTGTACGTATGCGCGAGTAGGCGTTCGAGACCCCGCCCGTATGTACGTACGTGGCCGTATTTACTTTCTCGCACCCTGGTTGTACGTACGTGTACAGGATATTGACGGGACTGCGTGACATTCTACGTCCGCACCTCTACTACGACACGTGCCCTTCCTTACTCGCCCACGGTTCAACGCTGCAGCCTGCAGACAGACCGATCGACCAGTATGTACGTACACGTTCGTGACCAAAGAGACAACCCTACGCACGGTTCGAAGGAGGCACTTCCTTGCGGGCGAAGATATAGCTGGTGGGTCCCAACTGTAAGGGGGAGAATCATATTTTTTGCCCGTAATATGGATGCACTTCCTTGAATGCGAAGATGTAGCTGGTGGGTCCCAGCAGTCGGGGGGAAACGTTTTTCTCGCGAAATATGATGGCCCTTCCGGTGGGTCCCTGCTGTCAGGTGGAGGAATACATATTTTACACGTAATAAGGCCGCACTTCCTTGCTACAGCCATGGACCCAGCTGTCAGCCTCTCCACGTACAGTACTCTTCTGATGGAAGTCGTTCCTTGACCACGCCGCGCCAAGAGCACCAAGGCGGTGGACGACGGAGAGGCCTAGGAAGGGGATGACGCGGAGCCGGGGAAGACACGGCAGTGGATGCCCACGCGGAGAGATGTACGAGAGTTGACTGGTTCGACTGCGGTGTGAGGCTGCCGTCGCCGCAGAATAACAGGGGGTGTGGGTGAGTAGAGTGATGGCACAGCCAACGGCCGGAGTAGTAGGGGCGGTGAGGCCTCCGGTGGCGACAATGGCCGCCACGGAGGCGGGGAGCAAAGCGACCACGACCGGCGCTGGTTTGGGTGGTCGAGCAAGAAGAACAGAGGTTGAAGAAGAGCTACGGCCGTTGGATGGACGTCGTACGGTCACTGGGCTAGAATCATTCGTATTGACTAAGTTGACAAAGCCCTCCATCCGGATCAACTTAGTAGGCCCACAAGTCAGCCTCCCACTATGGTGGGTCCCATCTAGTAGGGGGAGTATTCATTTTTTTGTGTTGACCACGCCGCGCCGAGCGCATCCAAGGTGGTGGACGACGGCGAGGCCCCGGACAGCAACGAGCCGGAGATGGGAAGACGCGGGAGTGGTGTCGGTGTCAAAACCGGCGGATCTCGGGTAGGGGGTCCCGATCTATGCGTCAAGGCTGATGGTAACAGGAAGCAAGGGACATAGATGTTTACCCAGGTTCGGGCCCTCTCGATGGAGGTAAAACCCTACTTCCTGCTTGATTAATATTGATGATATGGGTAGTACAAGATTAGATCTACCACGAGATCGTAGAGGCTAAACCCTAAGAGCTAGCCTATGATGGTATGACTGTAATTGTGATTGGCCTTCTAAGGACCAACCTCTCCGGTTTATATAGACACCGGAGAGGGCTAGGGTTTACATGGAGTCGGTTACAAGAAAGGAAACACAATATCCGGATCACCAAGCTTGCCTTCCACGCAAAGGAGAGTCCCATCTGGACACGGGCCGAAGTCTTGAGTCTCGTATCTTCACGATTCAATAGTCTGGACGTTGTATACAGTCCGGCTGTCCGGATACCCCCTAATCCAGGACTCCCTCAAGAGCTCCCTGAACCAGGCTTCAATGACGATGAGTCCGGTCTGTGATCTTGTCTTGACATTGCGAGGCGGGTTCCATCTCCGAATACTCCAAAATACCTGTTATGACGAATAGTGTCCGGAACTCCATCAATGTTGTACTCCTTGGCTTGAGTGCCTCAATAATGACCATCTCCACGTGTCAAGCGAATGCGAGGAGCCGAGGTATTTTTCGCACTTGCCATCCTCAATCTTTTGGGCTGACCGCCTATTTGAAGAGACGGGGATTCTCAGATCCAAACCTCACTCCTCCCCCTCGAGCAAGCATCCAACAGAGTGCTCTGGAAAAACCATTCCAACATGGCCGGTCGCCATAGCTCCTCTGCTCGCTCTCCTCGCCCCAAGCCGGGGGACTGGGAAGAGTGTTAAGTTCCCCATAGCCGTTTCATTGAGTTACAAATCCAAGGGTTTCTTCCACCAGCATTCATGGTCCCTGTCCGAGCCGGAATAGCCACCTATAATGGCAGGAGCAAGCGGAGAGATCTCCCAATCCGTCTCCAGGGAGGCGAATATGCCTCATCCCGTGATCTGGTAAGGGGCGCTGGGTTTCCTATCCACCTGCTCCTTCGTGGGCTCACAGAGTTCTACGGCCTCCAGTTACAATTTCACCCTGCCTCTATACTACATATAGCAGGGTACGTTGCCCTTTGTGAGCTATTTTTAGGTCATGAGCCTCACTTTGGGTTATGGAAGAAGCTGTTCTGCCTTTTCCCCCACAACCAGGGAGAATCCCTATGTCAGGTGGGCAGGGCCGAAGTATGGCGCATTGCCGAGACCGGATACCTTTCCGGCACTCCCACGAAGGCACCAGAGAACTGGCCTTCAAAGTGGTTCTACATTGACGACGTTCCCCTTCCGGATCTAGTCCGGACAGGTCTCCCCCAGTTCAGTAATGCCCCGCCGAGGGAACGTCTGAGCTGGTGCCCCCGAGGCCCCCAAGAGGAGGGTACCAGGGAAATACATTACCTGATGAGCAGGGTAAAGTTACTGGCCAACTACGGACTGACGATAGTCGAGGTTATGGCAATATGCACAATACGGGAACCACATCAATATCGGGGGAAGCCCATGTGGCACTTCAACAGGGAAGATGATGCCACCCGCTGTGGCCGTAAGGGTCCGGACTCCACCACTGCTCTGGCAAGGATATTGTTCAATTTATACAAAGGGGGAGAGGAGGAATTCCTCCACATCAAACCGCGAGATGGATTCTCCATGTACAACCCCCCAAACTGGGTAATCGTCACTCCTTTCCCTACGTCACTTATTGTGGCGTTCTTCGCTAAGATCATCTCACTCGATATTCCCGGAAAGCAGGAATCGAGGAGGGCCGTGAAGGAATCTCCAGCCCTCCCTCAAGAGCCGGAGGACCCGGAAGGGCCCTAGATCCGTGTCTCGAAGAAGATCCGGATATTACCGTGGAGCTCGTCAACGGGATATTTTATCAAGCAAGCTGTGATGGCGCCTCAGTGGCCATTACTGCCGACTATCCCGGACTGCTTCCTATGTCGCGCGTAAGCCAAGTCGAAAAATCCTATCCTCTAAAGAGGACTCCCTTCAGATGTCATGCCTTACCCTTGAAGTGTCGTGTTTTTGTAGAGACGACGGTGGGAGCGTGGGGCCGAGCCCCTAGGGACTCATAGGCCAAGGGTGTCCGGATCGGGCAGGCTTAAGAGGAAGGCGGTAAGGGTCGACTCGCCGCTACAGAGGTAAGGCAAAAACTTGTGCTGTGATTATGGCATTTTGAAGTATGACAACACCCTTTGTGTCCTGGCAGGAAGAGGAGCAGCCGGACTATATCCGGGGATCCTGCCAACCACGCCTCCACAAGCCGGATTACAGAACCGGCTTCGAGAGCAGAGGCGGGAGCGGGGCCGATGCCACATAGTTCTCCAACAGAGAATGCGGATATGCTCTCAGCCACGAATTCCGAAGTAGAGAGCGCCATGAATCACAGGTGCCGACGGGCCGTACTTTGGAACAACATTTTTTCCGAAGAGGCATTTAACGCCTTCAATTCCGGAGACGCATACATCCGAGCTGCTCAAGGCGGGCTTGCCCGAGCGACCGACCAGTATACCAAAGATATACGGGTAAGAAAATTAGATAAGCATGTGTAGCAGTAGCCCCTGAGACTTGAAACGGTTGGAACAACTGTTTTAAGGATCAATTTTTGTATATGTCCTTGTAGATAAGAATGAGCAATTTTCTCGGGAGCTGGAAGAATGCAAGGCCGAACTGAGGGCCGCAGTTGCCAGGTTAGAGGAATCCCAAAAGCCCTCATCTGGTAACAACAGCTTGTCGTAATCGCATTTAAGATGTACCAGTTAGTAAATGGCTGATATGACAAGTCTACCGTAAAATTCTGCAGACACTCCCGGAGTGAATCCATGGTATGCGTAAGAGAGGACACATCGCATCTCAAAAGGCAGCTGAAGGCTGGCGGCGCATTCTTCGCCGAAGTTAGGTAGGAGAAGAACAATCTTCAAGATGCAAAGTCCAGGTGGACGTGGAGTTAAAAGATCTCCACGCTCATCTGGCGGACTCCGTGAAGGAGAACAAAAGGCTTCGACGCGGCATTTATGGTAAGTGCCTAGACGAACTGTAGTACAGTTCGGCGAGGAAGTATATTGAAAGAATTTTGCTTGCAGGAATGTTAACGGGTCGCTCTGAGGAGGAGATGCCCTCATCTGCAAGTGATTTACTGCAAGACCTTTCATAATTGCACGAGCGAGCTCGAAAAGTGATGCAGGGTATTGCTCAGGCTTTGTGGCCATCAAGCTTGCTGCCGAATGGCATGGGGGAGCTTGTGGATATGCCTCAAGGAGCACGGCGGCGCTTCCGATTGTGGAAGATGTCCGCTTGCTGGCAAGGCGCAAGAGAAGCTTGGGCTATGGTGAAGACGCAGCTACACCAAGCCGACCCGAACCATATGGCGAAGTAGGATCAAGGGCCCGGCGGGCAAGAAATTCCCGTGAGTCTAGTATATGACCAGGTAGCGTTAGCCGCTAAGTATTCTCAACAGGATTGTAAGTCGGATAGCCTGTTGGATGGTATAGAAGGAGGAATATAGTCAGTCAAGTGGATCGTGTAATTTAATGGACATAATTAGCCCCTAGCAGGATTAAAATCATTTGTCATGGCGGACCTTTTTCGCTTCAGCCCCGGATCCTACAGTCCGGTGTGTCCGAATACCCACTCAGTTATACAAAACCGGGGTATGCGTGGAAACAAGGCGTAGGGGCCATAACTGCTTGAACAGACAGTACCCAACTAGTTATGTTATATTACATGGATAGTAAGAAACATCTTCTAGGGAGAATAGTTCCGTTAGGGGTTCCTTTCCCTGGGTACGCATGCGACGATGCACATGTCCGGACTGCGAACAATGGCGCAGGATACAAGATTTCTGGGGATTTATGTTATAATAAATGAATACATCTTTTGTTCACCGACCGAATATTCTGTTAAGGAAGCTAGCTTTCGGCTTCACCCAGTGTGAGGTACACGTCCGGCTGAACCGGCAGTAACAATCGCAGAGGTGCTCCCCTTATGCCCTAGCCGAATTAAGGGCAACGTAGGGCATAAACACAAGAGCCATGCAACCCAGCTTGGCAACATCTTAAGTCATATCGATGCATACAATGGTGAAGAAAAGGCACATATGGAAACAGAATGCATATGTGATGGGCAGAAAGCCATGTGAGTAATTATTTTTAGCTTCCGTATAGGAAGCCCCCAGGTATTTCTTACACACCTAGTGCGGCCGGGGTGATCCGGGAATCCGCACTGTATTGAATACTTTGTGCGAAGAGAAAAAAAGGTCGAGAAAGGAAAAAGGGATGGAGCATAATTAAAAGGGAGGGGTTAGGAGACGAACATTGAGTTCGGTGTTAGGCGTAAAATCTCCGGAGTCAGGCCGCGTTCCATGGGTTCGGCTCGAGTCTGTTATCGGATGCATTACGTAAACGGTATGCTCCTCCAGTGAGAACTTCGTCAATGACGAAGGGACCCTCCCACTTGGGTTTGAGCTTGTCCTTCTTCTTCTCCGGTAGGCCTAGAACGAGTTCGCCAATATTGTAAGTTTTGGCCCGCACTTCTCTGCTTTGATATCGTCCAGCCTGCTGCTGATAGAATGCGGAGCGGGCTTTTGCGACGTCGCGCTCCTCCTCCAGGGCATTCAAGTTATCCTACCGATCTAACTCAGCTTCCTTCTCTTCGTACATGCGTACGCGTGGCGAATCATGTATTATGTCGCAGCGTAATACTGCTTCCGCGCCGTACACCATAAAAATGGTGTATATCCGATGGTGCGATTCGGCGTGGTCCGCAGCCCCTGAAATCTGAGTCGAGCTCCTCGACCCGGTCGTGATCTCGACTCTGTCAAGGATCGCACTAGTCTGGGTTTGATGCCGCTCATGATGAGACCATTTGCCCGCTCTACCTGGCCGTTTGTTTGGGGATGGTAGACGGAAGCGTAATCGAGCTTAATGCCCATTTTTGCGCACCAAGTTTTCACTTCGTCGGCTGTGAAATTTGAGCCATTATCAGTGATGATGCTGTGGGGGACACCGTATCGGTGTACGACCCCGGATATGAAATCTATCACAGGTCCGGATTCGGCCGTTTTGACTGGTTTGGCTTCTATCCATTTGGTGAACTTGTCCACCATGACCAGTAGGTATTTTTTCTTGTGGCTTCCCCCTTTAAGGGGTCCGACCATATCCAACCCCCAGACCGCGAAGGGCCAAGTTATGGGGATTGTTTGGAGAGCGGTAAGGGCATGTGACTCTGATTGGCAAAGAGCTGGCAACCGACGCAATGTTGGACAAGGTCCTCTGCGTCTGCTCGGGCCGTTGGCCAATAGAAGTCTGTACGGAAGGCCTTGCTGACTAGCGCTCGAGCCGCGGCATGATGTCCGCCATCCGGCATGGATTTCAGCCAAGAGTTGCCGCCCTTCCTCTTCGGAGATGCACCTTTGGAGTACTCGGTCGGCGCTTTTCTTGTAGAGTTCCCTTCGTGGACCTTGTAAGCTTTAGAGCGCCCGGACTATGCAAACAGGCTTCGCTTTTGGTCTTCGTGGAGCTCCTGCCTATTTAGGTAGGCCAAGAAAGGCTCGGTCCACGGGCAATTACGGCCATGATTTCATGGGCGAAGATGTTATTTCGGTGGCGAGCCTCCGATTGTGTCTCGATGGTTCGGAATGCAGGGATGTGCTCGGGTCCATGCTTTGGTATTGCCGGACTCCTTCCCATACTACGGATGGCTTGAACAGCCTTTCCAGGAATATGTTAGGTGGGGACAGGTCGCGTTTGGGCGCCGATGCGGCAGGGCGTCACGCCGCTTGATTGTTTTCTCGAGCCACGTGGTGGAATTCGAGCCCCTCGAACCGAGCTGATATTTTGAGGACGGTATTATGGTAGGCCGCCATTTTCGGATCCTTGGCATCGAAGTCTCCGTTTGTTTGTGATATTGCGAGGTTCGAATCCCCACGCACTTCCAGGCGTTGGATGCCCATAGAGACCGCCATCCGAAGACCATGCAACAAAGCCTCATATTCGGCTGCATTGTTGGAGTCTCTGTAAATTATTTGGAGGACGTACTGGACCGTGTCTCCGGTGGGAGACGTCAGGACTACACCTGGTCCCAGTCCGGCCAGCATTTTAGAGCCGTCAAAGTGCATGATCCAGTTGGAGTATGCGCCATACTCTTTAGGGAGTTCGGCTTCCGTCCATTCGGCGACAAAGTCGGCCAGTACTTGCGACTTGATGGCCCGCCGTGGTTTGTACATTATGTCGAACGGAAGGAGCTCGATGGCCCATTTAGCAATCCGGCCCGTAGCGTCGCGGTTGTTTATTATGTCATTGAGTGGTACTTCGGAGGCTACTGTGATCGAACACTCTTGAAAGTAGTGTCGCAGCTTCCGGGATGCCATGAAGACCGCGTATGCTATTTTTTGATAGTGTGGGTATCGGGATTTGCATGGGGTGAGGACTGTGGATACGTAATAAACCGGCTTTTGGAGCGGGAATTTGTATCCGTCAACCTCTCGTTCGACGACGAGTACTGCGCTTACAACTTGGTGTGTTGCCGCTATGTATAATAGCATAGGCTCGCTGGTGTTTGGCGCTGTTAGGACTGGATTATTGGCCAGTAGGTCTTTATTTCATCGAGTCCGGCCGCGGCTGCATCCGTCCATACGAAGTGTTCAGTGCGCCGCAGGAGGCGGTTGAGAGGCAATGCCTTTTCTCCTAGCCTAGAGATAAAGCGGCTCAAAGCAGCCATGCATCCGGCTAGCTTCTAGATGTGCTTGAGGTCTGTTGGTATAGCCAACTGAGACAGAGCTCGGATTTTTGCCGGGTTCGCTTCAGTTCCTCTATCGGAAACAATGAAGCCCAAAGCAGTTTCCCGATGGGACGCCTTGAAGACGCATTTTTCCGGATTCAACTTAATGTCGTATGACCGGAGGTTATCGAATGTGAGTCTCAAGTCATCTATCGTGGTTTCGACGTGTCTAGTTTTTACGACCACGCCGTCCACATATGCTTCCACCGCTTTGCCGATTTGTTTTTTCGGGCATGTTTGAATCATGCGTTGATAGGTTGCGCCGACATTCTTGAGCCGAAGGGCATAGTGTTGAAGCAAAAAGGGCCATATGGCGTTATAAAAGCTGTTGCAGCTTGGTCGACTCTGCCATCTTTATTTGATGGTATCCAGTATCGTCGAGAAAAAACACAATGAAGTCGTGTCGGTACTGTGGCATCGATGATTTGATCGATGTGAGGGAGGAAAAGGATCCTTGGGGCAAGTCTTGTTGAGGTCTTTGAAGTCGACGACAGGCGCCAGGATTTGTCCTTCTTTGTACCATCACCAAATTTTCTAGCCAATCCGGATGTTTGATATCTCCGATGAATCCGGCCTCGAGTAGCTTGGCTAACTCTTCCCCACCGCACGTCGTTTGGGCTCACGAGAATCACCTTAGGGTCTGCTTGACTGGTTTATATCCTTTTAGAATATTGAGGCTGTGTTCGGCCAGTCTGCGTGGGATGCCTGGCATGTCCGATGGGTGCCAGGCCAAAATGTCCCAATTCTCACGTAAGAAATCTCATAGTGCGGCATCAATCGCGGGGCTCAGCTGTGTCCCGATGGAAGCTGTCTTCGTGGGGTCCGTTGGATGGACCTAGAATTTGACTATCTCGTCTGCAGGCTTAAATGAGGTGGACTTGGGTCGCTTGTCTAGTATCACGTCGTCCTCGTCCACGGTGGCCCAGATGTTGTTAACTCTTGGCCGCTAGGGCTTCAGATAATGCTTCCAAGGCTAGAGCTACGGTTTTATTTTCAGCGCGAAGTGCAACGTCCGGATCACTGGCTAGAGTGATGATTCCATTGGGTCCGGGCATTTTAAGCTTCATGTACCCATAATGGATCTTCTTCCCACTCAACTCCATTGGCATTGAACTTCCGCTCAAAACCAACACCTTGATTCTTCCGGTGTCTTCCTTGCTTGCGTACAATTTCCTCAAATTGCTTACTTCTGGCAAGACTCTTGTAAACACCTTTCTCTATGATTCCCTTCAATAAGCTATTTTCTTGCTCAAGTGTAACTTGGCTAAGAGAATCATTAGTGGAATCAAGAGAACTACTAGAAGCAACAACATTGGATTTAGCATGATTGTTGTTACTACTAGAGGAAGAATCTTTCTTGTTCTTATTGATAGATTTAACTTGTGGCATGTAAGTAGACAAGAGTAAACGCTGGCGATGTAAGAAGAACTTTTCTTGCGAAGATCATCATTGATTGCTTTTAAGAACTCATGCTCTTGCTCAAGGTTGAGCTTTTCAAAGCGTAGCTTCTGATGAGTCTTTAAAATTTCTCGATGATCTTCCAAGGTAGTTTCATGAGCTAACTTAAGAGTGTTTAGTTCTTTAGTTAGACGCTCAATCTTCTCCTTATCATTGTCATTCGTTTTATCTTGATTATCATGATTAATAGCAAGTTCATCATAGTTCTCATAACTAGAGTTGTCAACAAGTAAATCATCATCTCCTAGCAAATCATCTTCATCACTATTGAAATCAACATACTCAGGGTGTGTTACCTTTGGACCTTTAGCCATGAAGCATCTTCCAATTCCTTCATTTGGTGAGTCAAATATGTCATAGGAGTTGGTTGTCACAAAAGCTAGACCAGCAACACCTTCATCTTGAGTATATTCGGAGTCGGAGTGATAACTTCTTTCAGAGTGATGGTCGGAGTCGGAGCCAGATACCCATTCACCAACATGAGCTGGATGTCTTTGTTCTGTGTAGCTCTTTGATGATTTGTCCTTCCTCTCCGAATCCTTGCTTCTCCGAGAGGGTCTTCGTTCATAGCGATCATCTCTACTCCTCTCTTTTGGTGGTGATTCTTCTCTTCTACTTCTTCTCTTGGGAGAATCTTCTCTTCTTTTGTAGGGAGCCATACACTCATTGGAGTAGTGTCCGGGTCTTCCACAATTGTAGCAATTCCGTTAACGACTTGAAGATCTCTTGTCATCGTAGGACCTTGACTTGGAGCTTCTTTCCTTTCTTCTACTCTTGTAGAATTTGTTGAAGTTCTTCACCATTAGGCTCAATTCTTCATTGAAGGTTTGTTTCTCACTTGATGATGTGGGAGCATCACATGAGGCTTTGTAAGCACCGCTTGACTTGTTGTGAAGCTCTTCCTTATCCTTGAGTGACATCTCATGAGCAACAATTCTTCCAATGACTTCCGTTGGCTTGAGGTCTTTGTAATTGGGCATCATTTGGATCAATGTGCACACGGTATCATATTTTCCATCCAAGGCTCTTAGGATCTTCTTGATGATGAATTTATCGGTCATCTCTTCACTTCCTAAGACGGCAATCTCATTTGTGATGAGAGCAAGCCTAGAGTACATTTCAGTGACACCTTCACCATCCTTCATTTTGAACTTGTCAAGTTGACTTCGAAGCACATCCAATTTGGATTCCTTGATGGAGTCGGTACCTTCGTGCATATCAATCAAAGTATCCCAAATTTCCTTTGCATTCTCGAGTCGGTACCTTGGGGCACAATCCGTTGAAGAGAATATCACAAGCTTGAGCGTTGTATTGTAGCATCTTCAACTCTTCCGCGGTAGCTTCACGGTTCGGTTCTCTCCCATCAAAGAATTCACCTTGCAAGCCAATACACACAATAGCCCAAACGATGGGGTTATGTCCAAGAATATGAATTTTCATCTTATGCTTCCAACTAGCAAAATTAGTACCATCAAAGTAATGACCTCTACGGTGGTAATTTCAATCGCTTGACGCAATACTCTCATAGGTTGTGAAACCAAGGCAATGCTCACCAAAGCTATGGAAATGAAAGCAAATGGAGACCAAAGCTCTGATACCAATTGTAGGATCGAAAGTATGTCTAGAGGGGGGTGATTAGACTACTTGACCAAATAAAAATCTAGCCTTTTCCCAATTTTAAGTCTTGGGAGATTTTAACAACTTAGCACAAATCAAGTAATCAACCTATACATGCAATTCTAAGAGTATAGCAGCGGAATGTAAAACAATTGCATATGAAGGTAAAGGGAGGAGTTTGGAGGGAGCAAACGCAATGTAGACACGGAGATTTTTTATCCGTGATTCCGATAGGTGGTGCTATCATACATCCACGTTGACGGAGACTTCAACCCACGAAGGGTAACGGTTGCGCGAGTCCACGGAGGGCTCCACCCACAAAGGTTCCACGAAGAAGCAACCTTGTCTATCCCACCATGGCCATCGCCCACGAAGGACTTACCTCACTAGGGTAGATCTTCACGAAGTAGGCGATCTCCTTGCCCGTACAAACTCCTTGGTTCAACTCCACAATCTTGACGGAGGCTCCCAAGTGACACCTAGCCAATCTAGGAGACACCACTCTCCAAAAGGTAATAGATGGTGTGTTGATGATGAACTCCTTGCTCTTGTGCTTCAAATGATAGTCTCCCCAACACTGAACTCTCTCTCGTACGATTGGATTTGGTAGAAAGAAGATTTGAGTGGAAAGCAACTTGGGGAAGGCTAGAGATCAAGATTTATGTGGTTGGAATGTAATATCTTGACCTCAACATAAGTGTAGGTGGTTCTCTCTCAGAAAATATATGTTGGAAGTGTTGGCATGTTCTGATGGCTCTCTCCACGAATGAACACTGGGTGGAGGGGTATATATAGCCTCCACACAAAATCTAACTGTTACACACGAATCACCAAACTCGGTGGGACCGAATTAGAAAACTCGGTCAGACCGACTTGGTTCATAATGTGACCGTTAGGCATTTCGGTGGGACCGGTATGTCAACTTGGTGTGACCAATTTCATGAGGGTTAGGGCATAACGTAATCTCGGTGAGACCGATTACACGAACTCGGTGGGACCGATTTTGGTAATCGCCAAACAGAGAGTTGGTCAGGCAAACTCGATGGGACCGATTCGCTCGTCTCAGTGGGACCGAAGCGTTACGAAAAGGAAACAGAGAGTTTGCATTGCAGACTCGGTGGGACTGATCGCTCATCTCGGTTAGACCGAAATGTTCCGAAGAGAAACAGAGAGTTCACAATCCCATCTTGGTGAGACCGAGATCCCTATCGGTGAGACCGAAGTGACTAGGGTTTGTGGCAGTGGCTATGTCAAGAGAACTCGGTGGCGCCGGATACAAAGTTTTGGTGGGGCCGAGTTTGACTGTTGGTTTGGGACATATGTGGATATGAGAAAGTAGCTGAGGGTTTTTGGAGCATATCACTAAACATTTTGAGCAAGAAAATCATTAAGCAACACCTCACCCCCTTTTGACAGTATTGGCTTTTCCTATGGACTCAATGTGATCTTGGATCACTAAAAATAAAATGTAGAGTCTTGTGCTTTGAGCTTGAGCCAATCTTTTGTCCTTAGCATCTTAAAGGGTCCACTTTCTAATCCATGCCATGCCAATCATTGAGCTTTCCTGAAATATTTATCTTGAAATAGTGTTAACTCAATGAGCTATATGTTGTAATCATTACCAAAACCACCCAGGGATAGTTGCACTTTCACCGTCAAATCACAAAGGCCCTCGCCTCTCGTGAAATCGACCAAGCGAGACCGCCCCGCCCTCTAGCCTTTTAAATGTACTTATGTATAGTAGTACTAGTATGAATGGATTGCGCCATGGAGCAAATCTAACAAGATGAGATTAAATAAAAAAGGTGATACATATAGAGAGCACTCGTCGCCAAATTATGCATTTCGTACTATTAAAAAACTAGTACGTGCTTACATGGGGTGCTAAAGTCTATTAAAGAAATTAGCATACATATTTAATTCTTTGACAACTAAACTCCGTCATGCTTTGGGTAAACTCTCTCATTTTTTCAATTACTTATCTCATTTAAGTGTTTTGTGTATGTGCCATGCGTAGAGCGTGGTTATAGTATAGCCAATATGATGTTGGTCATATCATATAGTACGTATATAATGTGAACAAACGAGTGGTAGTACTACAAACTACAGGATGAACTGTAAGAAATACTAGTATTGCGCACTGAAGAGTTAAAGTAATGAGAAGGAGCATAACATAGTTCTGCTGGGGGTTCAGCACAACACATCCCTCAAATAAAACTAAGCACCCTAAAATTATATTAAGCAACTAATTCGGTAGACACTTCAATAGAACCACCATGAGCAACGACACTGCCACCTTGCTCGGACTCCTCGTCCACGAGCTCGACTTCGTCCTTGTCCCTCTTCCTCTTGGTCGATACTTCTTTGCTCTAACCGCACAATTGGCTCTCGCTCTTCATCCAACCCTGGTAGATATTGAAACAAAGGTAGACATCCATTGCAGCGTACTGGATGGGGTCTCTATCTAGTTCATTCCCCTACCATGCAACATTAAACTTGGGCGGAGATTTCGTGGGTTCTGATGCGAAGGATCAACCATGGATGCTGCCAGGGTCAACATTGAAGGCTGACAGGAGGACACCAGCCCATTCCTCTCGAGGTCGAAGGGCTAGCCTACAATGAGGCCTATCCGATCCAGGACTTTTATGTTGTTCGTAAAGTCTATTGAAACGAATTTGAATTTTCCGCCCGTGAGGAAGTTCTTAATATCCTCGCACTCAACGTCGGCATGGCATATGTGGTATACCAAGCACAACTTATGCACACAAACCTGGATCATGGCGGGCTTCTTCCTCTCTTCCTCCTTTAGATTCTTCCCTTTTCCCAGGACTGTGGTGTACTCAACATCTAGCCCAGGGATCCACTCATCACCATTTGACTTTTCGAACATGCGTCTGAAGAGAGAAATGCATCCTTTCACCATCGCGGACGAACGGGCGTAGATGTCGGTGTACAAAAGTAGGGGTCCTTTTGTACCCCTTTACTTGTCTTGTGGCGATAGCCACACGCCCGCGGCCACGCTTGGAGGGGCAGAGGAAGCGAAGACACAAGACTACTAGAGCAGCACCAAGCCAAAGGCTCAAGGAGTAGAGGGACAAGGTGGGCTTTCCCTGGCAAGAGCCTTGCCGGGGCAGCTTACGTAGCCCCGGCAAGAGCCTTGCCGGGGCAACTTGCCCAACACCAGCAGAGCCGCCACCCTTGAGCCTAAGAGTTCCGACACCGTCGACAACATTGGAACCAAGGCTCGGGAGGCGCCTGCATGGTGGCATGCAGATCTTTGTGAAGACCAAGAACATACAAGAATAGATGAGAACCAGAAGACGGAAACCCCGGGCAAGATCCTTGCCGGGGACGCTCACAAGACCCCCGGCAAGGCCCTTGCCAGGGACATCTGCGGGGCCGCATCCAGGCCCCCACCAGCCAAAGCTCCATCGCCGTTCCAACACAGCAGTCAACCCGCCGACAAGGCAGGCACCTACGTGGCGACGTGCAACTTCCAGGCCAACTCAGCAAGCACCTGCGTGGTGGCATGCAGATCTTCGTGAAGACTCTGCCACCGCACCAACTCAAGATGACCAGCCAGCCAGTGGCGGCGCAACGCCTAATCGTGTTGGACATGCGCCAAGACGAGACGAGGCGGTATTTAACGAGATGAGCTTCCTTGCCATCCCCGTTAAAGTGAGAGGGCACGTCGGCAGCACATTAAATGGGTTTGTCCTACGGTGCCAGGCGATAGACTTGTATACAATACAAACTTTCCACCTCCTGTGTGCCACTGTGGCGACCCCTTTGGCTATAAAAGGAGGCCCGAGGCATACTGGAGGAGGATTCGGACTGTTTGGACCCTGCACGCTCTGCAGCTAGTCCAAGAACACCAGATAAACCCAAACCAGCAGGAGTAGGGTATTACGCATCACTTGCGGCCCGAACCTGGATAAATTCCCCCGTGTTGATCTTCTAAACCCGCTCTTTCCACAGCCCCGCGCCCGCTAACCATAGAAGGGATTCCCTATGATCCCATAGGTGTCGTTTCCACCGATAGTAGATGACGTCGAACTCATCGCCGGTGATGGTTCTAACCTTGTACTCACCGCCGATCATGGAGATTTGGGTCGCCATGGGTTTGGGAGGAGGGTTAGGATTCGTGGAATTGTTGTAACGTGAAAGGATAGGACGAATAGGAGCGAACTGCCGTAATGTTAAAGGACGGTAGGGGACAAGTAGGAGCGAACTGCTAGCGGTTTTTCGATTGTAAAAATGCTGAGTGGGGTGTGCGAACGGCAGGGTAGTGGCTTTCCTGGTGGATAAATGGAGTCATGCACAGTACTATGGGGGCCCAATTAGATGTCATGTCTACTAGACGCCCAATTAAATGGCTTCATGCATCTACGTGTTCGCACGTCTAGCGTCGGGAAAATTACAGGTGATATGAAGCTTTCCATGCTCCCATGATATAGGCTTCCGTGAGCCCTTGGATTTGAGATCGAACGGTTGCATGGCGTGATTCTAGACCAATGGGTGAATATCCTATCCTTTGGGTTATTCTGCAAATTTTCAGCAACTTAGCATGCGATTGTTCGATCTCAGATGCAAAGGGCTGTCAGCAACCCGTATCATGGTCGCACCAACCTCGACCGTCGCCTTGCTCGCGTGGTCGTGCCCTTAGAGATTTCAAACGGCTATAAATGAGCATTTTTTTTGCCTACTTTGCATGCACGAAACTACTTCCTCCGTCCAGGTGCGTTAGGCTATCTGATGTTGGCATGTCATACATAGTCATCACTTAGTCACTCATACAACAAGGTTAGCTATGAGGTTGGCTATAAGAGTATTTTTTACTCGCTATCTCTTTCTTCGTAGTATTTATTGCATTTGCCTTGGAGTAAGGAGTACGATTTGGCACCCTGTATACCATGGAGGTGGTCAGAATCGGAGACTCACGCCCGATCAGTAGCGCCCTTGATAACAATGATAATGGCACGTCAAATCACAGGGCCCCACATGTCTAGCAGTAACGAGCCATCAAACCACACAACCCTACGTTTGCAGCAGCCTCCTCCCTCATCTTCTCATCTCTTTGTCGAACCGACTAGGTGGAACTACCCCGCCTACCGCGTGAGAAAATCCCTCTCCCTCGACTTCTAAATATAATTTTGTATCCATGGATTGCGCCATGGAGCAAAGCCTCAAGAAAACGGTGGTACACATGTATACAGCACGCCCATCACATTCACGTCGCACCCCAGACGGTCGGTCGGTCTGGCACGCTACTCTGCGAATGGAACGGTCGTCATATTGCATTTGTACACACATATGGGACTGCAACAGAGAACCGACCATAGGCACACTCCCCGTCCCCGCAAGTCGGCTGAGTTAATAGAAGAGAGAGACGAGCGATAGTACTGGAGCAATGTTGTAAACACGTCGATGCCTGGACGATCCTTGCACGACACGGGAGATCAGTTCGTCCATGCATGTGACTAGACTCCAGCAGACGGCTGGATTGGCTATTGTCTACATATCGTGCAGGCTGTGTTGTACAGGGATGTAGTTCTAATGAGAAATCTAAAAAAAGGTTTCTTCTCATCTCGCAATATTAGGTGTCATGTGCTTCGGATCACTACGAGGGTTAAACAGCGACACCTGCATTCCTCAAAGGCGCTGGTCATTGGGGGCATATGCACGAAGATACTCTGCTGCCATCTAGGTCAAGCTGGCTATGTTAATTAGGACATCTATCGATTGGCCCCTTTTCTATGAGTTTGTCTTTAATTTGAGCTTTGATCCTCGTCTAGTTTGTCCGTCTGGATTCATGTTGTCTCCTTGGGGCTGTGAGGTTATGGTTTCTTGCCATGTGGCATTTTTCCGTGTTATATGTTAATCCAAAGGCTTTAGATCAAAATGCGACAACCGCGCCTCGGGGCACACGCATGAAGACTTCTCGACAGGTCATTGACGAGGTCAAGACGACTCCGCAGATAAAAGAAATCTACTCCACTATATAGGCAAGAGCATCCATGCTTGCTTGCTAGTTTTGCTCTCTTCACACTCTCTCGCCCTCTCCGTATCTAAACACGACAGCGGTGGCCACACTGCTCGCTCACCATTGGTCACAGATCCGCCGGATCCCTCCATCGAGGAATTTGAGAAGGTGCAATGTTCACACGGTCGTTCTCGGCGACTCTTACCCATCGGGCGACGCATCCCGATCAAGATGCCTTGTCGTTTCTCTCCACGCAGTCCGAGTAGGGACGGCTCGACCCTTCTTCCTTGTTGCCATAGTGTGGGCAGATCCGGCCTCCCGCGCCCACCTAGCGACATCCGGGTGACCCTCCGGTATAACTTCCTTTGAAACCGGCCTTGCTCTACTGCCCCAGCTCCCGACATTGCTGCATTTGTATCTTTTACTATTTCTCAGGAGCCCTCGTAGATAGGATCGATCGGATGGTGGAAAGCCACCTAAATATTTACTATTAAGAAGTAAAACTACTTCATGTAGTCGAATCTAGTACTACTTGATTCAAACTGGGAAGAACCTAGGACTTGGTCGAAAGAGGAAATAATGGGGGCGAAAAGTAGCAGTACATCGGCTATTCAACTGGTCTCTTGGTCTAATAGGGAAATAAAGGAAACATAGTACAGACTCAATATAAAACCGATCTATTGGTTGAAAAGGAAAGAAAGTGGGGACTGGGGACAAGTCAAGAGTATGTCCAAGACTAGATTTGCTAGCTTCACACGGTATAAGGTGGCTATACCAAACAAAAATGGGACCAACCCGGATATCCTGCTCGATGTTTGTTGCCCCGAGCCCTCTTATGTAATGCCACCGGTAAAAGGTAGCAGCCCCTTTCGTTAAAAGTAAGGACACGTTAAACCAATGTTGTTTTCAATGTAATGCCCAAAGAATATGAATCAATGGCAATGCTTTTTCATGTCCCGCTAAATTTCCCATTAAGATAAGTTGCTTCTTTTCATTATAAATGCAACTGTCCTGGTCCGCCTACTCTCTCGTGCCCAAATGCAACTCTTTAGCAGTTGTTAATGTAATGTTGCTGGTAAAATCAAGCAATGGCACCATTAAAGTAATGTCGTATTTAACGGTTGTCATAGTTAATCCTAATGCCCACACTAATATCTAGCAATGGCGCCATTAAGTAATGTCGTATCTAACATTGCTATTGTCCTTGTAGGATCGCCATTCGGATAAGGAAAACACTTCTTTCCATTTGGTGTATGTTTCATCACTTGTTAGTCACCCTCCTTTCCACCATTTTGTGTAAACAAAGATATAGATTTCACGGTTGATCTTAGTTGAACTGCACAAAATGATGTCCAAATTATAGTTGAACATTCCACGAGCTTCATGACCAACCTTGATGTTGCTTAATTTTATTGCAAGTAATGAAGAAGAACCTGCTAGCCCATGGGACCAAGTACTTGCTAACTGCATGATGCAAAATTTCTTCATTTTAGTTGAACTGCACAAAAACGTCACATGAATTGAATCATCCATGTTGGTGACTGGTGTCATCCCTTCTACGATGGCGTTGAATGCAAATATGGTTCCCATCACGAGGTATGTTCCTTTTTGGTCCGTCCGTTTGCCAACGATCCTGCATGCTGACTCTGCTCTAGTGCTACTGTTTTGGCACTGCCATGATAAAGCAGTAATGTTATTATTTTGCACCTTAATCTAGTGGCACTATTAATTTGAGGAAATGTTTAGGCTCCGCTAGTGCCACTGATTTTTTTTCATATATCGAGAGAGGGGGTTTCCTCTGATTTCATTAAAGAAACCCAACCATAGAGAACCATTATTCGACAACATCTCACTGTAAACGGGCAGTTATGCAACTACTACTAGAACGGACTGAGTACTAGCAGGAGACAAGTGATGACCCACAAGTATATGGTATCAATTGTAGTCTTTTCGATAAGTAAGAGTGTGGAACCCAACGAGGAGCAGAAGGAAATGACAAGTGGATTTCAGCAAGGTAGTGTCTCCAAGCGCTGAAATTGTGAGTAACACAGTAGTTTGATAGCAAGATAACTTGTAACGAGCAAGTAATAGTAATAGTAACAAAAGTGCAGCAAGGTAGCCCAATCCTTTTGATGCAAAGGACATGCCAAAACAGTCTCTTATAATTAGCAAAGCGTTCTTGAGGGTACACGGGAATTTCATCTAGTCACTTTCACCATGTTGGTTTGATTTGGTTCATAATTTGATATGTGGGTGGACCGGTGCTTAGGTGTTGTTCTTACTTGAAAAAAGCTCCTACTTATGATTAAACCCCCTCGCAAGCATCCGCAACTACGAGAAAAATATTAAGAATAAATTCTAACCATAGCATTAAACTTTTGAATCCAATCGGTCCCTTACGGAATAGCGCATAAACTAGGGTTTAAGCTTCCATCACTCTCGCAACCCATCATCTAATAACTAATCCACAATGCATTCCCTTAGGCCCAAATATGGTGAAGTGTCGTGTAGTCGACGTTCACATGACACCACTAAGGGAATCACAACATACATACCATCAAAATATCGAACACATATCAAGTTCACATGATTACTTGCAACATGATTTCACCATGACCTCAAGAACAAAAGTAACTACTCACAAGTGATAAACATGCTCAAGATCAGAGGGGTATGAAATAGCATAATGGATCTGAACATATAATCTTCCACCAAATAAACCATATAGTAATCAACTACAAGATGTAATCAACACTACTAGTCACCCACAAGTACCAACCTGAGGTTCTGGTGCAAAGATTGAACACAAGAGACGAACTAGGGTTTGAGAGGAAATGGTGTTGTGGAAGATGTTGATGGAGATTACCCTCCCCAAGATGGGAGAGTTGTTGGTGATGATGATGACGATGATTTCCCCCTCCGGGATGGAAGTTCCCCAGGTCAAATCGCTTCGCCGGAGGGCAAAAGTGCTCGTACCCAAGTTCCGCCTCAAGACTGCAGCGCTCCATCCCGAAAGTCCTCTCCTTATTTTTCTAGGTCAAAATGACTTATATGCCAGAAGATGGGTACCGGAGCTGGGCTGGGCTGAGCACAACCCACTGTATGCGTGCACAGGGGGCCTGGCCAGCCTGGTGTCTTGTGCTCACCAGGTGGCCCCTCCGGTAGTTATTTTCTCCTGTATTTCTTATTTATTCCATAAAAAATCCTCGTGAAGTTTCAACTCATTTGGAGTTGTACAGAATAGGTAGCGTGGCGTAGCTTTTTCAGGTCCAGATTTCCAGCTGCAGGAATTCTCCCTCTTTGTGTGTACCTTGCATATTATGAGAGAAAAGGCATTAGAATTAATCCAAAAAGGATTATTATGCATAAAAACATTATAAATAAAAGTAGGTAAACATGACGCAAAATGGACGTATCAACTCCCCCAAGCTTAGACCTCGCTTGTGCTCAAACGAAAACTGAAATCGAAAAACATGGCCACATGCTCAGAGAGAGAGAGAGAGAGAGAGAGAGAGAGGTGTCGGTAAAAACAAAATACGGACATAGAAGCATCATGTAAATTATTATAATAGAAACAAACTTTAACATAAAACTTTTATCATAGGCTTATCATGAATAAGTAACAATTCATCACAACATCAAAGTATAAATCATCTATTGGAAACCAACAAACTATGTTCTCAGTCAACTTTGCAAATACAATTCATCATCTTTTCAGGAAGGGTCATTTATCGGAGCCTTAGGCAAGTCCACATACTCAACCATCATGTAGTCTTCTATGATTGCTAACACTCACCACATACTCATGAGCAAAACGTTTAAACCGGACACATAGAAGGATAGGGGCTTGTAATTTTGCCTCCCAATGTATTCACCTCAAGGTTGATGTCTGTAATAATAACTCATGCTATCCATATCCAACTGGATATATGTGCCTAGATCTTTCCTCGCCATGATGCTTCCCAAAAGAGAAAATAAAAAGGAGTAGAGAGAAATACTTTGACTCTTTCATAAAAGTAAATACATAAAAGCAAAAGATAGGCCCTTTGCAGAGGGAAGCAGAGGTTGCCATGCGCTTTTTGTTTGTATGCTCAATCCCTTAGTGCAAAAGAACGTCACGTTATATTGCCCCTTATGATGGCAACCATTATTATGCACTCTGTTGCTTTTATTCTTTGCCATCAGAAGTTCATACAACACTCAATTTTCTCTTACACTAAATGATCGCACACTTTTAGAAGCAAATTTTATTGCCTTATTGCACCGATGACAACTTACTTGAAGGATCTTACTCAATCCTTAGGTAGGTATGGTGGACTCTTGAATATAAGATTTGAGTTTAAGGGTTTTCGGACGCGCAAGTAGTATCTCTACTTTGGTGCGGAATTTTTGGCTAGCAAACATGGGGGCAAGCACCACATGTTGAAGGATCTATGACAATATAACTTCTATGTGTATATGAACAAACATAAATCATTACATTGTCTTCCTTGTCCAACGTAAAAAAATTTGGCATATAATATTTTGATGGGGGCTCACAATCACAAAACATTTCCAAGATAGTGTATTTGCATGTGAATCTTCTCTTCCCTTATTAATTCTTTCATGAATTGCATCATTGACCAATGCTATGTTTGTCAATCTACAATAAAATTTTCTACTTATACTTTTCCTTATGTGATGTCATTAATTACCATAAGATTAGCATATGATTTTTCATTTATTTCCTCTTTTTATTGAACATGAAAATTAAGAAGAAAAAACTCAAACTAAACTTTATTATATATCTTGCACACAATTACGAAGATAGATCATTAAGCAAGCTCTCAAAAAGAAGGGTCGAACTAAACTTTTATTCATCTAAAGGAAAAGATAACTGTGGATCGATCTAAGATAAGTAAAGGCAAAAGATAGTGTAGGTGATACGATACCGAGGCACCTCCCCCAAGCTTGGATCAAGCCAAGGGTAGTGCCCATACCCGATACTCAATTTTCTTTTGGTGATGAAGAAGGAGGTGGTGGTGATGATGTAGTAGCAATCTTATCCTCTGGTTTTCATGGCAGATGCTCAACACCATAAGAGGAGGGTTGAGTCTCACGGGCTGCAACTGGCAGCCGAACTCATACCTTTAAACCTAGCTTCATATTTAAAGACTTGGTTTTGGAGATTGTAGATCTGGCTTTGGAGGAAGTTGATTTGCTCGTTGAAGGAGAAGACGATGTCCTTCATGGACTTGCCATCCAAATTGAGATCACGGGTGTATTCCGTGATCATGTGGTGATTGGCATTGAGTCCAGGTTCCACCATCCCCTTGCACCGGAAGTCTTCC
Organism: Aegilops bicornis; assembly: GCA_021605145.1. NCBI lineage: Eukaryota > Viridiplantae > Streptophyta > Magnoliopsida > Poales > Poaceae > Aegilops > Aegilops bicornis. The sequence continues at coordinate 351,248 of JAHIAL010000089.1, forward strand.
TGCTCCATAGCTTCAAGCCTAGCCTCCACGGATCTAGTCCCCTTGGGGCCTTGCGCATCGAGGATGTGAAGCAGCCCCTCACGCATCTGGATAACTTGAGGGTGCTGCATCACCTCCCGCAAATATGGGTTGATGACGTTCTCGAAGAACTTGTCCTTGGAGGAGCTTGAAGCGGCCATGGGGGATTAGGTCTATCAGAAAATAGCAAGAAAAGAAAACAAGGGATTTCTCCGCGATACAAAGGGTCAATAGGTTCGGGGTATATAAAGATGTTTTATCTTGGGAAACAAGCAAACCGAAGAAAAACATAGTCCGGAAGGTACCCGAGGTGGGCACTTCGGCAAGCCGAGCGCGCTACAGTGTCTTACCAAGGGTGCCTTCCTGGCTGTTTCTTATTTTCCTAATTTTTTTTATATTCCAAAACGGACAGAAATTATTTTTACAGATTTTTCGGAGTCCGTTTACTCACCGTGTCACGTACCTCCTCTTTTTCACGATTCTAGAGTGTTCTGGAAGGTTTCTTTTATGTGTTCTTCCAGTGTCATAGTTTGGATAATATTAGTTTGAACATTAATGGGCGTACCTAAGATATAATGTTTTATTCGTTACCCATTGACAACCTTCGAGTTAGTACCTTCGGCATTATTTATTTTAACGACTCCGGATCGATAAACCTCCTCGATAACATAGGGTCCTTCCCATTTGGAGAGAGTTTTCCGCCGAAGAATCAAACGAGAGTTGTACAAAAGAACACATTCTCCAACTTTGAACTCACGCTTTTGGATTGTTTTATCATGCCCTATTTTAACTTTTTCTTTAAATAACTTGGCATTTTCATAAGTTTGGGTTCTCCATTCATCTAATGAGCTAATATCAAATAACCTCTTCTCACCAGCAAGCTTTATGTTCTAACTCAAGAGGCAAATGACAAGGTTTTTCATAAACCATTTTATAAGGAGACATACCCAAAGGATTTTTATATGTTGTTCTATAAGCCCAAAGTGCATCATCTAATTTCTTAGACCAATTCTTCCGGGACCTATTGATAGTCTTTTGCGAAATTAATTTTATTTCTATATTGCTAAGTTCAACTTGACCACTAGGCTGAGGATGATAGAGTGATGCAATTCTATGGTTAACATCATACTTAGCAATCATTTTACATAAAGCACCATGAATAGAGTGTGAACTACCATCAGTCATTAAATATCTAGGGACTCCAAACCTTGGGAAAATAACTTCTTTAAGCATTTTAATAGAGGTGTTTTGATCAGCACTACTAGTTGGAATAGGTTCTACCCACTTAGTAACATAATCAATATCAACCAAAATATGAGTATACCTGTTAGAGGAAGGAAAAGGTCCCGTGTAATCAAATCCCCAAACATCAAATGGTTCAATAGCAAATGAATAATTCACAGGCATTTCATGACGCTTATAGATATTACCTATTCTTTGACATTCATCACAAGATAAGACGAACTTACGAGCATCCTTGAAGAGAGTAGGCCAATAAAACCCAGATTGCAATTCCTTGTGAGCAGTTCTGTCTCCCGCATGATGTCCTCCATATGCTTCGGAGTGACATTTCCGTAGGATTTTCCCCTGTTCATGCTCAGGTACACAACGTCTAATAATACCATCTACTCCTTCTTTATAAATATGTGGGTCATCCCAAAAGTAATGTCTCAAATCATAGAAGAATTTTTTATTTTGTTGGTATGTGAAACTAGGTGGTAAATATTTAGCAACAATGTAATTAGCATAGTCACCATACCAAGGTGTACTATTAGAAACATTTATTGCAGCTAGTTGCTCATCAGGAAAACTATCATTAATAGGTTGTGGGTCATCAAGAATATTCTCCAACCTAGACAGGTTATCGGCTATGGGATTCTCCGCTCCTTTTCTATCAGTGATATGCAAATCAAATTCTTGTAGCAAGAGAACCCATCGAATAAGCCTAGGTTTGGCATCTTTCTTTTCCATAAGACACTTTATTGTAGCATGATCAGTGTGAACAATTACTTTACAATCTACAATATAGGATCTAAATTTATCACAAGCAAACACCACTGCTAGAAATTCTTTTTTGGTAGTAGCATAATTTCGTTGAGAACTGTCTAGAGTTTTACTAGCATAATGAATAACATTTAGTTTCTTATCAACTCTTTGTCCTATGACAACACCAACGGCATAATCACTAGCATCACACATAATTTCAAAAGGCAAGTTCCAGTCAGGTGGTTGAACAATAGGTGCAGAAATTAAGGCTTTCTTGAGTGTTTCGAAGGCTTCTAAACAATCATCATAAAAAGCAAAAGGAATATCCTTTTGCAAAATATTTGTAAGTGTCCTAGAAATTTTAGAAAAGTCTTTGATAAATCTCCTATAGAAACCAAAGATGACCAAGGAAACTACGAATACCTTTGATATCTTTAGGACATGGAATTTTCTCAATTGCATCAACCTTAGCTTTGTCCACCTCAATACCTCTTTCAGAAATTTTATGGCCCAAAAAAATACCTTCGTTAGCCATAATTTGGCACTTCTCCCAATTCAAGACAAGATTTGTTTGCTTACATCTCTGCAGAACTCGATCAAGATTTCTTAAACAATCATCAAAAGACTTCCCGTACACAAAAAAGTCATCCATGAAAACCTCAACAATCTTTTTACAAAAGTCAGAGAATATAGCAGTGATACATCTTTGGAAGGTAGCAGGTGCATTGCATAAACCAAAAGGCATACGTCTATAAGCATAAGTTCCAAAAGGACAAGTAAAAGTGGTCTTTTCTTGATAGGTTGAGAAACATGTATTTGTGAAAACCGTAATATCCATCAAGGAAGCAAAAATGTGTGTGCTTAGATAATATTTCTAGCATTTGATCAATAAAAGGTAGAGGGTAATGATCTTTTCTAGTTGCTTTGTTTAATTTTCTAAAATCAATTACCATTCTATAGCCTGTAATAATTCTTTGGGGAATAAGTTCATTCTTATCATTAGGAACAACAGCAATACCTCCCTTCTTAGGGACACAATGAACAGGACTTATCCATCTACTATAAGCTATAGGATAGATTATACATGCTTCTAGAAGTTTTAATATTTCCGTTCTTACCACTTCTTTCATCTTCGGATTTAACCGTCGTTGGTGATGAACAACGGGTTTAGCATCAGGTTCCATATTAATCTTGTGCTAACATAGAGTGGGACTAATTCCCTTAAGTTCATCAAGAGTATATCAAATAGCAGCTCGGTGCTTCCTTAGAACTTTCAATTATCTTTCTTTTTCATGTTATGAAAGGTTAGCACTAATAATAACATGGTATCTCTTTTTCTCATCGAGATAAGCATATTTCAAAGTGTCTGGCAATTGTTTTAATTCAAACACAGGATCACCTTTAGGTGGAAGAGGACCTCCTAGGGTTTCAGTAGGAAAATTGTGTTTAAGCAGAGGACGTTATTCAAAGAAAATCTTATCTATTTCATTTCTTTCATTCATATGTAAATCATTTTCATGGTCTAGCAGATATTGTACTAAAGGATTAGTAGGAGGAACAACAATAGAAGCAAGACCAATAATTTCATCCTTACTAGGCAATTCTTTTTATGAGGTTTTCTACTAAACTTGGAAAAACTGAATTCATGAGACTCATCACCCAAGATAACACCGACAGTTTGTTTCTCACAATCTATTTTAGCATTAACGGTGTTCAAGAAAGGTCTACCAAAGATAATGGGACAAAAGTCATCTTGTGGGGAACTGAGAACAAGAAAATCAGTAGGGTATTTTATTTTCCCACACAAGACTTCAACATCTCTAACAATCCCAAGTGGTGTGATGGTGTCTCTATTAGAAAGTTTAATAGTAACATCTATGTCTTCTGTTTCAGCGGGTGATGTGTTATTCATAATTTCTTGATATAAGGTAAAGGGAATAGCACTCACGCTAGCACCTATGTCGCACAAACCATGATAACAGTGATCTCCTATTTTAACTGAGACAACAGGCATGACAACAAAAGGTCTATGTTTATCTTTTTCATCGGGCTTGGCAATTCTAGCAGCTTCATCACCTAAGTAAATAACATGCCCATCTATATTATCGACCAAGAGATCTTTAACCATAGCAACATTAGGTTCTACCTTGATTTGTTCAGCTGGTTTAGGTGTTCTAATATAACTTTTATTGGCCACAGTTGAAACTTTAGCATGCTCCTTCATCCTAACAGGGAAAGGTGGTTTCTCAATATAAGCAGTACGAACAACTAGATCAACATTACAAATAATAGTTTCATCTATACCTACTACCGGTTCTTTAATTTCTTCTTTAATAGGTGGGTGATGTTTAAACCACTTCTCCTTAGGGAGATCAACATGAGTAGCAAAAGATTCACAAAAGGAGGCTACTATCTCAAAGTCCAGTCCATATTTAGTGCTAAGCTTTTGAAAAGCATCGGTATTCATAAAAGATTTAACACAATCAAACTTAAGCTTAATACCTGACTCTTTACCTTCTCGAGTTCCCAATCTACAAAGTTGCGTTTTATTCTTTATAAAAGATCCCACCGGAATTCAATAGTCTTCTTCATAAAGGAACCAGAACAAGAAGTATCGAGCATGGATCGATCATTATGAGAAAGCCGAGCATAATAATTTCTCTTGAGAGCTCATGGTTGGGGCATGAATATAACATTGACTTAAGCCTCCCCCAAGCTAAAGCGATACTTTATCCTTCACAAGGCCAAAAATTATATATATAATTCTGATCATGATGAACTAGATGCATAGGATAATGTTTTCTGGGTGAAACTCCAATTTCAATCGATTCCAATTCCAAGATCCAATATCATCGCATAGCATATACCATGCAAATGATTTTCCCTTCTAAGATAAAGTAAAACCTTCTTCTTTGCTTCATCTCCGGGTAAACCTGCAAGCTTAAATACTCCACAAATTTCTTCCACATATATCAAGTGCATATTAGGATGTTCGGTTCCATCTCCTGCATAAGGATTAGCTTGCCGTTGTTCTATCATACCCGAAGGAATTTCATATTCAATACATTTAGTAGGTGCTGTAGGTTGAGGGGTGACTAATTGTGGTTCCGGTCGAGGTGAAGATACCTAAAAAAAACCCTCAAAGGATTGTTCTCCATAGTAACAAGTGACAATAAATTTCTGCACATAGTAATAAATTTTCATTACCAATTTCCACTTACCAAGAGCGCTTTACTCCCTGGCAACGGCGCCAGAAAAGAGCCTTGATGACCCACAAGTACATGGGATCAATTGTAGTCTTTTTGATAAGAAAGAGTGTCGAACCCAACAAGGAATAGAAGGAAATGACAAGTGGTTTTCAACAAGGTAATGTCTGCAAGCGCTGAAATTGTAAGTAACAGAGTAGTTTGATAGCAAGATAATTTGTAACGAGCAAGTAACGGTAATAGTAACAAAAGTGCAGCAAGGTATCCCAATCCTTTTGAGGCAAAGAACATGCCAAATTGGTCTCTTATAATAAGCAAATCTTTCTTGAGGGTACACGGGAATTTCATCTAGTCACTTTCACCATGTTGGTTTGATTTGTGTTCAGTACTTTGATAATTTGGTATGCGGGTGGACCGATGCTTAGGTGTTGTTCTTACTTGAACAAAGCTCCTACTTATGATTAACCCCCTCGCAAGCATCCGCAACTACGAGAAAAGTATTAAGAATAAATTCTAACCATAGCATTAAACTTTTGGATCCAATCGGTCCCTTACGGAATAGCACATAAACTAGGGTGTAAGCACATCACTCTCGCAACCCATCATCTAATAACTACTCAACAATGAATTCCCTTAGGCCCAAATATGGTGAAGTGTCATGTAGTCGACGTTCACATGACACCACTAAGGGAATCACAACATACATACCATGAAAATATGGAACATATATCAAGTTGACATGATACTTGCAACATGATTTCTCCTGTGACCTCAGGAACAAAAGTAACTACTCACATGTGATAAAAATGCTCAAGATCAGAGGGGTATTAAATAGCATAATGGACCTGAGCATATAATCTTCCACCAAATAAACCATATAGTAATCAACTACAAGATGTAATCAACACTACTAGTCACCCACAAGTACCAATCTGAGGTTCCGGTACAAAGATTGAACACAGGGATGAACTAGGGTTTGAGAGGAGATGGTGTTGTTGAAGATGTTGATGGAGATTACCCTCCCCAAGATGGGAGAGTTGTTGGTGATGATGATGACGATGATTTCCCCCTCCGGAGGGAAGTTCCCCCAGACGAAATCACTCCACCGAGGGCAAAAGTGTTCTGCCCAAGTTCCGCCGAGACGGCAAGCACAAGGCCCCGAAAGTGCTCTTCTAATTTTTTTTTCTAGGTCAAAATGACTTATATACTGTAAGATGGGCACCGAGGAGGTGGTGAAACCTGAGCACAGCCCACTGTATGCGTTTAGGGCTGGCGCACCACAGTGTCTTGTGCTCACCAGTGGCCCCTCTGATGAGTTATTTGCTCCAAGATTTCTTATTTATTCCATAGAAATTCCTTGTGAAGTTTCATGTCATTTGGAGTTGTGCAGAATAGGTAGCCTGACGTAGCTTTTTCAGGTCCAGATTTGCAGCTGCCGGAATTCTCCCTCTTTGCGTGTACCTTGCATATTATGAGAGAAAAGGCATTATCATGCATAAAAACATTATAAATAACAGTAGGTAAACATGATGCAAAATGGACGTATCAAGAAGTTGGCCACATAAGCTAGGTAGGTAGGGGGACGCGGCACCAGCTCGACCATGTTTGGATTACAACCCAAATGCTACCACAGAAACATTAGGGGGGGGGATAGGGATTGAAAGGGCCAGCTTCAACATCCCAGTCTATGCACCCCGGCCTCCATCCTTGCGACGCTCGGTAGACCTCGCTTGCCACCTGCTCGACCCTAGTGCCACTGATAAAATGAAGTAATAATACAGGTAAAATAGAGAGAGTGTCCTCTCTATCATTTCATTTCCAATGTAGATAAGGAAGTGCTTCTCATTGTTAGTATATGTTTCATCAACTGGTCCCATTGTTAATGTTGAAGTGTTTCTACAAACTGGGGTGCTTAATTTTAGTTGATCTGCACAAAAATAGAGATTGGAATGTCTCAAGGCCCCTCCTTGTATTGTACATTGATGTTCATCACTGGCAGAAGGTGTATCGGGGAGAATTGGGTCGATTTCCAGTATGAGGCCTACTATATGAGGCATCGCAGGACTCATCTCGCCCTCGCAGCATGGCATACTGTGATACTATCGCAGTATTTTTCCATTAAGAAAATGAAGTTTCTTCTATTTATTATTGTATGTTTCATCAACTAGTGCCACTATAATGTAATCACGCCTTTTCATTATCTGTGCAAACAGGGTTATTCAGCTGCATTTTTGTGGAACTGCACAAATGTACGGATGGAACCGGCATATATGCAGAGTGCAAGGTGCCAAGTAAATATTACAGACACTAACCATGCTACATCTAAGCATTGGCACCCACCACCAGTGGGATGGGTGGCGCTCTCTGTGGGTGAATCTTTCTCAGCAGAAAATCCTCTAATCAAATACTAGTAGCTTATATTGGCACTTTTCTAGGGAGTACTCTTTTCTGAAAGAAGCACCAATTTATTGTTCTTTATTTGTACATAGTGTCACAACTTTGTTTTTGGTCGAGAGCTATTTTAGGGTGATTGGCGTAGTACTCGGAGACTGTTTGTAAGCGTGATTTTCATTAGCCGTCAAACTGATTGTAAGCATGAGTAGATGGTAGATTAGGTTAGTGTGAAGCTTAACTTAAACCCTACCGCCGCCATTTAAACGAGGCGAGCAGCAAGGGAACCGTGGAGAACGGCGGGGAAGCGACGTCACGCCATCCGGCCTCCTCTTGTGGTGGAAGAACGAATACTGCTGTGGCTCCGGCTGGCACTACACCCTCACGAATGACACATCATACTAGATCGATTCGTTATCCTCTAAATGCTCGACCTTCGACCTGTACACCCACCACCTCTGTCTGATTCCGCCTCGGGCAAATCTGTCTGCTCCATCCCCAGAGGAGATACTCTATGAACTCAAAGGACTGCGGTGTGGCTGCCGCCGGGGAGTACATCGCCACCCTCATCTCCGCCATCTTGCTCTTTCGCATACATTGACACATGGCCCTCACCATCCTCGAAATCTCCCACTCGTTGTCAAACCAAGTAAGGATCTCCTTCAACCTAGCTAACTTCGCCTGGTCGCCGCCGGTGATCTACCCGATTCGCTGCTGCATCCTCTCCATAGATGTCCTTTTGAGAGGTCCGGTGTGAGCTTTGGAAGATGGGAGGAGAGATGGTGATCTTGCAATGGAGAAGAGGGAGAGGCGATATGGTGGTTTTGTAATGGAGAAGATGGAGAGGAGAGGGGTGGTTTTGCAATGTAGAAGAGGGAGAGGCGAGATGGTAGTTTTGGAATGGAGATGATGGAGAGGAGGAGGGTAGTTTTTCATTGGAGAAGAGGGATAGGAGCGTGCGATAGCGATTTAGGATTGGATGAGAGGGCCGGCGCGTTGTGGCTGGATCAAAATCACAATCAATTTACCCTTCAATTTAGAAAGCGACCCCACATCAACTAGTCTCCCTTGTATTCTGGGTGATATTTGACCATGATTTTCACAAATAAAATATATGTTATATGTTGAAAAAATAATATAATATGAAAGTACATTCAGATACGAACCAAACGATACAATTTTTGATGACATGCATTCACATTTTGCTTGTCAAATATAGTAAATGGTCAAACTTTGACCCAGAATACGCAAAACAAAAAAATACTTCCAAGACTAGCGCCACTCCTCTCCTGTTCCAATCCAAAACCAACGCCGCTCCTCTCCTCTTCCATTTCAAAGCCACCACCGCTCCTCTCATGTTCCAATCCAAAACCAGCGCCGGTCCTCTTCTATTCCATTTCAAAACCACTGCCGCTTCTCTCCCGTTCTAAACCAAAACCAGCGCCGCTCCCCTCCTCTTCCATTAAAAAACCACCGTCGGTGAGTGAAGGTGCTATGGAGAAGTAGATCGATGGAGGAGTACAAGCGATATGTGTGGTTTCGCAGCGGTGGCGATTCTGTGAAGCTAGCTAGGATGTTGGAGATATAGTCTTGGTTTGACAACCCGGAGCAATTAGCGGCGACGGCGAAAGCGATGGCCAAATATCTAGAACCGAGAGAAAACGAGGCGATACACCAAGAGGGAGTCGCACGGGAGTACATAGAGCTGTTCCTCTGGGCCATGGAGCAAACAGATTCACCGGATCAGATTGTGAGGATGCAGTGGTGGGAGTATCGATCCAAGCTGGAGCATCCACCTGAGATTGAAGGATCAATCATCTACATGGTGTCGTTTGTGAGGGTGCCGTGGCAGAGCGAGCCGGTGGAGATCTATATTTAACACTTAAAAATATAGTTTCATATAAAAGTGCAAACAATGTGATTCTCAGAGAAGAAACTGAAAGTTTCAGTGTCAGATAAGAAACTGCAAGTTTCAGAGGTAGAGCATTTATATTAACACACCCTTTTCAAACAGGGATAACATCATGTTGGAAGTTTTATTCGTGGTCGAAAATGGAACTACCAACCAGTTAACATCATGCTGATTAGCATTCATGCATAGCACATCTCCATATGATGCACAGTCAAAAAGATATGATATTTTCAAAATGCCCACACAATGTGTAGTGTGTTGGAGGTGGTGTGCGTAGATGACAATGGGCACCCACATGTCAGAGGTAGAGGCAAAAATTTGTGGATATTTTCACTGCATCAGGTGGAATCCAGCCCGGGTGGAGCAGTGGTTGGGGAGTGGAACTTGGCCACTAGGCTACTCTAGTACTTTCGCTCAAAATTAGGCACAACATCTACCACTACTGTAGCACGTCTATGGCCCTACCAGGTCCATGGTCGTACGCAAGCAAGTGCCCCATTGAAAAAAAAAATTCCTCCTAATGCTATACTGACGTTGGGGGCCATGGGTTTGTCAACATAGTTACTAAAGGAGATAAATTTACAACGAAGCTAGTCATCGGGGAGCTAGCATGTATCATTTATTATCAGTGGGCCAACAATTATCAGTTGGGTTGTGGTCTGCCCAGTATAGGCTTTCTTTTTTAACATGTGGAGCCCACGACATGCCTGTTTGTATTTGTTTGAGGGCCGTCATGTATCGACGCGCCTATGGCCCTCCCATCCTAGTTTTTATTTTTGCTTAAACATCCGCAGCCCAAGTTATGTATTTTTTTGAAGAAAACGCAGTGGTCTGTTCTATTTTTCTATATAAGAATAGGAACGCCTGGTCCAACTTATGTTTCCCTTCTAACTATATTACACATATATTATTTTATATTTTATTATATATTATAATTATCATCATCATATATTTAATAGATACTTACATATATAAGAAAAAAATATCCCATGTATTATGAACTTATAAAAATAAATGTTTAACAATAAAATCCTGGGTCTTTTTACTAAAGGACGACGAAAATACAGGTGATTGTGTACAAAAGCGTGGTAAGATTTAAGGACCAATGTAAATAAAGCACTTATTATTTAAATATAGTTATAACAAAAAGCTCAACCCCTGTTTATTTTTTGATAACATTGCTCCGCCCAACCCAACATTATAATTAGAACCATCCCAGCAAAATTGTGTATTTCGAGAAAAGTGCAAATGGGCTGTAATTTTTTAGGAAAAAATAAATGCGACGCATGGATGCTACATTATTTGTTCACCCAGGCCACTAAATTCGTGTATTTCTAGAAAGTGCATATTGGTAGTAGTTTTTTTAGAAAAAATAAATGGGCCGCATGGACACTACATTATTTTTTTGATACTAAAATAACATTGTCGATCGGTAAGAATAGTTTATTTTTTAATAACACTGCTCCGCCCAACCCAACATTATAATTAGAACCATCCCAGCAAAATTGTGTATTTAGAGAAAGTGCAAATGGGTTGTAACTTTTTAAGAAAAAATAAATGCGACGCATGGACGCTACATTATTTGTTCACCCAGGCCAGCAAATTCGTGTATTTCTAGAAAGTGCATATTGGTAGTAGATTTTTTAGAAACAATAAATGGGCCGCATGGACCCTACATTATTTGTTCACCAAGGCCAGTGCGATGTCTACTACGCAACTTGTTCTTGTAGACTTGTGTTGGGCCTCCAAGCGCAGAGTTTTTATGATAGTAGCAATTTTCCCACAAGTGGATAACCTACGGTTTAACAATCCGTGGGAGGCATAGGATGAAGATGGTCTCTCTCAAACAACCCTGCAACCAAATAACAAAAAGTCTCTTGTGTCCCCAATATGCCATATTCAATGGTAAATTGTATAGGTGCACTAGTTCAAAGGAAGAGATGGTGATACAAATGTAATATGGATAGTAGGTATTGATTTTTGTAATAGGAACAATAAAAATAGTAAGGTAGCAATTGATAAAATGGAGCACAAACAGTATTGCAATGCTTGAAAATGAAGCCTAGGGTATGTACTTTCGCTAGTGCAATCTCTCAACAATGCTCATCTAATTGGATCATATAACCATCCCTCAACGTGCGATCAAGAATCACTCCAAAGTTCCTATCTAGCGGAGAACATAAGAAGAAATTCTTTGTAGCTATTCTTACCGATCAATCTATCCAAGAGTTCATACTAAAATAAAACCAAATTATTCTTACCGACTGATCTATCAAGAGTTCGTACTAATTTTTTTTGACAACTTGGTGTCATTTTAGTATGAACTCTTGGATAGATCGATTGGTAAGAATAGTTTATTTTTGGATAACATTGCTCCACCCAACCCAACATTATAATTAGAACCATCCCAGCAAAATAAATGGGCGCCAAGGTGATGATTGCGTGTATTTCTAGAAAGTGCATATTGGTAGTAGTTTTTTAGAAAAATAAATGGGCCGCATCGACACTACATTATTTGTTCACCCAAAGCGGTCATGCAGGTATACTAATAACTTGTTCTTGTAGCCTTGTGTTGGGCCTCCAAGCATAGAGTTTTTATGACAGTAGCAATTTTCCCTCAAGTGGATAACCTAAGGTTTAACAATCCGTTGGAGGCGTAGGATGAAGAGGGTCTCTCTCAAACAACCCTGCAACCAAATAACAAAAAGTCTCTTGTGTCCCGAGCACACCATATTCAATATAAATTGTATAGGTGCACTAGTTCAGCAGTAGCGACCCGACCTCGACAGTACCAAGTCTCTCGTGGCTTAAGTGTAATCCTCGGATCGGTATGTCGACACACACGCATTTCGAGGATTTATAACAGAGGTAAATCACATGTATAAAGTAACGTAAATACTATTACCTCAATCCAAATAGCGGAAGTAACAAGGTTGTGGATTTCCCATCAACACCAACGGCAAAGTTGAGTGCAGAAATTGTAACCCTAACGTATCACTTACTCGTCGTAAGATTCCTGCACCATGAGACGTTGCAGCCACAAAGTGTCAGTACATTGAATGTACTGGCAAATTCATTAATCAGAGAGCAATGCGTAAATATGGCTATCACTACATGCATATTTGGTCGGTGGAAAAGCTCTATGGTTATCAAGTTTTTGGCAGAAGCCAATTTTTTCCCTACCGCAAAGGAATATATTTTATTTAACTACAAAGTTTGTTGAAAACATTGAGAAGGTAAACCCCTCTCAATCCCAATTAAAAGGTAATTAATAACCCAACAAATTAATTAAGTAACGGATGAGATCAACAAAATAATCCAAGAACCAGATACTCAAGATGTCCATAACCGGGGACACGGCTAACCATGATTAGTTTGTACACTCTGCAGAGGTTTGTGCACTTTTCCCCACAAGACTCGATCTCCTCCGTTGGATTTCTCGCACTACATGTTGTTTGAGAAACCGGTGACCGAGACACGCTTTTCGGTTGCGTTAGCACCTTACGATGGGTAGACCAAAGACACCTACATCCCCCTATATCTGCTAGTCTACCACCGTAAGAGTTCACACAACTTAATCAACTATGCTAGAGCCCATAATAGCTTGTGGCTGCACACGGAAGTTTCCAAGATGAATAATATTATGATCCCTTTGAGCCCTGGGTGGCAGTCCATAGGAGAATCACACGGTACCCCAGATTTCAAAAATACAGGCAATCATCGGAATTCCCAGTGCCTCAATCCACCAGATGTGTATCAAAGTTGTCACCTTAAGTTAACCATTAATTAACAATACTCACATCTGTCATGAATACACTCATACCCAATCCACGTCTTCGAGCATAGCATGCCAATATAAGCATAACGTAGAAGTAACTCCCAAGGTTTGAATGCAGGGCAATAGGTTCCTACCTCATCAACTACTTCCGAATACCCACATGTTATCAATCCTACTCATGCAATGTTTGAGGGTGAAACTAATGCATAAAAACTGGGTATGAAAGGGATATGATCAAAGTGTGAACTTGCCTGTACAGTTGATGAAGATGATTCGCACTCAAAACTCTTGATAGTTCTACTCGTCACACTCCGGTCAATCTATCGTAAGCAAACAATAGTAACCACACATAAGCAATCACTCAAAGATCAGAAAGATCGAACAAAACAATTCGGAAAGCTTCAAAACCAAGCAAAAACCTCTTGCAACATAAAACAATTTCTAACAGTACCAAAATTATATGAATTTGGCCTTATCAGAAAGTTTAGGTCAAGAGCTTCGATTTGCAAAAAGAATCAACTGAAACGGATTTATAAAACTTGAGTTATGCTCAAACGAAGTTTGAATACAAATCTGTTTGAATTCATATTTTACAACTTTCAAAAACATGTTTAAGTTGATTATCTAGATAGAGAAGATCATAACGAAGACGTGGGCGTTGGTTTCGTTGGATTTGGACAAACGAGCAAAAAGATGTGGTCGTTTAAAATAGAGGGACTAATCTATAAATAAGATCATCACAGATAGGTCCCTGGCTGAAAAAAATAGAAAGAAAAATCCTATCGAACGAACGTTCGCTACCAAACGCTAAAGAACAAAAAACTGTTCGCTACAGATCTAAACGGGTGAACGCTCACTATTTAACAAAACCTAAAAAAATAAACCGATCTAAAAGAAAAACCGAACTATATACAGAAAAACCGGCGGGTTTTCTTGGTTTCTACCGGGTCGGGTGAGATGAACCGGCGGCGGCGGCGGTTTTCTCTGGCAAGACGGGGCAGCGGCAACGGCGAACTCCAGCGTGGGCGCCGCGATGAGGGGCGAGGGCGAGGGCGGCGATGGCGCGAGGTGGAGGCGCGGTGGAGTGCAAGAACGGTGGCACGCGGTGGAGCAGCCTCGGCCAAGGCAGCAGGAGTGTTATGTGGCAGATCTCGGCCATGGCGGCGGCGGTTGAGCCATGCACAGGCATGGGGTGCAAAGGCGTGGCGGCAAGAGGCGGGGCCAGTAGCGCCTTATAGGAGGGAGGAGGCGCAAGGTGTGGAGGAGGGCAAGGCAAAGGCGGCGCGAGTCCGGGCGGCATGGGACGCCGAGGCGACGATGGCGTCTGGCGTGAGGTCTCCGCTTTCGAGGAGGGAGGCACAGCGGGAGTGGGCTGGGCAGTGGTGGCTTCGGCCCAGTTGGCCCGCTCTGGCTAAGAAGTTTTCTTTAAACACAGATAACCGTAAATAATAAAAGGAAAATAAATAAAGATAGTATATAGGCATATAATATATCAATTTTTTTTAAAAGATTTCCTACAGCATGAACATTTTTAAAGCATTAAATAAAATCTACAAAAATTCAAATAAAACAAACAATGGTACCGATTCGATAAAACCCACTAAAAATCATTTTAAAAATACCGAAATGATTTCAAATTAATTTTTCTCCAATTTTATATTGTAGGGAATCATGTTACCCTATTTTCCGTATATTTTATTTTTGGAGAAAAATAATTTGAATAAAACCCAAATAACTCCAAATTGAAAATAATTTCAAAAGGATTTTAAACTTGAGTTCTTTGAAACCCCAACTCATATTTCATATGTTTTGAAGAAGTCATTTTATCTTCTCTCATGAAAATAATTGAGTTGCTTAAAGTTTCTGAATTTGGAGTATTTTCAAATGAAATTCAAATATTTTCAACACCCCTTTTCATTTAAATAAATGGAAGAAGTCATGTCATCTTCTCTCCAGGGTTTTGTGATGAAAAGAATTTGAATTCACGGAGATCATAAAAGCAAGATGAAAGTTTGGAAAGTCATTTTATTCCCTCTCATTTAACTTTCAAAAGTTTCGAATTCACTCACTTTCAGTCAATCAATCAAGTCTATCTATTTATTATAACCTTCCAAATTTTAGAATTGTGGGATGTTACAAACCTACCACCCTTAAAATGAATCTTGTCCTCGAGATTCGGAGAGGCTAGAAAGAAGTAGGTTGGGTTTGGGGGTTTCTTCAAAATCCATCAATCATCTCCGCGGTCTGGGGTGCTACCACCCTTAGAAGCATGATTACGGTTCCTTCATAAACTCATATACTCCATCCTTATTGCTGACAGTGTCGGTCTTCTCAGATTCTCGGGAAAATTCATGCTCTGGGCTCTACCGGTAGCGGCACAACCTTTTCCTCAATTCTTCTTTCCTTTCATCTTGGTAAGGTTATTCCATGACTAGATCTTCTTAGCTGACGGGTCTGGCGCCAAAACTAAACAACTATCGATATCTCATGGTGGTCATGAATTATGGTTTCTCCTGCAGGAAATGGGTCTGGGTTGATCCTCGCCATACAACAACTGCCTTGTACAAGGGAAAACTTGTCCTACCATTCTAAGGTTTAAACAAGGTTTTGATCGTCGTCTCTCTACTATAGGTAAGTCACTCAGATTTACCATCCCATATAGCAAAGCGAATAATAAGACTAAGTCGGTATGGCGATCAATCCATCTCGCACCCAAATCATTACCTTATACATGGTTTAGCGAATCTCGCATTCTAACACTCGGTCATCCTAACAAGCATTGTAGAATTTCTCTTGTCAACGAACTAAGTTCGGATAATTCCATGGATTCTGCAAGCCAAACAAAACATCTATCGTTCCTTCACAACTCTCTGGTTTTACGTTGCTCCTATAAGATCGTCTGTCGATAAAATCGTAATTTCTTCCAGGGTTTTTCCTTCAGCAAGAATGTGCTTGCTTCTTGGCAGGTCCTGGGGCCTGTGGGTTATGGCCCATCTCATCACTTGTAGTCCCTGTACTTATCATCGGGCAACTGATCATTATTCTAACTTCCAACTTCCTAGTATTCTTAAATCCATCCAATTGTACTTTCTTCTTTCCTTCTATTGGCACCAAACTAGGACATGATTACTCAGACTCATCATGGGATTTCCATTGATCCATATTTCCAACATCATACCTCCTTTATATCCAATAGTAATTCATCTCTTCATCCTCGTGGGATATCCCACATACCGAGATAAAAACTTATACTTATGAAGTCCATACTCCACTTCGTGGAACATCATTATCCTTTCCAGGGTCAAGCATCCTTATAGGGGAATATTGGCCATCCCTGCATGGTACTTCTTCAACTGGGAAATGTGAAACACATCACGAACTCCTGACAGTCCTTCGGGTGACTCCAACTTGTTGGCCACTTCTCCCGTACGCTCCAAAACTCGGTATGGTCCTACAAATCTCGGGGCTAACTTTCCCTTAACTCCAAACTGTTTAACTCCTCGCAGAGGGGACACACGAAGACATGCTCTATCTCTAATTTCATAGACTACCTCCTTGCATTTTTGAGTCTGCATAACTCTTCTGCCTGGACTGAGCTACCCTTAGTCAATCTCGAATCAACTTTACATTCTCTTTTGACTCCTTGATCACATTTGGTCTAAACAACTGACGCTCTCCAACTTCATCGCACATCAACGGTGTCTGGCTCCTTCTCCCATACAAAGCTTCAAAAGGGGCCATCTTCAAACTGTCTTGGTAACTGTTGTTGTATGAGAACTCCACGTAAGGCAGATTATCATCCCTACTAGATCCATAATCTAGCGCACACGCTCTCAACATGTCCTCCAGAATCTGATTGACTCTCGGTCTATCCATGCATACTGCGGATGAAAGGCTGTCTTGAACTCTAGCCTAGTACCCAAAGTCCGTGCAGCTGAATCCAAAACTTTGAGGTAAACTGTGTTCCTCTATACGTCTGATGGTCCTCGGAACTCCATGCGCATATATGATCCTCGGGTCAAATATATCTTGGCCAACTTCGCACCTGTATAGGTGATTTTCACTGGGATAAAGTGAGCCACTTTGGTCAAGCGAATCAACTACTACCCAGATAGAATCATATCCCGATCGGGTTCTGGGAAATCCAATAATAAAATCCATGCCAAACTTATCCCACTTCCATTCGGGTATCGGCATAGGCTGTAGTAATCCTGCTGGCTTCTGATGCTCTGCTCTTACTCTCTCTGGCATACATCACCTACAACTACATACTCCGCAATATCCTTCTTCATACCACCACCGTAAATGCTCCTTCAAATCCAAATACATCTTGGTGTTTCGAGGCGAATCGAGTATGGTGAGTCATGAGCCTCCTGAAGTATTAACTTCCTGATCTTTGCATTATTGGGCACATATACACGGTCCTCGAACCATAAGGTGTCGTGCTCATCCTTAGGAAAACCTTTGGCCTTTCCTTTGCTCATCCTCTCTTTTAGCTCGACAATCTCTTTGTCATCCTCCTAAGCTTCACGGATCTTTCCCAACAATGTAGACTGAACTCCCATTGCTGCAACAAAACCTTTGGGAACAATCTCCAACCAAAGTTCCCTGAGAACCTCGGCTAACTCCTTTGGTAATCCTCCGATTATGAGGGTATTCGTCCTTGTTTTCTTTATGGTTGTGTCCTATTTCTCCACAAAGCTTGTATGCACAAGGTTTCTTTCATATCATTACCATAAGGCTTCAACATCTGGGACACAAGCCGAGACTTTAGCGGAGTCAACTAAAATTCTTTCCAAGTGGTTACTCCTTGCCATCCATTGATGGTTTGGTAAATCCTCCACCAAGTAGCAGCAACTCTTACAAAGCACTGAAGAGCATGTTGGGCCATATCCTTTCAGGCTATCGTGTTATACTCCATATGATCTTCCATGTTCTGGATCCATCGATCTATCTCCAATTGAATTATTGGTCCAGAAAAATATGGGTTCATCTCCATTCATCCTCTATTGGGTCCATGGGTTTTGGGGTGGGATAAGAGAGATAGAGAGGGATGCACACAATACAAACAAAAGTTTGAAAAGATAGATTTTATTCGTGGGTGTCGGGAAAAACATCAAACAAATGACAGCTCACAAACATCGCATCTCGTAGGTATGTAACAGGTGTTTGGTCTTCTAAAGGTCAATAAATCTTCAAGGTCGCCAAACTCTTCCAGTCTTGTTCATGGCTCCAATGGCTTCTTCCAATCATGCTTGTATTTCTCAAGTTCTTTTGCCAGATCATCTCTGTTGACGCGAAGTCTCTCATGACGTCCTTCAATATTTCTGGAGTTGTGTTCCAAACTTCTGGGTTTCAACATCCTTGGCATGAACCATGGTCCTACTGTCCTTCACTTCCTGGCGAATCTCGGGTGTCTCGAGGTTTTGTTCCTCTAGTTTGGCTACTTCAGCTTCTGGGTTCCGAGTTCTTCATGAAATGCTTCCTTATCAAATACAGCTTCCCGAAGGTCCATCTTAAACTTCCTGATGTAATACTCCAGATCCTGGTGATACACCAGCTAAGGTTAAACTCCATCATTTGCTGACAGATGCTCCATCAGACTTGTGCCATCCAATCCTTCTGAAGAATGCATGCTTAACTCAGCCCGGTGACAACAGCATAAGCGGGCGATAACATCATGGATAGCCATGTTTCTTCCCTTGTTATTGCCATGATCTATCATTCCATAGTTGATATCTCCTGCCTTAGGGTTTTCTTGACAAAACCTTGTGTTCTAATGCTCCATGTTCCGGTCTTTCTCCAACACGCTTGATCTCGGGTATTGACAGCTTCCTTAGTCTGCCAAGTTCCATAAGGGGTGCCTTCCTAGGTCATACAGATCTGGTAAATCTTCAGGGCCTTCAAATTCTCCTAGTCTTCGGAGTCTCCAACCATTGTAGTTTCAATTACTCCAATGCATGGTAAAATCCTCTTCATTCCAAAGTGGTCTTAGTTGTCCGATATCTTGTACTTCTTGAAGTGGTCTCATCAGTCGTATCTTCGTGTGATCACAAGGGGAAAAGGGGTATGGTCCCACTGAAGGGAATATTTGAATAAGCTCACAAGAGAAGAGAGGTAAAAGATCTTTTGAAAAGAAAACTGTAGAGAAAAAAAATCTTCCTATGGGCTTGCCAGTTTCTAGGGTCACGTCCTACAACAACATGTGCTCGATACCATCTTGTAGCGACCCGACCTCAAACGGTCAAGTCTCACGTGGCTTAAGTGTCATCCCTGGATCGGTATGCTAACACACACAGTACTCGAGGATTTATAACACAGGTAAATCACATGTATAAAGTAACGTAAGTACTATTACCTCAATCCAAATAGCGGAAGTAACAACGTTGTGGGTTTCCCATCAACACCAACAACAAATTTTAGTGTAGAAATCGTAACCCTAACGTATCACTTACTCGTCGTAAGATTCCTGCAACATGAGATATTGCAGCCACAAAGGGTCAGTACATTGAATGTACTGGCAAATTCACACTGTAGAGCAATGCCGAAATATGGCTATCACTACATGCATATTTGGCTGGTGGAAAAGCTCTATGGTTATCAAGTTTTTGCATAAAGCCAATTTTTCCCTGCTGCAAAGGAATATATTTTATTTAACTACAAAGTTTGCTGAAAACATTGAGAAGGTAAACCCCCTCTCAATCCCAATTAAAAGGTAATTAATAACCCAACAAATTAATTAAGTAACGTGATGAGATCAACAAAATAATCCAAGAACCAGATACTCAAGATGTCCATAACCGGGGACACGGCTAACCATGATTAGTTTGTACACTCTGCAGAGGTTTGTGCACTTTTCCCCACAAGACTCGATCTCCTCCGTTGGATTTCTCGCACTACATGGTGTTTGAGAAACGGATGACCGAGACAGTCTTTTAGAAGCGTTAGCACCTTACGATGTGTAGACTGGTACACCTACATCCCCTACATCTTCTAGTCTACCACTGTAAGAGTTCACACAACTTAATCAACTATGCTAGAGCCCATAATAGCTTGTGGCTGCACACGGAAGTTTCCAGTATGAATAATCTTATGATCCCTTTGAGCCTGGGTGGCGGTCCATAGGGGAATCACACGGTAACCCGGGATTTCCAAAAGTACAGACAATCACTGGAGTTCCCAGGTGTCTCAATCCACCCAGATGTGTATTAAAGTTGCCACCTTAAGTTAACCATTAATTAACAATACTCACATCTGTCATGAATACACTCAAACCCAATCCACGTCTACGAGCATAGCATGGTAATATAAGCATAACGTAGAAGTAACTCCCAAGGTTTGAATGCAGGGCAACAGGTTTCTACCTCATCAACTACTTCCCAATACCCACATGTTATCAATCCTACTCATGCAACGTTTGAGGGTGAAACTAATGCATAAAGACTGGGTATGAAAGGGATATGATCAAAGTGTGAACTTGCCTGTACAATTGATGAAGATGATTCGCACTCAAAACTCTTGATAGTTCTACTCGTCACACTCCGATCAATCTATCGTAAGCAAACAATAGTAACCACACATAAGCAATCACTCAAAGATCAGAAAGATCGAACAAAACAATTCGGAAAGCTTCAAAACCAAGCAAAAACCTCTTGCAACATAAAACAATTTCTAACAGTACCAAAATTATATGAATTTGGCCTTATCAGAAAGTTTAGGTCAAGAGCTTCGATTTGCAAAAAGAATCAACTGAAACGGAGTTATAAAACTTGAGTTATGCTCAAACGAAGTTTGAATACAAATCTGTTTGAATTCAAATTTTAAAACTTTCAAAAACATGTTTAAGTTGATTATATGGATATAGAAGATCATAACAAATATGTGGGCGTTGGTTTCGTTGGATTTGGACAAACGAGTAAAAAGATCTGGTCGTTTAAAATAGAGTGACTAATGTGTAAATAAGATCATCACAGATAGGTCCTTGGCCGAAAAAAATAAAAAGAAAAATCCTATCGAACAAACGTTCGCTACCGAACGCTAAAGAACGAAAAACCATTTGCTACAGATCTAAACGGGTGAACGCTCGCTATTTAACAAAACCTAAAAAAATAAACCGATCTAAAAGAAAAACCAAACTATATATAGAAAAACCGGCGGGTTTCTCGGTTTATATCGGGTCGGGTGAGATGAACCGACGGCGGCGGCGGTTTTCTCCGGCGAGGCGGGGCAGCGGCAACGGCGAACTCCGGCGTGGCGCCAACTTCCGACGAGGGCGAGGGCGGCGAGGGGCGGTGGTGGCGCCGAGGTGCAAAGTGCTGGCGGAGTGCAATGACGGCGTGGCGATGGAGCAGCGGGCGCTGGCGATCTCGCGCGTGGCGGTTGGCCGGCAAGGCGTGAGGTGCAAGGCGGTATGCAGGGCGGGGCTCGGCGCGCCTTTATAGGAGGGGAAGGGAGGCGCAAGGTGTGGAGGAGGGGGCAAGGCAAAGGCGACGGGCGCGGAGTCCGGAGGCGGCATGGCCGCCGGGGCGACGATGGCGTCGTGGCAGTCTCTGCTCGGGAGGAGATGGCGCTGGATCTGGCTGGGCCGGGCAGCCGGCCAGCTTGGCCCGGTCAGCTAAGAAGTTTTTTTAAAAAAACACAAATAAACGAAAATAATAAAAGGTTTCAGAAAAAGATTTCCTACAGCATGAACATTTTTAAAGCTTTAAATAAAATCTACGAAAATTTGAATAAAACAAACAATGCTACTGATTCGATAAAACCCACTAAAAATCATTTTAAAAATACCAAAATGATTTCAAATTAATTTTTCTCCAATTTTCTATTGTAGGGAATCATGTTACCCTCTTTTCCATCTATTTTATTTTTGCAGAAAAATAATTTGAATAAACCCCAAATAACTCCAAATTGAAAATAATTTCAAAAGGATTTTAAACTTGAGTTCTTTGAAACCCCCAACTCATATTTCATATCTTTTGAAGAGGTCATTTTATCTTCTCTCATGAAAATCATTGAGTTGCTTAAAGTTTCTGAATTTGAAATATTTTCAAATGAAATTCAAATATTTTCAACACCCCTTTTCATTTAAAAAAAAGGAAGAAGTCATGTCATCTTCTCTCGAGGGTTTTGTGATGAAAAGAATTTGAATTAACGGAGATCATTAAAGCAAGATGAAAGTTTGGGAAAGTCATTTTACTCCCTCTCATTTAACTTTCAAAAGTTTCGAATTCACTCACTTTCAGTCAATCAATCAAACAATCAATCAAGTCTATCTATTTATTATGACCTTCCAAAATTTAGAATTTTGGGATGTTACATTCAGCGAAGAGATGGTGATACAAGTATAATATGGATAGTAGGTATTGGTTTTTGTAATAGGAACAATAAAAAATAGTAAGGTAGCAATTGATAAAATGGAGCACAAACGGTATTGCAATGCTTGAAAATGAGGCCTAGGGTACGTACTTTCGCTAGTGCAATCTCACAACAATGCTAATCTAATTGGATCATATAACCATCCCTCAATGTGCGATCAAGAATCGCTGCAAAGTTCCTATCTAGCGGAGAACATAAGAAGAAATTGTTTGTAGCTATTCTTACCGATTGATCTATCCAAGAGTTCATACTAAAATAACACCAGTTTATTCTTACCGATCGATCTATCAAGAGTTCGTACTAAAATAACACTAAGTTATTATTTCCGATCGATCTAACAAGAGTTCATACTAAAGTAACACCAAAGCAAATTCAGATTCATAATACTGAATCCAACACAAAGAACCTCAAAGAGTGCCCCAAGATTTCTATCGGAGAAACAAAAGACAAGAACGTGCATCAAACACTATGCATAAATTACCACAATGTCACCTCGGGAAGCCGCGAGGTTAGTGCCAAAACACATATCAAGACATACATCAAGTGCTCTCAAATTCATAAAAGTATTCAATCCGATAAAACGAAATCTCAAAGGGAAAACTCAATTCACAACAAGATAGAGAGGGGAAAATACCATATGATCCAACTATATTAACAAAGCCCGTGATACATCAAGATTGTGACATCTCAAGTACATGAGAGAGAGAGGGAGATTAAACACATAGCTACTGGTACAAACCCTCAGCCCCGAGGGTGGACTACTCCCTCCTCATCATGGTGGCCACTGGGATGATGAAGATGGCCGCCGGTGAAGATTTCCCCCTCCGGAGGAGTGCCAGAACGGGGTCTACATTGGTTTCTCGTGGCTACAGAGGCTTGCGGTGGCGAAACTTCCGATCTAGGGTTATTTCTGATGGTTTCTCTATTTATAGGATTTTTTGGTGTCCGTTTCACGCGATGATGGGCCTCGAGGTGAGCACATCCCACCGGGGCAAGCCGGGCCCCTCAGGCGCGCCCTGGTGGGTTGTGCCCTCCTCGTGGCTCTTTTGGCAGTCCCACGAAGCTTCGGGGGTCTCTTTTGTTCCAAAAAAATCGTCAAAAAGTTTCAGCTCATTTGGAGAACTTACATTTCGACACAAAAAACAACACCACGGTAGTTCTGCTGAAAACAACATCAGTCCGGGTTAGTTCCATGCAAATCATACCAAAACCATATAAAATTGTTGTGAACATGGCATGAATACTCCATAAATTATAGATACATTGGAGACGTATCAGCATCCCCAAGCTTAATTCCTACTCGTCCTCGAGTATGTAAATGATAAAAGAAATAATTTAAAGTGTGAATGCTTGCATAGTGTATAAGTTTGAACAATGATAATTTCAATCACTTTTCCTAGCATCATAGTAGAACTATTTCTCATAAAACTCACGATGAAAAATTAGTAATCAATTCACATGTTAAGGTTCAAACAATGAATTGTCTTGAAACTCAACAACCTATATTCTTAGTCACCAAACAATTGCAATTCAACTTATTCAACAGAGTCTAGGTAAGAGATCCACATACTCAATCATCATATAGTATTCCATGATTGCTAGTACTCAAACCATATTCTTAGAACAAATGGCATCCGTCAAACACAGAGAAAGATAGGGGCTTAATGTTTGGCCTCCCAACTCATTTATCAAAGAGATAATTGTCAACAATAATAAATCATGATCAAATATGTTTGACTGGCCATATGTGCCTAGATCTTTACCCACCACATGATGCTTTCCAACTAGAGAATAATCGAGGTAGAAATGAGAATGCATACTATTGACTCTTGCATAAAAGTAAATACTGAAAAGTAAAAGATAGGCCCTTCGCGGAGGGAAGCAAATGTTGTCATGCACTTTTTATTTTTGGATGCCCAAGATCTTAATGCAAAGGAACATCACATTATATTGCCCCTTATGATAGAAACCTTTATTATGCAGTCCGTCGCTTTTATTACTTTGGCTTCACAAGTTCGTACAACGCTCAATTTTCCCTTACAATAAAAGATCAAACATATTTAGGAGCAATTTTTATTGCTTTATGCACCGATGACAACTTACTTGAAGGATCTTATTCAATCCATAGGTACGTATGGTGGACACTCGTGGTAAGAAACTGGGTTTAAGGGTTTTTGGATGCACAAGTAGTATCTCTACTTAGTACGAGTTTTTGGCTAGCAAAAGATCCTAAGCAAACACCACATGTTGGAAGATCCATGACAATATATAACTTCTATGCAAATATACCCAAACATAACTCATTATGTTGTCTTCCTTGTCCAACTTCAACTAATTTTCTCAAGTTTCAAAATAATTAATGGGTATTCACAATCATAGAAGATTTCCAAGAAAATATATTTGCATGTGAAAGTTCTCTTCCTTACAATAATCATTCATGAATTGCTTGTATGACCAGTATTGTGATTGTCAAGCTTCAAAAGATTTCACTTTCTAATCCAAATGTGAAGCTACTACTAGGCATGATATGAACATATAATTTCAACTTCATGATATTCAATTCATTCAACAATTTAGTCACAGGATATAAGTGAAGCACAAAAGTAAAAGACAAACTACTCCAAAAAGATATAAGTGAAGATCAAGCGAGTAGTTAAGTAAATGGGTAGCTAATTGAGGACTCTCTCTTATTTCAAACTTTCAGATATAAGTATTTTATTAAAAAAACAAGCAAAACAAAACAAAATGACATTCCAAGAATAGCACAACTCATGTGAAGAAGAAAAACCTTAGGCTCAACCGATACTAATCGATAATTGTTGATGAAGAAAGGTGGGATGCCTACCGGGGCATCCCCAAGCTTAGATGCTTGAGGCTTCTTGAAATATTATCTTGGGGATGCCTAAGGCATCCCCAAACTTGAGCTTTTGTGTCTCCTTAATTCCTTCTATATCACGGTTTTCCTAAATCTTAAAAACTTCATCCACACAAAACTCAGCAAGAACTTGTGAAATACGTTAGTATAAATCAATGCAACACCTTATCATTCTCTACTGTAACAAATCACTAAAATTATTATTTAACATTGCATACTAAATGCCTCTTCATATTTAATACTCCTATCCTCGAATAGAATCATTAAACAAGCAAACGTATGTAAACTATACAAACATAACAGCAATCTGTCTAAACAAGACAGTCTGTAAAGGATGCAAAAATATCAATACGTATTTAACTCCAAAATTCTGAAAATTTACCACACTGTAGAGCATTTATCGTATCTTACTCTGCAAAAGGTTTAAATATTTTATCAAATTCTGACATTTTTTAACAATTTACGCACTAGAGTGCAACTTTCTGTTTTCAAACAGCCGTATATAGACTTGCAAAATAAGCATGCCAAAGGCTATACTTGACATTTTTATTGAAGTAAAAGATACAAAACATTATTCCAAATAACAGAAAGAAAATCCTAACAAAAGAAAATGACGCACGAAGCAAAACTCAAATCATGTGACGAATGAAAATATAGCTCCAAGTAAGGTTACCAATAATGTTGGAGACGAAAGAGGGGATGCCTTCCGGGGCATCCCCAAACTTATTTGCTTGGATCTTCCTTGAATATTAGCTTGGGGTGCCTTGGGCATCCCCAAGCGTAGAGTCTTTTCACTCCTTATTCTCGTCATATCGATATCTCACCCAAAACTTGAAAACTTGAATCACACAAAACTTAACGGAACTTCGTGAGATAGGTTAGTATGATAAAGACAAATCATTCACTTTGGTACTGTCAAAGACAAGATTCATAATTTTCTCACACAATGCCTACTGTAACATATCATTTCCACAATTTATATTGAGCAATATAAGCCAGAAAAACTAGAAAACAAGAAAACTATGCATGGAAAACAGAATATGTCAAAAATAGAACCGTCTGTAATGATATGCACATTAACCATACTTCTGCTACTCCACAAATTTTGAAAAATTAGGACAACGTAGGGAATTTATATATCAATCATATGTAAAAAATTCAGAATATTTCCATGCTCCAGTGATTTTTAACAATTCTGTTACTCGGCGCAAAAGTTTCTGTTTCTACACAAAATCAAGTCAACTATCATCCACACTGTACCAAAGGCTTTACTTGGTACTTTATTGAAACAAAAGCTATAAAACATGATTACTACAGTAGCTTTATCATGTGAACACACAAAAATAGTAGGTAAAAGTGTTGGGTTTTCTCCCAACAAGTGCTTTTCTTTAATGCCTTTGTAGCTAGGCATGATGATTGAAATGATCCTCACATAAAAGATAAGAACTGAAACATGAAAAAGAGCATCATGAATCACATGACAAGCACATTTAAGTCTAACCGAATTCCTATGCATAGGGATTTTGGAGCAAACAAATTATGGGAGCAATAATCAAATAGAATAGGAAGGTCAAACAAGAATGACATCAAAACTTTCAACATAAAGAGATGAAACTTGATATTATTGAGATATGTAGAAGCATATGTTCCTCTCTCATAATACAGTAGAATCATGAATGAATTCAACAATATAACTATCACATAAAGCATTCTTTTCATGATCCACAAGCATAGAAATTTTATTACTCTCCACATAAGCAAATTTATTATCATGAATAGTAGTGTAAGCAAACTCAACAAAATAACTATCATGGAATACTTGATTGACATAATCAATTTGAGCATTAAAAAGATGACAAGATCCATGGTGATCATTATTCTTTATATCATAAGTGTCATCACAATAATCATCATACATAGTAACTTTTTTCTCATAATAATCAATGGAAACCTCTTCTGAAATAGTGGATTCAACATTAAATAAAGTCATGACCTCTCCAAATCCACTTCCATCAATATAATCATCATAAATAGGAGGCATGCTATCATCATAATAAATTTTCTCATCAAAACTTGGGGGACTAAAAATATGATCTTCATCAAATATAGCATCCCCAAGCTTATGGTTTTGCATATCATTAGCATCATGGATATTCAAAGAGTTCATACCAACAACATTGCAACCATGCTCATCATTCAAAGATTTTTGTCAAACATTTTATAGAATTCTTCTTCTATCAATTGAGCACAATTTTCCTTTCAATCATTTTCACGAAAGACATTATAAAGATGAAAAATATGAGACTACCTGAATTCCATTTTTTGTTTTATTTTATGAACCAAACTAGTGATAAAACAAGAAACAAAAAGTTTTGATTGCACGATCTAAAGATATACATGCAAGCACTCACCTCCCCTGCAACGGTGCTAGAAAATAGCTTTATGTCTACTACGCAACTTAATTCTTGTAGACTTGTGTTGGGCATCCAAGTGCAGAGTTTTGTAGGACAGTAGCAATTTTCCCTCAAGTGGATGACCTAAGGTTTATCAATCTGTGGGAGGTGTAGGATGAAGATGGTCTCTCTCAAACAACCATGCAACCAAATAATAAAAAGTCTCTTGTGTCCCCAACACACCAAATTCAATGGTAAATTCTATAGGTGCACTAGTTTGGCGAAGAGATGGTGATACAAGTGTTTATGGATAGTAGATATTCATTTTTGTGATAGGAATAATAGAAAAACAGGAAGGTAGCAATTGCTAAAATGGAGCACAAACGGTATTGCAATGCTTGAGAATGAGGCCTAGGGTCTGTACTTTCGCTAGTGCAATCTCTCAACAATGCTAATCTAATTGTATCATATAACCATCCCTCAACGTGCGATCAAGAATCACTCCAAAGTTCCTATCTAGCGGAGAACATAAGAAGAAATTGTTTGTAGCTATTCTTTCCGATCGATGTATCCAAGAGATCGTACTAAAATAACACTAAGTTATTCTTTCCGATCGATCTATCAAGAGTTCATAATAAAATAACACCAAAGCAAATTCACATTCATAATACTCAATCCAACACAAAGAACCTCAAAGAGTGCCCCAAGTTTTCTACCAGAGAAACTAAAGATGAGAGCGTGCATCAACCACTATGCGTAGATTACCTCAATGTCACCTCGGGAATCTGCGAGTTGAGTGCCAAAACACATATCAAGTTCATCAATATGATACCCCATTGTGAGCACGGGTATTCATAGCAAGACATACATCAAGTGCTCCCAAATCCATAAAAGTATTCAATCCGATAAAACGAAATCTCAAAGGGAAAACTCAATTCACAACAAGAGAGGGGAAAACACCATATGATCCAACTATATTAACAAAGCCCGCGATACGTCAAGATCATGACATCTCAAGAACACAAGAGAGAGAGAGAGAGAGAGAGAGATTAAACACATAGCTAAAGGTACAAACCCTCAGCCCCGAGGGTGGACTACTCCCTCCACATCATGGTGGCCGCCGGGATGATGAGGATGGCCACCGGTGATGATTTCCCCCTCCGGTGGAGTGCCGAAACGGGGTCTAGATTGGTTTCTCGTGGCTATAGAGGCTTGCAGTGGTGAAACTTCCGATCTAGGGTTATTTTTGATGGTTTATCTATTTATAGGATTTTTTGGCATTGGTTTCATGCGAAGATGGGCCTCGGGATGAGCACAAACCACCGGGGCAAGCCGGACCCCTCAAGCGCGCCCTGGTGGGTTGTCCCCTCCTCGTGGCTCTTCTGGCCATCCCACGAAGCTTCGGGGGTCTCTTTTGTTCCAAAAAAAAGTCAAAAAGTTTCATCTCATCTGGAGAACTTTAATTTCTGCACAAAAAACAACACCACGGTAGTTCTGTTGAAAACAACGTCAGTCTGGGTTAGTTCCATGCAAATGATACCAAAACCATATAAAATTGTTATAACATAGCATGAGTACTTCATAAATTATAGATACGTTGGAGACGTATCAACCAGCAAATTCGTGTATTTCTGGAAAGTGCAAATGGGTTGTAGTTTGATTAGAAAAAAATAAATAGGCCGTATGGACACTACATTATTTGTTCACCTAGCGCAGCTAATGGACTGGAAATTCTAAAAAATGGGTTGAATATGTGCAACATTTTTGGAGGCTTAAATGTGTGCCAATAGGTCGAAGCGAACGCAATGCATTGTCAACTTAGTCAACAAATGATTCTGAAATCGATAGCCATTGGATTTACATCCAACGGCTGGCATTCATCTTTAATCTCTCTTCTTCTTCTTCCAACGCTGTTGGGACCACCTGCTCCCGCCTCCGACTGCTAGCAGCTCTCCTTAGCATGCTTCGCTGCAAAGCACTACCCCACCGTCGGCCAAGCCATCCCTCCACCCCTCCACACCTCCTGCTATTCTCCGAAGACTGTAGAACCACGCCGCATCTTGGAATTCCAGTTAACCTCGTGACACCTCTCCATCTGCGACTCCACTATCACGTCTTCCTATCACCGGCTCATTGCTATCCGGGGCATCGCCATCGTCCACCGACTTGGCACACTCGGCGCGGCATGGTCAACATGGTCAACAAACGAGAGTCATCGGAAGAGGAATGTACGTGGAGAGGCTGACAGTGGGGACGCACCAGGTGCATGGACGCATGCATGCAACCGCCTCCTTATTACGCGAAAATAAATTTATTCCTCCCCCTGAAAGCTGGAATGCACCATGTATATCTTTGCATGGAAGGAAGTGGCTCCTTATGCCTGCCCCTAACAACTGGGACCCACCACCAACATCTTTGCATGCAAGGAAGTGCCTCCTTATTACAGGAAAAATATATTATTCCTCCCCTGACCACTGGGACCCGCCAGCTATATATTCGCATGCAAGGAAGTGCCTCCTTGTCCTCCCTGATAGCTGGGATCCACCTGGTCGAAGCGTACGTAGTATTGTCTGTGTACATACCGGTCGATCGGTCTGTCTACCACGATGAACCGTGGCCAAGTAAGGAGTGGTAGCAGTTCAGGCAGTCCAGTCAAAATTGTGTACACATACGTATAGCCAGATGCCAAAAAATACGACCACGTATGGACATACGGGCGGGGTCTCGAACGTGTACTCGCGCATATGTACGGCCAGGGCTCGTGTACATGGAGAGGCAACAGATGGCAGCAATGGCATCCTATTCATCGGAAGCCAACCGGCTAGGTCAGAACGGAGAAACTGCGTCGTGTTCATTGGGAGGCAACGGAATGTGTCGTGTTCATCATGAGGCAACGGAATACGTTGTGTTCATAGGAACCAACTGGCTTGGACGGAACAGCCGAAACGAGGTCTGGCGTGCCGCAGAACAAAGGAAACGTGCCCTCTGTTCGACTGCGTACGGTCGAAATGGGGTCATGTTCGTCGGGAAGGGTCTGGCATACAGCAGAACGGAGGAAACGGACTTCTGTTCGAGTGCCTACGGTCAAAACGGGATCCTGTTGATCGGGAGGGGTGTGGCGTACCGTAAAATGGAGGAAACAAACTTCTGTTGGAGTGCTTACGGTCGAAACAGGGTCCTATTCATCCACCGTCTACTTCCTCGCTCTAACCTCCACTGGCTACTGTTCATCCACCGTTGACCTCCTCCAGCCGCCACCAGCTAATGTTCATCCATGGGCTACAGTTCATCCAGCCTCCACGTGGTCCTGTTCATCCACCCCCAACAGGCTGGGGTGCCGTGGTCTCCTCGGGGTCCTGTTCATCCAGTGGCAGCGGCCTATATACTACCACAGGGTCCTTTTCATGCAACCCTCACCGGGAACTGTTCATCCACAACCAACTAACCGGCTCGACTCACCACGTCTCTACTCGTTCTACATACAACGCGCACGGTAGCAACGGTTACTGTCCATCAAGAGGCAACCCAACACCGGCTGGCTACGTCTCGCACGAGGGCTCGATCAGATTCGGGAAGAAGCATCAGTGATTGATTGCTCGGATTCAGTTAGCAGCAGCAGCGAAGGAATCGCTCGGGTTCAGTTAACATCCAAGGGACCTATCGCTCGGGTTCAGTAACATGCGATTGCTCGGGTTGATTAATAACGCCTTGCACACGCAGCAGTACCACGAGAAAGCAGCGCAAACCTCCGTGCATCACTCGGCCCCGACCACCCACCGTAACAGGGAACTCCCCGATTGTTTCCTCGTCCTTGCTTCTACCATGATTTTTCCCATCATGGACGGCCCAAAGAATGTCATGCCGGTCCATCCCCGGCCTGGCCACGATGAAAACCCCATTTTCTATCATGATTTTTTTGTCATAGAAGTAGGAGCCCACCACATCTATGATGATAGGTGCTTTTGTCATAATTATCGTCATAGAAGTGTCATAAGCATGACAAAAAAATTCGTTCGGCCCGAAATGTCACGGATGTGTCTTTTTTTGTAGTGCTAGGAAGAGGAGGAAGCTGGACTCCGGCAAGCCTTCACCGGCAGAACCTTTAGAGGTCCCCATAAAGGGGGCTGCCGGAACATCTCCACCTCGCTTGGCGAGCTGCACTCTTCCGCAGGACCATAGGTCTTTATGGTCGAGGCAAGCACTCCCACGAGTGAGGAAGTGCCATTGGCCCTAGTTGTCGAGCCACAAGCTCCAACTTGGGCATAGCACATTGTCCACTACCTCGAAACTGGAGAACTTCCCTAAGAGCAAGAAGAAGCCGAGAGAGGGCCAGTATGTATCAGTTTGTCGATGACACATTGTACAAAAGGAGGCCCAACAGAGTGAAATTGAAGTGCATTTGCTGGGAAGAGGGGAAGGAAGTGTTTGCACAGATACACAAAGGCACGTGCGGCTCTCATATTGGATCAAGAGCCTTGGTTGGAAAGGCTTTATGGCAAGGTTTCTACTGGCCCACAACCCTCCAAGATGCAACCGAGCTACTCACCAGATGTGAAGCCTGCCAGTTCCACTCCAAGAACATCCATCAACCTGCTCAAGCTCTCCAGACGATCCCTTTATCGTGGCCATTTTTGGTCTGGGGGCTCGACATACTAGGCCCCTTCCCCGTGCTACCGGGGGCCTTGAATTCTTGTACGTTGCAATCTACAAGTTCACAAAGTGGCCGGAAGTGGAGCCCATGAGGAAGGTGACTGCACAATCAGCTATCAAGTTCTTGAAGGGATTGGTGTGCCATTTCGAAGTACCCGCCAGAGTCATCACTGACAACGACACCTAATTCACAAGCCGACTTGAAACCCTCGGAAGCAAAGTCTCATTCGCCTATGTTGCCCATCCCAGGAGCAATGGACAAGCTGAGAGGGTGAACGCTGAAGTGTTGCGAGGACTCAAGACAAGAACATTTTATAGGCTGCAAAAGTGTGGCAGACGATGGATCGACGGGTTACCGGTAGTTCTTTTGTCCCACCGTACGACACCAAATCAAGCTACCGACCAGACTCCCTTCTCCCTAGTCTATAGGGCAGAAGCAGTGCTCCGCACTTAACTCATGTACGGGTCACCTCGAGTATTTGCCTACGATGAAGTAGCGCAAGAGTAGCACCAGCATGACGACGCCGTGCTGCTTGAGGAGAACCATCTCTGGGCTGCTGTACGTGCTCCACGATACCAGCAAGCCCTGCGTGGAGTCTTGAGAGGCAACCTTGTCCTTAGGCGTGTTCAGTCCGCCAAGGGTTCCAACAAGTTGACGCCAAAGTGGGAAGGCCCTTACCGGGTTGTACGAGTCACCAGACCTGGCCCAGTCCGTGTGGAGACCAAAGATGGCATCAAAGTGCAAACTCATGGAATATTGAGCATCTTCGCAAGTTCTACCCGTAAGGCGCCGCTGCCGGGCCCTGCCCCAGCAGCCACCCTTTTTGTACAAGCCTTGTTGATGTTGCATGTAACCCTTCATACAAAGCCAGTTGCGGACCCTGAGCAGCAGATAAATAAACGAAGCGCTGCCCTAAAAACAACATGCATGCATGATTAGCTTAGCATAAGCATACCATGATCATTTAGATAAGGTCATATGCTGCTATGTTTCCCCCCTGGACTACTACAGGACTCTTGCAGCGGATCCGATCCTGGGAAGATGAGATGGAAAGCAGGCTTACATATCGATCCTCTATGAGCTAAACATATAAGTTTTCTTTTTATCCATACATGTCTTTGTAAGAAGAAAACTTGTGCATAGAGAAACCTTGTCGCCTTCGAAACATTTGTGCTCCCATCCCTTGACCCGGATGTTGCTTCGGTCGGGAAGTGTAGTGGCATTTGACAGAAAAAGGTTGACAAAGGGTCGGTTCCCTTCCATGCTCTTAAGCCTGGCAGGCCAGGCCCCAGCCTGGCCCCGTCAAGACCTATGGGATAGAGCTTGACAAGATCGGGAGGGCGTGGATGAAGGTGATGGATGGGGAGAACGGCTAGGGCGATGCCCTGGTCACTGCCACCAGGGCCAGCAGGGAACGGCAGCATGGATACCTGCAGAAAGCACGAAGCCGAAGTCCACGAGGAAGCCTGTCGGGGTCCAGCTGGTAGACTGCTGGAGGATGTGAAGACACCACACACAAACAACACCCGACAAATCGCCTTGCCGGGGAGGAGATGCAGGTGTAGATGGTGGTGCCACCAGCTAACGGTGATGGTGCGGCTGGTGTTCAGCCGGAGTCGGAGCCATCGTCCTCCCTACCGGCAACCCCATCCTCACCGTCACTGTCCTCCTTATCGCTATCGCTCGAGGAGGAGCTTTTGTCGTCGGTCGAGCTCTCCGTGCAACACCCAAAGTGAGCACCCCAACGCCCGAAGACCTTGACGGAGAGCAAGGTGGCGTCCATTAGCTTGAAATGAAGAAGGTGCCCCGCGCCAAACTATGGGCACGAGCGAAGGTCTTCCACCCATGCAAAGGAGCATGGCATGAGGTGCAGGGAACTCTACGTACGCCCGCCTGCAGCCATTACAGCATCCCCTCGTGTGTAGCCTCAGACCCGGTGGATGCTCAACCTCCATCACCCTTGCGAATAAACACGGAAGCTGAAGGGAACTGCATGAAGGCCCCGCAGCGTGAAGATGAACTCCAGTGGCTGGTCACCAATGTGGCCTTCGTTCGGACCCAGGACAGCTGGAGGGGGAGCAATCAAGACGCCATCCCTCCCTCCTCGTCCCCAAGCACCACGAGGGCCGCGTCCTCATCGTCTACCCCCTCCTGTCACGCTGGGCTCTGCCTCTGCGTCCTCGGCAGGAGCAGGGAGGCGTTGTTGTGTGGAGACCCTCGTCGCCACTACTGGGGTGCCACCACGACCTCTTCCCCTTGCCACGGTGGAGACATGAAATCAGAAGAGATAAGGAGAAGGTGGGTGTGAGTGTACTCCACGCCCACACCCAACCACCCCGCTCTGCCAATCGGGCTCCTTTGTGCCACCAACGGCACACGGGATCAAGACCAACCCCATGCGCCAATCCATGGCGCTTGGCTTTCTGCCATGACACACATTTCCGCACCCTCCGCGTCCGCCACCAACCCTGTGCAATGCATGCGCCATACACGGCCGGAAACGCCCGAGTACACGAGCTAGTGGAATGGCGCTATCACCCCGTGAACGTGGGATGTGGGTATCCCACAGATCATGGCTTAAATCTTCCCCGAAACGTCTCGCACGACGCACAGGAAAACCGGAAATTGATCAAGCACAGGTTAATGAAGAAGCAAGGAAAATATCAAGAAATAAGCTACCACAAGCCCTGCGTATGTACCTGATGGGGCCTACCCCAACGATGCTCGACAGCACATTCGGGCCAGGCCCGAGGGCTCCTGTCGGTGCAATAAACTTTGGCATGTGTTGCCCGGACTATACACAGGCACAAGGGCAAGGTTACAGTGACAAGACAAGACCAAGCTGGAGAGCTAGCTCTTTGAGAAATCAAAGGGCGGATCAAGAAGACCAAGACAAGATAAAGGAATGAGATATCACTTAGGAAAAACCTCCCTTGCCGGGTAGGCGAACCTTGTCAGGTCGAGGCTTCACCGAAGACAAGTCCCAAGATTTTCCCGGCAGGCTTGCCGGGGCCGCCAAGGGCAAGATACCCTGCCAAGACTCCACGACTCCACCGCACAGCGACGCAAGTGACTTATCAGTACTGTGTCGAGCCCCTAAGTGATTAAGTGGCTGTCATTTGGCAAGTGGCGCCATTTGGGTAGAAGATTCACCCTGCATGACACCCGTCTGGAGGCGTGTCATGCGGGCAGACAAGAGGGTGGTTGATAGCGCGGCAGGCTTGCCGGGCTTCATCCTCAGCATGACACCTAGCAGTGCATTTAATGCACTTTGTTCTAACTGCTAGAGTTAGGTATGATAGCACTGTTGGCTATCTAATCAGTTTATAATGACTGATTTGCCACTGTGGTAACCCCTTAGCCTATAAAAGGAGGGCCACGGCGACCTAGAATAGGATTCGAACCCTTGGACACTCTTACGGGGGTAGCCACTCTCCCCGAGACGACCTTGTCGGGCTTGAGCACTGCGTGTTCGTCACGGTCCTCCATCCAATCGACCAAAGCAGGAGTAGGGCTTTACGCTTGGCAGCGGCCCGAACCTGGGTAAAAAACACCCGCGTCACCATTGTCGTGCTACTTTATGGTCTCCGCTCTTTGTGCAACGTGCCCTTCCCCCTTACCGAACCACAAGGGACCGATGGCCCCATAGGTGATCGTGTTGAACCACGACACTGGTGTAACGAAGAACGGAGGAAACAGCCTTTTGTTCGACCGCCTATGGTCGAAACAGGATCATGTTCATCGAGAGGTGTCTGGCATACCGCAAAATGGAGGAAACAGACTTCTCTCCAACAGCCTACAGTTGAAATGGGTTCCTGTTGATTGGGAGGGGTCTGGCATACCACAAAACAGATGAAACAGACTTCTCTTCGAGCGCCTACGGTCGAAATAGGGTCTTGTTTATCAGGAGGGGTGTGGCGTACCACAAAACGGGACTCCAAGGGCTACTGTTCATCCACCATCTACTACCTCACTCCAACGTCCACGGGCTACTGTTCATCCACCGTCGACTTGCTCCAACCTCCACCGGCTACTATTCATCCAGCCTGCATGGGGTCCTGTTCATCGATCCCCAACCGGCTGGGGTGTGGCGGCCTCCTTGAGGTCGTGTTCATCCAGCGATAATCGCCTACTACCATGGGGTCATGTCCATCCAGCGGCAACCGCCTACACACGGCGGGGGTCCTGTTCGTCCAACCCCCATCAGGAATGGTTCCTCCACAACCAACCAACCGGCTAGGCCCACCACACGTCTCGACTCGTTCTATGTATCGCGTGCGCGGCAACAACATGCATTGTTCATTTAGAGGCAACCCAACACCCAAGATGGCTACGTCTCACACTGGGGCTCGATCAGCAGTGAGCTTCGAGAAGGATCGATCGGGTTCAGTTAGCAGCGAAGGAATCGGTCGGGTTCAGTTAGCAGTGAAGGAATCGCTTGGGTTCAATTAGCAGCGAAGGGATCGATCGATCGGCTTCAGTATGTAGTGGGATCGATCGCTGGTGTTTAGTACGTAGCTAGCCAGTGCCATCGCTCGGGTTCAGTAAGCGAATGCCTCTCAAGGGTTCAGTTAGTCCTCGCACACGCGTGCATACGAGAGAAACGTGCAAAACCACACTACATCGCTCGGCCCCAACCACCCACCTTAACCGGAAACTCCTCGAAATATTCTTCGCGCTCACCTTACCACGATTTTTTATGTGATGGACGGCCGAAACAATGTCAGGCAAGTGCGTCTTCGGCCGGCCCAGGACGAAAAGCCCATTTTCTGTCATGATTTTTTTGTCATAGAAGTAGGAGCCGCCCACCACATCTATCAGGATACGTGTTTTTGTCACAATTATCGTCATACAAGTGTCATAACGATGACAGAAAAAGTTTTCGGTCGGGGCATAATGTCACGGATGTGTCTTATTTGTAGTGTACCCTCCTTTTAATAAGGAACCGAAACAAAGCATTAACACTTGGTGAAGACATGAACTCCTCATGCTACGGTCATCACTGGAGTGAATCCCAATTGTTCTCACTTTGGGGTCTGCGGATGATAACACATAATAGGTGCATACAACTTGCAAGACAGGATCCAAAACACACTTATATTCATGAAAACATAATAGGTTCAGATTTGAAATCATGGCACTCAGGGCCGTAGTGACAAGCATTAAGCATAGCACAGTCATAGCAACACCAATCTCAGAACATAGCGAATACTAGGGATCAAGCCCTGACAAATTGACTCGATTACATGACAAATCTCATCCAACTCAATCACTGTCCAGCCAGCCTACGAAGGAATTATTCACTCCCGATGGTGAGCATCACGAAGTTGTTGATGAACAAGGTGTAAGTACATCTAGTGCCCCTTAGTGATTTTGGTGTATTGAAGACTTATAGGTTAAGGGACTAATGTGTTTATGAGTGTACACATGTCTATAAGTCTATGAGGAGTTTGATATTTACAGAGAAAGTCCACCCCT
Source organism: Aegilops bicornis (assembly GCA_021605145.1). Classification (NCBI taxonomy): domain Eukaryota; kingdom Viridiplantae; phylum Streptophyta; class Magnoliopsida; order Poales; family Poaceae; genus Aegilops; species Aegilops bicornis. The sequence continues at coordinate 389,311 of JAHIAL010000089.1, forward strand.
AAAAATGAATATCTTCGACTGAAGATTTTGGATTTTTGAAGACTTTCTGAAGACTTTGAAAGTGAAGAAATTGGTGTGACCATGAAGACTTGGTATTCATACGTGGAACATGAAGCGTGAAGACTTTTGTTTTCGTAGTTTCATTTTCTCTTTCTTGAGTCATAGGAAACACCGTACTGTTAAAGGGGGTCGAGGAAATACTAAGGAAAATTTTCCATGTGATGCTCAACTCAAAATCCTACACCTACCAATCCCTTCGAGTGAAGCCATTGGAAATCTCATACAGTTCAGTCAATTTCTTCAGTGACAGAGAAAAAGTTCTTCTGGTTAGAAATTTGTTCTGACTAAGGAGTTAGGAATTCGCCAGTGCGGATTGCCTACACAGTGAGGAACATGATAGCCCTGAGGTATTTGATACTCAAAATTCCGACCGTTGCTGTGCTACGAGCCAGCTGTCCTAAAATATATACCCACCTAACCGTCATATCATTGATGGGCATTTATGTCTTATCATGTCGGGTTGCCCTACAACCACTAGCTGGTTGGCTGCTCCGAGAGAAACTGACACTTGTCATTTGAGAGCATCCCATCCTCCAAGGACTTTGAGCGAAAATCATCAAGTGAGGAAACCCAAACCCAAACACCTACAAACCCAAAGTGATTGAGCATCACTGAAGAGATTGATCCTGCATGGATCCGATGCTTGTTACCTTTGAAGACTGTGCATCTTCCAGATGGTTAGGCGTCATGGTCTGAGCATCCAAGAGGATATTGTGGATCACCGGGTGACCGAGTTTGTGAAGGTTTGGAAGTCACCTGAAGACTTATGACGAGTGATTGGGCGAGGTCTGTGTGACCTTAGCTCAAGGAGAATACAGTGAGCACTCTGTGTCCGGGACTGTCTGTCCTCAGGTTTAAATACCTAGCTCCTCCAACCATACGTACAACTGTCACAGCAGTTGGAACTGGTCTACCAAATCATTGTCTTCACCAAGCCTTCTTGTTATATTTCCTAAACTCTTTCATTTCCTCACTTACTATGTTGTGTGCTTGTTCATATCTGTTTGAAGACTTTGACTGAAGACTTTCTCAATTTCCTCAGTTCAATTTCTTCAGTCTGTTTGTCTTCATCCTGTGTTATCATGTGTTTACGCTTTCTGTACTCTGTGCTTGTCTTCATTTCATCATGATGACCATGCTTGTGTTCTGTTATGCTTACATCTGAGTACTTATTCCGCTGCAAGTAGTTCTTCGCTTAGGAATTTCCTCACCCGCAAATTCCTCAGTGAAGAATTCATATAGATCGTCTATTCACCCCCCCTCTAGTCGATATAACACACTTTCAATTGGTATCAGAGCAAGGTACTCCCTTGTTCTGTGTGATTTTGGTTTAACCGCCTGGAGTTTTAGTTATGTCGATCGCAGGTATGATCAAGGTCTCTGCTGGGTGTCCTACCTTCGATGGGACGGACTACCCCTACTGGAAGAATAAGATGCGAATGCATCTTGAGGCAATTGATAACGATCTCTAGTATGTTGTGGAAAATGGTGTTCCCTCAGTCTCACCTTCACTGAATGCTACTGATGTGAAGAGATTCATGCAACTCGATTCCCAAGCGAAAAACATCATATGTGGCCATCTGACCAAAGGGCAGTATGGAAGAGTGAGTGCCTTGGAAACTGCTAAGCTTATCTGGGATAGGCTGTCCAAGGTCAATGAAGGAGTCTCAACTCAACGTGACGCTCGAGTTAACGTTCTTCGCAATCTCTTCAACAGCTTCAAAATACTCGACAATGAAAATGTTCAGCAAACCTTCGATTTCCTCACTGACATCTCAAATGAGTTTCAAGCACTCGGTGCCACTGACATCACCGACCATGAGGTGGTGAAGAAGTTGCTGAGATCGCTTGATTCCTCATTCGATACACTGGCACTGATGATACAAGAACGTGGAGATTACAACTCACTTGATCCCGCTGATATCCTCGAGAGGCTAAATACTCATGAGTTCCAGCTTGCTGAGAAGAGAGATCTCTATGGTTTGAGCTATGGCAGATCACGTGCCCTGAAGGCCAAGGCAGTTTCTGAGTCTAAAGATGAAGATTCTGGCAGCAGCCTTGGTGATCCTGAAGAACTGAGCCAGAACTAGCACTGCTTTCGTGAAAAATTTTGAAGTTTTCAAGATGTGGTCGCTTTGGAAAATCCTCAAGGAGCAATGATTCCTCATCCAGTGACTACAAGAAGGGGCTATGCCACAAATGCAAGAAACCTGGTCACTACATTCAAGATTGTCCTTAGTGGGAAGAGGAATCAAAGAATAAGAAATACAAAGATTACAGTTCTGATGATGCGAAGAAGAAGAAGAAATCTTCAAAGTCTTCATCATCAAAATCCTCAAAGTATTCATCTCACAAGAAGAGCAGCTCCAAGAAGGCTCTGGCATTCATTGGCAAGGAAATGGACTCTGAGGCTGAATCTGAGGAACATGAGGAAGAGGAGGCATCTGAGGAGTCCGATTCTGGTGTGGCGAGCCTAGATCTCGCTACTGCATTCGTCAGCAAGTCTATCTTCAACTCTGAAGAAAATGGCTTCACAAACAAGGCTGATGAAGGCAATGATGACTACGCTCCCGCCTATTGCTTCATGGAAAAGGGTGCCAAGGTACTCAAATACCCCTCCTCTGAATCTAGTGAAGATGAATCTGATGAAAACCTCAAGCCTAGTTACTCTAAACTTGCTAAGATTGCTGTGAAGCAACGAAAGGCTTTTGAAAATGTTCAAAACATGCTAGACAAAAGTGATGATATGTTGGGTGAAGAAATGGATCGCACCAAAACCTTGACTGAAAATCTTCAGAGACTTCTGTCCAAGTTTGACAACCTTCAAGGTCATCTTAACACTCTCCTATCTGATCATGAGAAGCTTTCTTATGAATTTTTTCCAAGAAACAAGATCTTGAAAAGCTAAGGGTGAGTTATGAAGATCTTCAGAAGGAGCGCTTTTCATTACTTGCTCAATAAATCAGCGCTACTTAGGAAGAATTTGTTCCTCCATGTTTGAAGTGCATTGAACGTGAATCTGCTAATTCTTCACCTGAATGTTCAAATGCTTCTAATGCTACAAATTCTTGACATGTCTCTGCTATCACTAACTCCTCACCTGAGTACATTGCTAGTATCACCGATGATGCAGGGCTGCGAGGAATTGTATATGACAGCATGTACAAAAGCCTCAAAGGGCATCGGACTCTTTGTGATGTGCTTAAAAAGCAGATCCTCAACAGGAACCCTAGGAAAGAGGGTATTGCCTTTGAGAGGAAAATCAATCTTGTGGAACATATTGGAAGCCCGAGCAAGACTCCCCAAAACCTCATGGGTTGTCAAAGGGACCTCCGATAGATCCATCTAATCTATCTGGCTTTACATGTGAATCTCCTCATTCTTCCGATGAGTCATTTGACTCAACTATAAACTGTTCAAAAATCGAATGGTGAAGTACTTGCTAGATATATTGGCACTAATCGCAGGAATGTTTCCCCTATGAAGAAAATCTGGGTTCCCAAAAGGTGCCTTGAAAATCTTCAGGTGAATGTCATCATGACACCACCTATGAAGAAAAGGAACCCCAGATCAAATTCTACATATGGACCAAATTCTTCATATGGATCCAAGTCCTCATATGGACCAAATTCCTCACAGGGATCAAATTCCTCATATCGTGCTAACACCTCTGTTTCGCAGGGAAGAGCTAAGGGCTATGAATATGAGCATTATTCTTCTAATCATTATGTTCATAAGTCCTCGAAGAATTTCTCGTCTTATTCATATGCTTATCCTAACTCCTCTTATGTGAAACAAAATGGAATGGCTTCTATGCCACCCTTCTCGTATGGAGCTCGCAGAGTGATGAACTCTTTGCCACCCCTTCAGATGTGGGTGGTGAAGAAAAAGAACTAATTTCTTCTGCAGGGTCAGGTCTCGAGACGTGCTTAAACGTCTGAAGAATTTGCTGGAGACCTGAAAATGCTTGATTGGACGTAGGCTAATCATGAAGAAATGAATCTTCATTTCTCACGTCCTTGTGGCGCCCTCGATTCAATCATACACTAATCATACATGCAAATGTGTACGATCAAGATCAAGGACTCACGGAAAGATATCACAACACAACTCTAGACACAAATTAAAATAATACAAGCTCTATATTACAAGCCGGGGCCTCGAGGGCTCGAATACATAAGCTCGAAAACACAAGAGTCGTGGAAGCAACAATATCTGAGTACAGACATGAGTTAGACAAGTTTGCCTTAAGAAGGCTAGCACAAAAGCAACATCGATCGAAAAGGCAAGGCCTCCTACCTGGGAGCCTCCTAACTACTCCTGGTCGTCGGTGGCCTCCACGTAGTAGTAAGCATCGGCGGTGGCATCTGGCTCCACAGGCTCAAGCATCTGGTTGCATCAACCGAAAAGAAGAAGAAAGGGGGAAAAGGGGAGCAAAGCAACCATGAGTACTCATCCAAAGTACTGCAAGCAAGGATCTACACTACATATGCATCCGTATCAATGAAAAGGGTAGTATATGTGGGACTGAATCACAGAATGCCGAGCGTAAGGGGAAAGCCTAGCCTATCAAAGACTAGCATCTTCTAAACCACCAACTTGCAGCAATAGGAGGGAGTAAAGTAGCAAAAGTAAAGTAGTAGTAGTGTTATCAACCTCGGCGGAAGATCCTTTCTCGACACCTGCGAGAAAGCAATCCCGAAACCATACTATCCAGCTTATCAACACAATCCAATTCTCATCACCATCCGGTTCTCATCACAAGGATCCGATTCTAGTTGTATCGATCGGGATACAACTCCGAGTGTCCGTTACCGTGGGACAGGCTATCGATAGATGTTTTCTTCCCTGCAGGGTGCACCAACTTACCCACCACGCTAGATTAACCCGGCCGACACACTTTCCTGGGTCATGCGGCCTCGGCCAAACAATACTCCGCAACCCGACCTAGGCTTAATAGAGAGGTCAAGACGCGGACAAAACCTATTCCCCGAGGGTCATGGGCCATCTCCCGGGAACTCCTCGCACGCTATGTGGGTGGCCGGTGAGCGTACCTAGCTACCGCTTCAACAAGGCAGGTGCTTACGCAGATCCAACCAAGCAGCGGCGCTTTCGGTCAGCGTCTATTAAGCTTCGGCTGATGCATACGGCCATAAACGCCCATACTATGCCCACGTGATGGTTAGTGCTATCAGGCCAGAGGCCCCTCGGATCAAATATCCAAATCGTAGTGGATTAGGAGCACGCGCTAACAAGTAGAGACTCACGAAAGTTGTGACCCTGTTGCCCCGTCTCGAGGACTTGCGGCAAGGGCTAGGAATGCCCGGCCACGCCTCGTAATTATCTCGCGGGCACCTTCCAGGTCAACCCGACTCCACATCACTCGCAATTAAGCTCGCGCAGGCACCCCTCAGGGTCGACCCGTCTTTAGTAACATGGTTTAGTGTAAAGTCATAGTAGCCACAGTAACCGTGTGTCTAACACCAAGAGGAAAACCTGAGGAATCACCCTTGACGGATTCCACTCGATGTAATCATCAAGGTGAACGTAAGAGGAACCACCCTGGAAGTTCACACTTGAGGGGTTGCACGACAGAGTCGTATCGGAAGTGGTTAAGGCGGAATCACCCTCGATGACCATGACCTAATAGCTACCTACAGGGTAACATCAGAAGTGATGATGAGGTCTCACCCCCGGCACTCGATAGTAACCCAGTAGTATCGAGCAACTAAGGGGAAAGTGATGTGCGGTGTCGGGGCCTGGTCTTCGATCCCGTTGATCGGGTCTTCGATGATGAAGCAGGGGCAACAAGGACAAGGTGGGGGTCACTGATGGATCACTAACCAACCTATACTAAGCAGTTTAGGATAAGTAGGTAGGTATCAACAGTAGGTTACAATAAGCAGGCTATGCATCAGAATAGGAGCAATCAATTACAATAGCAAAATCTAATGCAAGCATGAGAAAATGGAATGGGCGATATCGGGATGATCAAAGGGGGGGCTTGCCTGGTTGCTCTGGCAAGGAGTCGTCAGTCGGCGTAGTTGATCACTGTAGGCGGCATAGGTCTCGGGGTCTCTAGGAGAGAAGAGGGGAAGAAACAGTAAATATAAAGCAAACATAGCATCACAAAGCAAAACGTGGCAATATGCTATGCCGGTGTGACCCTACCGTATGGCTGCTACATGATATAGGTGAAGGGAAATTCAGCAGGAATGTATTCCCGATTAGGACCTGTCGAGATAGATGACCAGGAGGAAATGTTCCATGCTCAGATAGTTAGAGGCATCTGACAGGTATGTGGGTAGCATATTCGGGTTCGTCTCGTCATTCTGAGCAACTTTCATATATAAAGTTTTTCGATCTGAGCTACAGATTATTTCATATGATTTTCTAAAGCTTTAAAAAACATTTTTTGGAACATCATTAATTAACAAAATTTAAATTAGTAAAAAGCTAAACTGATATGGGCACACATAAATGTACCCAGCGCTGCAACAAAGAAGCTGTCAGGTGGGTCCAACGGACCCAGTCAATTACTGAGTCAGCAGTGACTGTTTACTTGGTCAAATGGTGAACAGTATATGTGGGACCCGCATGTCATTCTCACTGGTAAATTTAACACTGATTTAGCATTTAACTTAGTAGTGGACCCCATCTGTCATTGTCACATAGTGCATTAGGATTATTTTAAACTAGTTATTTAATAGGGGGGCCCACACGTCAGTGTCTATGGTTAATCCTCAGTAACCCTAAACACTAATTAACCGCCCTAGACCGCGCCGCAGGCGGCAGAGGCCATCCCATGGCGTCGACGCCAGCACAAGGCCACCGTGGGGATCGCCTGGCCGATTCGGTGGCCGAGGGGTGTATGGCTACTGGAGTGCTCGAGTCGGCGAAAGCAGCGCCGAAGCGTGGTCAGCAGGAGGGCGGCCCCGGCGCGTCAGCGAAAGTGAGCGGCTGCAGGCTTAGGTAGGCGCGGTGAAGCGCATGAGGTGCGAGCGGAGTAGCCTGACGTTTGGGACGAGGAATAGGGGAAGCGGGCGCGTGAAGTTCACCCCGGTGTCGGGAAACGATCTTGGCGATACTCGGGAGGTCTGTGGCCGGAACGGTGTGGCGGGCGAGGTGGCGGCAACGGCGAACAGCGTTGGCATCGGGAGCCGTTAGGGGAGGAGGTTGGCGACGAGGAGGCGCTTGGCGGGAGGCGGTCCCATGAGGGGGTTCCGGCCAGCAAGGGGCAGGCCCCAGCTTAGCGGCGAGGTAGCGCGTTAGGGTCGAGGAGGCGACGGGCATCGGGGCGGCGTAGGATCTGGCTCCTCTACCTCGATCAAGACGGGGGGAGGAGATGAGGGAGAGAGGGGAATGTGGGAGGAGCGAGTGGGGTGGATCGGGGCTAGGGTTTGCGGGTGGTGGGGGTTAGTAGGGGTGGGCGGGTCACTCTGGTTAGCCTGGTGGCCAGCTGAGCCCAAGCCCAGTGAGAGGGGGGGTTTGCTTTTCTCTTTTTTTTAGTCTTTTCCCTTTTCTTATTTTCCTCTTCTGTTTTGCAAATAGTTGGAGCACAAAAATGGATGTTGTTAAGAATGAAACTTGGCACATAATTCATGCACCAAATTGTGGTGTTGCACAAAAAGTTTTAGAGCCAACGGAATTGTTCAAGCATTTTTTTGGAAATTGAAAAGGCCAATTAATATGATGTTGGACCACTAAATAATTTCGAGGCACTTTCGGAATCAAAAAGAGGTTGGTTCCAACATGATAAATACCCGGGGGTTATTTGCCACACTTTGAACATTTTAGTTTTCAGGTTTGGCAAATTTGAATTTTTAACTTTAAATTTGAGTTTGAATATGAACAGTGATTTGGATCAAGTGAGGATTAGCCATAGTAACATGATGACATGGCACCATTAACAGGGGTTACTGTAGCATGACACTAGGGGTGTTACAAATCTCCTCCACTACAAGAAATCTCGTCCCGAGATTTAAGTGGGGAAGTAAAGAGTAACTTAGGGAGAACTGACCCTTATAGGGTTAATTATCTGGTGAGCAATTCAGGGAATGAGGCAGAAGTATCTCTCGAGTGGAAACTTAATAAAACATCGAGAGCAAAGTTTGAAGGTACAATAGGAAGTTTCAACTGAATGGACAAACAATCGATACCTGAACAAAGTGTGAGAAGGGGGGTTCAGAGCATCGGGAATAGATCATCTCTCGGACGTTGGCTCGTGACAACACACAAAGTCAAGAGCAAATGATACTTCGGAATAAACGGTATATAGGAGAGTCAGGTTTCAATCCTGTGGAACTGTGGGTTATGGGCCCACCATGTGGGTTAACAGCAGGAAGGCACTAATCAATTTGCATGATCATGATAGGAAGGCAGGTCAGAGTATAGCCTGTCAGTTATGTTGGCAACAACGCTGGTACCAAGGGCGAGGGACAAAGAGAACCATTTTCCTACTCGTAGAACGAGGCTGACCAATAGGCAAGGTTCTCGTCCATCGGTGGTTACCGGAATGTCATCAACAATAGTAATAGGGTCTCACTGACAAGGTTGTACGTCGGGGCGTTTTATAAGCAGGGAATTATTTCTGCTTATATCATATAGATCACAAGAAGGTTAAGGAAACCAATGGAAAGGAAAATGAAATTACCGGATTAATCAGACCAATGGAAAGGAAAATGTGTTTACACACCAGAATTGGGAGTATATCCTTCCCAAGGGGAAGCGGAGCAGGATATACATGATATGACAGCAAGTTCAAAAGCATTTAGATAAAGGGGGCGAGGGAACAATCATGATATTACCCATACAACGGTGTTTGGATAATAGATCAAGAAACATTCGACAATGTGCTTCCAATGTTCTTATTGATATTCGGAAAATCTCAGTCATGCTTTGAGGTAGCATTAACATGGTGTTCCAAGTAGGGGTTGGAGTTGAAGATCACAAGAAATACTCGAAGAACAATTGCAGGAATAGCAAGGAGTCCAAGGTATAACCAAGGCATGATCAATCATGTGTTGGAAAGAAGACAAGGGGGGTAGTCGATGATAACACAAATCATCGTAGGTCAAGGATGGTATTTCTCACCTTGAATTCAATTCTCATTTCAACAGAAGTCAAAATGTTGATGCTGATCACGATGCCTTTGTCGAGAGGCTCTATGAAGATGCTATCGAGGAGCGATGCCATCAAGCAACAGGAAGGATGAAGCGAAAGGCTATTGGAACCATGAGTACGACACAAAGTCGAAATCAAACTTGCTGTTCAAGGTGAAATGATATGACGAGAAAGATCGATGTAAGCTTATCTTATCATCGAAAATTATGCTCCAGGAAGAAGGACCCGGTAGCACAGTTAAAATTTAGCACGATAATGACATAGCCGGCCAGGCTAGGGATGACTAGAAGGATTATTAAACTCGTAAGCAATGAAAATTGCTTAGAGTTATAGAATCAGAGTGCGGAACCGATTCAACCATTTCACTTACCAGTGTCCTCGAATGATTAATTAACTCAGATCCCGGGGGAAATCTGAAATCGGTGAGAAGCAATACTAGATGGAGACTCATAGGAAGCAACGCAGTTCTTTGATATTCTCGAGGTACCGGAGGGTAATACTCGAAGTAAGATCAAAATAGTGGTTGCAGAGATGCATTGATCTGCAGAAGACAAGTGCTTTAACTTGTCCGAGAAATGGAATTAAAGGGGAACAATCATGGTCAGAACCACGGTTGCCAAGGACCAAACATAGATACCGGAAGAACTAACAATAAGGGGATTATTATATCCCAAGAAGCCTCCATGATCAGATCCACATTAGGTCCATGGGCATGAACACAAAGTTCAAGGTCGACTCCCACTTCTCCAATGCATAACCTTTCATTCACTTCTCGCGTTCAATGAAGTTGTAGGGTTGAAATGTTATCTGGCAAAACACCAGAAGAGTAAGACTCCTTAAAACTCTCGAGTTCAAACGGATTATGGGAGGCATAGGTTCAACCCATAGGGGCATCTTAGGAACCTATTCCACAAACTTCAGAAGTAAACAACACAAGCTCGAAAGCAGAGCATGGTTAACAAAAGGAGAGGATACAGTTACCAAAGGAATTATGTATTTGGGAAAGAACTTCACGAGGTTCTTTGAATATGAAGGACACTGTCGGATGATAATCCAATAATGGATCAGGCGATCCACAACGGAGCTGATGTGATTATCGATATTCAATCAGAAGAAGAAATAATGCAGATGCATAGGATTTTGGAAATATCTGATAATTCCAAAGCTTAAATGCAAAGGAATTATGATTTCCAATTCGGGGGATCAGAAGCAGACACTCTGATCAAGGATGGATAAGTAGAATAGACCTAGGGGCACAATCGATGACAAATAGATTGGTCAAGAACCAGCTCTTGTTCAAAATGACGTGTGAGCCAGAAAGATAATTTAGAAGGATCAACTGATGATTGCGTGCTTTCACACACATGTTGAATCGATAGGATCAAAATGATGGTGTCAAAGGATACTAATGAATATTGCTACACATATGGAAAGCTTCCATAAAGCAAGCAGACAAGTATTTGCAGAGCAATAGTTTGAAGAGGATTCTCGGAAGATCGGATAGTATTTACAAGTATTTTGAAAAGCATATGAACAACTAGGGATGAGCGGACCCCGGTTAAGTGAATTATCCTTAGTGCAAAAAGAAGCTGCAAAGCAGAAGGCACAAGGATTCTCGGAACAACGGAGAGTCCTAGGGGTATCTTGTAACAACATGAGCAACTGGGGATGAAGGTACAAGCGGCAAGGAGGTCATTCACGAGGATTACCAGTGGTCAGGAACTGTAAGGCAGTGGGCACATTGTCTCGAGAAACATCGAGGAGTATCCGCAGAATCTTCTGGCGAAGAAGGCGGTCATCGGTAACGTCGGGGCTCTCCGGGAGGAAGTGGGTACGAGAACCTAATGTCGGAGTTAGTAAAATGTTTAACCTGGATAGAAGAGAGATCAGAATCCCAGAGTATAGACGAGGAATAAAAGATCCTACTACCACCCATCGGCGATGTGGGCCCGTAAGCCACACAACCAAGTTAGTAAAACAGTTTTGGATGACTAGACTCAACTTATGCCAAGGAGTTGTAAGGGGGGCTACCTACAGGCAGTCGGCTCTGATACCAACTTGTGGCGCCCTCGATTCAATCATACACTAATCATACACGCAAATGTGTACGATCAAGATCAAGGACTCACGGGAAGATATCACAACACAACTCTAGACACAAATTAAAATAATACAAGCTTTATATTACAAGCCAGGGGCCTTGAGGGCTTGAATACATAAGCTCGAAAACATAAGAGTCAGCGGAAGCAACAATATCTGAGTACAGACATGAGTTAGACAAGTTTTCCTTAAGAAGGCTAGCACAAAAGCAACATCAATCGAAAAGGCAAGGCCTCCTACCTGGGAGCCTCCTAACTACTCCTGGTCATCGGCGGCCTCCACATAGTAGTAAGCATCAGCGGTGGCATCTGTCTTCTGGGCTCCGACATCTGGTTGCATCAACCGGAAAGAATAAGAAAGGGGGAAAAGAGGGAGCAAAGCAACTGTGAGTACTCATCCAAAGTACTCGCAAGCAAGGATCTACACTACATATGCATCGGTATCAATGAAAAGGGTAGTATATGTGGACTGAACTGCAGAAGGCCAGAAGAGAAGGGAAAAGCCTAGCCTATCGAAGACTAGCATCTTCTGGAAACCACCAACTTGGAGCAACAGGAGTGAGTAGAGTAGCATAAAGTAAAGTAGTAGTATTGTTATCAACCTCGGCCAGAGATCCTTTCTCGACACCCTACGAGAAAGCAATCCCAGAGCAATAGGATGCAGTTATCAGCACAATCCAATTCTCATCACCATCCAGTTCTCATCACAAGGATCCAGTTCTAGTTGTATCGATCGGGATACAACTCCAAGAGTCCGTTACCGTAGGACAGGCTATCGATAGATGTTTTCTTCCCTGCAGGGGTGCACCAACTTACCCACCACACTCGATTAACTCCGGCCGGACAAACTTTCCTGGGTCATGCCCGGCCTCGGCCAAACAATACTGTACGCGCAACCCTACCTAGGCTTAATACGAGGTCAAGACGCTTAGACTAAACCTACGCCCCAGGGTCATGGGCCATCTCCCGAACTCCACGCGTTCGTGGGCGGCCGGTGAGCAGACCTAGCTACCTCCTTCAACAAGACAGGTGCTTACACAGTCCAACCCGGCGCGTGCCGCTCAGTCGTAGACGTCTATTAAGCTTTGGCTGATGCATACGACGCAGAAGGCCCATACTATGCCCACGTGATGGTTAGTGCTATCAGGCCAGAGGCCTCTCGGATCAAATGTCAAAATCATAGTGGATTAGGAGCACGTGGTAACAAGCAGAGACTCACGAAAGATGTGACCCCATTGCTCTGTCTCGAGGACTTGCGGCAAGGGCTAGGAATGCCCGGCCACGCCTCGTAATTATCTCGCGGGCACCTTCAAGGTCAACCCGACTCCACATCACTCGCAATTAAGCTTTCGCTGGCAGGTACCCCTCGTGGTCGACCCGTATTTAGTAACATGGTTGATGTAAAGTCATAGTAACCATAGTAACCGTGTGTCTAACACCAAGAGGAAAACCTGAGGAATCACCCTTGACGTATTCCACTCGATGTAATCATCCAGGTGAACGTAAGAGGAACCACCCTCGAAGTTCACACTTGAGGGGTTGCATGACAGATTCGTATCGGAAGTGGTTAAGGCGGAATCACCCTCGATGACCACGACCGAATAGCTACACTACAGGGTAACATCAGAAGTGCTGATGAGGTCTCACCCCGGCACTTTCGATAGTAACCCAGTAGTGTCGAGCAACTAAGGGAAAGTGATGTGCGGTGTCGGGCCTCGGTCTTCGATCCTGTTGATCGGGTCTTCGATGATGAAGCAGGGGCAACAAGGACAAGGTGGGGCGGTCACTGATGGATCACTAACCAACCTATACTAAGCAGTTTAGGATAAGTAGGTAGGTAACAACAACAGGTTACAATAAACATGATATGCATGAGAATAGGAGCAATCAATTACAGTAGCAAAATCTAATGCAAGCATGAGAGAATGGAATGGGCGATATCGGGATGACCAAAGGGGGGGCTTGCCTGGTTGCTCTGGCAACGAGGGGTCGCTTGTCGGCGTGATCGATCACGCTGTGACATCGGTCTCGGGTCTACGGAGAGAAGAGGGGAAGATACAGTAAATATAAATTAAACATAGCATCGAAGCATAGCATTGGCAATATCTTTGTGCGGTGTGACCTAACGTATGGCTACGATATAGGTGAAGGAAATTCAACCGGAATGTATTCCGGTTAAAATACTGTGTCAGACAGATGACCTGAGGGGAAATGTTCCATGTTCAGTTAGTTAGAGGCATCTGACAGGTATGTGGGTAGTGTATTCGGGTTCGTCTCGTCATTCTGAGAAACTTTCATATATAAAGTTTTTCGATCTGAGCTAAGGATTATTTTATATGATTTTCTAAAGTTTTTAAAACATTTTTTGGAACTTCTATAATTAACAAAATTTAAATTAGTAAAAAGCTAAACTGATATGGGCACACATAAGTGTACCCAGTATTTGCAACAAAGAGGGTTGTCGAATTGGGTCCAGCGGACCCGATCAATTCTTGACTTCAGCATTATTGATCGCCGACTTGGTCAAATGGTGAACAGTATATGTGGGACCTGCATGTCATTATCACTGATAAATTTAACACTGATTTAGCATTTAACTTAGCAGTGGACCCCATCTGTCATTGTCACATAGTGCATTAGGATTATTTTAAACTAGTTATTTAACAGGGGGGCCCAGACGTCAGTGTCTATGGTTAATCCTAAGTAACCCTAAACACTAATTAAACTGGCCCCTAGAGAGCGCACAGGGCCAGCAGAGGCCATCCCCATGGCGCACGCCAGGCACAAGGCCACGGCGGGGATGGCCGGCTGGCCGATTCCGGTGGTCGAGGTGTGCGTGGGCGGGCGCGCTAGAGTGCTCGAGTCGGCAAGCAGCGTCGAGCGTGGTCGGCAGCAGGAGGGCGCTGGCAGCGCGTAACGAGTGAGAGCGCAGCGTGAGGTAGGCGCGTGACGCGCGCGTGAGGTGCGAGCGGTAGCGGCCACGACGTTTCGGGACGAGGGGCAATAGGGGGAAGCGAGGAACATGAGCTCACATCGGTGCTGGGGAACGGTGCGGCGATGCCTGGGGAGGTCCCGCGGGCGGAACGGCGGCGGGGCGAGGTGGCGGCGACGGCGAACGGCGTTGGCATCGGGGAGCCGTTGGGAGGAGATCGAGGACGAGGAGGCGCTTGGCAGGGAGGCGGTCCGGCGAGGTGGGGTTCCGAGCGGCGGCGGGGCAGTCCGGCTAGCGGCGAGGTCGCGCGCTCGGGTCGAGGAGGCGACGGGCATCGGGGCGGCGCGGGATCTGCCCTCTCGCCTCCTGCTCAGACGGGGAGGGGATGAGGGAGAGAGGGGAACGTGGGAGGAGCGAGTGGGATGGATCGGGGCTAGGGTTTGCGGGTGGTGGGGGTTAGTAGGGGGCGGCTGGGCCGGCCTGGTTGGCCCGGTGGCCAGCTGGGTCGAAGCCCTGTGGGAGGGGGGTTTGCTTTTCTCTTCTTTTTCCAGTCTTTTCCCTTTTCTTTATTTTCCTCTTCTGTTTTGCAAATAGTTGGAGCACAAAAATGGATGTTGTTAAGAATGAAACTTGGCACATAATTCATGCACCAAATTGTGGTGTTGCCCAAAATGTTTTAGAGCCAACGGAATTGTTCAAGCATTTTTTGGAAATTGAAAAGGCCAATTAATATGATGTTGGACCACTAAATAATTTCCAGGGGCACTTTCGGAATCCAAAAGAGGTTGGTTCCAACATGATAAATACCCAGGGATTATTTGCCTCACTTTGAACATTTGAGTTTTCAGGTTTGGCAAATTTGAATTTTTGACTTTAAATTTGAGTTTCAATATGAACAAGGATTTGGATCAAGTGAGGATTAGCAACAAGAATACATGATGACATGGCACCATTAATGTGGGTTACCGTGTAGCATGACACTAGGGGTGTTACTGATTGTCATAATCGCTTTTATCTATTCATTGGTTGATGAAATTGATCTCGATGAATTGATGTCATATTCTTCACCGATGAAGTATATGAGTTCGTAAATTGCACTGATTGATCTGCAGGATGATCAACCCAAAGCCAATGAGTGCATCCTCGATAGTGGATGTACAAATCACATGACTGGTGACAAGAATCTATTGATGGATGTTCCCTTATCTCCATCGCATCTGAAGCATATCATCTTCGCTGACAAAGGCAAAAGTCAGGTATTGGGTCTATGTAAGGTTGCGGTCTCAAAGGATCGACACTTGGACAAAGTCATGCTTGTCGAGTCCTGAGGATACAACCTCATGTCTGTCTGAATGCTTTGTGATCTGGATATGGTTGTTGTCTTTTGCAAGTATCATTGTGTTGTGATCATGGAAGCTGACAATTCCAAAGTCTTCGAAGGCTTTAGGAGAGGAGATCTGTATATTGTTGATTTCTCTACAGGACAACAACTAGCCGTATGTTTACTTGCAAAAGCTTCAGAAGGCTGGCTATGGCATCGACCACTTGGTCATGCTGGCATGAGGAATCTACACACGCTCGCGAAGAAGAAGCATGTCATTGTCATTGAGAATGTCAAATTCCTCAAGCATCACTTATGCGGAGCCTGTGAAGCCGGAAAGATGACCAAGGCCAAACATCCAGCGAAGACTATCATGACTACTACTCGACCATTTGAATTGCTTCACATGGATCTCTTTGATCCTAATCATTATTCTGCAGTTACAAATGATGCATCTCTATATGGCTTTGTTATTGTTGATGATTACTCTCGTTACACATGGGTGCATATTGGCACTTACAAACATGAGGTGCAGGAAGTCTTCAAACGATTTTCTTCGAGGGCTTCAACCAACTTTGATGTGAAGATCAAGCACATCAGAAATGACAATGGAACTGAGTTCAAGAATTCTGGTCTTGCTGACTATCTGGATGAACTCAGTATTACTCATGATTTATCTGCTCCTTATACTCCTCAGCAGAATGGCGTTGTGGAGCGCAAGAACAGGACACTTGTTGAGATGGTTCGCACTATGCTTGAAAAGTACAAGACGCCTCATCGCTTCTAGATTGAGGCCATTGATACTGCATGCCACATCATCAACAGAGTATATTTTCACAAATTCTTCAAGAAGACTGCATATGAACTCCTCACTGACAAGAAACCCAATGTGAGTTATTTCAAAGTCTTCGGTGCAAAATGTTGGATTAGAGATCCTCATCACAACTCTAAATTTGCACCGAAAGCACATGAAGGTTTTATGCTTGGTTACAGAAAGGACTCCACACCTACAGAGTCTTCAACAACGTTCTTCACAAGGTTGTTGAAACTGTAGATGTGCGGTTCGATGAAAGTAATGGCTCGCAAAGAGAGCACCTACCTTGTGTGTTAGATGAACAGTCACCTGAGGAATCTATCAAGTTCAAAGCTACTGAGGATGTCATTCCTACTTAAGAATTAGCTGAAGAAATCATTCCAGAACATGAAGAACGTCATGTTGATGCACCTGAAGAAAATGGTGCTGAAGAAAATGCTGATCAAATTCCTCGACGACAACCCGCTCATCCTCGCATTGCAAACGAAGTGCAGATTGAGAAAATCATCAGCGACATCAACATTCCAGGTCCTCTCACATGCTCAAAAGCTTCACATTTGTCTAACTTTTGTGGGCACTTTGCTTTCATATCTATCACAGAGCCCGCTAAGGTAGATGAAGCATTTCTGGAGCCTGAGTGGATTCAAGCTATGCAAGAAGAATTAAATCAGTTCGAGCTCAACAACGTCTGGGAACTGGTTAATCGTCGAGACCCTCGCAAGCACAATATCATCGGCACAAAGTGGATCTACCGCAACAAGCAAGATGAAATGGCCTTGTGGTGAGGAATAAGGCACGTCTTGTAGCTCAAGGCTACACACAGGTTGAAGGAATTGATTTCGATGAAAATTATGCACCTGTTGCTAGACTTGAGGCTATTCAGATATTACTTGCTTATGCTAACCATCATGATATCACTTTATGTCAAATGGATGTGAAAAGTGCATTCCTCAGTAAGCTTGAGGAAGAAGTATATGTTGCTCAACCCCCAGGTTTGAAGATCCAAAGCATCCTGACAAAGTCTTCAGACTCAATAAGGCCCTCTATGGCCTCAAGCAGGCCCCTCGGCCGTGGTATGATACTTTGAAGGAATTCCTCATGAAGAAAGGCTTCAAACTCGGTTCACTTGACCCAACTATTTTCACTAAATCTTATGATGGTGAATTGTTTGTGTGCCAAATTTATGTTGATGATATCATTTTTGGCTGTACTGACCAACGTTACAGTGATGAATTTGCCTATATGATGACTGAAGAATATCAACTGTCTATGATGGGGGAATTGAAATTCTTCTTAGGTCTGCAAATTCGTCAATAGTGCAATGGCATATTTATATCTCAGGAGAAATACCTCAATGACGTATTGAGGAAATTCGGCATGCAAGATTGCGAAGGGGTCAAAATTCCTATGCCCACTAATGGCCATCTATGCACTGATGAAAATGGTATTGACTTTGATCAAAAGGTATACTGCTCCATGATTGGTTCTTTATTGTACTTATGTGCATCTAGGCCAGATATTATGCTTAGTGTTTGCTTGTGTGCCCGATTTCAAGCTACACCGAAGGAATCACACCATAAGGTTGTGAAGCATATTCTTCGATATCTAGCTCACACACCTACACTTGGATTATGGTACCCCAAGGGCTCGGCTTTTGATATCATGGGATATTCAGACTCTGACTATGCTGGTGATCGTGTGGACCGCAAGTCAATATCAGGCACATGCCATTTCCTCGGATGATGTTTGGTCTGTTGGTCCTCGAAGAAACAAAACTGTATCAACATCTCTGCTGAAGATGAGTACATTGTCGTTGGTTCTTCTTTGTGCTCAATTCTGTGTGGATGAAGCAAACTCTCAAGGACTACGGCATCAACATGTAGAATGTGCCTCTCTACAGTGACAATGAGAGTGCAATCAAGATTGCTCACAACCCAGTTCAGCACTCGAAGACAAAGCGCATTTATATTCGTCATCATTTTCTTCATGATCATGTGTGGAAGGGCGACAACTCTATTGAGCATGTACGGACTGAAGAACAGCTATCCTATATCTTCACAAAGCCCTTCGATGAGAAGAGATTTAGCAAGTTGAGGTGTGAGCTAAATATCCTAGAATCTTCGAATGTTCTTTGAAAAGGACACTCATCCTAACACTTATGCAAAATTGATGACTTGGATGAACAACACGCGAAGAAACGTTTCTCTTCAATCAATGAAGACTAACACTCTAAGTGTGAAGAAATTAACAAAGAATTTGATTCTCAGAACCCTACGACAATTGTACGCAGTGTCTGAAATCATCAATCTTACACGGTGGGTTACGCCACCACCAAAAGTTGAAAATCTTCAATTGAGTTTTTCTCCGTTTTTGAAAATTCCTCAGTTGTTCATTTCCTTCATATTTGCATACTGTTTCCATTGTTTTTCTTCATTGGCTTTATATGTATGTGAGTTTATGTCCTCCACAGCATTCACTTATTGCTATTTCTTCAAGTTGTCTTTTTCTGCTAAGTGAAAGTGATCGGACCCTTCCCCCTCTATGCTATACTCAGCCCAATCTATTCACAAATTCTTCATGTGCGTTCTAATTGAAACTCATTCAAAATCTTCACTGTGTCCTTGTCAGCTGAAGAATTTGCGAACGGAACTTTAAAACTCATCTTATCTATATTTTTGGCTGTTGCCGCTCAAACCGTTTCGCATCCCTTGATAATACTTATCTATTCACCCACGATCTTACACAATCGCCACCTCTCAGTACCTGGGTGACACATGTCAAGCGAATGAGAAGGGTCAGGGGCACGTTCGTCCAAATTCTTCGGGTGAACAGTTGTTTCACTTCGGTTATAAATACCCCTCCCCTTCCTCACTTCGTTTTACTCCGCTCGACCTCTCTCCCGCTCGAGCTTCCCAAAACCTAGCGCCACCGCTAGTTCATCGTCGCCGGTGAGGAAGAGCTTCACTGCCTCGATCTCGTCGCCGTCGTACTCGCGCCGGCTGTGGATTTCTTCACTCCGCCACCGTCGTAGCTTTGTTCCTCTGCCGATTTAGGGCATGGAAGATCTGAACTGACGAACTTCACATCTACACTTCCCAGTTCGTCGTGTTCTTCACCAAGGGTAATGAAAAGTTACTTTTACTGCCCTCTTTGATTCAAATGTTTTATACAAAATCTTCAAAAGTGTTTATTCTTCAAATCTTCACACACTAAACACCTCACGTGTCATATGTTCTTGATCCATTTCTCTAACCTACATTTTTCTTCAAGATTCCTCAATTGTGTGGATTTTCGATCTATACAACTCTGGAACCTAAGACAAAGAACGCTTAGTAAAATTCCTCAATTCTGTTGTTCATATTTCTCAGCTGAAGAAAATGGCTGACGGTAAGAAGCCACAGAAGGGAGGAAAGAGGCCTGAGATCAACACTGCGTTTGAGATCCCTGATGACATCTATCTTTGGTCTTTGCACACCCTCGGGAGGATAAAAAACAGCGCATGGTGCGCATTCAAAAGATTGAGAGGAGATGGGCACGGGAATGGAGGGAGTACAGATATGTTACTCTCAAGTATATGAAGAAATTCTCTCTAAATCCTCCATGCCCAAGACCTCCATTGGCACTGCCAAGAAGTTGATCCCACCAGCCTCAAGCGTGCAGTGAGGACTATCCTGATGAATGGGCAAAGCGCCCGGGCCAAGCTTGCCAAAATGGCTAAGGATGCAGTGAGGAAATTCGATGAAGATTCTGCTGCTGCCGCCACCGCCGAGGCCTCTGGTCAAGCCAAAGAAGACCATGGCAAAGAAGCCTGCTCATAAGCCAAGTGCTTCACCCTCAATGCCCTCACGGCCAAGTTCCTCAGCAATGCCCTCACGGCCAGATTCTTCAAAGCCCTCACGGCAAACTCCTCAAGCTGCTCCAGCTCCTCCAAAGTCCTCAGCTCCTCCGCCAAAGTCCTTAGCTTCTCCGACAAAATCCTCAGCACTTGTGCATCTCGCCACGTGTCAAAGGACAACAGGCATCTCTATTGCCTCAGGAGCTTCTGCTAGTTCTTCAGCTCCAATAAATTCATCAACCGCCCTCTGCTTTGAAGAAAAAGGCTCTACATTGGACGAGGCTCCCGACCAAGTCCTCACTAGAAGCAAGTCGCCTTTCAAGTGCTGTCTGATGAAGACGAAGCTAATGATGATGAACTTGCTGAAATCATCAGAGACAGGCAGCTCAGGGCCGCTAGAGCCAAAGGCACAAATGTGCCTCGACTTTTGGATCCAAAATTGATCCTTGATTACATTGATCTCTGGCACAAGGACCCTAACACTACTATGCCTGATTTCAAGCTGACTCCTGGCCAGAATCATATGCTGACTGCTTTCATTCAAGAAGAAAAATGGAAATTTGAAAAGGCCAGGTAGTTGAAGAAAGCGCAGTACAAGAAGGAGCGCTTCCTGAAGAAAAACGTTGTCTCTATGACAACTGAAGAACTTGTCACTATTCAATCTGGAATCAAGAAACTCACTGATGAATTTGACGTGTACCGAGCTGACTGGCTTGGAGCCAAAGTCAGGTTTGTAAATTTAACTGAAAAGTTCACGTCCAATATTGCAGCTCCATTGCAACAGGAAATTCCTCAGGCTGAAGCATCTGCTAGCCGATCGAAGAACATACAAGATCCGGCTGATGAAAATCAGGTCAAGAAACTCAGAGTACTGTGGCTGATGATCGCATTCCAAATTCTTTGAAGAAATTGCTGTGGCAACCTCTAGTATTGCGCCTGAAGAAACTGTCAGGCCAGCTGAAGCTTCTGCCGCTGACCCTGAAGTAAATGAACCAAATTCCTCTGCTCCTCCTGCACCTACCCCAACTCCAATTCTTCCTTCTACATCAGATGTGAAGAAGACCAAGGCTGCAGAGCGTGCAGCTGTGAAGAAAAGGAAAGCATCAACTTTATCAAATTCTTCAGTTCCTCAGTTTGAAGACTTTGACTAAAGAATTTCTCAATTTCCTCAGTTCAATTTCTTCAGTCTGTTTGTCTTCATCCTGTGTTATCATGTGTTTACGCTTTCTGTACTCTGTGCTTGTTTTCATTTCATCATGATGACCATGCTTGTGTTCTATTATGCTTACATCTGAGTACTTATTCTGCTGCAAGTAGTTCTTCGCTTAGCAATTTCCTCACCCGCAAATTCCTCAGTGAAGAATTCATAAAAATCGTCTTATTCACCCCCCTCTAGTCGATATAACGCACTTTCACAAGGGTTGGTGACGATGATGGCAACGAACCCCCCTCTCCGGAGCACCAAATGGACTCCAGATCAGCCCTCCCGATGAAGAACAGGACGTGGCGACGGCTCCATATCTTAAAACAATATGAAACAGCTGGGAAACGTAGCATGCAATTTCAAAAAATTACCTATGCTCATGCAAGATCTATCTAGGAGATGCATAGTAACGAGGGGGGAGAGTGTGTCTACGTACCCTCTTAGACCGCAAATGGAAGCGTTTGACAACGCGGTTGATGTATTTGAACTTCTTCTAGCTCCGACCAATCAAGCACTGAACATACAGCACCTCCAAGTTCTGCACACGTTCAACACGATGACTGTCCCTCGCCTTCTTGATCCAGCAAGGTGTTGAGGAAGTAGATGAGTTCCGTAAACACGAAGGCGTGGTGGCAGTCATGGTGAAGTGATCTGCGCAGAGCTTCGCCTAAGCACCTCAAGAATATGACCGGGGGTGTAAACTGTGGAGGTGGGCGCCGCACACGGCTAACAATTGATGTTGTGTGTTCTAGGCGCCCCATCCTCATATATATAGGTGGGTGGGAGAGGGGAGAGGCCAAGGGGCGCCACAAGTGGGGCTGAATCCCACTTGGGCTCCTACCCTAGTTCGCCCCCGTTCCTTGTATAGGCGCCAGGGGCAGGAAGGGGGAGGTGGTGCCCCCCTTTCCATTCTCCCTTGAGGAGGGGAAGGAAGGAGGGACTTCCCCTCCCCCTTTCCTTTCCCTAGGGCTGGCCGGCCTGGTGGAGGGGCGCAGCAGCCCATTGTGGGCTGGTCTATCCCTCCCTTGGCCCATTAAGCCCATATCTTTGCAGGGGGTGCCCGGAACCCCTTCCGATGACCCTATATGTACCCGGTACCCTCCGGAACACTTCTGATGTCCGAATACCATCGTCCTATATATCAATCTTTACCTCTCGACCTTTTCGAGACTCCTCGTGATGTCCATGATCTCATCCGGGACTCCGAACAACATTCGGTCACCAAATCACATAACTCATATAATACTAAATCATGATCGAACGTTAAGCGTGCGGACCCTACGGGTTCAAGAACTATGTAGACATGACCAAGACACCTCTCTGGTCAATAACCAATAGTGGAACCTGGATGCTCATATTGGCTCCTACATATTCTACGAAGATCTTTATTGGTCGAACTGTTATGACAACATACGTCATTCTCTTTGTCCATGGGTATATTACTTGCCCGAGATTCGATCGTCGATATCCACATACCTAGTTCAATCTCGTTGTCAGCACGTCTCTTTACTCGTTCCATAATACATTATCTTGTAACTAACTCATTAGTCACTTTGCTTGCAAGGCTTGTTATGATGTGTATTACCGAGAGAGCCTAGAGATACCTCTCCGATACTCGGAGTGACAAATCCTAATCTCGATCTATGCCAACCCAACAAACACGTTCGGAGATACCTGCAGAGCATCTTTATGATCACCCAGTTACATTGTGACGTTTGATAGCACACAAGGCATTCCTCCAGTATTCGGGAGTTGCATAATCTCATAGTCGATGGAATATGTATTTGACATGAAGAAAGCAATAGCAATAAAACTAAACCATCAATATGCTAAGCTAACGGATGGTTCTTGTCCATCACATCATTCTCCTAATGATGTGATCCTGTTATCAAATGACAACTCATGTCCATGGTTAGGAAACTTAACCATCTTTGTTTAATAAGCTAGTCTAGTAGAGCCTTACTTGGGACACGGTGTTTTGTCTATGTATCCAAACATGTATCAACTTTCCGGTTAATACAATTCTAGAATGAATAATTTGGACCATTTTCCAGTGATCTAGTCCTGGATCACTATCGTACCCCCTTGCCAAACTCATGGCAAGGTACACAATAGGTTTGGTACACAGCATCGCATACTTTATATAACCTATGGCTGAGGCATAGGGAATGACTTTCATTCTCTTATTATCTTCTGCCGTGGTCGGGTTTTGAGTCTTTACTCAACTTCACACCTTACAATACAGGCAAGAAATCCTTCTTTGACTTATCCATTTTGAACTCCTTCAAAATTTGTCAAGGTATGTACTCATTGAAAGTCTTATCAAGCGTTTTGATTTATCTCTATAGATCTTGATGCCCAATATGTAAGCAGCTTCACCGAGGTCTTTCATTGAAAAATTCTTATTCAAATATCCTTTTATGCTATGCAGAAATTCTACATCATGTCCAATCAACAATATGTCATCCACATATAATTTCAGAAATGCTACAAAGCTCCCACTACTGCAAGATGCTGCTAATGCGACACTACGATCAGAGATCCTTCGACGAAACTGTGTGCGATGCAATAATCGCAAACGGTGGTGTAAAAAACCTGGCAAAAAGGTGCAAAACGTTTGCGATGGCGGACGCATCAAACACAGTTCAGATTTTAGTTGCGTGTGCGATGCAGGGCATATGGTTCAGTTCAATTAACTATTTGCGATGAGAAGGAACAAAAGAAACGGACAGCCAGATGAAGGTGTGTGCGATATACAACATACGGTTCACTCAGGTGAATTGTTTGTGATTAGGCAACACAAAAGAAATGGTCAGCCAGATCAAGGTGTGTGTGATATACGTCATGCGGTTAACTCGGATGAAATGTTTGCTTTGAGCCAAGAGAACAGAAACGGTTCAATATAACAAGATGTGTGTGATACGCGGCAAACAGGTCTGTAATCGGAAACGTGTGGGAAGACCTATAACAACACAGACAATTCCTATTAACAAGCCGTGTGTGTTGTGAGCAAACGATTGCTGGTATACAATTGTGAGTGATTAACGAAAACATCATCGACGGGTTCCATTGTTTAGTCGGTGTGCGATGTGATTTTCTTTTGTCGGATTTCGGGTTCCGGCAGACCCTCTAGGTTCGAACACTGGGGTGCGTGCGTAGATTTCGCCCCCTACCTACCTGCACCTCGCCGCCTCGCTAGGATCTAAGCTATCAAAGGAACAACACAAGAGATACAGGGTTTATACTAGTTCAGGCCACCATTGTGGTGTAATACCCTACTCTAGTTTGTGGTGTGGTGGATTGCATCTTGGGCTGATGGTGATGAACAATACAAGGAAGAACAGCCTCGCGAGGGTCTGTTCTTGGCTGGTGCGATGAACTGCTAAGGGAAGTTCAGTCGCTTCTCTCTCTATCTCCCCGATCAGATCAGATCAGATTACTCGTCCTTCACTTTGTGGGTGGCTAGTCCTATTTATAGGCAAAGGCCCTGGGCCTCTCCCCAAATATTGAGCTGGAAGGGCACCAACAATTGGCCATTTTGAAGGGGAACATTTGGTACACTTATCCTGACTAAAGTTGGTCCTCGCCTGTCAAAGGCTCTGGTGACGCCTGCTTGGGCTCCACAATGACTTCCTTCATGCCGTTCACGGCAGTCTTGGTCTTGTTGCACCGAAATGGATGCCTTTGCTTGATGCTCTCGGCCGCGCTTGCTCCCTTTGCACCAAAGAGGAAAGGATGACACTGCTGGGCTGGTGCCGCCTGGCGCCCTTGGTCGTCATGGCTTGCGTCATGGGCACCTCGTGAGGTACCCCGCCTTGATCTCTCCGCCTCCTCGTGAGCCAGCCTGACGAGGCCGTGCTTGAGGAAGCTTCCTGTCGTCCGCCCCGCGAGGCTTGGCCCCTCGCGAGGGTCTTGAGCTTGTGTTGATGAAGATGGGCCGTGCTGATCTCTCCGCCTCCTCGCGAGCCACTGACGAGGCCAAGCGCTTGAGGAAGCTTCACATGTCCGTCCGCCTGTGGAGGCTTGGCCTCGCGAGGTCTTGAGCTTGTGTTGATGAAGATGGGCCGTCTTGGGCCTCCCCTTGAGCCACGCCCTAGTCATGAGCAGTGTGCAAGTGCAGGGACCCCGTTCCCAGAACGCCGACATCTTTGTCCGCACAACATCTATGCTCTATCTACAGAGCATCAACATATATACTTAAAAAGAAAGCATTGCAGAACCAAATTAAGCATACGATTACACAAGTGACTACACACATAACATTTCCACACACCAAAGTAAGCAATTACATGCATGCTAAACTAGGAGAAAACGAGGATCTAATCATCTACTTATTGTTGCGACGACACTTGCCATTGCTCTGCTTTCGGCTGGATCCATGTCCGTTTTGGGGAAGGAGGCACTTCCTCATGTCAACGATCCGCCTGTACACGTTGTAGCTCGTGTACGCCTGCTTGCTCGCGCACACGACATGAGCTTTGTCGAGTATCTCCATCCAGGCCAGGTGTCAGGCACGCTTGTCCTTGTTGCAGGAATCCTTCATGTCTCTGTAGTAGGGGTCGATGATGGCCTCAGCGAGGTGAATCAGTGAGTCCTTCTCATGCTCCTTGCTCCCCCAGATCTTGTATTGGACCTGGATGTCAACAAGATTCTGGCAGGTGATGCCCGAATTCTCGTGCGCCTTTACAATGTTAGTGATGTCCACTGTAGCAAACATGTAGTGGGGGCTGTTGACAAACCTGGTGAAACGCTCGCAAGGCCTTGTGGCCAGGAAGTAGTGGTAGACGAGGAAGTGGTGGCGCGTGCACATCTAGGCGATGACGACCTTGGGACGAGACCAAGCACGAGCGTGGGTGTACTCAAGGTCGAACCCGACCACCTTGTACTTCTCCTCGGTAAGCAACAACTCCATGATGTGGATGGAGTGCTCCACCCAGACCGGGTCATTGGTGTACACCACCAAGAGGTCTGTGAACCTTTTGTCGGTGTCCACCACGGCATGCATGGTGAACTGCTGCTCATTGTCGGCAGCCACGCAGGATACCCTCTAAGAATTTCTCGTTGTGGGTGTGCTTCTTGCAATGTTGGGGCGCAATCGAAAGGTTGAAGAGACACAAGGGTTAAATGGCCGCTGTAATAAATGGGGGTCAGCTGGCCTGGAATCGTCACGTCTTGTCACGGTGTTCATAGCGGAGGATTCCAGTGCACGCTTGACAACACCGCACCGCGTGTGTTTTGTTTGACCATGCGTGGGCTCGAAGAGGTGCCAAATGTATCGTCGGTGAGCCTGTTCCCGCGCTACTGCAGAGTTTATCATGCTAGCTTCCCCCCAGCTAGTTTGGCCACGCATCGGCTATAAGAGGGACAAATTGTGGGTGTTTATTGGCAAAAAGCTTTGTAAAAACGAAGTGTGTGGAATGACTTCGGTCATAATTTTACCCGTGGGTCATGAGGTCAAAGTTACACAGAAGGGTGATGATAGACACTCGAGTGCAATAATTAATTCTGCACTCTACAGGGCACACGGTTGAAGAAAAGAAACCAACTATGTGCAATAATGCCGAAGATCGCAGTCGAGTTAGCTATACAGATCGTGTGCTGTGAGACCGACAAGGTAAACATATTCGAGAATGGTTAATAAAATATAAGACCATTGCATATTATGGTCAAAATAGTGGTACCAATATACGAGTCTCATACGATGCCATTTCAACGATTATACCACAAAAGCTCGAAATATTACAAGGTTCAGATTCCAGAGCTATATGGCTCAAATTCGAAGATTACAAGGTTCAAACTGATATTAGAAATGAAATTCAGCTCATGAGCTGCAAATGCCCGCGTTGATCCGCTGAACATGGATATTAGAGAGCTTCAAACTAGTATTACCACTTCTAAGTCTGCTTTCAAAACCTCATAATTTTTCAAAGGGGTTAGCCACTGAGAAGTCATCTATGGGGTCGACACGATGACTTTTGATTACTCTGTTATCTAAAGTTCCAAAATGAAATTCAGCATTTTCGGAGCCTATTCCATTCTGCCGCAGCCGCCAACGCTGATCAACAAACCATTCATTTTTGCAAAATAAATGTAGGGCAAACCTCATTACCTTCAGCACCCTTGCTCTGACAACAAAGAACTTTGGCGAATATAATCTCCGAGAAGGTCCCTCGGTAGGAGTTGAAAGTAATTTCTGAGAGATGCAGATCTAGGCATTCGACGTGATTGTTATATTGTATCACATTATCCACCACTGGGCCCAATCTTATCTGCAAAAGAAGAAAATGTGTTAGTCCTACATGCAGTTTTGAAAAATACTACATGGCTAATTGGTTTGCAGGATTTATAAAATGCACTAACATGCCATCTTCAATTGGACATGATTAACATGGCCATTTGATTACATTGTAGAAAAATGTAGCCTTCTTCACAAGAGGTTGGAGTGGATGAAAAGTTCCCTAAGAAAACTAGTACAGATGAATCCAAAGGAGAAATGCTTATGGATTGTAACCATATGGATCAGGCAACCAATATGGGGGGCATGTACGTACTGAAATCCTCCAAAAGAATCCTTCAGAAACCGTAGTACATTGTCATTATAAACTTGGAAAAAAGGTGTCACAAATTGAACTCCCTTATGGTTAACATTTAACAGGAAAGGAACATCACCTCGATATATAGCTTCTCCTGGCACGGAAAGCATCTCAGGAAACTGACAACTTGCTCCAGGTTGGGGCCTATAGATTCTAGTGCCAAGACCTTCACTGTGCGCAGTTTCGGGGTCAATCTTGCAGGAATCATTTTCTGGATGACAGACGAACAAACAACTTCAAAATTAGAGAGAATGTTTATTTGTAGAAGGAGAGGTAGACGGCGGTTGTTGTACCTAAACGGGTGTGGACCCAATAACAAGTTCGAAGTATTTGTCAGACGAGTAGCACACCACTGTCAATTTCGGCGTAGAAATGACATTGATACTAGTTGGACCTTCTTGATCAACTACAAGTAATCTCTGAAGTGCAGGTGTGTCCTCAATGACCATACCGTGGTACACATCTTTTGATGTCTTTCTACCGCACCAGCAACACATATAAATAGTCCGGAGAGTCATGGAGGTGATGTGGAAGCTACTCAACCCATTGATCGCCTGAAGACTAAGGTACTCCAGTGCAGTACATCCACGGAGCAGGCGCTCCACCGTTTGGTAGGCAGACGACGACGAGCTCGAGGTGCTTCAGTCGTGGTGGAATAAGAGCGGGCGCGTCAATAAGGGGTGGGGGGATGGCAGATCCTGAACTTGGCGACGCGCAACATGGGCATGAGGCGGAGCGCAAACGTTGGTAGCGAGCGCATATGCCCATCATCAAAAGTGAGATCCTCGAGATGATCTAGGGAGGGGGACAAGAACCAGTCATCAAGCTTGGCTTGATCCTTGCCGTTGGAACGAAACTTGCCCATTCTAAGGCCTCTGGTTGGGACAAGGTGACTGTCGAGGATTTTGGAGAAAGCATACAAGCTTTTGCAATAGCCATGGCAGAGCTCATGGGTGTTGATGATGTTGAGAGGGTGGAGTTCCATAGGGGGCGCCACTGCTGGGAAAGGACGGTTGTCCGTGCCCCATATTTGATTGGGAGGAGGGAGATGATGACTGTGAACATATCATCGGGGAGGTTGCTGATGAAGTCTAGGACTGCTGGAGTCGCTTGCAGTTCTTGCTCACCACGCCTCCGCTTGTTGGCAGCCCCGTTCTCCACCTCTGGAGTCTCCTTATCAGCAGCGCTTTCTGATAGAAGTGGGAGTAGAGGGAATATTTATTTGAAACAGGGCAATAGAAAAGTGTATTGATAATTCGAAGTTATTAGGTAGGAATATAGTAAAAAAATGGAATAATAATTGGTTGCTTAAATACTACAGAATTCATTTGATATTGATTGGTAAGTCAACATGCAGATACTTGAAAAGAAAACTTACTTCGAACAAAGTCTGGACGGATGATATCGTCGGGGAAGTTAGCATATATCTCATGACCAGGCTCTTTTATGTGCAGTGCAATTATAGTGCCAGCTTTCAGTACATAAAACTTAGAAATTTCTTTCCAAAGGCCAGTGCCAAAATAGGAGTCACCACGTTCATCAAGTCTTATAGTAGAAACGATTGTAAATCCATGGTTTGTGTTCAATATGACATCCCTGTAGTCTTGATTTATGTAAAGGGAAAGATGGTGTACTACAGATTCTGTTGCATAGCAAGGGACACGCTGCAGAAAATGGTAGGATTGTTAAAGAAAATATGGTAACATGCAAATATGGGCCCAAATTGAAAGAACTGTACAACAGTTGAAATCGAAGGACAAAAATCTATAATTAAATAGATAGGGTAAACATGATGTCATGGAAATATAAGAGTAATCGAAAGAACAATACATCATTAATTTGCCTAGTATAGAAAGAAGAGGGGCAAAATCCCCTTTGACGTATATGGTGCGTGTGGCACCTTTTATCCAAATGTTGCAATATTTATAATATGTTCAGCAAAGTAGGCCATGCCAACCAATTTAGGGTGAGATTGAACATACGGCGCACATCCTCAAGTCATCTGCTACGGTGAAATGGAGTGTCTGGCGGAGGCTGCAAGGTCCTGATGTGTCCATGCACTGTACACTCTATGAATGGAAGAAAACCCTCAAATCAGCTCGAATAAAAATGAATTCATGGTGATTTCGACCGGGTGATTAAAGGAGGAAGATGAACTGGGATAAGAGATGAGATAACAACTCATTAAATTAGTTACCTTGTTGTCCATCAGAAAGAACACTCAGTACGTCAGATTCCCCAACCGAGCGGAGCTGGGTCGACCGCGAGCAGCATCGAGAAACTCGATGGCGATAGTCGGCGGCAAGCGGAAGTGGCGAAATGCGGTGGGCTTTGCCGGCAGCCTGGCGGCGGCGGCAGGCGTCGAGCTAAGTGTTTACCGCCGCGATAGGCGGTGCCATGCATAGACGCGGAGGAGCTTGTGCAAGTGTGAATGGGGACCGGAGGGGGTGGCGGGCAAGGTGAGGGTTTTTGTGACGTGGGGATGCTGAGGGTTTTCTTTTTTCTTTTTTGAATTGGGTGGTGAGGGTTTTCTATCTCACAGAGAATTTCGGAGGCAACGGTTTGCTAGAGCCAACTGTGTGTGACTGACGCAACATGCAAAATGAAAGTCATCGCACACGGTTCCAATATTGGGAACCGTGTGTGATTGACGTACTACCTACATCCTGGTTTATTGGTCCCCTTTGTAATTTTTATCAAATATTTAACTAAGAAATGTTTATGCATGTCACCAAAAATTATATCATTGAACACTATGCTCAAATACCCAGCCAACGATATAAGTTTTGCTGAACTACACTAACATTTTGTCAGTTAAACCTTTGGTCAAAATTTGACACAAATTACAAAGGGGACCAATAAACCAAGACGGAGGTAGATTCCATCAACCACACTGATTGCATCCATATCCCACGGTTAGACATAAGAAAACACAGATTAAACATACTCAGACATAGATAATAAGCGTAGACGTACACAAGCATAGTTCAACCACAAGTACATAGTTCAACCGTCATTAATAAGCATATCAAGCGTACATAGTTCGATCCCACATCTCATCTCATAGGCCGGCACGATCCTGAAGCTTCTCCAGGTACTCGGTGTTGGGGAACGTAGCATGCAATTTCAAAAAATTTATTGCGCTCACGCAAGATCTATCTAGCAGATGCATAGCAACGAGAGGGGGAGAGTGTGTCCATGTACCCTCGTAGACCGAAAGTGGAAGCGTTTGACAACGAGGTTGATGAAGTCGAACTTCTTCTCGTTCCGACCGATCAAGCACCGAACGTACGGCGCCTCCGAGTTCTGCACACGTTCAGCTCGATGACGTCCCTCGAACTCTTGATCCAACAAAGTGTCAAGGGAGAGTTCCGTCAGCACGACGGCATGGTGACGGTGATGGTGAAGTGATTCGCGTAGGGCTTCGCCTAAGCACTACATGTATATGACCGGAGGCGTAAACTGTGGAGGGTGGCGTCGCACACGGCTAACAATGTTTGTTGTGTGTTCTAGGAACCCCCTCCCCACATATATATATGTGGGAGGGGGAGGGGGGCAGCCATGGGGCATCCCAATTAAGAGGAATTTTACTTGGGGGCCTTGTCCAATTCAGCCCCCCTACCATCTTTTCCGGAGAGGGAAGGAAGGGGAATAGAGGAGGGAAGGAAGGGGGAGGCCGAATTGCCTCCCCTTCCTTCTATCTTCCCCCTTTCCTTTCCCCTTCCTATTCGGCTAGCAAGGGGGGCGCAACACCATGCTGGCTGCTGTGTTTCACCTTTTGGCCCAATAGGCCCATATAGTTTGTCGGGGGTAGCCCGAACCCCTTCCGGTGACCCGATACGTACACGGTATATCACACCCTGATTTTCGTGGCACAACACTTAAGATGATAAATCATGATAAAATGTGGTTTGACAAAAACTTTTGCATTATTTGACTTTTTATTTGGAGTTGGTTTTCTCTTTGTGTTTTTCAAGTGCTCTTTAAGGTCAACACAACTCCACCTTCTATACTTCATCTCCTTGCCCCAAGCTTCTGCCCAATGATCATGCCATGTGTATAGAGCAATATAGTATTTTCTTACAAAAATAGTTTGGCCAAAAAGTATTTTCTAAAATTAGTTTTCAAAAACCCTTGAATTGAGATTTGCACTGCAAGTACTTGATTTGTGGTATGAAAAATATTTCAAAGAGTATATTTGAAACCTATTAGATATAGGATTCTCATAAACCACAAAATATAATTTTAAAAGTTATTTCTTACTGTTTTATTTAAAAGCTTGTCTTAAGGCCAGAAATGGTCTTTAATAGGGAAAAATTATTTTATTGTTTTAAAAATATTTGACAAAAATCAGGGAAACTCAGTGGGCATATATTTCCCATATATAAGAGTTTCAACACATGGTCATGTTCAAAACATTGGTCAAATCCCTCAAAAACCCTTTCTGGATATTTCAAGCTTTTGAAATATTTACAAAGGAAATATTCCCCAAAAATTCCAAGAAAATTCTAGCATGTCGCCTATGACATGATTGATGATCTTGCCAAGTCTCATGTCATGGAGAACAGTATAACCCCATGAAACCCTCTCAAAACCACTTCTGACCTTTTTCAAGTTTGAACAACTTTGCCTTTGTCAAATATGTCCAAATGCTCTCACACTTGGTGAACATGCTCAAATGGTGTAATAATGCATCTAGACCAAGTGGCACAAGTTGGAGAACAAGTTAAATTAATCAAAGAGCCCCAAAACCCTTCCTGACCAGAATCAAATTTGAACAAGTTTGTACTACCAACTTTCTCTCCTTGACCCCAACTTTTGTGAGCATGTTCACATGACCAAATGAGGCCACTACACCAAGTGGTGCATCAAGGAGAAGTGATTTGCTCAACTAGATCTACACAAGTCTATTTCTGCTCATTTCTAGGGTTTACAAAGGTTGCATTGGCAACTTTGCCCAAATAAGATCCAAATTGGTGGAAGGCATATTTATACGTGTCATTTCACCCTGTGGAGTCTCATGGCATTTGGAGTTCATTTGCTTAACCAAACAAGCATCAAACACCTTCTGCCACTTTACCAAAATTCCATTTTGACCACTTCCACTAATCTCCATGACCTCAACTTTTTACCACAGCTCCTCCTAGGCCCCTTTCACCTCCGATAACAATAATGGCAAGTCCATAGCTCAATTATTGGATGGGTAAACCCCACTTTCCCTCTCTGGACAGCCCCTTTCTCTCTCTTCCTCACCTCCTCCTCACTCCAAGGCCATCCATGGCATCCAATGCCCCTACCCACTTGTTTACTTTCCCCTAGCACTACCAGACACCAGGCACGCCTGCCCCTTAAACAATGCCATGGCAGCCATGAAGCGCTCTGGAAGCGCTCACGATCTTGCCCCCACTTAGCCGCCCCTAACGAAGCAGCTCCGGCCACCTCGGGCCTCCCGCCGCCCGGATGCGCCTCGGCGTCCACGACCGCTTCTGTGGTCGGCCCCTTCTCTCTCCTCCTCCCGCGCCTCCGCGCCTAGCGAGCAAGGCCGCTGAGCGCCAATGGAGCGGCTTCGCCGCACCCCTGACCTCTCCCCACTTCCTCTCTCTATCTAACCCGACGTGGTCACGTCCAGGAACACCCCGGACACCACGCCTGCTTCCCCCGAGCCCTGCAGCGACGAGCGTGAGCTCGCCGGCGCACGGGTCTACTGGACCATGCCGTTTGCCTATTTAAAGGCCTCCCCGAGCCCTTCTCTCCCCACCACTCGCTCTCTGCACCACCAAACCCTCCCCCTGCACCCCCAGTTCCTCTCCAGAGCCGCCCGAGCTCGAGATCGAGCTCGAGCTCCGCCGTTTCGGCTCGCCGGAGTTCGCGAGGTATAGGCCTCCCCCGCTCCTCCTCTGCCTCGATCTGGAATCCCTGCATCCCCCTGACCCTTTCCCCCTTGTTTCCCCTCTCTGTAGCTGCTGGAAACGACCGGAGCCACCGCCTCCCGAAGCCCCTTCGCCGTAGCTCCTCGTCGCCGGCGAACCAGGCACCCCCGCCGGCCAAGTCCACAACCCACCGACGTGCGGCACTATCCTGAAGCCATCCCCGCACTCTCCGGAGCTTGCCGTGGCCTGCATCGTCGCCGGTGAGCACCGCGACCCCCCTGTCCACGGGTTAGTGATGACAGGTGGGTCCCGCCTATCATCCTCTCCCTCGTTCCGCGCCTCTCTCTCTCTCGACTGCGGGCCCCGGCCGTCGGGTTTGAAATGGAGTGGGCGCCGCATTGTGTCAGTTGGCTCATTCGGCTGGGCGGCCCAGCTGGCCGGGCTTTGCTGCCCACATGACTGTTACGGCCCGGCGAGAGCAGGCCCTTTTTCTTTTCCTTTTCATCACTTTTTCCAAAAATTCCACAGACAAAGCATATGTCCAAATAAATTAATTCCAAATCCTAAATTCCTAGAATATTGCAATCTATTTAATGGTGCAACTTTCATTCAAATCCAGCAACCTTTTCTTCACTTTGTAAATATTTAAATGTGATTTTAAGCATTTAAATATGCCTTTGTAAATCCATTTCTCCTATTCTCGCTACACCAAATCCAAAACTAGGAATTTTCCCTTCTTAGTTTTCAACCTAGTATTTTACAAAAATGAGTTGACATTTTTACGAGCACTTTGGTTTTTCTGTTTTATTATTGCCTTATTTTTCTCAAGTTATTATTCTGCGACGATAGATTGCGTTCTTGTGAAGGAGTTGGACCGTAAGACTTTGAAGACCCGAAGACTTTGTTGAGCGGGCAAGCAGCCCTTTGACCATGTCTATGAAACCCTTTTATGCATGCCATATAGCACTTTTATTGCTTGCATCGAGTCATGATATTGTGGTGACCACATGGGGTGGCTTGCCAGCATTACTTCCTCATTGATACTTGCATTGTGCATGACCCTACCTTCTTATGAGGGTTATGCCGGTGGGAGTAGATAGGATGCTAATGTAGTGCTATGCAAAAAGGGACGGGTATATGCATGGTGAAGGAGGCAAAGTTTTTCAAAAGATTTTTTTTTCAAAAACCCCGTCGGGTGCCACTTATGCCCGAGGGAGATGATGGAATGGGTAACCACTTGATGACGAAGTGGTGTACCGAGGCAAGCGTGTGTGTTGTTTTCGAAAACGGATTAGATTTAAGATTTGTCGACTGTCCCAGCCTTACATGCGCAACCACTCTACCCTTATATGGGAAAGGGCATTGTAGATTACCTAGACCGATACTAGCTTGGAGCCCGCATTACTAGTGACGGGGGAGAGTTGGTGCTCTCTCTCGGGGACGAAGTCGTGCCAGTAGGGCGGCATGACTGTCTTCTGAGGCACCGGATACACCGTTGTGTCCCCTCTCGGATGTTACGATCTCGAGAGAGTCTCGTATGATGTACATCGTGAGGATCTGGAACAACGAGTGGACTCCTTGTTAGTGTCGTCTAGGGAAAGATAGTGATCGGTGCTTACCACGGGTACTTGAGGTATCGCGTCGTGGATGACACGGAAGTTCCCGGATCTTGTGGGTAAAGTGTGCAACCTCTGCAGTGTAAAACTATTCGAATAGCCGTGTCCACGGTCAAGGGCCGATTAGGCGGTGCTGCTTAAACTACGTCCAGAGTTTCACAACTATGTGTGTGTGTTGATAAAACTACTTGGGTCAAGACAAAGGACTTGACATGATTGAGTTGGGTTGGTGCCCACTCTATTTATGTTGATATCTGTAACATGTCCTCATGGTTACTTGATGCATGTCTTACAAGTTGTTGAACATGTCATGGCACTCAAAACTAGCTTTCCGCAAAAATTTACCTATATCATGCATTGTTGTGTCTTGAACCAAAACATGGGTTGCTTGCGAGTACTTTCAAAGTACTCATTGGCTTGCCACTGGTTATTTAATTGGCTAGGCATGGAAGAACCGGAGTTCAAAGAAGAATTCTTTGGAGACGAACATGCGAACTAGGACGTTTCCCAGTCAGAATGCCTGTAGGGTTAAGGCAGATGGCATGGGTTCTACTTATCGACGAAGATTTCCGCGGCTTGTGTTTCATTTGATGTTCAGCCCTTAAGGCTGTATCTATGTAAGACTTGACCATAATGGTCATAATTTGTGTAAGACGGTATGTATGGATGTAAGACTCTTGTTATTCAGCTTCTGTGTGTTCAAGTGAGCATTGATCTCCGGATCATCAGACACGCGTGCATTCGGTGATCACGACCTTTGAGTCGGGGTCCCCACAGAGCTGGTATCAGAGCCATCCTGACTGTAGGAAGCCTTAGTTAGCATGGACTTAGTTAGCTTGAGACCATCTAAACTTCTCTTCTTTTCTGAAGCTTACCCCACCCAAGATATATTTCCCTTATTGACCTCCCCTATTCAACTTTTGTAGATGGGTCACGCCCCTTGAGACTCCTTATGACAGGATTTCCATCACTCCTAATAGACTGCCTCCAACAATGCCACTATCCTTCTTTGCCCATATACACCCCTGCATGAACTGGAAAATGATGTGCTCGAGAAGGAGTTCTACGCCAAGGTTTTTGTGCTGCCAAGACCTCACCCGAGGGTGGTTCTTCATCGGACCACCCATGCCAACACAAGACCTGGCCATTCAGCAAGTGGCACATGAAGCGCTCCTCCGTCTTCGAGGCCTCCTTCCAGAAATGAAAGAAGAACACGCCACCCGCTACCTACCTGGAAAGAACGGATTTGGAGCCCCAGCTCAAGTGATGATTTCCCCAGAAGATGAGGATCCAACCCTCAAGTACCAGATCCGCTTCATCAACGCCGGAGACTACCTTCTACGTCACTCATCAAGCATTCCTTAAGGCTCGCCAAGACCTTCCTTCACTTCTGCACCTCCACTGCCTCGAGAAAAAGAGGGTGGCCGAGCAAGGACAGCAAATCACTATCTTACAAGCCCACCTTACCAATCAGGAGCAACAAATCAAGGAACTTCGGATAACCCGCAACCAAACTCCACGCAGGAGGCATAGGAATGGATTTCCATATCCACCTCATAGAAGATCGTCGTCAGGCCATCGACAACATAACTCAAGACCGGATAGCAACCTTTTGCTTCCGTCACTTGTCACGGGTGTGGTGAACTTGGGCACATTAAAAGGATGTGTCCCAACAAGCAGCCGACTGTCGCATACCCTTTGGCACCACAAGGGGAACCCAGAAACTGAAGACCGAACGCCTTTCTCTCAAAGTGATGAAGCAAGCACGACTACTGAATCCGAGGACCCCTAGGGTAGGCTAAGTCGTGTACCCCCTATGCGCAGTCGAGTCCATATGATGGTTCAAATGAAACCATGTTGAGTGTTGCTTGTTCTTATCTGTTTGTGTTTTGATATAAGTTGCACTTTTGCCTTAGGCAGCATGTATGCAACTATATCACCTATCTTATCTTAATGAAATTGTGTGTGGTCTTTTGGCACTTGTATATTTGCACCTGCACTATAGAGCCCCCTTTAGGCATCCCCATCTATACTACTTTTCCCTCTCATCCCTCTATCCTCAACTGAAGACCGGCAAGACAAGGTACACCAAGGATTCTACTTCAGCGACCTACTAACACTGGAGACTTTTGCTGCAGCCTCCTCGACCAAGTGAAACCCCGTAGGGTTATGTTTAACCCTCCAGACTAGAAACCCATTCGTAGACCCTTCGAGACTTCATGAGATAACCCATCTCGAATCCTTAACCATGTGCTTAACCCACAAACTTGAAAGAGAACTAGTTAAGCCTCCATAACCTCGCTCAATATTGGGTTCACTATGGAACTAGTGGACGTAGGGAATGAGCACCTTATCATCCTAATATAGCACTGGAACTGATGATGCCATAGGGAAGACCAATTTGAGGATATAGGAATAGAGGACAAATGACTTGATGAGTTTATATCAATGACTTTGAGGAATCATCCGAGACTATTTGGTTGATTATGAGGTTTTCATGTTAGTAGATGAACTTGGTGGGATCATGATTATAGGGTAGCATAGCTTTCATTACCCCTGAGTAAATTGGATTTAATAGGACGATTATGATCGCAAACTGAAATTCTTGAGAGTATAAGGATTTGACTTAGCCAGGGGATATTGATAGGAGATAGTTGATATTACGACTATGACTTAGGGAAAGTGTGGGAATTTTCGTTGGACACAAGATTTGGATTTAAATAGGTGACCCTAGTGGAGTATGGATGCAAGAGTAATTTTACATGGTTCGGAGTAAATTGGATTTAGACTGATGATCTTGATCATGATACCATGTTTCTCGGTGGACAATAAACTAAGAGATTGGATTAATTGTCGGGGTTGATTTAGGGATCTATATAAGCTTGAGGTTGGAGTTTACATGACCATGATAATGGAAATTGGTGGGTGACTATAGCAAGGTAGCCCTTCCAAGTGTTTTCGGGATTATAGGAACCTTAGGAGATCATGTGGAACACCATAACCATTGGATTTGTAGAATTAAATGGGTTATGTAGTAATTGATGGAAGGTAATGGGCTGTTGGAGTTGATTCATAGGAAGGAAACAAGATCTTGGAGTGGCTTACGACGTGTTTCCTTGGGATAGAAGTGCTTGGAAGAATAGGCTGAGCACTTGGATTGTCACGTTCAAATTTAGCAGCTTATATGTTCTACCCATGGATTTTTAGGACATACATAGGAGTTTGGGGATTGTAGACATATATGATTTTGTTAGACCTCCTCTCGGGAGCCATGAGGATATGAATCACATGAGTGATGATTGGAGTTGCCTATACGTAATGATGCTATCAGTGATATGATGTGATTTGTTTAAAGGACTAAATAGAACAATTGGCATCTCAGAAACTGTGCCCAAGGATAAGATGATAAACGTTCACTTTCGCACACTAGATCCTTGAAACCCTTAAGCCCTACCAAGCTACAACAAGGTCGGATCATAACTTTGGGTCTTGACTCTAGATCGAATACACCTTGGTCCACACTCAACCGTGACCACCACCAATGCCTTAGCCACTTTATTTAATTCTATAGACTTCATGGAGTGCTTGGACAAGTTAGTTGTCATCTTTCTTTGATGACATACTTGTCTACCCGAAGACAGAAGAAGAATCGTTGAGCTGGTCAAGGAACATTTGAAGACCGCCATGCCAAGGAGGAAGAACTACCACCAACGTCAAGAAGTACACTCCCACGTCAAAGATCATGTGTATTTGCAAGCCACTTCTCTCAAAGAGAACCAAGCATTTTCATGTTAAGAAAAACTCGCACCAAGATTTATCGACCTTCTCCAAGATCACTACAAGACGAAGAGCAAACGGCTACCAGCTAGAATTACCACCGAGCCACCCTTGCGGCACAACATTTTTCACGAGTCACGCCTTCTAAGTGCTTCCAACATCCTAACCAACCCGATCCCTACAAGGACGTCAATCACCAAGCCATCGACCTCCATTTCAATATGACTTACGCGAAAGCCCCGGTGGCAATATGGATCAAGCAGATGTCATACACGGGCCACGCCCATCGAAAGTACTTCAAGGATCAATGGAGCACCACTCGGAAGCACAAGCGGTATGAGGACAAGAAGACTACCCCAGATCCAGTTTTCGTATTCCTTTCCACGCCAAGTTTGGGAATCTCGGGGACGAGATTCCTGTAAGGGGGGTAGGTCTGTCACACCCTGATTTGCGTGGCACAACACTTAAGATGATAAATCATGATAAAATGTGGTTTGACAAAAACTTTTGCATTATTTGACTTTTTATTTGGAGTTGGTTTTCTCTTTTGTGTTTTCAAGTGCTCTTTAAGGTCAACACAACTCCACCTTCTATACTTCATCTGCTTGCCCCAAGCTTCTGCCCAATGATCATGCCATGTGTATAGAGCAATATAGTATTTTCTTAAAAAAATAATTTGGCCAAAAAGTATTTTCTAAAATTAGTTTTTCAAAAACCCTTGAATTGAGATTTGCACTGCAAGTACTTGATTTGTGGTATGAAAAATATTTCAAAGAGTATATTTGAAACCTATTAGATATAGGATTCCCATAAACCACAAAAATATAATTTTAAAAGTTATTTTACTGTTT
Organism: Aegilops bicornis; assembly: GCA_021605145.1. Lineage (NCBI taxonomy): Eukaryota > Viridiplantae > Streptophyta > Magnoliopsida > Poales > Poaceae > Aegilops > Aegilops bicornis. The sequence continues at coordinate 429,406 of JAHIAL010000089.1, forward strand.
TATTTAAAAGCTTTTTCTTAAGGCCAGAAATGGTCTTTAATAGGGAAAAATTATTTTATTGTGTTAAAAATATTTGACAAAAATCAGGCAAACTCAGCGGGCATATATTTCCCATATATAAGAGTTTCAACACATGGTCATGTTCAAAACATTGGTCAAATCCCTCAAAAACCCTTTCTGGATATTTCAAGCTTTTGAAATATTTACAAAGGAAATATTCCCCAAAAATTCCAAGAAAATTCTAGCATGTCACATATGACATGATTGATGATCTTGCCAAGTCTCATGTCATGGAGAACAGTATAACCCCATGAAACCCTCTCAAAACCACTTCTGACCTTTTTCAAGTTTGAACAACTTTGCACTGTCAAATATGTCCAAATGCTCTCACACTTGGTGAACATGCTCAAATAGTGTAATAATGCATCTAGACCAAGTGGCACAAGTTGGAGAACAAGTTAAATTGACCAAAGAGCCCCAAAACCATTCCTGACCAGAATCAAATTTGAACAAGTTTGTACTACCAACTTTCTCTCCTTGACCCCAACTTCTGTGAGCATGTTCACATGACCAAATGAGGCCACTACACCAAGTGGTGCATCAAGGAGAAATGATTTGCTCAACTAGATCTACACAAGTCTATTTCTGCTCATTTCTAGGGTTTACAAAAGTTGCATTGGCAACTTTGCCCAAATAAGCTCCAAATTGGTGGAAGGCCATATTTATATGTGTCATTTCACCCTGTGGAGTCTCATGGCATTTGGAGTTCATTTGCTTAACCAAACAAGCATCAAACACCTTCTGCCACTTTACCCAAATTCCATTTTTGACCACTTCCACTTATCTCCATGACCTCAACTGTTTACCACAGCTCCTCCTAGGCCCCTTTCACCTCCAGTAACAATGGCAAGTCCATAGCTCAATTATTGGATGGGTAAAACCCCACTTTCTCTCTCTGGACAGCCCCTTTCTCTCTCTTCCTCACCTCCCTCCTCACTCCAGTGGCCATCCATGGCATCCAATGCCCCTACCCACTTGTTTACTTTCCCCTAGCACTACCAGACACGAGTGGGCACGCCCCTGCCCCTTAAACAATGCCATGGCAGCCATAGACGCGCTCTGGAGCGCGCTACAGTGCGCTCCCGCACTGTAGCCGCCCCCTGCCAAGCAGCTCCGGCCACCTCGGGCCTCCCCCGCGCGCCTGCCGATGCGCCTCGGCGTCCGCGTCCATGACGCTTCTGTGATCGGGCCCCTTCTCTTTCCTCCTCCCCGCCTCCCGCATGGCTAAAGGCCGCCCAGCGCCAATGGAGCGGCTCGCCTTGCACCCTGACCTCTCTCCCACTTCCTCTCTCTATCTAACCAGAGATGGTCGACGTCCAGAACACCCTGCACACCACGCCTGCTTCCCCGAGCCTGCGGCGGCAAGCGTGAGCTTCACCAAGACGGGTCTCACTTGGACCTTGCCGTTCGCCTATTTAAAGGCCTCCCCGAGCCCTTCTCTCCCCACCACTCGCGCTCTACACCACCAAACCCTCCCCCTGCACCCCCAGTTCCTCTCCAGAGCCGCCCGAGCTCGAGATCGAGCTCGAGCTCCGCCGTTTCGGCTCGCCGGAGTTCGCGAGGTATAGGCCTCCCCCGCTCCTCCTCTGCCTCGATCTGGAATCCCTGCATCCCCCTGACCCTTTCCCCCTTGTTTCCCCTCTCTGTAGCTGCTGGAAACGGCCGGAGCCACCGCCTCCCGAAGCCCCTCCGCCGCAGCTCCTCGTCGCCGGCGAACCAGGCACCCCCGCCGGCCAAGTCCACCACCCACCGACGTGCGGCAGTATCTTGAAGCCATCCCCGCACTCTCCGGAGCTTGGCGTGGCCTGCATCGTCGCCGGTGAGCACCGCGACCCCCCTGTCCACGGGTTAGTGATGACAGGTGGGTCCCGCCTGTCATCCTCTCCCTCATTCCCGCACCCCTCTCTCTCGACCGCCGCCCCGGCTGTCGGGTTTGAAATGGGTGGGCGGGCCTTGTTGTCTTGTTTCACTGGCCGGCCCATCAGCTTGCTTGCCCATGACTGTTTCGGCCCGGCGAGAACAGGCCCTTTTCTTTTTCCTTTCATCACTTTTTCCAAAATTCCACAGGACAAAGCATATGTCCAAATAAATTAATTCCAAATCCTAAATTCCTAGAATATTGCAACCTATTTAATGGTGCAACTTTCATTCAAATCCAGCAACCTTTTCTTCCTTTGTAAATATTTAAATGTGATTTTAAGCATTTAAATATGCCTTTGTAAATCCATTTCTCCTATTACGCTACACCAAATCCAAAACTAGGAATTTTCCCTTCTTAGTTTTCAACCTAGTATTTTACAAAAATGAGTTGACATTTTTACGAGCACTTTGTTTTTTCTATTTTACTATTGCCTTATTTTTCTCGTTATTATTACTGCTGATTTATAGATTGCGTTCTTGTGAAGGAGTTGGACCGTAAGACTTTGAAGACCCGTAAGACTTTGTTGAGCCAGCAAGCAGCCCTTTGACCATGTCCATGAAACCCTTTTTTTTTATGCATGCCATATAGCACTTTTATTGCCTGCATCGGAGTCATGATATTGTGGTGACCACATGGGGTGGCTTGCCACTGTTACTTCCTCATTGATACTTGCATTGTGCATGACCCTACCTTCTTATGAGGGTTATGCCGGTGGGAGTAGATAGGATGCTAATGTAGTGCTACGCAAAAAGGGACGGGTATATGCATGGTGAAGGAGGCAAATTTATTCAAAAGACTTTTTTTTGAAAACCCCGTCGGGTGCCACTTATGCCAGAGGGAGATGATGGAATGCGTAACCACTTTATGACGAAGTGGTGTACCGAGGCAAGCGTGTGTGTTGTTTTCAAAACGGATTAGATTTAAGATTTGTCGATTGTCCCAGCCTTACATGCTAACCACTCTACCCTTATATGGGAAAGGGCATTGTTGATTACCTAGACCGATACTAGCTTGGAGCCCGCATTACTAGTGACGGGGAGAGTTGGTGCTCTCTCTCTCTGGACGGGTCGTGCCGGAGTAGCGGCCATGACTATCTTCTGAGGCACCGGATACACCGTTGTGTGCCCTCTCGGATGTTACGATCTCGAGAGAGTCTCGTATGATGTACATCGTGAGGATACGGAACAACGAGTGGACTCCTTGTTAGTGTCGTCTAGGGAAAGATAGTGATCGGTGCTTACCCCGGGTACTTGAGGTATCATGGTCGTGGATGACACGGAAGTTCCCGGATCTTGTGGGTAAAGTGTGCAACCTCTCAGAGTGTAAAACTATTCGAATAGCCGTGTCCACGGTCAAGGACAGTTAGGCGGTGCTGCTTAAACTTCGTCGTAGTTTCACAACTATGTGTGTGTGTTGATAAAACTACTTGGGTCAAGACAAAGGACTTGACATGATTGAGTTGGGTTGGTGCCACTCTATTTATGTTGATATCTGTAACATGTCCTGATGGTTACTTGATGCATGTCTTACTAGTTGTTGAACATGTCATGGCACTCAAAACTAGCTTTTCGCAAAAATTTACCTATATCATGCATTGTTGTATCTTGAACCAAAACATGGGTTGCTTAAGTAGTACTTTCAAAGTACTCATTGGCTTGCCATGGTTATTTAATTGGCCGGGCATGGAAGAACCGAGTTCAAGAAGAATTCTTTGGAGACGAACATGCAAACTAGGATGTTTCCAAATGTAATGCCTGTAGGGTTAAGGCAGATGGCATGGGTTCTACTTATCGACGAAGATTTCCGCTGCTTGTGTTTCATTTGATGTTCAGCCCTTAAAGAATTTGTATCTATATAAGACTTGACCATAATGGTCATAATTTGTGTAAGACGGTATGTATGGATGTAAGACTCTTGTTATTCAGCTTCTGTGTGTTCAGTGAGCATTGATCTCTGGGATCACTGTACACGTGCATTCGGTGATCACGACCTTTGAGTCGGGGTCCCCACACGGTACCCCGGGAACACTTCCGGTGTCCAAATACTATCATCCTATATATGAATCTTTACCTCTCGACCATTTCGAGACTCCTTGTCATGTCCGTGATCTTATCCGGGACTCTGAACAACATTCGGTCACCGAATCACATAAGTCATATAATACAAAATTGAAAGTGCAACTAATCCCCGGGTGGTTTTGGTAATTCATAACAACATATAGCTCATTGAACTAATATCCATTCAAGATTAATTTTTCATAAAGTTCAATGATTGGTATGGCATGGACTAGAGATGTGGACCCCTCAAAATTCTAAGGACACATATTGGCAAAAGCTCAAGACTCTACATTTGGCCGGACTCCTGGACTATGAAGATACAAGATTGAAGACTTCGTCCCGTGTCCGGATGGGACTTTCCTTGGCGTGGAAGGCATGCTTGGCGTCTGGATATGTAGATCTCCTACCTTTGTAACCGACTGTGTAACCCTAGCCCTCTCCGTGTCTATATATAACCGGAGGGTTTTAGTCCGTGGGGCGAACAACAATCATACCATAGGCTAGCTTCTAGGGTTTAGCCTCTTTGATCTCGTGGTAGTTCTACTCTTGTACTACCCATATCATCAATATTAATCAAGCAGGAGTAGGGTTTTACCTCCATCGAGAGGGCCCGAACCTGGGTAAAAACATCATGTCCCTTTTCTCCTGTTACCATCCGCCTAGACGCACAGTTCGGGACCCCCTACCCGAGATCCGCCGGTTTTGACACCGACAATAGGCTTCGAGAGAGAGTGTGTTCTGCTTCTGTTGACTCTCTTGCTACTTTATTTGCTTGTGCTTGCTACAATGTTTGTGCTCATGTGTGAGATACTCTTATGATCATGTGGTGGATCATACTATGCTTTATTATGCTATGATTGAATGATGCTATCTTATCTCTTGTGTATGATGTCATATTTGTCTTGTGATGAGCGCATATTTCATATTCTATCATTTTGAGCGCTCCACCAAGATGTCGTGACATGGAAGAGTAACCCATGATCCTAATCAATTGTGCATTTGCATTCAAAAGCAAATTTTCAAAATTCAAAAATTTAGGGTGAGCTCTTGCTTATCACACACTTCTCAAAGCAACGATGTACTTCATTTATATTATCATTAGTCGAAGCTTTGATCTATATGTTGTCATCAATTACCAAAAAGGGGGAGATTGAAAGCGCAACTAATCCCCGGGTAGTTTTGGTAATTCATAACAACATATAGCTCATTGAACTAACATCCATTCAAGAATAATGTTTCAGAAAGTTCAATGATTGGTATGGCATGGACTGGAGATGTGGACCCCTCAAAATGCTAAGGACACATGTTGGCAAAAGCTCAAGACTCTACATTTTCATTTTAGTTATCCAAGATCACATTGAGTCCATAGGAAAAGCCAATACTATTAGAAGGCGATGAGGTGTTGCTTAAGGGTTTGCTTGCTCAAACTGCTTAGTGATATGCTCCAAAAGCACTCAACCACTTTCTCATTTCCACATATGTCCTAAACCTAAAGTCAAACTCGGCCCCACCGATTTGATCTATCCGGCGCCACCGAGTTCACTTGACATAACCATAGCCAGAAACCCTAATCAGTTTAGTCTCACCGATAGGGATCTCTGTCTCACCGAGATGGGATTGCAAACTCTTTGTTTCCCTTCTTAATGTTTCGGTCTAACCGAGATGAGCGATCGGTCCCACCGAGTTGGCAATGCAAACTCTCTGTTTCCTTTTCGTCACGTTTCGGTCTCACCAAAATGAGCGATCGGTCCCACCGAGTTTGCTTGACCAACTCTCTGTTTTCTTATTACCAACATCTGTCTTACCGAGTTTGTGTAATCGGTCAAACCGAGAACAAGTTTTCCCCTAACCCTAGCACATCTGTCTCACCGAGTTGATCATGTTGGTCCCATCGAAAAACCTAACGTTCAGATTTTGAACCAGGTCGGTCTCACCGAGTTTCACTATTCGGTCCCACCGAGTTTGGTAAATTTTGTGTAAAGGTTAGATTTTGTGTGGAGGCTATATATACCCCTCCACCCCCTCCTCCATTCATGAGAGAGCCATCAGAACGTGCCTACACTTCCACTACTCATTTTCTGAGAGAGAACCACCTAATCATGTGTTGAGACCAAGACATTCCAATCCAACCACAAGAATCTTGATCTCTAGCCTTCCCCAAGTTGCTTTCCACTCAAATCATCTGTCCACCATATCCAAATCTGTGTGAGAGAGAGAGAGTTTAGTGTTGGGGAGACTATCATTTGAAGCACAAGAGCAAGGAGTTCATCATCAACACACCATCTATTACCTTTTGGAGAGTGGTGTCTCCTAGGTTGGTTATGTGTCACTTGGGAGCCTCCGTCAAGATTGTGGAGTAGAACCAATGAGTTTGTAAGGGCAAGGGAGATCGCCTACTTTGTGAAGATCTACCCTAGTGAGGCAAGTCCTTCGTGGGGGATGGCCATGGTGGGATATACAAGGTTTGTTCTTCGTGGACCCTTCGTGGGTGGAGCCCTCCGTGGACTCGCGTAACCGTTACTCTTTGTGGGTTGAAGTCTCCATCAATGTGGATGTACGATAGGACCACCTATCGGAACCACGCCAAAAATCTCCGTGTCTACATTGGTTTGCTCCCTCCAAACTCCTCCCTTTTACATTCATATGCAATGATTTACATTCTGCTGCTATACTCTTAGAATTGCATGTGTAGGTTGATTGCTTGACTTGTGTTAAGTTGCTAAATGGAAAAGGCTAGATTTTTATTTGGTCTAGTAGTCTAATCACCCCCCTCTAGACATACTTCCGATCCTACAAGTGGTATCAGAGCTTTGGTCTCTATTTGCCTTGATTCCATAGCTTTGGTGATCATAGCCTTGGTTTCACAACCTAGGAGAGTATGGCATCTAGCAAGGGAAATTACCACCGAAGTGGTCCTTACTTTGATGGTACTAACTTTGCTAGTTGGAAGCATAAGATGAAACTGCATATTCTTGGACATAACCTCGCCGTTTGGGCTATTGCGTGTATTGGATTGTGTCGGTGTCAAAACCGGCGGATCTCGGGTAGGGGGTCCCGAACTATGCGTCTAAGGTCGATGGTAACAGGAGACAGGGGACATGATGTTTACCCAGGTTTGGGCCCTCTTGATGGAGGTAATACCCTACTTCTTGCTTGATTGATATGAGGATTACAAGAGTTGATCTACCACGAGATCGTAATGGCTAAACCCTAGATGTGTAGCATGTATGATTGTGATTGCCTCTACGGACTAAACCATCCGGTTTATATAGACATCGGAGGGGCCTAGGGTTGTACAGAGTCGGTTTACAGAGGAAGGAATCTTCATATCCGAACGCCAAGCTTTCCTTCCATGCAAAGGAGAGTACCATCCGGACACGGGAAGAAGTCTTTTGTCTTGTATCTTCATGGCCCATTAATCCAGCCCATGTCACATAGGCAGGACACCCGAGGACCCCTTAATCCAGGACTCCCTCAGTAGCCCCTGAACCAGGCTTGGATGACGATGTGTCCGGCGCGCAGATTGTCTTCGGCATTGCAAGGTGGGTTCCTCCTCAGAATATTCCAAAACAGTATTCGAACACAGATAACATGTCCAGCTCTGCAGAATAAGCTCCGCAAAGAGTATAATATTTAACAAGTCCCATCTACTGACATCTTCTGTAGTGAGACGCCACGTCTCCGCCCGGTCATTATTTCGAACCGTTTTTAGCCTCCCGCTCCGTGTTTCGAGATGCGGTTTCTATTGGCATGTCTTGTCAAAACAGATATCGTGTCCCCTTATCACGGGATTCTCATCAATACGGGCGTGGGTAATCCAACCGCACCGTCTGCACGACCCTTGGGGAATAGGTGAGTTTTAAGGCGAGTGGGGAGGCGCTTGATATTCACTGCCTTTCATAAAGGGATAAGGATTCACCCTTTCACCCACGCCTTCTTTCTCTCTGTCCACCCATTCTCGAGCTCCAGCGCCCAAGATTCCATCCTTTCCGCCTCAAAAAAGCACTTCGACCATGTCCGGATCTGGAGCGCAGGGCAAGTGGATGGCCTCCTCCGTCAAGGAGAAGGACATCACGAAGCTCTGAGAGGCTGGGTACTTAGCCCAGGAAATCCCCCACCGGCTTCCAGCAAAGGGGCAGATCATCCCCACCCCGGAGCCCCATGAGAGGGTGGTATTCATCCCCCACTTCATCCGCGGGTTGGGATTTCCTCTCCACCCATTCGTCCGTGGACTCATATTCTACTACGAGTTAGATTTTCATGATCTGGACCCAAACTCCTTCCTCAACATCTCGGCATGCATTGTCGTGTGCGAGGCATTCCTCCGCATCCCACCCCACTTTGGATTGTGGTTAAAAATCTTCATTGTGAAGCCGAAGGTGGTGGGTGGTCAACACACAGAGTGCAGAGGCGCTATGGTGAGCAAGATGCCCAATGTCTCATGGCCCGAAGGTACCTTCATGGAGACCGTCAAAGGGTGGCAACAATAGTGGTTCTATGTCACAGAGCCTCGTGACGCCACCCGGGCCGCGGCTCCCGAATTTAAGTCCAGGGCCCCAATGCGGCTCACCTCCTGGCTAGAGAAGGGCCTGGACTAGGCTTCGTCGGACGAGTTGACAGTGCTTCAGACGCGCATCAAGAGCATGGTAGATAAGAACATCAAGCTTGTCAATGTGATCCATGTGATTCTTTTTTGCCGGATCCTTCCATGCCAAAGCCGGACTTGCCATTTGTGGGAGTTCGATCCGGCCGAGCACCAGACCTTGCAACAGTTCTTCGGCACTACACACGAAGACATCTGGAAGGTGCTTTTTAAGGCCAATGAGACGTGGCCGAAAACGACGGAGGACCGTGGGCACAAGCTGACCCATCCCGCCAGTCCGGTAAGTTTTTCGTATTCTAAGGTGTATCCTTCACCCGTACCTTCAAGGAAGATGTCTAAGATTCTCTTATCTGTCCTTTCAGGGCTGGACAAAAGAGGGCAGAGTGGATCCAGTATCCGGCTCCGCTACCTGAAGACCCAACTATGCCACTTCTGATGAAGATGCTGGTCCCGGCGCCCTACCAGGCGCCGGAGAAGAAGGCCAAGGAGACCAGAAGTGGCCTCCGCCGTAAAGGCACTTCGGACATGATGTCCGAAGACACCGAAACCCACTCCTCCCCCACCGAGGACGATGAGGAGGAGGAGGAAAGCAACTCTCCCCCTGAGGGGGGAAGGAAGAAAAGGGCGACCTCCATGCATCTGGAGGCAGAGGCGTCCAAGAAGGGGAGAGCCTCCCTCACGGACAACTCCGCATTGGATACTGATAGCATCTCGGAGTGGCGCCCTAGGGATAAGCCCCTGGCCGAATCGTAAGTACTCAAAGGCACTGACTCACTCACATATCCAGCTCCTTTACTGCATAGTTTTAACATGTTGAACCATGCACTACAGTCTGGCTCGTTCCCACCTCCTGCGATCCTCATCTTCGGGGAATTCGCTGGATCCCAAGGTGATGGACAGCGGGTCTCCTCCGCTGGCCTTCTCCCCCAAGACTACGGACGACGCTGAAGTGTTGTCCCGAAGGACCCTCCCTGCTCGGGGGAAGGCACAGGAGGCCGTCACGGTGGTGCCAGAGGATGACACCTCGGGCGCCGGACACATGGGAGAGCAAATCCCCCTGGAGACTGGCGATGGGGGCCATATCCAATTCGGCCCCCGGCCGAATACTATTCTGGAGGCCCATACGGCTCTGGAAGAAGGAGGTGCACCTATTCCGCCGGTGACCTCTATCCATCCAGAGGCACTGGATACTCTACTGTAAGCGCTGCAAAGTGCTTCCATTATTGAGGAACTCACCGTATCCTCATGGGTACGGTGGTTGAAAGGGTTTAGTCCGTTAAGAGCGGACTGACCGAAGCCTGCACCAGCCTTCTAACAGGCTTTGAGGTATGCGGCGTATTTATGCAAAAAGAATGTCATAGTATAGACAATAGTCCCTGAGATTCTGTCCGGTGCTTGAAAAGAAAAGCCGGACATAGGATCAAATATTTTTCGCAGGAGACTAACCATACATGTCTATGTGAATAAGCAGGTGTTGATGCTGGCTGTGACCTCACATTCTGCCAAAGTCTCCAAACCGAAGCAGTGTCTGGAGCGGGCCGAGGAAGAGCTCGGCCATGTGAAAAAACAGCTAGAGGACAAGCAAGGTATGCAATGGCCTATTCAGATCTTAGAAAGATATGAATTGTTCATGTTGATCATGTTATCATGATATTTCGTAGGAGCGGCGACCGAGGTGGAGACCCTCAAGAACGTGCTGGCCGAGGCCCAGAAGAGAGCGGCAAAGGAACAAGCCGCCCGCGAAAAACATGAGGCAAGGGTTGGGGAGGTCCAGCAGGAGCTCCAGGACACCGTAAAGAAATGCGAGTCCTTGGAGCGCAAGTTGTCGGACCAAGAGTCCAAACTTGCGAAGGACCGCCAAAGCGCACAAGAGGCCCGCGTTGAAGCCCAGGGCACCCTCCAAGAAATCCAGGAGGCCAAGAAAATCGCGGTGGGTAAGGCCTTTATTATGCAAAGAAAGTATGTGAAGAAGAGGTACCTCTTACTGACCCGGATTTGGAGTTCTCCAGGAGCGTGTGCGGATCTGCCGCGCTGTGTTGCTGATGCTGCGGAGTTCTTCCGGGCCAAAGAGGGGAGCTCAACGGAGAAGCTGTTCTGGTCGCAATACCTTGCGCCAGAGCATCCGGTGACCTTTAGCGATCAGCTGAAACAGCTGATCGAACTGCATAGGGTGGCCGAATCGGCCATGAAGGATTTGATAATCTGTCTGTGGCCTGCCGAAGCCATACCCAGCAGCTACTTCGGGCTCGTGAAGCGGCTGGTCGATGCCTGCCCTCGGCTTGATGCCATCAAGCGGTCGGTCTGTATCGAAGGTGTGCGGATGGCCTTCGCCCGTGTCAGGGTGCAGTGGGCGAAGATGGACGCCATCAAGTTCGCGACCGAGGGACCCCCTCTGGGCAAGGAGCACCGCACGCCCGAGCGGTATTTTGATGTCCTGAAGGGATCCCGCATTATAGAGGGCCAGTGTGCAAAAGACATTATCTTTGAATGAAAACATTCATGTTATCCCGTCCTCTATTAGGAAACAAAGCTGATATGTAATATAATGCTTGTTGTTTGTTTAAAATTTTGCCTCATGTGCGGCCGTTTTACTAAATCTGAGAGTTGGCCAGTCGTCGGCTTCAGCCCCCACGTAGGGTAATGCAGGGTGTTAGGAGTTAAAACCTAAACACTCTTGATCCAAGATTTTGGTCCTAGAAGGAGGTGTATAGCGCAACGAACCAGGCAATCGGACTATATGGCTTTATCACCCTCACTTAGCCAGAGGAGTTTGACAATAGAGATGTAGGCGCAGCCCTAGTTAGTATTTGTTAATCCGGACTAGGGTGATGTAAACACCTGATCGGGTAGATGCCGATCCGTTGCATAATGCGGAAAAAATCGCAAGAGATTTTAACCTCCGAATAGCTGACCAACTCTCGCCGCATCATGACACATTTCGGCTTTCTCTCTTGAGGTGTTTACTGGATAAACCAGAAACACAATCGCAATAGTTCTCCCTTTACTACCCTAGCCGATAGGATGGAACGTAAGGTAGTAAGCACAGGAGCCGGGCAACCCAACTATTGACCACAGACATGATTCGGATCCGATGCATATAATGCTCAATTTGGGGTGCCGAACTATACTGTAAAAGTGTTCGGACTTTGTTGCCATAGTATGGAGAGCAATGAAGCCCCTCACGAATTAAAGCGTACCAAAGTGTACGGGTGCAATCGATAAGAGTAGCAAAGAAGTAAGCCAATGCCACATAACTTGGGCCGCAAACTGTTTTCATTATAATTTGACTAATACGTCAAAGCGTATTAGTACAAATAATGCGATAAACAACAGGGCTATTTAACTTGCCGAGACCAAGGGGGAGCTGCGTGCGGGTCCTGAAAATAGGTAGAGTGGTCGTCAAGAAGACCACCTAGAGATTCCCTCATACGTCTATGCTGCTTGCTGCCTTGGTAATCCATCCTTCAAAAGGATCGATGATCAGGCTGTCGTGAGGGGCCTGTGGAAAAGAAACCAATAAAAAGATAAAAAAGAAAAGGAAAGGATGTGTGCCCGGGGAAGGTCGATTTGTATTATGGACCACAATCGAGTTGTGCCTCCGTCTTTGCCCATGGTATTTTGAGTGCTTAGTTATGTACGCGCGCTACGTACGCCACCATTTGGTCGGGACTGAGATGGAAGCCGGATTGCTAGTCGAGCTCCTGACGAGCTGAACTGTCATGCTGCAGCGTACTCCGGACTCATTTGACAGTGTTCAGGAGCTTGGCCGCCGAATTAAAATTCTGCTTGATAAGGACGCTCTATACTTTCGCTGCTAGGGCCGCGGTGTGCTCCTCGGTATGAAGGGAGCGTTCCATGTTTCCATTGACTGTTATGACACTGCGTGGTCTGGGCATCTTGAGTTTGAGATAAGAATAGTGTGGCACCGCATTGAATCGAGCAAATGCAGTTCGTCCGAGCAGTGCGTGATAGCCACTGCAGAATGGGACGATCTCGAAGATCAAGTCTTAACCCGGAAGTTGTCCCGGGGATCCGAAGGCGACTTCCAATGTGATTGAGCCCGTGCGGTGGCCTCTACACCTGGAATTACTCCTTTAAAGGTAGTTTTTGTGGGCTTGATCCTTGATGGATCGATGCCCATCTTGCAGACCGTATCCTGATAGAGCAGGTTGAGGCTGCTGCCACCATCCATGAGGACTCGCGTGAGGTGGAATCCATCAATTATTGTATCAAGGACCAGTGCGGCTGAACGGCCATGACGGATACTGGTCGGATGATCCCTGCGATCGAAAGTGATCGGGCAGGACAACCAAGGGTTGAATTTTGGGGCGACTGGCTGTATCGCATAGACGTTCCTGAGCACGCGTTTGTGCTCCTTCTTGGGGATATGGGTAACGTATACCATGTTCACTGTTTTTACCTGAGGGGGAAACTTCTTCTGTCCCACTGTGTTCGGCGGACGGGGCTCCTTGTCGTCGTCCTCACTTTGTGACCCTTTCTCCTTGTTCTCCGTATTTAACTTGCCGGCCTGCTTAAAAACCCAACAACTTCTATTGGTATGATTGGCTGGTTTATCGGAGGTGCCGTGGATCTGACATGGACGATCAAGTATGCCGTCCAAGCTGGATGAGCCCGGATTGTTTCTTTTAAATGGCTTCTTCTGCTGGCCGGACATGGAGCCACTGAATCCGGCATTGACCGCCATGTCATCGGTATTGTCGTCATTGTTTCAACGCTTGTGCCTGTTGCGTCAGGGCTTGCCGTTGCTATTTCTAGCTTCGGAAGTGCCAGGTTCACTTGCATTATGATTGCTATGGGCTAGATAGCTATCTTCGCTCGCGCAAAAGCGGGTCATAAGTGTTGTCAGGGCTGCCATGGACTTCGGCTTTTCATGGCCGAGGTGTCGGGCGAGCCATTTGTCGCGGATGCTATGCTTAAAGGCCGCTATGGCTTCGGCATCCGGACAGTCGACGATCTGGTTCTTTTTAGTTAGGAACCTGGTCCGGAATATCCTGGCTGACTCTCCGGGCTGTTGAACTGTGCCACTTAAGTCATCGGCATCTGGAGGTCGGACATATGTACCTTGGAAGTTGTCGCGGAAGGCGTCTTCCAAGTCCTCCCAGCTGCCAATAGAGTTTTCTGGCAGGCTGTTTAGCCAGTGTCGAGCCGGTCCCTTGAGCTTTAGTGGGAGGTATTTGATGGCATGAAGATCATCAACGCGGGCCATATGAATATGGTGAAGAAAGTCCTCAATCCATACCACGGGATCTGTTGTTCCATCATATGATTCGATATTCACGGGTTTAAACCCTTCTAGGAATTCGTGCTCCATTACTTCATCAGTGAAGCAGAGGGGGTGTGCGGCGCCTCTATATTGGGCCAAGTCGCATCGTAGCTCGGATGGAGTCCGTCTGCGGTTTTCGGCCCGAACGTGGTTATGATTGTCGCGTCCGGCTAGATAGCCATCGTCGCGCGTCGGGCACGCCCCCGCGATCCGTAGATCGATCTGGTCTGACCTGCTCTATTTTCCAGGTCCTATAGCAGGTCATATGTATATCCCCGAGCTGTTGCGTCTCTACCTTTACGGCGAGGTGGTATGGTCTTGTGTTCGGCTTGAATTGCCGTTTTGTACCGGCCACGTGGTGGTCGGTCAGCCGTGTTACGTGCTGACGGTACGGGGTCCAGTGCCTCGTCGCCGAATTGAGGTGGAAGTTTACGCTTCGGGTAACTTTTGGTTGGGAGATCGAGGCCATATTCCTCCGCTGCCAGGACGTTAGTCCTCCTGTCGTGAGTAGATCTTGATCAGCTTGAAGCTGCTGCTGCTTCTTTTTCAGGCTCCTTGCAGTGGCTATTAGCCAGCGCTTAAATCGCTGTTGCTCGCGAGGTTCTTCCGGCATGATAAAGTCTTCGTTGCCGAGGCTCACCTCATCCTCGGAGAGTGGAAGATAATTTCTGTCCTCCAAGTCTTCATTTACGGCATGTTCTTCTTCGTCTTCGGCATCGTCCGGAGTATTGTTGTCTCTCGTGCCGGTATTGCTGTCTTTTCCATGGCGTGATTTAGAGCGGCGCCGCTGACGTCGGTGCTTTGGTTGTATCTCAGGAGGTTTATCCTCGACTGGATTCTTCTCGTTATCGCCATTACCCTCTTTGGGTGTATCCACCATGTACACGTCATATGAAGCGGTGGCCGTCCAGCATCTGGTAAACGGCGGGTATTTGGCCTGCTCGTCTCCGGCATCGTTGTCCATACCATCGATGTCTTCGGAGCCGTAGTCGAGCATGTCTGTTAAGTCCTCGAAAGTGGCTATGAAGTGGGTGGTGGGTGGGACGTAAAATTCCCCGCTCTCAGCCCCTAGTCCGGGCTGGGCGTAGTTCGGACGTTGCTCCTCTGTAATGACGAAGGATCGCATCAACTCCAAGCCTCGGTTAAAGGCGAGGTTTGTCCAGGGAGAAGAGAATCCATGGAGTACGGCGGGAAGGAAACTCCTTGGCTGAGCTCACACGATGCTAACTCCGAGGGTTCGGAGCCAGTGTCCGGAGAAGAGTCCGGCTTCATGATGATTGCCAGTGACACTACTTCCTCCGGTTCTTCCGTACTGGGCTTAGTGGCCGCAGATAGTTTGGCGGGCTCAGGAATCCCGTCTTCGGACCTGTTGACGTGCTCCGGATCTAAATCGAGAGCGGAGGTTTGAGTCGTGAACCCTTGGAAGATCAAGTCTCCTCGGATATCAGCGACATAGTCCAGATTTCCAAAACTAATCTGGTGACCAGGGGCGAAGCTGTCGATCTGCTCTAGATGGCCAAGTGAGTTGGCCCACAATGCAAAGCCGCCGAATACGAAGATATGGCCGGGGAGAAAAACCTCCCCCAAGGCGGCATTGTTGTAGGTGACTGATGGAGCCATCGAACCTTCTGATGACGACACAGCGGAACTCTCAATGAAAGCACCAATGTCGGTGTCAAAACCGGCGGATCTCGGGTAGGGGGTCCCGAACTATGCATCTAAGGTCGATGCTAACAAGAGACAGGGGACATGATGTTTACCCAGGTTCGGGCCCTCTTGATGGAGGTAATACCCTACTTCCTGCTTGATTGATCTTGATGAATATGAGGATTACAAGAGTTGATCTACCACGAGATCGTAATGGCTAAACCCTAGATGTCTAGCGTGTATGATTGTGATTGCCTCTATGGACTAAACCATCCGGTTTTTATAGACACCGGAGGGGCCTAGGGTTGTACAGAGTCGGTTTATAGAGGAAGAAATCTTCATATCCGAACACCAAGCTTGCCTTCCACGCAAAGGAGAGTCCCATCCGGACACGAGAGGAAGTCTTATGTCTTGTCTCTTCATGGCCCATTAATCCGGCCCACGTCACATAGGCCAGACACCCGAGGACCCCTTAATCCAGGACTCCGCAGCTTGCAAGGTGAACTCTTTGACGGGAGAGAACCAAATCGCGAAGCTACCGTGAAAGAATTGAAGATGTTTCATTACAACGCTCAAGCTTGCGATATCCTCTTCAATGGATTGTGCCCCGAAGAATTCAACAAAATCAGCCGTTTTAAGAATGCAAAGGAAATTTGAGATACTTTGATTGATATGCACGAAAGTACCGACTCCGTCAAGGAAGCCAAATTGGATGTGCTTCAAAGTCAACTTGACAAGTTCAAAACGAAAGATGGTGAAGGCGTCGCTGAAATGTACTCTAGGCTTGCCCTCATCACAAATGAGATTGTCGGCTTAGGAAGTGAAGAGATGACCAATAGATTCATCATCAAGAAGATTCTAAGAGCCTTGGATGGAAAATATGATACCGTGTGCACATTGATCGAAATGATGCCCAACTACAAAGATCTCAAGCCAACGGAAGTCATTGATAGAATTTTTGCTCATGAGATGTCACTCAAGGATACAGAAGAGCTTCACAACAAGTCTAGTGGTTCTTACAAAGCTTCATGTGATGCTCCTACATCATCAAGTGAGAAATAAGCCTTCAATGAAGAATTGAGCCTAATGGTGAAGAACTTCAACAAATTCTACAAGAGTAGAAGCAAAGAAAGAAGTTCCAAGTCAAGGTCCTACAATGACAAAAGATCTTCTAGTGGTGAACGTAATTTCTACAATTGTGGAAGACCCGGGCACTACTCCAACGAGTGTACGGCTCCGTAAAAAAGAAGAGAAGACTCTCCTAAAAGGAGAAGCAAAAGAAAAGAATCACCTCCGAGGGAGAGAAGGAGTAGAGATGATCGTTATGAACGAAAAACCACTCGCAGAAGCAAGGATTCGGAAAGGAGGGACGATTCATCAAGGAGCTATAAAAAACAAAGACATCAAGCTCATGTTGGTGAATGGGTATCCGGTTCCGACTCCGACAACCACTCCGAGAGAAGTTATCACTCCGATTCTGAATATACTCAAGATGAAGGTGTTGCCGGTCTAGAACTTGTGTCAACCAACTCCTATGCCATATTTGACTCACCAAATGAAGGAATTGGAAGATGCTTCATGGCTAAAGGCCCAAAGGTATCACACCCCAAGTATGTTAATTTCAATATTAATGAAGATGATTTGCTAGGTGATGATGATTTACTTGTTGACAACTCTAGTGATGAAAACTATGATGAACTTGCTATTAATGATGCTATTCAAGATAAAACGAATGACAATGATAAGAAGGAGATTGAGCGTCTAACTAAAGAACTAAACACTCTTAAGTTAGCTCATGAAACTACCTTAGAAGATCATCGAGAGCTTTTAAAGACTCATGAGAAGCTACGCTTTGAAAAACTCAATCTAGAGCAAGAGCATGGGTTCTTAAAAGCAATCAATGATGATGTTTGAAAGAAAAGTTCTTCTTGCATTGCCAAGCATTTACTCTTGTCTACTTACATGCCACAAGTAAAATATAGCAACAAGAGTAAGAAAGATTCTTCTTCTAGTAGTAACAATAATCATGCTAAATCCAATATTGTTGCTTCTAGTAGTTCTCTTGATTCCACTAATGATTCTCTTAGCCAAGCTACACTTGAGCAAGAAAATAGCTTATTGAAGGGAATTGTAGAGAAAGGTGTTTACAAGAGCCTTGCCGGGAGTATGCAATTTGAGGAAATTGTACGCAAGCAAGGAAGGCACCAGAAGAATCAAGGTGTTGGTTTTGAACAAAAGTTCAATGCCAATGGAGTTTGAGTGGGAAGAAGATAAATACCCAAAGACGAAGTTTGTTCCTCAACAAGAGAAGTATGATCCTACTTCCTTCAAGGGGACACAAGCTCAAGATGATCTTCCACCACAAGACAACAAGCTAAAAGGCAAAGGACAAGCTTCAAGAGGATATTGATGCATTTGAAGAAGCTCCTAAGGGCTTTGGTCAAGTGGGTTCCCAAGACTACATCAATTTCTACTTCATAAAGTATGACTACAACTCCAAGGACTCCCATCAAGATGATGTGGGTCCCAAAGAAGAAGAATTGAGTGTTCTTGAGGGTGACTCCTCCAACATACTTCACTTATATTCATATTGGCAAGGACAAGCGCAATCAACTTTCACATCTTGCACTAGTTCAAGGAGTCACAAACCCTCTTGTTGGTAAGACAAGGGACAAGGCAACCTAATGCTTTCATGGACATCATCTTGTGTGTACTTCACTCTATTTCTATGGATATCCTTGTTTGTTCCTTGTGGGACTAACCCATGTAGGTATTGAAAGTGCAACTCACTCCAATGGATTTCTCCAAATGATCTACATCAACATTGAGCATCTACATCTTCAACACCTACATGAAGTCATCATCGACAAAACCCAAGGTTAGTTCATCCCTCTTAAGGGGGATATCACATCTAGGGGAGCTTTACTCTAAGAATTGAGCTAAAGAAACTCTAATGGTGTGAACACAACAATGCTTTATGTAAAAGTTGTAACCCCACTTGTGCTTAAATGATGAGTATGACCTACGATCCAATGTTCTCATTTGACTCCTCAGTCAATATACTCATATATAGATGATCTAGTCATTGCCAATTGCTTGATAGGTGCTAGAGTGTTTGTGCATGCTTTGCCACATATTTCATTTGCCATCTTATTGTGTGAGCATGCCGGATGCATAACTTTCATCATTCAAGGACATCCATTTGTTGCTTTGATTGTTTGGTCTTTTTCTTTTGCCAAATGGATGGACAAGAATGCCTAGGTACTCCCTCTAGCTATCTATGCTTTCTCGTCTCACACTCTATTCATGCTACATCACAAAGTTTGATCAAGTCAGATTCAAACCCTCTGGGTCAGGAGCACTCGGAGCAACCGATTCGTCATAGACTTAAACTTCCAAAACCTCTTAGTGTATTTCGGTCTGACCGATTCATTCCTTTCGGTCTTACTGAGCTCATTGAGTTGATCTAGGTTTCAATCTCGGTGCTACCTATTTGAACAGTTCGGTCACACCGAGTTGCAGTAACCACTTGCAATTCTTCATCTCGGTGCCACCGAGCCGTTCCAGTTGGTCTCACCGACAGGGTTTGGATATATTTACCCATGGGTCAAATTTTGGAAATTTCTTCAAAACCCTTCGCCCACGCATATCCAACTATGCCGACTCGAGGTCTCCGGATCGTCTCCTCATCGCCAGCGACCTCCTTCCGCTGGTCTCCGCCGCCGTCAACGGATATCACCGCCGCCGTTGTAGCTGTAGCGAGCTTATCGCCAAGTTAGGGTATGAGTTCGATTCTTTGTGCTTTCTCAGTCCGATTCTTAGCACGAAGACAATGCCATGATTCCTGCCACGTTTGAGATTATTCTATCCAGCAAAAACTTCCTTTAGATTAGTTTTGATTTGAAAATTTAGGGTTAGGTTTCCGCCGAACTCATCTCGGACCGACCGAGTTGTAGAAATCGGTCTCACCAATTTGGCCTAGGTCATTACACTTGTGATTTTTGGTCTAACCGAAACTTACAAATCAGTGTGACCGAGTTCGATTTTCTGTGAAACCCTAGCAATCCCGGAGTCACCGAACTGTGTCTCGTCTGACCGATTCCACTAGTTTAGACTTTAATATTGCTTCGGTGTCATCGAGTTTAACAAATCGGTAGCTCCGAAATGCTTTCTGTAGAAAACTAAAACCAATTTTTTGACTCATTTTTTTTGCAAAATCTCTGCAGTTTGTGATGCTCATCCACTCTATCTCAACTATATCTATTCACAGGGTCAGCTTGCAGTTTCAGCCATGTCAGAGTAGAGTGAGAGTCAAAATAGATCTTAGGAACAGGTTAACTTGAGTGAGGGCACTAGTCCCTCTGGCAGCTATAATGAGGGTAGCAGAAGCACCCCAAGCAACTTGCCCAAGGTAGCAACAAGGACAAGGAAGAAGAGAAATTCAGATTCTGAAGATGAGGACTACATTGTTGATGAAGAGGTCACTTCCAAGAAGAAGTTGATCAAGAAAGAGCAAGCTGCTGCTGGCATTAAGCCAGGAATGAGAAAGAAGGCTCCTGCTCAGAGGAAGCCTATGTCAAAAGTGAGAGCATCCACTCAAGAGAAGGCCCATCCAACAAGTGATGCTAAAAAGTAAAAGAAGGAAAGGAAAAGAGGAAGATGGTGCAAACTTGTAGATCCTATGGATGAATTTGAGAAGCATTCATCTGATGAGGAAGAGGATGATGAAGAAGCTGCTGCACCAGCACCCAAAACTCAGAAGTTGATGGGGGATGCCATCAAGTCAGGGGTTGCTTCATCAAAGCCCAAGACTGCCCCCAAGGCTACTGCTGCTGCTCAAGCTTCTAAGCATGCAGCACCAAAGAGACCTACGAGGAACATACCAGCTGCTGAGAAAAATAAGGCCCCAGTGCCTAAAATGTAAGAAGAAGAAGAAGCTCAAGTTCTCAAAAAACTCAAACCAAAGATTCGTGATCGTGATGACAATCATCTAGTTGCCAGGAACATGAAGGAAAGAAAGGATGCAGGTCTCAGATTGTGGAGATAGTCATACCCCTATGCTGTGAGAAGAAGAACTGTTGTGGACTACAAGTTTCACACTAAGGAACAACAGGAATTCTATGAGACAGTCCTCTTGGACAAGAAGCCCATTGTGTGTGACATGAGATGGGTGGACTGGAAATACATTGACAGCAATGAAGATCACTCTCCTGGAGTTCATGAGAGCTTCAGAGTCAATGGGGTTGACACATTTGTGGGTCAGAAATTGACCAAAATGGAATGATGAGTTGATCATGTAGTTCTATTCCACTGCACATTTCTACCCAGATGGAAAGATTGTCTGGATGACTGAGGATACTAGGTACCAGTCTACTATTGCTGAGTAGGCCAAGCTTATCAATGCCCCTGAAGAGCATGATGATGACACTGATGTCTATGCTAAGCGCAAGAAAGATAACAACTCCATGGCCAATATGTACAAGGAGATACCTGACAAGGCCTTGGAGACACACAAGCTAGGCTCAGTATATTACTTGTTGTCTAGTTTGGCCACCATGAACACTATAATGAGGCACACTTTGTTGCCCAAGTCAGGAGATCACAGGATGATCAGAGGCCACTCCATCAACTTGCTTCAGATGTTTGATGTTCCACAAAAATTTAAAGTGATGAGTTTGATTGTTGACTATCAAGAGAACTGCAGTAGATCAGAAGAGATTATGTGGCTATGCAACAAACATTCAGATGCTCATAAATTCCAAGATGGGCACAGGCACATATTTGTTGGACAGAGAGCACCTTCCCTTGAGGCCTGATTTTGAGGACAACATTGTTGTGATGGATGTTTCACATCCAACTTTTGTTGAGGCCCAAGAGAAAAGAGAGAAGGCACAGGCTGAGAAAGCTTCCAAATCCTTCTGCAGTCATTCTCAAGACCAGGCAAGACTAGCTCAGCTATCTGCTTGACGCCACTGTGAGAATAGAGAAAGGACTAGCTACCCTGACTCGAAATCAAGAAAGCCTTGAGAGGATCTTTGAGATAAAGCTACATGACTTGGATGTCAAGGTCACTGAGATTCAGACTTCAGTGGAGAAGATACGAGAAGAGCTTGAGGACAGGAGTGACAGGACAACCGCATATGCATATCAGAGGGTGCCTAGAGCAAACAGGTCTGCAGCAGTGCGAGTGACAGAAACTAGGACTACAACTTCAGCTCCTGCAGCCACAGCTTCAGTAGCCCCTCTAGTGCCAACCCCTCCAACTCCTCAGACATCAGCCAAAGTCTTCGCAGATGCTGTTCTCTCCATGCCATCTTCGCACTCCGGAGGTCTCGGAGATCGTGCTTAGAGTGTCGTATAGCACTATGCATTTTCGAGCTTCTTGGTAACTTGTTGCCAAAGGGGGAGAAAGTGTATAGATCATAGGTGAGGGAGTCCTGGATTAGGGGGTGTCCGGATAGCCGAACTATCACCGTTGGCGGACTCTGGACTATGAAGATACAAGATTGAAGATTTACGTCCGGTTCAGGATGGGACTTTCCTTGGCGTGGAAGGCAAGCTTGGCGATACTGGGATATGTAGATCTCCTACCATTGTAACCGACTACTGTGTAACCCTAGCCCTCTCCGGTGTCTATATAAACCGGATGGTTTTAATCCAGAGGACGAACACAATCATACCATAGGCTAGCTTCTAGGGTTTAGCCTCTTTGATCTCGTGGTAGATCTACTCTTGTACTACCCATATCATCAATATTAATCAAGCAGGAGTAGGGTTTTACCTCCATCGAGAGGGCCCGAACCTTGGTAAAACATACGTGTCCCTTGTCTCCGTTACCATCCGCCTAGACGCCTTGCAGTTGGGACCCCCTACCGAGATCCGCGGTTTTGACACACGACATTGGTGCTTTCATTGAGAGTTCCTCTGTATCGTCACCTTTAGGCCCGATGGCTCCTTCGATCATCAACAACGACGTGATCCAGGGTGAGACTTTTCTCCCCGGACAGATCTTCGTATTCAGCGGCTTGGCGCTGCTGGCCAATTCACTTGGTCATCTGGAGCAGATTGAAAGCTACGCCCCTGGCCATCAGGTCAGATTTGGGAGTTTGAACTACACGGCCGACATTCGCAGAGACTTGATCTTGATGGGTTCGAGCGCGCATAACCAAGCGCCACGCTTGCATTTCGTTGGGCCGATCTAGCTCTGTGCCAGCGATGCCACAAAGCCCTTAGCTGTCTGGCCTCAAACCACTTAGCTCGGAGCTGACTCCGCCAATCGAGGACGAGTGGCTGGACACCGCCTCGGGGGCTACGATCTCTACGGCGATTGAGCCGAATACTATCTCTGTCCTTTGCGAAGCCCGTGACTCCGAGGTGGCGGACTCCTCTCCGGACTCCGAACCTCCCGCGCCCCTGCCAATCGAATCCGATTGGGCGCCGGTTATGGAGTTCACTGCCACGGACATCTTTCAGCACTCGCCCCTTGGTGACATCCTGAATTCACTAAAGTCTCTCTCTTTATCAGGAGAGCCTGGCGGACTATGATCGGGAAGGTTGGGATGCAGACGACGAAGAAATTCAACACCCACCCACCTCCACTTCATAGCCCTGCCGAAAGTTTAAACGACGTGCTCAATTTCGACTCCGAAGACATCGAGGGTATGGACGACGATGTAGGAGATAACCACGAACCAGCACCTACAGGGTACTGGACAGCCAACCCATCTCACGATGTATACATGGTGGATACACCCAAAGGAAGTAACAACGAGGAACAACGGGACGCTACGAAGGATAAATCCCTCGAAAAGCAGTCAAGACGGCGACGAAAGCGCCGCACAAAGTCCCGCCTCGACAAAGACGGCGGCCATACAGACCCAGCCATAGAGCAGGTCGAACCGGTGGACGACGAACATGCCATTGAACAACCGTCCGAACAGGACAACTTGGATAAACAACCCGTCCCTGACGAAGATAATGATCCGAACGATCTCACACCGGACAAGTTGTTGGAGCAGAAGAACCTCCACAAAAGGCTCGTCGCCAACTGCGCTTAGCCTGAAAAGCGAAGCGGAAGCTCAAAACAGCGGAAGATGCACTCAGAATCAGATGGAGCAAAGTACTCAACACCGCAGACAAATACGGCGACAGTCGCCAAACAAAGAGCTACCCGAAGCGCAAACTACTGCCCGAATTTGATGAGGAGGCCTTAGAGCCCCCGCAATCAAAGAACAAAGAGGCCGCCCGGTCGGATAGACGACCACATGACAAGCATAGAGCGGCAAGCGGCGCCGCACACAAGCCGGCACGCGATCCGCATAAGGATTCGCATCAAAAGGATGGCCCAGTTAGGTCCATCTACGGGCCAAGAAAGCAAGCTCTTCTAAGCAATGCAACATGCCAAATATCCGGACATCACGGCACACCCAAATATAGGGGTGCCGCACACCCCCTATGTTTCACCGATGAGGTGCTGGATTACGAATTTCCAGCGGGATTTAAACCCGTAAATGTAGAGGCATACGACGGAACAACAAACCTGGGAGTTTGGATTGAGGATTACATCCTCCACATACACATGGCCAGAGGAGATGATCTCCACGCCATAAAATACTTACCCCTCAAGCTCAAAGGGCCAGCACGGCACTGGCTTAAAAGCCTCCCTGAAAATACCATTGGAAGTTGGGAAGAGCTCGAGGATGCTTTTTCGGCAAATTTTCAAGGGACCTATGTCCGCCCTCCAGATGCAGACGATTTAAGTCACATAACTCAACAACCCGGAGAGTCAGCCCGCAAATTCTGGAACAGGTTCCTCACCAAAAAGAACCAAATAGTCGACTGTCCGGACGCCGAAGCCTTAGCAGCTTTCAAACACAACGTCCGAGACGAATGGCTCGCCAGGAACCTTGGCCAGGAAAAGCCAAGAACAATGGCCGCACTAACAAGCCTCATGACCCGCTTTTGCGCAGGAGAGGATAGTTGGCTGGCAAGATGCAGTGCCAGCGACCCAAGTACATCCGAAGTCAGAGATGGAAACGGGAAACCACGACGCACCAAGGACCAGCGCCGGACAAGGGGAAATAGCCCGAAGAGCACGGCAAATAACGCCGGATTCAAAAGCTCTCGGCAGAATCATAAAAAACTGCCCCTTAAGGATAACAGCCACGAGCTATCCAACTTAAACAAAATCTTGGACAAAATATGCCAAATCCACAGTACCCCCGGGAAGCCTGCAAACCATAGCCACATAAATTGTTGGGTCTTCAAGCAGTTCGGCAAACTCAATGCCGAACACAAGGGGCTTGACACACACCAGCGAGGGACGATGTGAACCCCATAAAGCGAGCACCGAAAACAAAAGAATTTCCCACAAGAAGTCAAAAGCGATAAACTCACTTCAAGTGACAAAGGGAAAATTAGAGCGGCGCGCATAGAAATATCGCCACACGGCCTCATTCCCAATGAGTCTCGACATTGGTTGTCAAAACCAATCATCTTTGATCATCAGGATTACTCCGGAAGTATACGGAATGCAGGATGGACTGCCCTGATATTGGATCCTATAATGGACGGACTCCAATTCACAGAAGTCCTAATGGACGGCGGTAGTGATCTAAACCTGCTATATCTAGACACAATCCGCAAAATGGGGATAGACCCAACCAAAATTCGCCACAGCAACACCTCCTTCAAGGGAGTACTGCCAGGCCTATATGCCCATTGTATGGGCTCTCTACTGCTAGAAGTTATGTTCGCTCATCAGACAACTTCCTTGTGAAAAGTTAACCTTCCATATCGCCCCATTCAAAAGTAGCTATCAAGCACTATTGGGACGTGAAGCTTTCCGCCGCTTTAACGCAATACCGCATTATGCATCTCTTACACTTAAAATGCCGGTCCACGCCGGCATCATCTCATTAAAGGAAGTATCAAGTGTTACTCGAAAGCACGGAAAAACATGAGACTGCACAGACGGTCACAAACTAATCGGCTCATGCTAAACCAAGCTTTGAACAGGTCATTCGGACCCCGGACACGGCTAGACGAGTCCAGCGTAAACATATAAAGGCCTACTAGCCGCACACCCCCCGTACAAGGGGCTGCATGCATATGAACACCGTGCTACACCCGTCCAGGATACGGCACAACGGAGACACAGGTGCAGACGTGCAGTAGGGACCTGTTGCAAGGATTCTTTTCAGATTAAGACCCTGCGTAAACCTTTTTTACTGTCTCTTGTTGATACACATCCCGGTTTCTTGCTATAACCGAGGAGGAAGCCTGGCGCTTTGGCATCGGCCACGCGTCAGAATTTTTTATGCGTACACGGACACCGGGGGCTTAGGGCATTGTTCTACCCGTTTTCATAAAGACCCGAATACCTTAGGGAGTGTTCGCGTCTCGAGATTAGGCCTTATATGCATCAGCTCCGAATCATGTCTTTGGTCAAATGTTGGGTTTGCCCGGCTCCTGTGTTTTGCTGCCTTATGTTCCGTTCTATCGGCTAACGCGGCACCAGGAGAACTACTGCGATTGTGCCCCGATTCGGCCTGGTGAGCACCTCAGTAGAGAAAGCCGAAAACTGACTGTCATGATGTAGCGTGAGACTTGTCAACCACTCGATGACCCACCGGAATGTTTAGAATTCCTCCGCATTAACGAAGGACCGTTTCCTGATGTCAGGGCACACGCTGGCCGGATTAGGAGAAGCGCGGTGCCCCTAGGAGCTATATAGTAGCCCCACCATCGAACTCCTATGGCTAAGTGAAAGTGATAAAGCATTATAGTCGGGTTGCCTAGTTTGCTACGCTTATCACCTCCTTTACAGGACCAAGACATTGGATTAAGTGTGAAAATGCGCCTTTTTGCAAAAACCCACGACAGAAATGAAGCCAAGACTGCCATCTTTCGAGTTATATACACATATACATTAACTTGACAGAGGTATTTTAATACTTGAACGCACAAGTATGAAAAGCCCTTATATTATATGGAAATATTGTTTCACAAATCATACATGTCATTAGAACATCATATCCTTCGAGCAACGCTGCCTCTATTAAACGAAGCGCCGCAGGAACTTCCTCAAAATAGTGCTCGGCGGTACTTCAAACATCATCAATCACAGGATGCAACGTCGATGGCCTTCATCTCGGCCAAGTATGTCTTGGACACGGGCAAGAGCCATCCACGCACCCTCTATGCATCTTGACCGCTTCATTGCACCAATATCGGAACCGCACCAAGGAACTGCTGCACCAAGCCAAAATAACTCTTCGGCTCGAGCCTGTTTGGCCACAAATGAGTCACGACATCCTTCATGGCAAGTCCGGACAACCTATTCAGCTCAGCCCATTCGACCAAACGATCGGTCAATGGAAGCGGATGCTCTGGACTATGGAACTGTGACCAAAAAAGCTCTTCCATTCCGTGATCCATTTGGCCTCGGAAGTGTTCGTACAGCGTCTGCACTTTTCGCAACCAAGTCCGGATAAGCATCCTCTGCACCCATAGCTGGCCCAACTGAGCGTACTTAGGATCCGTGGAATTTCCTCCGCTTGTTAAAAGGCTTTCCGTGCCGCAATATCTTCGACCGACGTAGCTCCTCTTTCATAGCTCTCATCGCGAGAAAAGCATCCTTGGCCTCGATGGCGGCCTTTTTCAGGTCCTCTTGTTCCGCTCGACCTTCTTTTTCAAGAAGCCCGCAATCTGGTCGATAGCATTCTTCAACTTTTACGGTCATCTCGGCCATTTCTTTCTTGCTTGGCCAGTGAGCGGCATGTTCGGCTCTTAGCTCTTGACCACTTTTAAGGCAGCCGCATCACTTTTTCGGGCTTGCTCCTTGGCTCAAGCGAGTTCCGCCCAAGGTTCTCCATGACAAGGCACCATCTCGCGTCAAGCATACATGTTGTAAGGCGAGACATTAAAGCTACCTTACCGGGTGTCCGCGAGAAGTTGCATACCTTGTGACTCGTCAAGCCGCTTATTGACAAGCGCGATGTTAGCATCCGCCACGTCAAGTTATCGCCTTTAGTTCGCAAATTCATCGATCCGCTCTTTACACCGGCAACCGCCACCTACATAGGAAGAGCGCATATTATACAGGATTTTGATCCTTGGCGCGCTGTCATTTTTGACAACGCACCGAGTCTCGAGGCTATTATCTATACGAGGCGCATTCTATATGCAAAACTGTCAAGGTGCATCATTTTATGCACCTCAAAAACCGTCGATAAACTTATGACGGCTTCATGCAATCCGCTTTCAGCGGATGAAATCCTTTCAATCACCGTACCCATTAAGCGCCACGGTGATCTTCCGAATAGACGGCTCGCTGACGGATCTTTCCAGCTCCTCCGGCCAAGTACACCATCGGTGCCGGACTCAACCGGATGGCCTTTTGAAGGCGGGACGCTGGAGGGCTTTGAGGGACATAAGACTGCCGGGCCCCGCGGTCGGAGAAACCTCCGCGACGACACCTCGGGGGTCGTCTACTCAGATGACGCACGGCAAAGCGGAGGCGTTCACTCTCCATCATCTCCGGACCAAAGATCCCTTGAAGACGAGCTCACGAGAAGGGCTGAGATCCGAACTACAAAGGAAAAAATTCGGTTATCTTCAGAAATAAAACAGGATGTCTCTCATTTTAAGAAAACACCCTCTTTACTTACGGCTCGCTGGAGGCTGATCTCCTTGGGAAATAGTGCGGCGGGGCATCTCCGGCGCAGGACCCTCTGGCGAAGATTTCTTCCCCGCTCGAGGCCTTGGTCTCCTGATCTTCAGAGGCGGTCCTCTTCTCCTTGGAGGGAGGGATTCTCGATCCCTCCTTTCTTGATAAACTCCTTCATGAGGCGAGGCTCCCTCGTTTCCCCCTTCGCCTTCTTCAAAAGGCGCAGCTCTCTAGCATCTGGTTAACACAGGATTGGCGTGGTCTCGGGGAGGGGGCCGACACCGGATTAGTTTTGCTTTCGCTATCCACTCCTGTTCAAGGGACAGCTCTTTTAAAAGGCAAGTTTATGATAGATATCACGGATAGCATGTCCGCGTCTGAGGACTACTTACTTGAGTGTCCAAGGCGATTGCAGCTCAGACCTGCGTCTCGGTCAAGTCAGGACACATTTCTTGTGATCAGGAGAACAGTTGGTACATCTCCACAGTGTTACGCCCATAAGATGTTGGAGAGCTCGTGGTCCCTCCGGATTGAACTCCCACAAAGCGGAGGGGGCGACGTTTGAGGCAGGGTGCGACAAATCAGCATGACCTGCGCTACTACGACTGCATTGATCTCTCTCTCTAGGAGGTCTCGAATACGACCTCGCAACAAGGGCACGTCCTTGGGCGGCCCCCAGTCGAGCCCTTTATTGAGCCATGGCGCCACATGCCGGTGGAGGACCCGGCGAAAGGCAGGTGGTGCCACCCATTTGGTGCCCCGAGCTGTGATATAAAACCACTCTTGTTCATGATGACCGAGCTCCTCTTGAAAAGAGCCCTCGGGCCATGGGCGTCAACATTCTTGCTTATAACAGCCCCTCCAAGACTGTCTCTGCTGCCCTTGATCATCTTGGTTCCACTTTGAAGGTTTTGAGCCAGAACCCAAAGTGAGGGGTAATCTGAAGGAAGGCTTCACATACGACAATGAGCGATGAGATGTGGAGGATGGACTCCGGATCCAAGTCATGAAATTCCATCCCATAATAAAACATGAGCCCCTCATGAAGGGGTCCGTCAGGAAGCCTAACCCCGAAGGAAGTGAGACACGAACACCATGCTCTCACCGAGGCTTGGGAGTGGGAATAACCTGCCCTTGGGGAGGCAGCAGGCTTGTAAATTTCACCGGTTAGATACCGGGCGTCTCACAACTTTAGCACGTCTTCTTCCGTGACGAAGGAAGGCATCCACCGGCCTTGCAGGTCGGAGCCGGACATCCTCGGAGGTCCGAAGCGCGTGAATCTAGAGCTTTGGGTGTTGGAACTCGAGGCGAGGGGCGGATTCGATTGAGATTGAAAGAAAGGCGGGCCTTGGTCTCGTTATAAAGAGGTCTGAATACCAAGAGCCCTCCCGTGACTGCTCGGGACTCGCCGATAGAGGAGGCGTGCTAACGGCACGATCGGGTTACCCACACCGTATTAATGAGAATCCCGAGAATAAAGGGGAACGATCTCCGCTTTAACAAGGCGTGCCAAAGAAACCGCCTCGTTGAACGCTAGCGAGGTGGAGACGATAAAAGCGATTCCAACAAAGGCTTGGCCGTGGTGTGATGTCACGCCGCGGAATCACGTCGCCAGATTGAATTTGTGTAAAGATTATTCTCTCTACGGTGGTATGTGGAGCTTATTTTGCAGAGCGGACACTATCCTTGTGTTAAAATCTTCTATGAAGTATTCGGAGGAGGAACCCGCCTTGCAATGCCGGAAGACAATATGCGCCTTGGGACTAAATGCGTCATTGAAGCCTGATTCAGGGCTATTGAGGAGTCCTGGATTAGGGGTTTCGTTGGCGGACTCACGGACTATGAAGATACAAGATTGAAGACTTCGTCCCGTGTCCTGGATGGGACTTTCCTTGGCGTGGAAGGCAAGCTTGGCGATGTCACGGATATGTAGATCTCCTACCTTTGTAAACCGACTCTGTAATCCCTAGCCCTCTCGGTGTCTATATAAACCGGAGGGTTTTAGTCCGTAGGGACGAACAACAATCATACCATAGGCTAGCTTCTAGGGTTTAGCCTCTTTGATCTCGGGTGGTGGTAGTTCTACTCTTGTACTACCCATATCATCAATATTAATCAAGCGGGAGTAGGGTTTTACCTCCATCGAGAGGGCCCGAACCTGGGTAAAACATCATGTCCCTTTTCTCCTGTTACTATCCGCCTAGACGCATACAGTTCGGGACCCCCTACCCGAGATCCGCTTTTGGACATCGGAATTAATAGGCTTTAGGAGAGAGTGTGTTCTGCTTCCTCGCATTGACTCTCTTGCTACTTTATTTGCTTGTGCTTGCTACAATGTTTGTGCTCATGTGTGAGATACTCTTATGATCATGTGGTGGATCATACTATGCTTTATTATGCTATGCTTGAATGATGCTATCTTATCTCTTGTGTATGATGTCATATTTGTCTTGTGATGAGTGCATATTTCATATTCTATCATTTTGAGCGCTCCACCAAGATGTCGTGACATGGAAGAGTAACCCATGATCCTAATCAATTGTGCATTTGCATTCAAAAGCAAATTTTCAAAATTCAAAATTTAGGGGAGCTCTTGCTTATCACACACTTCTCAAAGCAACGATGTACTTCATTTATATTATCATTAGTCGAAGCTTTGATCTATATGTTGTCATCAATTACCAAAAGGGGAGATTGAAAGCGCAACTAATCCCGGGTAGTTTTGGTAATTCATAATAACATATAGCTCATTGAACTAACATCCATTCAAGAATAATGTTTTGAAAGTTCAATGATTGGTATGGCATGGACCGAGATGTGGACCCCTCAAAATGCTAAGGACACATGTTGGCAAAAGCTCAAGACTCTACATTTTCATTTTAGTTATCCAAGATCACATTGAGTCCATAGGAAAAGCCAATACTATTAGAAGGCGATGAGGTGTTGCTTAAGGGTTTGCTTGCTCAAACTGCTTAGTGATATGCTCCAAAAGCCCTCAACCACTTTCTCATTTCCACATAGGTCCTATACCTAAAGTCAAACTCGGCCCCACCGATTTGATCTATCCGGAGCCACCGAGTTCACTTGACATAGCCATAGCCAAAAACCCTAATCAGTTCGGTCTCACCGATAGGGATCTCGGTCTCACCGAGATGGAATTGCAAACTCTCTGTTGCCCTTCGTAATGTTTTGGTCTAACCGAGATGAGCGATCAGTCCCACTGAGTTGGCAACGCAAACTCTCTGTTTCCTTTTCATAACATTTCGGTCTCACCGAAATTAGTGATCGGTCCCACCGAGTTTGCCTGGCCAACTCTCTGTTTGATTATTACCAAAATCCTTCTCACCGAGTTTGTGTAATCGATCAAACCAAGATCAAGTGTTTCCCTAACCCTAGCACATCGGTCTCACCGAGTTGATCATGTCGGTCCCACTGAAAAACTTAACGTTCAGATTTTGAACCAGGTCGGTCTCACCGAGTTTCACTATTCGGTCCCACCGAGTTTGGTAAATTGTGTATTATAGCAGTTGAATTTTCTGTGGAGGCTATATATACCCCTCCACCCCCTTCTCCATTCAAGCGAGAGCCACCGGAACGTGCCTACACTTCCACTACACATTTTCTGAGACAGAACTACCTAGTCATGTGTTGAGACCAAGACATTCCAATCCAACCACAAGAATCTTGATCTCTAGCCTTCCCCAAGTTGCTTTCCACTCAAATCATTTTCCACCATATCCCAATCCATGAGAGAGAGTTGAGAGTTGGGGAGACTATCATTTGATGCACAAGAGCAAGGAGTTCATAATCAACACACCATCTATTACCTTTTAGAGAGTGGTGTCTCCTAGATTGGTTGGGTGTCACTTGGGAGCCTCTGTCAAGATTGTGGAGTTGAACCAAGGAGTTTGTAAGGGCAAGGAGACCGCCTACTTCGTGAAGATCTACCCTAGTGAGGCAAGTCCTTCGTGGGCGATGGCCATGGTGGGATAGACAAGGTTGCTTTTTCGTGGACCCCTCGTGGGTGGGGCCCTCCGTAGACTCGCGCAACCGTTACCCTTCGTGGGTTGAAGTCTCCGTCAACGTGGATGTATGATAGCACCACCTATCAGAACAATGCAAAAAATCTCCATGTCTACATTGCGTTTGCTCCCTCCAAACTCCTCCCTTTTTCCTTCATATCCAATGATTTACATTCCGCTTCTATACTCTTATAATTGCATGTGTAGGCTGATTGCTTGAATTGTGTTAAGTTGCTAAAATCTGCCAAGACTAAAAATTGGGAAAAGGCTAGATTTTTATTTGGTCAAGTAGTATAATCCCCCCCCCCTCTATACATACTTTCGATCCTACAAAAATCGTCATCGAACGTTAAGCGTGCGGACCCTACGGGTTTGAGAACTATGTAGACATGACCGAGACACCTCTCCATTCAATAACCAACATTGGAACCTAGATGCTCATATTGGTTCCTACATATTCTACGAAGATCTTTTTATCGGTCATACCGCAATGACAACATATGTAATTCCCTTTGTCATCGGTCTGTTCCTTGCCCGAGATTCGATCATCGGTATCTTCATACCTAGTTCAATCTCGTTACCAGCAAGTCTCTTTAATCGTTCTGTAATGCATCATCCCGCAACTAACTCATTGATCACATTGCTTGCAAGGCTAATCATGATGTGCATTACCGAGAGGGCCCTGAGATACCTCTCCGATACTCGGAGTGACAAATCCTAATCTCGATCTATGCCAACCCAACAAACACTTTCGAAGATACCTGTAGAGCATCTTTATAAAGATGCTCTCTATACCCAGTTACGTTGTGACGTTTGATAGCACACAAGGTATTCCTCCGGTATCCGGGTGTTGCATAATCCCATAGTCAAAGGAATACGTATAAGTCATGAAGAAAGCAATAGCAATAGAACTTAACGATCATTATGCTAAGCTAACGGATGGGTCATGTCCATCACATCATTCTCCTAATGAGGTGATCCCGTTTACCAAATGAAAACTCTTGTCTATGGTTGTTGGGGATATAACTATTGGGTATAACCCACCCAAGAGGGGTCGGGTCATACCATAGGCGACTTAAAGATGAAGATGAGGGTTATGAAGCAAGCCTATTGAAGGCCCCAGACCCAGAGGCGACTTGAGGCCCAAGAGGATGAACCGCCATATGTGTAACTTGTATAGTAAGGCAAGCCTAGTTACTCACCGAGCCGGACACGTTGTCTATGAGCTGGCTGGGACTTTGTAAGCCGCCGGGCATCAACCTATGTATATAAAGTGGTGACCCGGCGGCGGGCTAAGACGAGAAACAAGAGATCGAGAACTAGGTCAAGCGTATTCGCTCCCTGGTAATCGAAGCCGAGCAATACAACCCCAAACGGGAGTAAGCCTTTACCTCGTTGCGAGGGGTCGAACTAGTATAAACTCTCTGCATCCTTTGTCCCAATTAACCCCTTCAAGCTAACCTAGCCGCAATGGCTCCACACCTAAGTCCTTTCTCTAGGGCATCTGTCGTGTTAAGTCCACGACAGTTGGCGCCCATCATGGTACCAGTGCACGGTGGTTTCTATTTATTGAAGGGCAACTTTGCAGGGGTCAAGGGATACGCCGTGTGCCGAATGACTAAGAGTCGTCGCGGCAAGGTCTACATCGACGACGCTGGCTGGGGCCCCGAGGCTAGCTCAATTGAGTACGGGTACCGGTTCCCCTTCGGTGGAATCCACGTCTTCATCGGCAAGATCAGCAAATCGGGGCCTGAGCCAGATACCTGCACCGACATCATCAAGACGGCTCAGCATGCACGACCCGCCGAGTTTCAAACCGCCATGAAGCACGCCTTTGTTGGTGTTATCCATGGGGCAGATTTTGAGGAATGATCTGTGTTCGGGAGAGATGGCCATCTACTCTGATGATGAGTCGTCAACCGGTGAGACCAATTCTATGTATCAACTACAAGACGGCCGGCTTGGGGGTTGCTCCGATGGCGACAGTATTCTGGACCCCTATGAGCCGCCGAGCCGAGTTGCGATCTTCATGTCCGGTACACAAAACCGGTGCTCGGTTCGACGACCACTGCAGCTATGACCTCTAGTTCAACGGCTGCAGCGATGATGGTCGGCGTTTCACATGCTACCACGCCCGGCCTGTGTTATCCGAGATCTTGGAGGCTTTGGCCACCTTATTGGCTACTGAGGTGACGTCAGAGAATCAAGCACATCATAAGGTGGATGTTGAGAAATTGTGACATGAGGTAGCTCAAGCCAAGGAGGAATTCAATGCTTAGAATGCTAGGATGGCAACGGAACAAGCAGCTTTGGACGCTCAGGCACAACAGATTCAGGCAGAGTCTTTCCGGCTTACCTTGGATCAAAACGCTTCAAACGCCATTATGAGGAGGAGGCATCTGACCCGTCTACCCACATAGTTTGAGGCTAGGAACCTTTTCAATACAACTGGGGCAGGGACTAGTGACCCGCCCATCGTAAATCGGGTTATTGAGACGCCCGTGACAAGAGCGTCGGTTCAGCCACGCGCTGCGGACCCACCTTGTTTGAATTTGGCTCCGCCTCAGCATGTTCCGACACCGCGGGGTCACTATTCTAACCCTCTGGACAATATGATCGCCGCGGCTACACGATTGGCGGCTCTCCCTATTGAGGGTGAGTCGCCGGCCGCGATGGAGATACGGAGAGCCGGAGAGCTTCTTTAGACAGCGGTGGCGCAACATGTGGCTTATTCGTACAGTCGTGAACGGATTCATTCGACCCCACGTCCAAGCCGGAGTTATAGCAGGCATATTGATTCGCCAGCACTTTCAAGCAGTGAGCGGCAATGTAACCAGCCCCGTAGGCATGACCCGCCACGCACGGATAACAATGCCCAAGCTTTGGTGGATCTGGGCAGGGCACGTCAAGAGGCAGAGCTGCAGCTCAGTTGGCGGCTCAAGAGCAATCTCCAGTTTACCCATCGGTGTCTGTGGAGGCAGGAGTGACCCCTAGAACCCTTGGTGTGCCATGTTTGGTGCCGGCTCTACGTAACGAGCGCCTGCCCAAGGATTTTAAAGACCCCTGTAAGGTGCCTAATTACACGGCGGATTAACCCCCAGAGGCCTGGATTAAGAGTTATGATATGGCCATGGAGATGTTGGATGTTAGTGATGCTGCGTGTGCTAAGTACTTCACCATGATGTTAGATGGGCCAGCTCGTACTTGGTTGAAAGGATTGCCCGCTAATTTCGTTAGGTCATGGGCGGAGTTGAAGACGCGGTTTATCCAAAATTTTAAAGACATGTGCAAGCAGCCTATGTCGATTCTGGATTTAGACTCTTGCGTCCAAGGTGACGGCAAGTCAACAACCAATTGGGTGCGCCGGATTTTAGCCATTATCCATTCATCGTACGGTATCAATGCCGGGTCAGCAGTCCTGATGCTCGAGAAGAATTGTCGGTTCCTTCCCCTTAAGCAGAAGCTGGGATGGCTTAAGCGTCATGGCAATGATATGGGGGAGCTCATGGAGGCTCTTGTCAAATATGCCGACTCTGATAGTACGAAAGACCCTGATTCTGATGAGGAGAAGGCTGGCAAGGGGAAGAAGAACGACAACTCCATGGGGCAGCACAATATGGCAAGTCAAGGTAACAACGGTAAGTGCAAGGCCGATAATAATTCAGGCTTTGTGGCTAATACCAATGGCAGAATAATAATCAGCGTCGTAAGGGGAAATCGTCAATGCCCCGGTTTGGCGGGCCAAAGTTCAACCTTCAGGCGATGATGAATCATCCTTGTTCGAAGCACGGTACGCAAGATAAGCCGGCCGGCCATCTGTGGAAGGATTGCTTCATCTTGATGGAGTATAGAAATTCCAGTTTCTCCCAGAATAATCATGGCCCAAATGGCGGCTCAGGATCCGTCTCTCACGGACCTGGCTTTGGAGTCGGCGGTTCAAGCTCTGGTTTTCAAGGCCAAGGCAGTCAAGGCGGTTTTAATCAACAATCTGGTCAAGGGAATCAACAACAGTAGTATGGTTATCAGAGTAATCTAAAGCAGTTGAATAGTGGGCAGTATCATGTGTTCACCACAAGTTTATGAAAACAAGACAAGAAGGTTCATAAAAGCGCAGCGAACGCAATTAAGACGGCGGTCCCTCTTTACTTGCGATGGTCTAAACATCCTATTGTCTGGAGCCGTGAGGATCACCCGCCCCGGGTTGACAATCCAGGTCATTTGGCTTTGGTGGTCGCACCCCAGGTTGGAGGGTACAAGTTTATTAAGGTGCTCATGGATGGAGGCAGCAGCATCAATATCCTTTACTATGATACTTTTCGTCGTATGAATTTGACTAACAAAGATCTTAAGCCATCTTCTACTGTTTTTCATGGCGTGGTGCCTGGTAAGTCGGCATACCCAGTGGGCAAGATAGCTTTGGAAGTGGCTTTCAGTGATGATCATGATTACAGAGCTGAGACATTGACTTTTGAGGTGGTCAAGATCAAGAGCCCTTATCACGCTTAGTTTGGGCGGCCGACTTATGCTAAGATATGGCGAGACCTTGTTATGTTTATCTGCATCTTAAGATGCCGGGTCGTAAGGGTACTATCACAGTGCATGGGAACAGGAAGATAGCCTTGGAGTGTGAAGAGGGTGATGCTGCTTATGCTGAGTCTGTTTGTGCAATAGAGGAATTGTAGTTTTACAAAGATAATGTTGACCCGGTAGATATGACACCTTTGAATAAGACAACCACAGAGCATGACCCTTTGTTGAAGTTTAAGTCGGCGAATGACACTAAGCTGGTTGACTTTGTTCCTGGCGACTCATCCAAGCGATTCAAAGATTGCTCATAATAATGGATCCAAAATAGGGAAAGCGCTACCATCGAAGTTCATCCATGAGAACCGGGACATCTTCGAATGGAAACCTTCGGGACATGCTGTGTACCATGGAACTCGCTGAGCACACTCTCAATGTTGATCCAAAGTTTAAAGCTGGTCGAAGCAATTCCTTCGTCGTTTAATGAAGAGAGGCACAAGGCCATTGGTGAGGAAGTGGCGGCTCTTGGTGGCTAGGTTTATTGTGGAAGTTTTTCATCTGAGTGGTTGGCTAACCCGGTCTTGGTACTTAATAAGAATGGCACTTGGCGATATGTGTGGATTACAGGACCTTAACAAGGCACATCCAGCTAACCCTTTTTTCTCTCCGTTGCATCTTGATCAGATCATCGATGCTACGGCGGGTTGTGAGCATTTGAGCTTTTAGGATGCTTACTCTGGTTATCATCAGATCAAGATGGCAGTTAAGGACGAGGAGAAGACAGCTTTCATCAATCCCTTTGGAGCCTTCTACTATGTGTCTATGGCTTTTGGGCTCAAGAGTGCCTAGGCGATTTATCAGTAGTGTGTTCAGAATTGCCTCCATGACCAGATTGGACGCAATGTTCATGCTTATGTGGATGATATTGTTGTGAAATCCAGGAAGAAGGAGACTTTGATAGATGATTTGAAAGAGACCTTCGATAATCTCTGGGTCTAAAAGATCATGCTTAACCCGGCCAAGTGTGTCTTTGCTGTGCGGCGAGCCAAGCTTTTGGTTTTGGTTTCTAAAAGAGGCATTGAAGCTAAGACGGAGAAAATCAAGGTTATAACTTCTTTGGCTATGCTTTGGCATGTATTAATGACATCCGGCGTCTGGCGGGTCAGACAAGTGCCTTAAGCCGCTTTATAAGCCGTTTGAGTGAAAAGAGTTATCCTCTACATACCATATTATGAAGAATACAGATCACTTTATGCGGAGTGATGTCACTTTGATCAAAGCGTTGGAGGCATTGAAAAAAGCAGGTCGAGTGAGCCGCCAATCCTTGCTGCCCCTATTGATAAGGATCCCTTACTGTTATATGTGGCTGCTAATAGTCGAGCTGTCAGTGTGGCAATTGTTGTGGAAAGGAAGGAATCGGGCAAGGAGTATCCGGTTCAGCGGCTGTTTTACTATGTCAGTGAGGTACTAATTGAATCTAAGCAGAGGTACCCACCTTGGCAGAAGCTGGTTTATGGGGTTATCATGGCTAGTCATAAATTGAAGCGGTATTTCTTCGTTCATCCCATCACTGTGGTCAGTCCTGCTCCCTTAGGGGATATTATTCAAAGTAGAGAAGCCACATGTCGGGTAGCCAAGTGGGCCATTGAGCTTGGACCCCACGGTTTGAAGTATATGCCTCGGATAGCTATCAAGTCTCAAGCACTTGTGGATTTCATTAATGATCGGACCAAGTTGCAGACGCCTGAGGAGAAGCCGCATATCACGTATTGGACTATTCACTTTGATGGATCCAGGCAGTTGGAAGGCTCGGGGGCTAGAGTTATTTTGACTTCTCCACGAGGTGATAAATTTTGCTATGTTTTAAGATTGATGTTCCCTTGTACTAACAATGCAGCTGAGTATGAGGCCTTGCTCCATGGTCTTCAGATGGCTAAAGAGATGAACTTAAGCTGGGTGAGGTGTTTCGGTGACTCAGATTTGGTGGGTCAACAAGTTTCACGCACCTGGGATTCCAAAGATCCACTCATGGCGGCTTATCGCCGAGAGGTTGATGCTATTGCTGGTCATTTCGAAGGTTATCAAGTGGAACATGTTGATCGTGATGAAAATGAGGTGGCTGGAGGCTTTAAGCGGCTAGGGTCCCAAAGCCAGGTACCACCTAATGTTTTCCTTGATATTCTCGTGACATTACTTCTGATGTCAAACTGCCTACGGAGAAAGATCTTGCTATTCTCGACCGGAGGCGCAATTTGGCGGCGACTCTTCATGCTATTCCTGATTGGGCAGGTTCCATATGTGGCTTATATTGTTGGATGTGGGGCTTGGCAAATCCTTAAGGTTCAACAACTTTGAAGTGCGTCTTGAAGTCTTTCCTCCTACCGATCTATGCCCTAGCTTGCTGAATCTCGCGGACAAACTCGACAAACTCGTGGACACAAAGAGACCACGAGGTTTATCTTGGTTTGGGCCACCTGCTGTGTGGTGTAATACCCTACTCTACTGTGGTGGTGGTGGATTGCCTCTTAGGCTGATGAAGAACAGTACAAGGGAAGAACAGCCTCCTGAGGTTGAGGTGTTCTTGTGCTTGGTGTCTTAGCGGGTGAGAGCTGGGTGAATTGCTCGATGCCCCCTACTGTGGTGGCTAGCTCTACTTATATAGGCCCTGGTCCTCTTCCCAAATATTGAGCGGGAAGGGAGCCAACAACGGCGGGCAAATTTGAAGGGGGACAGCTAGTACAAGCTATCCTGAGAAAAGTGGTCTTCGCTGCGAAAGGCTCTGAGGTGGTGGCAGCCGTCTTGGGCTCCACGATGACCTCCATCTTGCAGATCCTCCACAGCCTTGGTCTTGTTGCACCAATATAGCAACCTTTGCACGATGCCTCGGTACTCCTGCGCCGTCTTGGCCTCCTTAGCACCAAAAGGAAACAAGGACCTTGCTGCAGCGGCACTTTGGTGTCGTTCATCATGGCTCATGTCACGAGATCCTTGTGAGGTTTTCCCCGCCTTGATATCTCTGCTTCTCGTGAGCCTGCCTGACTAGGCCACTACTGAGGAGGTCTTGCGTCGTTCGCCTCGCGAGGCTTGGACCCTTGCGAGGGTCTTGGATGCCTTGTTGATGAAGATGGGCCGTAAAATGCGGCCTCTTTGGCTTAGCCACGCCATGGGCAGCAGTGACAGGTCTAGGGACCCCCATTCCCGTGCAACGCGGCAGTAGCCCCGGGCCCAAGAGTGCGCTGGCTTGGCAGCAGGCGAAGGCAAGGGTCAAGTTCGGAGCACCGCGGGCCCCAAAAGCCTGCGGCCTTGGTTGACGCGTGGCGGTTGATTGGACGTGGGCGTCTCCACTTCCCCATGCTGCCTTTGTATCCGCCTAGCTATGCGGCCCCCACGGCCTACACAGTTATTCCTCCGTCACCTGCACCTCGCTTCCCCAATCTCTCTGCTTCCTCGAGACTCTGTTTCCCTTCTCCGATCTGACCTGCCCTCCCCCTGCTTTTTTGCCATGGCGCCGAAACAAGCGGACAAGGGGGAGAAGCCAATGTCTCTGTCAGGCACTCCTCCAGCTGTCGAGTCAGTGCTAGGCCGATCCCGGGTGCTCAACGACGAGGCCATGGACAAGGTGTGTCCAATGCTTGCTTCCAGCTTCAACGAGTGGGGAGAGACGGTGGCTTGGCCTTCATCTCGTGACTTCAAGATATGGCTCGGGCAAACACCGAGGTCCCAATCTTCATAGATGCCCTCTAGGCTGGCCCGATTCCTCCCTTCTCCGCTTTTCTCAACGCAGTGCTAGAGCATTACCAGATTGACATGCTGCATCCTAACCCCCCAATCAGTGACTTTTCTTGTTGTCTTCGCTGCAGCGAAGCCATGGTGGGTATCGCTCCTTCGTGGCCCCCCTCCGTCATTTCTTCTCGCCGCACCTGGCCGACCCTCAAGAATGCTCGGGTGCGTGAGATTTGAAGCCGTACGGGCGATCAAGGCATGCTGGGATCAACTTCGAGCTCCCTTCATCCACGAGCGAGTTTCGTACGCGATGGGTGTTTGTTGATGCCGGCGTGCTCAGCCACTTCGCCGTTTCCTGGGCCGGCTATTCCAAACTCCATTTGGGGCCACCGTAAGCTCTTGAGCCCCGCCTTGCTCTCGCCTGGGCCGAGGCTTACGAAGGACCGCGGCGTGACTGCGCCGTGCGATGGTGGTGAACGAGTTCGCCAAACACTGGGTTGCTCCGCCAAAGCCGGAGACCACTCTCGCCCAATGTGGACCTTGCTCAACAGTCAGGACCACATGAGGTTCCGTGAGTCTGGCTCCCTCTCTGGACGCCTTGCGCATAAAGGTTTCAAGGTCTTGACGGGTGTCCCTTTGCCGGCCGAAATGCCTGCTGTATGCGCTGCAAGAACAACGATGAGTTTGCAGCGCTAGCATGCCTTCTTCAACAGAATGGGGGCTGCCGAATCCGATCGAATGGTGGGGCCTCGCGAGAACCCCCGCCATCGTGGTTCCCTTCTTCGCCCGCCGTGCCGAAGCTCACCCTAGGTGAATGTGCGGGAGGGCGAGCTCCGACGGGGCCGTGGTGGCATCGTCGCGAGGAACACATGTCGAGTGGTGATCCTGGGGCGGGGTCCTCGGGGGCCTGCGACCCCCCTCCTGAGGTGTCGATTATTGAGAAGGCGCAGCATGCGGCTCCCGAGGCCAAGGCTCCAGGAGCCTCCGGAGGTTGTGGTGAGACGGTGCCCGGCTGTTTGCCGCAACCGGGCACCCCTGAAGACATTCTTCCAGGCTCTTCTCCGGCCCCGCCACAAGACCGTCCGCTTACCGCCCAAATGCTTTGATGCGTCTTTGTCTGGACTTCGAGGAGCTCCGCAAGAGGAAAGGACCCCCTAGCGGTAGCAATATCTTTGGGCCGTTGAAGCGGCGAAAGTACATCACCATTGACGCGTAAGTATCTTGTTGTCACGGCTTCCTACGTGTAGTCTCCCTTCCTGACGTCAGTTCTCCAGGGCTCCTTCCATTGAAGCTGTTGTGTCTCCCGAGAAGCGGCCTCCTCCTTCATCAACTCCCCCATCTGCCTTGAGCGTTCCTGGTCTTCCTACCGCCCTTGGAGCAGGGTCGGTTGGGGGAGCATTTCTGCCTTCGTGGCGCGCTGAGCCCGTAGCTTGGCCACCCCTCCACCACGGTCTGGCGTGGATCTTGGCGGGCGTGCCCAAGACTCCTCCGTTGCTCATGGGCAGCAGCTGGTTGGCTTCGATCTTTGGTTCCTCTTCAAGCAGCGTGCCCCAATCGGCTTGGGCTTCTCGCGAGGATGGGGTGGCGTCGGTCTTTAAATAGCCCCCAGCCTACGGGAGGTGGCGCGCCACTTGGCGCCCGCCTGCAGCCCCGAGGTGGAGGACGAGGTGGGTCGAGCGCTCGAGCTCGGCGTGGCGGAGCGTGAGTTAATCACGAGCTCTTCCAGGAGGCGATGTAGCGATGAGCCGAATTGGTGAAGAGCTCGCCCAGTGTCGACTTCAGCGCCTTGAGGCTGAAGGTCTCCGCCTGTGGAGGAGCGGCGCAAGTTGAGGGTGGCCATCAACCTCGGTCGCTATCAGCGCGACCTTGAGAATGCGAAGGCCGAGGTGTCCCTCAAGATCGCCCATGAAGCCCGCTCGTGACCCTTGGAAGAGGCTCGCGAGGATGCGGAGGAACACACGTGGGAGCTCCAGGCCTGGAGCGCGTCCCTTGAGCAGCAGGTGGAGGCGCGTAGGGCCGCTCTTGCATCGCTGAGGGGGACGCCCGTGAGGATGAGGATGTCCGGAAGCGTGGTGAGGCGCTGGCCCTGGAAGCCATGGAGAGCAGCCTCGAGCTCGAGCTACTGGAGACGAGGGAGCGTCAAGTTTCTCAAGCAGAAGATGTCGTGGAGCGAGGCCGAGCTTGAGGAGGAGGTGAACCGCTTGGAGTGGCCGAGGTTCGCAGCGCGACTGGAGGGTAGGTAATAAATGCGACGCTGGCTGAAGCTTCATGGTACGAGAGGATGCAGGCAGGCCGCTGCCCTCGAGTGCCCATGTTGGATGAGGCTGAGAGGCGGCGTGGAGGCCATGGCGCCCGCCTGACTCGTTACGGCCTTGCAGAAGACTTGGGCTCCTCCCGTGCCGAGCCGCTCCCCTTTGTAAGCGGGTTGATGATGCTGAGGCTGTTACCGCGGCAGGAACGGAGGAAGTGCTCCAACGAGCGAGCGTTGAGGTATGAGCATGCCCTCAAGCCGGGATCTCGGAGCAGGGCCAACACCGCCCGCCATATTTTACGTGGAGGTGCCAGGCCCCTCACTCGAATGACTATGCCAGCCACGACCTTCTTCACTAAGGTGGTGACGCCTTTCAGGCTCGATCTACCGTAGCTCGCCACCTAGTGGAGGAAAAGCGCGTGGCCTGCTTGAGTCGCTTTTCTCCCGTGGTCTTCAACCACCTTCTGAATGCCGACCCCAACTTTGATTTCGGCGCCGCCATCGCTTCGCTCCCACGTTCCCGGCCCGTCCGAGGTGGCTAATGTTGGGTTGAAGACAACGTGGACCGCGTCGGTCAGGGCCTTCACGGAAGATGACGGGTGGTCGTTACGCCTTGAGACAAAGCGGCGTGGGTTGGCAACGGCGTGGGGCGTCGCCGATGGCGGTGAAGATGCCGACCAAGGCGATGATGACGCGAGTAGCCAGCGTCCGTGGGTGATGTAGCGCAGTGACATTTTGGCTGATCCCATGTTCTCTGTCGTTTCATCACTGCACACAAAGCTCGGGCATAGCCCTTGGAAAACTTGTAAGAGCATTTTGGGAGGAGGAGCCCCTCATGTAAGCAAATTGCAGTTTTTACTTTCCCTATGCGATGTGAGTTTGTGTCCTCGTGGAACTACGTGAACCCGGGTAGTTTTCTGGCTGTGGTTTACCTTGAAGTCCAGCGCCACTTTGAGCTGGGTCGCTAGGCGTCGATTCACGAAACCTCTCTGCGAGCTTATTTGCCGGTCGGAAGGGGCCCCACAAGAGGTGAGCACCAGTTGCGGCATGCTAAGCGCCGCACTTAGCGTCTGTGGCAGCGGCGCTTCACAGCAGTCCCGCTTTCGCGAGGAGGCTACGTGGAGGGAAAGCGGCGGACATGGGTCTGCTAGACAAAGCGAGAGATCCATAAGCCAATAAATTGCTCGAGAAAGAAAAAGAGGCACCCCAGCCAGCATACGATAAAAACCTTTCGGTTTCAACCTTAAATCCGAGATCCGAAAGCAAAGCTACAGAAGAGAGATCCAAAAGCGAAGGCGGCGTCCGGCACCTAGTCTAGTCTTCAAGTCTTCCCACCAAAGAAGGTCCCGGAGCTATGTGCCGCCACTAGGCGTGGGAAGGAGCACCGAACTGAGGCCAGCACCCTGAGACTTCAGGGCATATGCTGCAGCTCAACTCATTATTACGTGAGAGAGTGTCATCATGGGGCGAAGCTTCACGGGCACTAAGGCCTTCTTCCCATGTGCGATCTTGGCCTTCGCTTCATATGCATGTCAATCGAGCCCCCGACTTATGTGCCCATCCTTGGCCTCCTTTGAGGCGCACCCCGGTCACCCGGGGCGACACAAAAGAGGGGAAAAGGGGATGCGAAGCGGTGCCCTCATGCGACCATAAGAATCCTCTTAGGGGAAGGGTTGTGAGAGCCTCCCAGCAGGAAGGGCCTACCTCCGTGTCGCCAACCCGATACAGCGGCGTATGAGGCTGAAGGCCTTTGCACCTAGCTCTCCTCACAGCAGCCCAGACAGTGTTTCCCTTGTTGGAACGGCAAGTGCTGCGTGCCGAGGGTCGTCGATCGGCGCTGCAACCTCGATTCATCTGCAGCCATTGTTAGCATAAGCCTGTTCTTGAGAGATTAAGCGGTACCATGCCAGAAGTTGCGCTGCAGATTACTTGGCACGACCGTCGCTGCGGGTTCTCCGTTGGTTCATGGAAGGCTTCGGCTCCTAGCGCCCCCTCTCCCCAATATTCTCCAACGAATGAGCTGGGGTCGTCCTCCGGTGCGTACTCTTGGTCCATCATGCGGGGCACTTAGGCTTCCGGGGCCGTCAGCCCGAACACCTCACCGTAGTGCCCCATGCTCCATGTTGCTCGCGCCTTGTGGTGGCGTCACGAGGATGATGG
This sequence comes from Aegilops bicornis, assembly GCA_021605145.1. Taxonomy (NCBI): domain Eukaryota; kingdom Viridiplantae; phylum Streptophyta; class Magnoliopsida; order Poales; family Poaceae; genus Aegilops; species Aegilops bicornis. The sequence continues at coordinate 474,328 of JAHIAL010000089.1, forward strand.
CGTGGGCATCCTGGCGAGGACCATGACGGCGTGCTTCGCCCATGCCTTCGGTATCGCGGCATGAGGCATGAAGCGTGAGCCCCCCTCGCTGCTGCCGATGCCGATGTTGATGAAACCCCGAGCGTTCTTGGATAAATACCTTGTGGTTGTGGTCGTAACGCCGTGTGGCCCTCACGGTGGCCCAAGGAGAAAGTCGATAGCAGAAAGGTGGTGCCCCGACGCCGGCCAAGATCCAGCAGCCTTCCGGCAACACGACTCCTCCAATGATGCATCCGGCCGCTCTCCATCAGGCATCGCCATAGCAGCTCCTTACCACCGTGAGCCTCCCACATGTTTGCTTGCTCCCGCCCGTGAGTGCAGGCGCGTTCGCTGTCGCAAGATGACTTCGTTGCTCTTGGCAGCAGCTTCGTACTTGCCGTGGGGTGAGGGTGGGTGCCCGACGCCTTCTAGCTTGGCAGCATTGCCAGCTGCCCGGCCGAGTTTGGCGGTGCTCACGCCAGCTTGAGCGCGAGGTTGAGCTCTTCATGGGTGACGACGCTGCCGGGCTGTCCAAGCTGCCAGCCCAGTGAGGCCGAGCCGAGCCCTTGAGTCGCCCAGGACATCGTGGCTGCAGAGCGTCGGCCGAGCTGGTTGGCGGAGAAAAAGCCCGGCGCACTACCTGGCGCCAAATGCCGGATGTGGGGTTCGGCAAATCCTTAAGGATTCGAACAAGTCGGTGCGGCGAAGTCTTTTCCTCCCTCCTACCGATCTACGCCCCTAGCTTGCTAAGATCTCGCGGACGAACTCGACGAACTCGGGACACAAAGAGACACGAGGTCTATACTGGTTCGGGCCACCATTGTGGTGTAATACCCTACTCCAGTGTGGTGGTGGTGGCGGATTGCCTCTTGGGCTGATGACGAACAATTCAAGGGAAGAACAGCCTCCTGAGGTTGAGGTGTTCTTGTGCTTGGTGTCTTAAGCGGGTGAGAGCTGGGTGGTGCTCGATGCCCCCAAGCGTGGTGGCTAGCTCTACTTATATAGGCCCCTGGTCCTCTTCCCAAATATTGAGCGGAAGGGAGCCAACAACGGCAAGTGAGCAAATTTGAAGGGGATAAGCTAGTACAAGCTATCACAGAGAAAAGTGGTCTTCGCTGCGGAAGGCTTTCCAGTGGTTACGCGCCCGCTCTTAGGCTCGACGATGACCTCCATCTTGCCGTCCTCCTGGTCTTGGTCTCGTTGCACCAAGATAGCAACCTTTGTCTCGATGCCCTCAGTACTCCCTTCCGCTGCTGCGGCCTCCTTAGGACCAAAGAGGAAACAAGGGCCTTCATGCTGGCAGCAGCGGCCTCTGGTGTCATTCATTATGGCTCACGCCATGAGAGCCTCGTGAGGTATGCCCCGCCTTGATATCTCTGCTCCTTGTGAGCAAGCTCCGGGACTAGGCCACTCCTAAGGAGGTCTTCGTGATGCTCGCCTCATGAGGGTCTTGGATGCCTTGTTGATGAAGATGGGTCAGACGCGGCCTGCTTATCACGCCTATGGCCCGGAAGGCAGGTCTGGGGACCCCCGTTCCCAGAACGCCGACATATATGACTCGGGGTAAGTTACCTGAAGATGAAACTTTGGCTAGGCAGATAACCCGGCGGTCTAAGTCAATGACTATTGTCAATGGAGAGTTACATCGATGCAGTGTGACAGGGCGTTTCAACGTTGTGTTCCTCCTGAGGAAGGTCGTGAGATTCTATAAGAGATTCATGAAGGAGCTTGTGGCCATCATGCCGGCTCTAAGTCTCTCGTGGCCAAGGCTTTTCGTCATGGGTTTTAGTGGCTGACGGCTCATGCTGATGAAGAGGATTTGGTCAGTAAATGTGATGGTTGTTTGAAATTTTCAAGAGCGAAGCTCATGTGCTTCTCAAGAATTGAGGATGATTCCAATTACTTGGCCGTTTGCGATCTACAGGTCTTTGGATATCGTTGGACTTTTAAAGATCCAAGGATAAAAAGACCCAACTTTTGGTGGCGGTTGACAAGTTTACAAAGTGGAGTTCGCAATGAGCCGGTCGATGAAGTCCGACTTGCGACGATGGCTCAATTCATCAAAAAGGTGATTTTCCATTTGGCTACCCTCGCGGCATTATAATGAGTAATGGCACTAAAGCTGTCTAAAGGTGCTACAAAAGAATTCCTCGTCAACAAGAGCATATTCGTCTTGATGTGTCATCGGTGGCTCACCCAGTCCAATGGCCAAGTGGAAAAGCCAATCAAGAAATCTTGAGAGGCATAAAGCCCGACTTATGGTCCGTTTGCGAGAGGGACGCCTTATTTGGTGGGTTGAGGAGTTATCTTAAGTGCTTTGGAGTATCAATACCACCCCAGCGAGATCTATGGGTTACATGCCTTTCTTCATGGTTTCACGGGTAGAAGCGGTTCTCCCAAGTGACATCCACACGACTTCGCCCCATGTGGCGGCTTATGTTGAAAGGCTGATAATGAAAAAAGCATGTCATGCTCTTGACCTTTCGACGGATGAGGAGCGTGACCTTGGGCGGATCATTCGGCGATTTACCGGTAAGATCTCGTCATTACCATAGCCGTCGGGTTAAAACTTCGAGCGCTTCAAAGAAGGTGACTTGGTGCTCCGGCTCATCCAGGATCAAACAGACATGCACTAGTCATCCCCACCTTGGGAAGGGCCTTTTGTGGTCAGCAAAAATCTGAACAACGGGTCATACTACCTAATTGATGTTCGAGAGCACAAGGACTCACGCAAGTCTAAGGAGAAGACTCATGACCGCGTGGAACATTGCTCATCTTCTACTTTTATTACACAGAGTAACCGGCTCTTCTGTTGTACATATTTTAATCCATGTATATGTTATGATCGAGTATAATAAAGCCGGCATCCCCGATAATTCAGAGCCTCTTTCGTTTCATTTCTGAGTATCTGAGTCTTTATTGTCAGTTCAAAAGATCACTTGGGGGCTTCCTGCTTATTGAGCATAGCTATGACTACCCTCTTGATCCGGCTTGCATGCCTTGTTACAATAATGACATGGGAGCTTTCTGTTCATTGAGCATAGCTATGACTACCCTTTGTTCCAGCTCATACGCTCAAGTTGCAAATAACTTGGGAGTATTTTCCTAAAGTTAAAAGGTTACCAAAGAGAACTTTTTACAATGTACAGTTCAAACATAGGTAACCTGCCTTGATGGCTTGTTGAAAAATCACTTAGAAGCTTCTGTTCAATGAACACAACCTTATTTACCCTTTTGATTGGCTTGGACGCCAGGTGTATTCACCAAAAATCCGGGTTATCCTGCCTTTGTATGCCAGCCACTCCAACCAGGTAATCCTTGAATGACTCGTCGAACTCTTGACAGTCAATCTAATAAAGACCCTGAACTTGCCAAAGTTAAAATGGTGATTGGTCATGTGAGGCCCGGCTTACAGGTTTGAATAAAGGTTTAACTTTCGTGCTGGCTATTACTGTGGCGATCGGTTTCCATTAATTTCCAAAGAATGGTCAAGCAGCTTACTTCAGCCCAGTGATTCTTTGTTAATGATAAGGCACCAACTTGATACGTAAACTCCAAGCAAGATACAAAAAAATATGTAGTACAAGACCATTACGGCACGGGAGTACAACAAATGGTTTCTAGTGGTTGATGGCGGAGGCGGTTTGTGGATCATCGGTGTCCATGGAACTCCATTTCCCACAGGAACAGCCTGACGGAGTTAACTCCTATCTTCACGAGCCCTGCTATCACCCTTGCTTAGGGTTCCGGGCGGTCATCATAGCGCTCCTCTCCATGCAAGAAATCTGGCCAAGACAATAGCTGTGGACAAGCCGATGAGTACTTTGAATGTACTCGCAAACATTATGAACACGGGTATAATATAAATGATAATCATGCGCTGAAATATTCTATGATCACATCGTCCGTCATGAAATAAAATCTACGATGCATGCAAGCAGAGTTATTTAGTATGCAACATGAATATGCAATAATGGGGTAGAAATAACATGCACCGATCGGGTGTCTGAAGCGACGCCTTGAAAGGGCCATCATATGAAGCATGCCTCAGTCGGGCGCCTAAGCGAAACCACATAAAGGGCTTATATGGTAAATAAATAACAAGCATGCCGCGATCAGGCATCCATGCGACGCCACATAAAGGGCTTATAAAGTAAATAAATAACAAGCATGCCACGCTTTGATTGCGTGTGCGACGCCACATAAAGGGCTTATAAAGTAAATAAATAACAAGTATGCCACGGTAACGAGGCGTGCAATGCGACGCCACATAAAAGGGCTTATAAAGTATATAAATAATAAGCATGCCACGATCAAGGCGTCGTAATGACGCCACATAAAGGGCTTATAAAGTAAATAAATAACAAGTATGCCACGATTCAGGCCTTCTCATGACGCCACATAAAGGGCTTATAAAGTAAATAAATAATAAGCATGTTACCCGCGATCGAGGCGTAAATGCGCCATACATAAAGGGCTTATAAAGTAAATAAATAACAAGACATGCCAAAAGTCCCAAGGCGTCATGACGCCACATAAAGGGCTTATAATGAAAGTAAATAACAAAGTTGAATATCCGAGGAGGTAGAATGCGTCCCAGGATACTCAATAATTCAAGTAATGACAATAGTTAGTCCACTATAAAAAATAATCATAATCATCATAATCAACACAAGTCACAAATCATGACCCATGTTACGGTTTAGAAGTTTCTCCTCCACAAGACCGACACTAAGACCCGACACTTGACCCGACCTGGTGTAGTCCTTAACCATGGACACGGCTATTGAATAGGTTTAATACCTCTACGAGGGTGTACTCTTTACCCACGAGTAACGGATTTCTTTAGTCCATCGGGACTAATTCCGCTCCCTCTGATCTTCTAGCCGAAAACACGGCGACTTGCACACACCAACTTAACTTTACTCGTGTCCGGAATCACCCACGACACTTGTTAAGCAAAACTCTAAACAGGAGGCTACAACCTCGCCAGTAGCATGTGATCAAATTTCTATCACACATCTAAGGGTGCCCCCTCTCCGTCTCCAACCGGAAACACCCATGCTCCCGGACCAGGTGGCATGCCTACGGATGCACGGCCGGTATCTTCCACCATGGCCTCTCATGCGGTGTGTGCAAAAGCAAGACAAGGGTTGACAACTTATTAAACCATACCCTACCTACGGCGGGGACAAGTGGCAACCGCAGAAACAAGTATGGGGATTCTTGGAACAAGACTCGATCTCTGACCGACTCAGGGAGGCTTAAGTATTCCTGCATGATATGTATAACAAATATATTTCAACCAACAGAATCACCCCTCACTATACCTTACCATGCCATACCGGACATAGCTTGCCTCGATGGAGACCGAGACAAGCTCACGCCTACCCAAAGGCAGAGAGGCTTTCCGGATTTCTTTCCGCATGCATGCAAGGCATTCGAGGATGATTATCATCACAAGAATGTCTACATTTTCTGCTTCAAAGAAGGAAATCTCCAATATGCATACATGCAAATTATCGTATCACCACATAAAATAACGAGTTCTCCGAAATGAGGTGGTGTTATAATCGTGTGAACCAACACACCAAACATATTATGCTAGGGTTCAGGATGCTTGCCATGAAGTTGTGGGGAGGCATGGTGCACTCCAAAACTTTTGAAAGCTTTCTCTTCTCTCCAAAATCCTATTAAAAATATTTTTGAATCAATATATAGTTTCGAAAACAGTACCAAAAAGTTGTCTAAAATTTTCTCAAATAAATCTTAAAATAAACTAGAGTAAATTTGAGGGAGGTAGGAAAAAGAATCAATTCATTTGGAGTTATATTTAAAAAGTTATAGCCAGTCAAAGTTTAGTCAATATTCTGTTTTTTCAAACAAACAGAAAAAAGGAAAAACGATTCGAATATGAACACGTCGAAGACGTACTCCGGAAATACGCTTCCACTTAATCCACGTGGACAAGTGCGGGGTCACTGACAGTGGGTCCGGGAGGCCCACAGGTCAGGTTTGACCAGTCGTCCTTCCCTCCTCTTTCTCTTGCCCGGCGAGGCGAGACTCGGCCATCGTCACGGCGATTGGCGGCTCCTCGCGAGGCCCCGAGGCGAGGATGGATCCGCCACTCAGGCGGTCCTCCGGTGGTCGCCCAGCTGGTGGGGACGGAGGAGTCGCTGGTGGCGAGCTCCTCAGCGGAGGTGGCCTCGGGAGCTTTTGGGGCTTCTGGCTATGGTGGTTCCCGAGAGAGTCTGAGATGTTGGGCGGCTCCATAGGGTCATGGGGAGGAGGATGGAAGCACGGGAGGGGTCTAGGGGCTTTGGCCTTGGCCGTATTTTGCCGGAGCGAGGTGGCGGCCGATTCTGCCGGAGTTGGGGAAGAGAGTGGCCCCCAGGCCAACTCAGGGAGGGAGGAGGCTTCCCTCGGCTCGAGTGAGGCTGCTCATGAGCCTAGGCAGGATCGAGAGGGCTTTATATAGCCCGGTGAGGTCGGGTTCGTGGCCGCGGATAAGCTTGCCGCGAACCGCCTGCTCTGTTTGGCGGGGTGGACGTGGTGGAGGCTAAGCCCGGGGTCTGGAGGGCGAGCGGATGAGGACGGCACTGTTCACGAGGGCTCTTTGGCCGGGCGAGTGAGGAGGCTCGAGGCGCACTGGGTCTGTGGCAGGCGCTTCATGGACGCCGGCGTGCCACCAAGAGTGCCCTGACTGCGGCGCTGTAGGGTGCCAGGGCGGTTTGGGGGTTTCTGGTGAGAAGGGGAGTGCATGGCGCGGCTCTGCAGTGTGGGCCAAACCAGGGGCGCGACACAAGGCCGGCTGGCGCTGGCTGCAGCTTGGCGCGCTGGGCACGCCCAGTGCACGCCCACCATCTGCTCAATGAAATGCCATGGCCTGCTAGGTGGCTTGGTTGGGCTGGGATTAAAGCAGTGTCTAGTCTAGGGGTAGTGGGATGCTAGTGGACATGGTTGTTGGGTCGGAGGATCAGGTCCACAATGCAAACCAAAACTCATGCCAAAGCTGTTCATGCTCTCAAGGTGTTTGACAAAATGCCACGGGCACCTAGGCATTTCTTGGAGTGGCCAATTCTTCCAGATTGGGGTCTCTTTAGATGAATAAGAGGGTGGTGAGGTTAGTTTTTGTATAGAACAAACTTGTTTGTGCAAGTTTTGCGAGAACTTCAATTTACGGACCGGAGGTAAATGGCATTATTTCATGAACCAAAAATATTCCAACGAGACCATCCTCCTGGACATAAGGGTTTTGTAGCGTGTGCTATAAGCAGGAGAAAGGATCAAGGGCAAAAGAGCAAGCAAAAATATGGTTGTTGTACAAACAATAAAGTTGGACCGTAATGAAAGTGAGGATGATTCACTCAAAATTTTCAAAGAACATCCTTTGGGTTTTTGCATAAAGTGGAATAGTATGCTCCTACTGACATCCCAAAATTTTGGTAGAGGTTTTAAAGAAATATTTAAATATGTTGTAGTGTAAAATTGCTCTCTCGACCAGATTTGAAAATTTGATGCAGAGCTCAAAATATCCAAAGAATGAAATATCTTTTTGCATAAAAGTGATTTAAAAACATCACTTGACATCCCCACATTTTGGTGGGATTTTTAAAAGAATTTATCAAAGGGTTGCAGTGCAAATGGAACCCTAAAACTTATGAAGAACCAATTTAGAGAAATAAAGCTCAGGGGAAAAATAATTATATAGATAATCCCACTGATAAAAGAATTGTTTTATTTGAGAGGGTAAATAAGTCCAACAACGATTGAAAAGTTTTCACTTGGGGTAAAAACTCCATAATAATAAGGAAAAGAGTGGTTCTGAAATCAGAAGGAAATCCAGAAAATAAAAGTTTTAGTTTCCTGGCAAAATTTTAATTTATGAAACAAGGTTAAAATTTTGGGGTGTTACATATTCGGCCCTTGAATAACACTTGATGTTGAGGTTGGTAGCCTTTGAAAGCCTTGTTTTTCCTGATTTATATTTGCTTTGAACATTTTTTGGGTTCATCTTGTGTACGATATTGATATATGGTTTAAAATTAGTTCGGGCCATGTTGATTATTATTTGAATCTATCCGGAGTTTTGATAACTCCTCGGCCAAAGCTTTGGGCGATAATTCGCTTGATGTGTTTTGATTATGCGCTTGGAGTTACATTCTCTAAGTCTTTGGGATGATACCCTTGCTGCATATGGCATTGTAAGCGGTAGTATGAATTAATTGCACAAGTGCGCTCAAGGCTCTGAGTCCTTGGGCATTACCTTCTTGCTGCACGGCGTGGCTAGCCGGCAGAACAAACAAATACCACAGGTATGATATTTACTTGTTATGAATATACGAGGTTTTCATAAAACTCGCCCTAGTTATAGACTATATGGTCACCAATGGATTTTATATGGGGTATTATGACCCACCCTAGGGAAAACCGCAAGGGTACATGTTGTTTACTTGTGTTCAGGGCTTATGATAACATGATCAGCAAGATTGGCAAAAATTATGAGCATAAATGGCACGATCTTTAATGTCAGATCGGTGATTCAAAGGTGTTACGTAAATAAAACATGCACGATGGCATGGTAGATCATGGTTTTTATCTAGCCTATTACAAGGCATCAAACGACCCAAAATAATAAGTGTTTTTTTTGCACACAACATCACATGCCATGGATGATAAGCCGGTCCTTGAGTCAATTCTCTTGGCCTTGGCGTGCTGACGATTTCGGGTTACCTTGTGCCGGCTCTTCATCATCCTCTTCTTCACCCGTTGGCTGGAAGTCAGATGTGGAAGTCAAAGCTTTGAAAACAGCTTCCTCGTCTATAAGAGTTCACGGGTCAATTTCAGGGGCAAAGGTATGCTTACAGGTTGGAGGGATGAGGTCCACGGCCTCATGAACCGGCGCCTTCACTTTGGCATTTTCTGCGTCATAAACCGGATGGTACTTGGAGAGGTCTGTCTCTTCAACCAGTTTGCTTGCCCAAGGACGCATCTTCTTCACTATTTTGGTGAAGTCATGCGACCTTGAAGGAGACTCGAATTTTTTTAAGCTGGGGCAGCCGGTTGATATTTGTTTCGGGTCAAGTTCAGCTTGCGATGCTTTTGCCCGGCTCAAAGCAGTGATAGCACCGGCTCTGGCAGCTGACTGCTTCAGATCCTCAACCCTTTGCGATAGCACATACATCTTTTTCAACATGTCCTTGATGAGAAACGGCGGTTGCTTCTTATGAGAGGTAGAAGAAATAGCTCGTTGCGCGCCAGTGTATAATTGCTCTACCAGAGTGTAGGTGGCTTTCAGCTTCATCCGCATATCTGAGCCAAGATGGGAAATTCTGGAGCTTGCATTTCCAAAGAAATAGATAAGTTGGATGAATGATTATTCAAGGCATTCATGGTGACAGATTGAAATACAGTATTACTTACCAAAGATGGTGGCTGTCATGCTATTAATTTGATGTTTTAAACTAGACAACTCATCAGTTACAGGCTTAAGAGCAGCCTCGGCGTCTTCTGCTCTTTTCAGTAGAGCTGCCTTCTCAGTTTCCCAGCCGGTTTTATCAGGACTGAAGTCATGTTTTAGCTTTTCAATGTTTTCCAAGGCAATCTACAGCTCTGATTTGGCCTTTGAAGTCTCAGATTGTTGGGTTTGAATGTTGGCCCTCAGATCATTGAATTGGGATTCCTTCATATTTAATTCGGCCTGCAGCATGACAAAGATAGGAAGTATTATGATCATCTTATTTCAAGTGCCAAGTGCAATACAAGTATTTCACCGCACTTGGGGATAATGCACTTTTCTCGTTTTTAAGACACTTCTATGATGACCCGGCTAAACTGCTATGACTATAGTCATCGGGGCCACATACTTGGATTTTATTCACAGTTATGGTGATAAGTCATGGCTTATCCATGCTAATTAAGACAGCCCTTGGGGGCTACAGGTGCAAAGTTGATCACTATTATTTGAAGTCCCGGCTTAGCCATGCTGATTAAGTCGGCCCTTGGGGGCAATAGGTGCAAAGCTGATCACTGTTATTTGAAGTCCCGACTTCAGTTGTCAGTTTAAGCCGGCACTTGCGAGCTATATATGTGAAATTAAAAACTATATTTGGAAGACCCGGCTTCGGCTATGCAGCTTAAAGCCGGCCCTTGGGGGTTGCGTGTGTTGATTCTGCAGTTCTGACATGCTATGACATGGCTATCAAGATCAACAAGGATATTTAAAGTCTACATCATATTCATGCTTATCATATCCAGTAGACTTGGCGGTTGGCAGAGATATATTTATATGGAGAAGATTGTAGTGTTTACCTCAAAGCGTTCCTGCATAAGATTGACCAGGATGGCTTCAAAGTCACGGCTGGTGTGAAGGCGGTTTAAGTAACCGAAGTGAATATCTTGAGCACTAAACTGAGCATAGCTTTCCAAGTTCACTTTCCACTTGCCCTTGTCAACAGCAGAAAACTCTTCTTTGGCGCTATGTCTGGATAGGGCAGTGGGGTTGCCTCGGGCTGTATAAGTTGGGCCAATAATCATTATGTCTTTAGTCTCTTGAGCCGGCTGGGCAGGATTGGGTGGCTTAGCAGGTTCCGGGTCAATATTCATAGGAACTACGGTGACCGGGTGTTCTGGTGGCGGATCATCCATGGTTGCTTCAAGTTTGTTGCAAGACTCAGATATTGTCTTCTCCGAGTCGGCGTCCTTGGCTGGTTTATCAACCTTCGACTTTTTCTTTGGGTTTGGCCATAACCGTAAGTAACACATGATGAGATTAATGTGTCAATTCGTTATGTGTTGAAGCAAACAGGTTTAATGATCTTACCCAGGGATAGTCGAGGGACCTGAGTCCCAGTTGAGTTGCCAGAAGAAGAATGAGAGGTTCCCTGATAGTTTGAGTCAGACGGGTTAAGAGGTTGTCAGAAAAGACCCGCCATGGGATAAGCTAAGTCGGAAATATTTGAAACCTCTGGACGGCACTTGCGAGGAGCCAGCGTGTTTGGTAAGCCGGAGGAGAGAATCCCGCCACCACTGTTCCGGGTCATGCGGCGAGCTTCATGTTGCTGCTTCTTCAAAATAAAGTTGGGATCCAAATAAGCTAAAGGATGAGAAAACCTTACTTTCCGGCTCGGTTGACAAACTTTCTGTCTTGGCAGAGGCTCTGAGTCTGAGGAAAGGATAGTTACCTCTTCACCATCTGCAAGTGGCTGCCCTCCAGCGGCCATCCCGAGTAGTGATCATTGTCAATAAGATGTACAAAAAATGAGCCAAGGAGTCAAGTTCTACCTCCAACTCAATATCATCGAAGTCAAATAGCTCGGAGGTTTTGTTCTTCTGGGCAGGCTTTTTCTGAGCCTTATTCTTCGTCCAGGTCTTTTTGACCGGTTTATCCAGCAGCTTCCTATTCCAAAAAGGTGAACCGGCCTGCAAAAATCAAATGAGTATAAGAGGGAAATTTAAGTGAGGATATAATTCAACTAGAAATTGTTTAAAAGCTTATAGTTGGCGGCTTGTTGAGAACGCAAAAAGGATTCAGCCCAGTTTTGCTGCAATCTGCCAAGCTTTCATTTAGCAGAGACTTGGTCATATCGTTGATATCATCATCAGTGAGCTGAATCTGGCAATGGTGTTGTGGATCCTTTAAGTCACCAGTGTACTCGCACATCAAGTCGGGCGGCGGCTTAAGGCAAAACTCTCCGCGACCCAACATCGAACCGGATCGATTACGGCCTGACCATTGGCCATTAAAGCTCTAATCTACGAAAGGATGGGCATATATTTGGCCCATTCGGCTGTACTGATCCAATCAGGGAGGCGTGCCTGTTGCTGAGCCGGCTCTCACGATAACCCAGCAGAGGGTTTTCCCCTTACTGGAGAGGTGTCTTGACAGTAAAACCATGTTTGATTCCAGTCCTTGGGGTGGCTGGACAGTTTGGCGGCTCAGAAGGTGGCGTCTTTCCGCCTCTGAATTGAAATGTCGCCTAATTCTAGGCTCGACCCATCCGTAAATTCAGTCTAGCGGTTTAAGTAGTAGAACTCTCTGAATATTTCTACAGTGGGTTCTTGCTAAAGGTATACTTCGCAAAACACTTGAAAATTGAAGATATTGGTGATAGAATTGGGTCCGATATCTTGAGGATGGAGTTGGAAGAAGTGCAGTACGTCATGGAAATTTTTTGAACCAGGCAGAGTGAACCCCCGGAGCATGTGATCAGTGAAGACGACAACTTCGCCCTCCTTGGGTTCGGGGACGGTTTACTCCCTGGGCTCTCCAATGAATGATATTCTTTATGGCTAAAACGCCTACTTGAACATGCTCGTTCAACATTTGTTCCAGAACCCGGAAGCGACCCGATTGCGAGGAGGTAATAGTCTTGGTTATTTTTGAGAAGATCTAAAAGGAAATATTGCGGTTTAAGATTATCTTTGTTAAGCTGGCCGTTGATTAAAAAATAAGTGCTATAAAGAGCAAATGTGTTAAGCCGAAAGATAATACTGAGTTATGCAGGTACATATATATTGGCGGCTTAAAAGGGGACTAATGTGATATGTCGGGTTACGGTTTATCAATTAAGCTGCCCGAATAAGCTGCTACATTTCAGATCTATAAGTAAGGATTTGTTAAGTTATGACCAAACAGATTTCACAGACTTGTGCTACAATTTTGGATCTACAACAGTTCAGAAAATAGAACAAATTCTAAAACTAAGGCGGTAGTAGTAGAAGAACTCCTATGTTCAGATGAGGTTTTTTCTGCAGAGGAAGGATCGTTTTGATTGAAAAGAGATGCTAACGGTTTCCGCAACACTTTGGTAATGGATTCAGATTCGGCTATGCGATCTAAAGAGGAAAAAACGAAGAACATCGAGGAACTCCGACGAACTGGGGCAAACTCTAATGCAGATCTGCTTATGTAGAAGGAGGAGTACTCACTGGGGTTGCTGAATAGCGGAGGTGCGCCGCAATACTCTGGTCCGATCAGGTTGATCTGATGGCGAAGTTGAGGCCGGGTTGAGGACGCCGACGGAGAGGCAAGCTGACAGAGCTCGGGTTGGCTAGGGTGTCACAAGGAAGAAGATGGAGACAAGGGGCAAGGGTAAAAGTGAAAACAGGGGCCCCCATGTCCCTATTTATAAGGAGGTGGATAAATGGCATCTTGGCAGGGAATTGAGGAGGCTAAAAAGGATTATGTGGCTACAAGGACGCCTCGATTTTCGGGAGGTCCACTAAAAATAAAGATATGATGAGACGTTCCCGGTTTCGTTTGAAGTTAATGCGAGATGAAACATGGCGGGTTAACACAAATCTGTGAGCTGACGTCATGGCGGGTTACAACAAGTTCATAGAGTTGATTATGGAAGATTTTGCTAAGTCAGATGCTGAAGATTGATGTGAACAAGTTCAAATCAACCTGGGGCCTAATGTTGGGGATATAACTATTGGGTATGACCCACCCAGGAGGGGCCGGGTCATACCGTAGGTGCCTTAAAGATGAAGATGGCGGGTTACAAAGCAACCTATTGAAGGCCCAAGACCCAGAGGCGACTTGAGGCCCAAGAGGATGAACCGCCATATGTGTAACTTGTATTGTAAGGAAAGCCTAGTTAGTCACCGAGCCGGACACATTGTGTATGAGCCAGTCGGGACTCTGTAAGCCGACGGGCATCAACCTGTGCATATAAAGGGGTGACCCGGTGGCGGGTTAAGACAATAAACAAGAGATCAACAACTAGGTCAAGCGTATACGCTCCCTGGTAATCGAGACCCAAGCAATACAACCCCAAACTGGAGTAAGCCTTACCTCGTTGAGAGGGGCCGAACCAGTATAAACTCCCTGCATCCTTTGTCACGATTAACCCCTTCAAGCTAACCTAGCTGCGATGGCTCCATAGCTAAGTCCTTTCTCTAGGGCATCTTCCATGTTAAGTCCATGACAATGGTTAAGAAACTTAACCATCTTTGATTAACTAGGGACACTGTGTTTTGTCTAGGTATCCAAACATGTATCAAGTTTCCGGTTAATACAATTCTAGCATGAATAATAAACATTTATCATGATATAAGGAAATGTAAAATAACAACTTTATTATTACCTCTAGGGCATATTTCCTTCACTCGTCAGACGCTACTGCACCCTCTCGCTGGACAATACTTCTGCTTGAAGGAGCCAATGGCATGTCCTCTTGTATGCGCCAGAACACTTAGATACGTGTCATGAAGCTTGTGGTTGCAAAATGGGCATCGATAGCCACCGTTTCAGGTCCTAATACGCCTGTTATGCTTTCCCACATAAAGCTCCCTTAGGATTTGCCTCTTGTACCTCCTCTGGCCATCTTCATCCTTGTTGTCCACATCGTCAGACAGCACCTATACAAATAGTAAAACAAATTTGGCATCAAATCAATGTTTACATGCCGTGAAGTAGGATTAGAAATTTATGGCTATTTATTTATACATATCCAGAGATTATGGTTCGATTTTTAAGCACAGTCCTCTATGTACAAACCAATCTTGAAGAAAATAATGGCACAAACATATGTAGCTCATTCAAAATCAATTGTCAAGTCCTGGCTAGGAATTATTAGCACGAACACTAACCCTAGTCGGATTACTAGCAGAAGTCATTTGTACAAATGAAACAACTAATCACTTATCACTTGTACCATTCAAACAATCAATACACTACACGGATCTAACGAAACTTACTCTTATTTCATGGATTGGGAGAACATAACCATAGGATTTATATTCCAAAAGGGGGGAGGCAGGAGTAACCAGAGAAACCCTAGGATCTATTTGACACATAAATAGGTATAGATGACTAACCAGTTGTCCGTCGTCGTCGGAGTCGTCGCCGGAGTGGTCGTCGCCCGAGTCGTCACCAGAGTCGGTGTGGAACTCCGCCTTCGGCTGTGGAAGGTCGACGTCGTCGACGACATCAGGGTGCAGCAATAACTCGCCGGCGGTGACGGAAACCTCTGTCTCCATCTCCATGCTGTGCTCCGGTGCATCAACAGCCCCGGCATCGCCACTCCCTCCGATGGGGAGTCATCCTCATACACTGACGGCTTCGAGGTCTGAGAGCGGCGTCGAGGATGCAAGTGGAGAGAGAGGATTGTGTGTGTGGCGAGGATGGGGGCCGCTCAGGCACACCATTAATATGGAGTAGTGGGAGAGAGGCGGGCGGCGCTCAAACCGCTGGCTCGCCTCCCGGTGAGCTCTGCGCATGCATCTTGGCATGCCTACCGCCGTTTCCATTACGACTACTCGCACGCCTCCCGATGACAACCGTAGCGGGCATGCTCCGTCAATTCAAACACCTGCATGCACGTCTCCCGACCTGCCTGCACGGTGGACTGCTCGCATGCGTCCTGTCAACTCATGCTTGCTCGCAAGGCACACAGGTCGCGTGGCGGCACATATATTGTTTTTGTATTTGGATGATTAATGTTGTTTCTTTATTGCTTAACCAAAGCATGGCACGTATCCATTGTTGCTCTAAGCGCCACGGTTCGAATAAAAAATCTGTTTGGGATATTGGTTCCCAATTATTAATAATCTCCCGTTTGTAATTAGATAAAGATTACGTCAAAACTTGTCTCAAATTTGACAAAAATAAAGTACAATGCCAGTTTGTATTGGTGTCCATATGACAACACGATAAGTTTCATGAAATTCTAATAAGTTTTGGATGTACTAGAATTTAGAAATCAAGATTCTCAATGTTTGAAATTTCTTGCACGGGGAGTAAAACATGCACCCAGCGAGACACATGTGTTTTTGCAATCCATTTAGGTGCAGTGTCACGTGTGCATGTAGCTCAAATTTGATTTTTGCACATTATACCCGTAGAAAATCGATCAATTAATGTACTAAAATGTCTTAGTGATCTCTGTTTTTTTCGAAATTAAAACGTCCCTCCTTTGGTAACATATGTTTATCGCGGGATAATTTAACATGCATCATAGTTGCGGTGGATTCGCGGTGTGTGCGTGGGTGTGTGCGTCTAGGGGGTGGCGGGTGGCTCGCAGTACACTACGAGTTGTGAGCCGCCGTGTGGGTTGGCCGTTTTGTTAGGCTGGTGCCACATCAGAGTCGTGAATTCGTTATTTAAAACATTACACAACCCTTTCATACATACATGTTTTGGCCACATGCAATCGATGGTTGTCCTACACAACACTCGATACTCGCGTGTGACACTTTCTGTGGGCCCATGAGGTCGTCGTCCATCACTTTCATGAACAGCCGACAGTGAGGTTAATTTGACCAAGAAGGTAGAATGTTTTTGTTTGTGTTATGGTGGTATATAGTACAGCGTCGAGAAGAGGCGGGAGGACTAGCATATATACTATACGTGACGCCGTCTGCGAACAAGTACACCTCACTCAAAGGTCGGACTTTTTCGGTTTCGAGGCACGTGCCACATCAAAGTTATGAAATTGGCTATTCAAACATCACACACACCTCTTTGGCCCACATGCATGCAAAGCGGTGGTTATCCTAGCTAGGACACTCACATGTGACGCTTCCATCCGTGGGCCCACGAGGCCATCGCCGATGCATGCATCACTTTGACCTACATCGGGAGAGGTTAATTAATTTCACCATCGAGGAGGATTCTTTTTGGGTTGTATTACGGTAGGAGCATATAGTATGCGTCGAAGAGGGGGAAGGGGACCATCATATGTAGTACGCTTCATGAACCTCGCTCTGTGTGGGGGGTTTACGGTTTTTTAGGCATGTGGCACATCAAAGTTGTGCATTTTGGGTATTCAACATATGTTTGGCCCACATGCAAAGCGATGGTGGTTATCCTCTCGCGCCCACTTAAGCGGTTATTAGCGATATCGATGCTTTCCGTCGGTGGGCCCGCTTGGTCCATCACTACTTTTTGCCTGACAATGAGAGATGTTAATTTTGACTTAGGATGGATTATTTTTTTGCTTGTAATACGGTATATATATATAGATCATGCTCTGGGATGACATGATACAGTTTGAGCACACACACATGCATGTGTTCGCATTAATCCCTCCCATCGAGTCAAAGTGGCTAGTAAAATGACATATCATGAACCGATCTCGCTCTGTGTGGGGACTGTACGATTTTCAACGCACGTGCCACAACAATGTTGTGAAATGGTATTCAAACATGCATGCATGCATCACCTCCATACATATGCATGTAGTGGTTGTCTTCGAACTGCACACTCTCGCTGCGTGGTTATCATGACAAGCCTATATATTCGTGGGCCCGCGTGGACATCCATGATCACCTTCACCGACAACAAGATTGGTTACCATGGCGGGTTCTTCCTTCGTTTCGTGTTATTGTAGTATAGGTCATGGTGAGATTCAGACCTAATTAAGTTTGAGCGCCAGATACTATGCACGCATGCATGCATGAATCCCGTCGTCGGCTTGAAGTGTGGTATAACATACATATGCATCGTCAACCTAATAACTCTCACTCAGTGTGGGGATTTCTAGTTTGAAATCACGGTGCCACATCAAAGTGTTTCCATTGTGTATTTAAAAGCACACCTCTCTAGACATATATATATGTCTGGGCCACATGCATGTAGTGGTTGTCTTTGGGGACTAGCTACTTCTGTGATTATTAGCGAGCTAGCCCATCTCTGGGGTCGCATGGACGACCATCACTTTGACCAACAACAAGAGAGAGGTTGTACGACCAAGGTGGATTATTCTTGGTCCATTTTACGATCCATCTTGGTGAGATGGCTCTCTCGCCCGCCGACTGAAAGTGTGTGGGGGCTGCTACTTCACACTTTGCTAGGTGAACCTCGGGTGGGGGCATGCATTCATAGCTTAGGATTCCCTTCGTGCCGACATGAGGGGGGGCTTCTAGCTACTTCGCACTTTGCTAGGTGAACCTCAATTGGGGGGCATGAATTCATAGATAAGAATTCCCTTCATGCCACACGTTGGGGGGGCATGCATTCATAGTTTAGGATTCCCTTCGTGCGTATTACCGAAGGGGCTGCTAGCAACATCGCACTTTGCTAGGTGAACCTCGATGGGGGGGCATGCATTCATAGCTTAGGATTCCCTTCGTGCCGACACAAGGGGGGCAAGCAATACCGTGCGCTTCGTGAAATAGGTGCCACATTGAAGTTCCATATGGTATTTGAACATCAAACCACCCTTTTCATACATAAATTTGGTCCACATGTAAGCGTGTTCATGTTCTGACCCTCTCCCGCGTAATTTTTCGCCAAATTTATGACAAGTTGGATGATGCAATAGACACGGTTCACTCAAAATAACCATGTGCCACGCTGGTGCCCCTGTCACACACACATCTCCACAGTACATTGGGCTACACAAGGGCATGAGGCTTCCCCTCTCAAAAATATCTACCCGCCTGCAGCTTTTTTATTTTTGATAACACATAGTTATTGTGTTTCGACCATGTGTGATGTTTCTTATTCCCAATCCCGCCTGCATCCCTCGAAAATATCTGCCCGCCTCGAGGGTTTTTCTGTTTCATAACCCACGGTAGTTATCTCCGGACCATGTGCGATGCACCATAATCAAAATTTTCAATAGCCCCGGCATTGCACTCCCGCGTAGTAAAATTATTAGTACTCGCGTCATTTCCTCAAACACACCAGCCCCCCTCCACACACACAGACACACCAAAACCTGCTCGGGTGCGCACACACACACACCCTCCCTCGATCGAAACCTTAGCAAGGTACCCGCAGCCGCCACAAGGCCTCCATTGTCAACATCTGCCCGGTTTGCCGTGCAGCTTACCCACCGATCTCCATACCAAAGCACCCCGAAGTTTCTTAGATGACGCCTGCCAAACGCTCCCTTTCCCACAGATCCCCATCCCCATCCCCCACTCAAGAGCATCGTATCCTAAGCCCGGCTACGCTTCCCGTGGAGCTCGATGAGCGACTAGCCCAAAACAGGTGTATCGCGGTCTCTTCGCCCGACATCACCGAGGAAGCTGACGACCATTACTGGCCGCAGGCACTCAAGCTGCGGGCTAGAGTATGCCGGTATGTCTCGAATGTCGGCTACGACATCGAGGTCATCGACAGCGACGGCCTGGGGCGGGCTATGTCACAGGTTAAGTGGCCCACCCCCAACCCCTCGGGTTCAACCGCCGTCGATCTCATCCATGGCCCAGCCGCTGATCTCCTCTGGCTCGTTCTCAACAATTTGCCATCCTACATCACCATCGAGCCCCTTTTGTTATTTCTGAAAGACATGTTCTGCGACGCTAGATTGGTTTCAACAACTTCCAAGTCAGACCTCATCGGCGGTGACCATGAGGAGGGCACCCTCTCC
This sequence comes from Aegilops bicornis, assembly GCA_021605145.1. NCBI lineage: Eukaryota > Viridiplantae > Streptophyta > Magnoliopsida > Poales > Poaceae > Aegilops > Aegilops bicornis. Next base: position 493,671 of record JAHIAL010000089.1, read on the forward strand.
GGCTCTTCCAACCGGAAAGAGCCCATCTGATCTTCCAAGGGGAAAGAGCCCGTCTGCGACATCAGGGAGGGCACCCTACAGCCGTGCTCTTCCAAGGGGAAGGAGCCCATCTACGACAACATGGAGCCCATCCAGGGTCCATGCTCTTCCCACGGGAATGAGCCCATCTGTGACAAGTGAGGAAACCCATGATTTGTATTGTCGAGTCCATTTTGTAGTGTAGTGAGAATATGTCCAGTTTTAATTGCTATATTTGGTTGTTTGCAGTATGCCTTGTTTATTTCAGTTGTTCACAATGTGATGCTTGATACCTCTCCAACGTATCTATAATTTTTGATTGTTCCATGCTATTATATTATCTATCTTGGATGTTTTATATGCTATTGTATATGATTTTTGGGACTAACCTATTAACCTAGAGCCCAGTGCCAGTTTCTGTTTTTTCCTTGTTTTTGGGTTTCGCAGATTATTTTTTGAAAATATAAAAAATACTGGAACAAAAAGATACTGGAGAAGAGTCCCGAGGCCACCACAAGGGCGGAGGGCGCGCCCCCTGACCTTGTCGCTGCCTCGTGGGTCCCCCTGACTTGTTCCCGACACCAACGCCTCTTATAAATCCCAAAAACCCCAGAACAGAACCTAGATTGGAAGTTCCGCCACCGCAAGCCTCTGTAGCCAGCAAAAACCAATCGGGACCCTGTTCCGGTTCACTGCCGGATGGGGAAATCATCACCGGTGGCCATCTTCATCATCCCGGCGCTCTCCATGATGACGAGGGAGTAGTTCACCCTCGGGGCTGAGGGTATGTACCAGTAGCTATGTGTTTGATCTCTCTCTCTCTCTCTCTCTCTCTCTCTCTATATCTCTCTCTCTCTCTCTCTCTCTCTCTCTCGTGTTCTTGATTTGGCACGATCTTGATGTACCGCGAGCTTTGCTACTATAGTTGAATCATATGGTGTTTTCCCCTCTACCTTCTTGCAATGGATTGAGTTTTCTCTTTGAAGTTGTCTTATCGGATTGAGTCTTTAAGGATTTGAGAACACTTGATATATGTCTTGCATGTCCTTATCTGTGGTGACAATGGGATATTCACGTGATCCACTTGATGTATGTTTTGGTGATCAACTTGTGGGTTCTCTGACCTTGTGAACTTATGCATAGGGGTTGGCACACGTTTTTAGTCTTTGACTCTCCGGTAGAAACTTTGGGGCACTCTTTGAAGTTCTTTGTATTGGTTTGAATAGATGAATCTGAGATTGTGTGATGCATATCATATAATCGAACCCGCTGGATACTTGTGGTGACATTGGAGTATCTAGGTGACATTAGGGTTTTGCTGGTGTGTGCCTTAAGCTGTTATTTTAGTACCTAACTCTAGAGCTGTTTGTGACACTTATAGGAATAGCCCAATGGGTCGATCGTAAAGAATAACTTTTAGGTGGTTTCAGCATCTACAATAATCTCTTTGTTTGTTCTCCGCTATTAGTGACTTTGGAGTGACTCTTTGTTGCACGTTGAGGGATTTTTATATGATCTAATTATGTTATCATTGTTGAGAGAACTTGCACTAGTGAAAGTATGAACCCTGGGCCTTGTTTCCAAGCATTGCAATACTGTTTTCGCTCACTTTTACCACTTGCTACATTGCTGTTTTTATATTTTCAGATTACAAAAATCTATATCTACCACCCATATTGCACTTTGACATTGTATTGGGTGTGTTGGGGACACAAGAGACTCTTTGTTATTTGGTTGCAGGGTTGTTTGAGAGAGACCATCTTCATCCTACGCCTCCCACGGATTGATAAACCTTAGGTCATCCACTTGAGGGAAATTTTGCTACATTGTCCTACAAACCATCGCACTTGGAGGCCCAACAACGTCTCTGAGAAGAAGGTTGCGTATTAGGCATCAATGCTCTATATGTGTAATTATTTACTGTGCAGTACATTTCATCAATTCAGTTTTCAACATACCGATAGGAATGCATAGATTTGCTTGTTGTTAAGCCTGTTATAGCTAGCATATGACTCTAATAAAGTTTTTTGATTGTTCGGTTGTTTGTAGTTAGCATATGTCTAGTTTCAAATGCTATCTTTGGTTGTTCGTAGTATGCCTTGTTTATTCCAGTTATTCACAACGTGATGTTCTATATGTGCAAGTATGAACTGTGCAGTTCGATTTCATCAGTACCAGTTTCAACAATACCACTATGAATGACTAGATTTGGTCGCTGCATCTTGTAGTTAACACACCTTTCCATTTTTATTTAACAATAACCAGTGTACTTAGACCGGCACAATACTAGTTTGAATGACTATGTTTGCTTGTTGTTAAATGTTAGGCCTCTTTTAGTTAACACACCTTTTGCTTTACTAGCGTGCTTAAACCTGCACACTGAAGCTATCTTTTGGAGATTATTTTGTCTTCCATGATTAATTTTGGTTGTCAGCTTAGCTTGTTGTGCTTAACATGCCTCTCGATGTACCTACAGTGACAATTTTGGGAACATACTGCTTTTCCATCGAGGTTAGTTTCATCCCATGGCTTATATTGTAACACCCCGGATTCGATGCGCCAGGTGTCCGTCAGTTATTTGCCGTCGTTGCCATGTCTTTTGCTTGCGTGTTGCATTTTAGCATGTCATCATGCGCATCTCATTTTGCATATCGCTGCCTCATGCATCCGAGCATTTTCCCCTTGTCCGCTTTTGCAATCCGGCGCCTCCTATGTCCTCCAGTTCCCCTCTCGCACCTTGTTTCGTGTGCGGGTGTTAAACTTTCTCAAATGGCCCGAGGTTTGCCAAGCGGCCTTGGTATAGCACCGTAGATCGCTTGTCAAGTTTCGTGCCATTTGGAGTTCGCTTGATACTCCAACGGTTAACTGGTAACCGCAAAAGCCCTCTTTGCTTGCAGCCCAACACCCTTCCAAAGTGGCCCAAAACCCATCTAACTCCCCTCCATGCTCTCGACTGCTCGATCACGATCGTGTGGGCGAAAACCGTGCCTCATTTGGAGCTTCCTAGCTCCCTCTACCTATAAATATGTGCTCCTCCCGGAATTTTCGCGCAGTCCAAACCCTAGCGATTCCCCTCTCCGCGCCGGACATGTCCGCCCGCCACCGGACGTCGTCCGCCGCTGCCGCCCGCCGAATCCCAGCCCGCCACGTGTCCTCCCCCGCGCCCACGCCGCTGCGGCCGCAGAGCCCATCCGGGCCAGCGGGCCCAGATCTCGCCGCCGCCCGGCCTGCCGCCGCCCGGCCGCGCCCCTCCGCCCGCCGCCCCTCGGCTCCGCGCCGCCTGGCGCAAAGCCGCCGGAGCTGCGCCTCGCCCCGCCGCCATCCTCCCTGCGCCCGCGCGGCCGCCGCCACCCGCCTCCGGCGGACCGCCGCCCCGGTCCCTTCCACGCCGCCCGCGTCATTGCCCAGCCTCATCGCGGCGCTTCGTCGCCGAATTCACTGCCCCGAAGCTCGCCGGAGCTCCCGTCGCCGGATCCGGTGGAGCTGGACGAGATCCACCAGGCTCCGCCATCCAAACGCCAGCGCCTCGACCGGATCTCTCCGTCTCCAACCGCCTCCGGCCCCGTTGACTTTTCGAGAGGGTAAAATCTGCTAAGTCCCCGAATCTGTGACATTATCATGCCATGTTCATCGCATCGTATCTCTGCATCCGTAGCTCTTCATTTCATTCCATTGTTTGCCTCGACGAGTTCTTCATTTCATTCCATTGCACCATGTTCATTTGAGTTCATCTTGATGCCTGAATCATCGTCGCAAGAGTGTTATATGATGTTATCTGCTGCCTGTTATCAGAACTTGGTGATTTGTCATTTTTGTTGCATTTGATGTGTGCATCTTATGAGCATGAGCTCTACACGTGTTTTGATCTATTCCATGCCATCTTTTCAGAGGTGTATGCCATGTATTTTTGTGATCTATGTGGTGACTAGCACAGGCATGCAAAGTAGCCTCCGTGATGTTGCTGATTTCTGTGACTTAGTGATTTCTGCCAAGTCTGAGCCTGTTATATTTTGTTGCCATGTAAACCTGCTGCTACCATTAATTCTATGCGTAATATGGAGATGTTCACTAAGGATGTATTGTTACACATGTTATGCTCTATCAAGCCACGCCCCTGTTTTCATTTATATCCTGCTGTAGCTTGTTGTAATCTTGCTCCAAATTTGCTAAATAATGTTGCTGTCAGCCTGTTAACATTATTTTCAGTTTTTCATGTGATTTGCTAGTGATCCACGCACCCTATGACTATACTATTGCCATTCTTAGATTCATATTTATTCCATCGTGCTGTTGGTTACCTTTACATGCCATGTATTGCTCTGTAGTGAGTGCTTCAAGCTCACCAACATGCCTACTTGTTATCTGTTTTGCCATGCTCCAGTTTTTCACCAAGTCTGAATCTGTTTATGTTTTTGCTATGTTCACATGCTTGGAATTGTATTTTCTGATCCCTTTTGGCTCATGGTCAGTAAGGGCATTTGTTATATGAGATTAGTAGATTCACCCCATGCCTTTTTTTGCCATGATAAGTTCCTGCAGTATGTTGTTTGGTAGCTCTAAACACTGCAACCTGATGTTATTTCTGCCATGTCCTGTAAATTCTGCCATGTCTGTGAACCTGATATTATTGGCAATCTTGCCATGTCTTTTTGAGCATGTTCCAGTTGTTTCTGGAGATAGCTCAGTGTTCATGTTTTGTAATGCTTTACCTTTACATCATGTCCATGCCTTTTGTTATCATGTTTATGTCATGTAGCATGTCGTTTTGATGTTTGCTAGATGCCTACTTGCTGTTTTGGTCAGATTGGTGCTATTTATTGTTTGGAGTGTATGTGTTTCACCGTTGCTCCGTTTTGAGTGTGCTCTATACGAAACTTGCTTAGTTTTGCATGTAGTTTCATATTAACTTATTGGATCCATGTCTTGAATGTGTTTGTTTGATGTTTGTATGCATTTTGCATCGATGCCATGTTTAACTTGTTTTGCTCATATCTTCTAGGCCGTAGCTCCGAATTAAATGAACTTTATATGTAACTTGACTAGAATTTCGTGTAGATCATCTTGGTGCATCTTAACTTGCTGTTTAACAACTTGAACATAAAGTTATTCAGATCTGGAGCAATTTCAAAATTTGCATATGAGGACTTACCGGAATTGGTCTATGTTGTTTCTGGCCTCATTTAAACTTGCTTTGATGTGTTGGTCTTGTAGGCATCATCTTTTGCCATGAGTAGCTTCATGTAGCCTTGTCATGCATCATACTTGATTGAGCATTATGCCTTCTTCATGTGTGGTGTGTTTCTATGTTGTGTGCTTCTTCTCGATAGTTCCCGTGACGTTGCGATCGTGAGGATTCGCTTCGTCTCACGCTTGGTTCGCCGCCGTGGCTTCATCTTCTTCATGGACTCGTTCCTCTTCCTAGCGTGATTTCAGGCAAGATGACCGTCACCTTGGATCTCATTACTATCATTGCTATGCTAGTTGCTTCGCTCTACCGCTATGCTTGCTACCTACCACTTGCTTATCAAGCCTCCCAAATTGCCATGAACCTCTAACCTTTGTCACCCTTCCTAGCAAACCGTTGTTTGGCTATGTTACCGCTTTTGCTCAGCCCCTCTTATAGCGTTGCTAGTTGTAGGTGAAGATGAAGATTGCTCCATGTTGGATTATGTTTATGTTGGGATATCACAATATCTCTTATATTATTAATGCATCTATATACTTGGTAAAGGGTGGAAGGCTCGGCCTTATGCCTGCAGTGTTTTGTTCCACTCTTGCTGCCCTAGTTTCCGTCATATCGGTATTATGTTCCCGGATTTTGCGTCCCTAACGCGGTTGGGTGATTTATGGGACCCCCTTGACAGTTCACTTTGAATAAAACTCCTCCAGCAAGGCCCAACCTTGGTTTTACCATTTGCCGCACCACCACCTACTTTCCCTTGGGAGTCGCTCTCTCGAGGGTCATCTTTATTTTAGCCCCCCCGGGCCAGTGCTTCTCTAAGTGCTGGCCTGAACCGAGCTGCCTGCGGGGCCCCCTCGGGGAAACTCGAGGTCTGGTTTTACTCATAGCTAGTCTCATCCGGTGTTGCCCTGAGAACGAGATATGTGCAGCTCCTATCGGGATTGTCGGCACATCGGGCGGCTTTTGCTGGTCTTGTTTTACCATTGTCCAAATGTCTTGTAGCCGATTCCAGATCGATCGGGTCTTCCTGGAGAAGGAATATCCTTCGTTGATCGCGAGAGCTTATCATGGGCTAAGTTGGGACACCCTCGCAGGGTATAATCTTTCGAAAGCCGTGCCTCATGTTATAGGCAGATGGGAATTTGTTAATGTCCGGTTGTAGATAACTTGACACCAGATCCGAATTAAAACGCATCAACCGCGTGTGTAGCCGTGATGGTCTCTTTTTCGGGCGGAGTCCGGGAAGTGAACACGGTTTCGGGTTATGTTTGACGAAGTAGGAGTTCAGGATCACTTCTTGATCATTACTAGTTGTGACCGTTCGCTGCCTTTGCTCCTCTTCTCGCTCTTTTTTTGCGTATGTTAGCCACCATATATGCTTAGCCGCTGCTGCAACCTCACCACTTTACCCCTTCCTTTCCCTTTAAGCTTTGCTAGTCTTGATACCCATGGTAATGGGATTGCTGAGTCCTCGTGGCTCACAATTACTACAACAATAGTTGCAGGTACAGGTTGTGCGATGATCATGACGTGAGAGCGATGTTACTTGTTTTGGAGTTCTTCTTCTGCTTCTTCTTCGATCAGGGGATAGGTTCCTGTGTCGGCATCACAGGCTAGCAGGTGGATATTGTTTGAGTTTGTTTATGTTTCATCCGTAGGCGGATGTTGATCTCATGTAAGATGATGTTGTATTAGGTGTGGCATTGTATGCCTTTTTGTATGTATCCCCATCTATTATGTAATGTTGATGTAATGATATCCACCTTGCAAAAGTGATTCAATATGCGGTTCTATCCTTGTTGGGACCTTCGAGTCTCTTTAGGATAGTATCGCATATTGGGCGTGACATATATATACTCACTGTTCAGGATATTGGTAGCTGGTACCATATAGGTCGGGGGCTGATAAGGGACTAATCGGTGAATCAGACTTTTAACAGGATATATCTGTAACCCATTTATCGTTAGGTTAACTAGGGCCATATGTAATATATATGAGTCTACATATCAACATGCACTATACTTAATGTCTAAATTTGCAACCCTAGGCTACATAGAAACAAGGAAGAGTGTTACCTTAATGTTCTGGTGATCTCTAGATATACGTAGAAGAGCAGCAGGAGCAACAACAACAACACAGCCCTGTTTGGATACTCAACTTAGCTAGAGGTTAGAGTTAGTTTCTAGCTCATGACTAACCCTGAACTAACTCCATCCAAAGAGGTCTTTGGATGACAGGGTTAGATTGCCAATAAATGCACTAGGAGAACTAGCTCCAATTAGCACCTCTTGGGTTGGATATTTTTTTTGGGTGGGTTAGATGCAACTAGCTCAAACTAGCACTCATGTTTGGATATACTTTACGGCTATTTGAGCTCGAACTAGCTCAAACTAACTCTAACCCATAGATACAGCAGCAGTTAATCAACCGATAATTTGTAAGAATGCAATAAACTCCTTTCAGCCCATAATATAAGATGTTAATTCATCTAATATGTGAGTATATTGGATGTTATAAGATATTATAAAAGAGTGTTGTAACACATCATTGTAGGCGTCCTGGGAACGGGGGTACCCAGACTTGCCTGCCTACGACCCATGGCGTGGCTCCACCAACGGCCTGGTACGGCCCATCTTCAGCAGCAACCACTCAAGACCCTCGTGAGGGGCCAAGCCTCGTGAGGCGGACGACACCAAGACCTTCCTAGGGGCAGCCTCACTAGGCTGGCTCCCGAGGAGCGGAGATATCTATGCACGGGGCACCTCGCGAGGTTCACGAGATGTGAGCCATGACGACCAAGGCCAGGAAGGCGCCAGCAGGCGCAGTATACTAGTTTCCTCTTTGGTGCTAAAGAGACAGGTGCAGGCGAGGAGTCCCGAGGCATCAGGCAAAGGTTTCCATATCGGTGCAATGAGATCAAGACCAGCAGGACGGCAGGATGGAGGTCATCGTGGTGCCCACAGCTGCATCACCACCAGAGCCTTTGGCAGGCGAAGACAACCTTTTGTCAGGATAGCTTGTACTAGTTGTCTGCCTTCAAAATTGGTCGCTGTGGGATACCTTCCCGCCTACATTTGGGAAGAGGACCAAGGTCTCTACAAATAGGACTAGCCACCACCATAGGAAGGGGACGGATCATTCAGACCAACCTCACACACACTAGCTCACCAAGCTCAAGAACACCTCTCCTCACGAGGCTGTTCGTCCATTGTACTTGTTCATCCTCAGCCCGCGATGCAATCCACCACCACCACACTGGAGTAGGGTATTACACCACAACGGTGGCCCGAACCAGTATAAACCTCTGTGTCTCGTGTTGTTTGGGTTCGTCGAGCTAGGCTGTGTGATATTTAAGCAGGCGAGCTAGGGAGAGAGAGTTCTTCATGCGCACCCCAGAGTTCGAACCTCAAGGGTTTGCCGGAACCCACTATGCGACATTTGGCACGCCAGATAGGGTTGCGCCGAAGCCTTTCTTCCGTCGATCGAGGCACCACTGCTCTGCATGCTCGTCGAGCCCACGCTGAGCGTCGGGCCGCCCTTGCTACTCGCGTTGCTCAGACGGCGCCCGTTGGCCATGACATCCCGCGCCGTTCTCCATCACCAGCGCTAACGCCGCCACCGCCCGACGGGAACGAAAGCAAGCTTCATCGTTGCACCCCTCCATGCGGCGGGATGGGTGCACCGCGACCATGTCACTGACTCCAGCCGCATCGTCGCGCACCCACGGATGCGCCGGCCGTGCTGCTCATGGCACGCGAGCTCCTGCGTTACTGCCCGGTCTACGACCTCTATGAAGACTGGCTGGACCGCATCGCCGAGCTCATCAGCGCCGTTGGGGTCTCTCTCATACCGTCCCTCTCGCTGCCTCGTCCACCTCCTACTACGAGTGACGTAGCCCATGGAGCGCCTCCACCGCCTCCGCATCAAGACGACGCCCTCGCACGAAGACGCGCGGACCTGCGGCGCGACCCACCGTGCAGGGCACCCGCGCACGAAGAAGGAAGCTGCGAAGAGATCCCGCGGCCACAAGAAGACGCTCCTCTGGTCCCTACAACACCACGTCAAGACCGCGTGCCGCCTGCGGTGGCGACGCGAGGGTACCAAGACCGGACTCCGCCTCCACGACGGGCTCCAATGACCATGGCTGGTCAGTCGCGCTTCACTCCCGGTACATGTCAGCGTCGTCTCGGCCCAAAGAAGTTCAAGCCCGACCTGCCTCCGCGCTACGACGGCACCCCCGACCCTGCTGAGTTCTTGCAACTCTACGAACAGAGCATCGAGGCGGCCAACGGCGACGAGAAGGTCATGGCGAACTAGTTTCCCATGGCTCTCAAGGACGGCGCGCGCTCGTGGCTCGTGAACCTGCCCACGGGATCGATCTCCTCCTGGGGCTACATGCGCGAGCATTTCGTCGCCAACTTCCAGGGCATTCGCGACCGCCCGCCGGCCGTGGGTGACCTACGGCGCATCAAGCAGCAGCTAGGGAAAACCCTATAGAAGTACATCCAACGCTTTAACAGCGTTCACCTCAAGATCCCCAAGGTGACGGACGAAGCCATCATCTCAGCATTCACCGATGGCGTCCGTGATGTCAAGATGAAGGAGGAGCTCGCCATCCACGAGGACCTATGCACGGCCTTGGAGATGTTCAACAAGGCGACCAAGTGCGCGAGAGCTGAGGAGGGTGCCTGTCCCTCCTTGAGCTTCGAGCCGCTGACCCAAAAGACAAGAAGGCCAAGACCAAGGATGTTAAGCGCAAGGGAGCAGCCGTGCTTGCGGCCGAGTCAGAGATGAAACGCGGCTGCGACCACCCGGAGTCGTCCAAGGGCAGCTGACCGATTTGCGCCTTCCACAACGTACACAGCCACAACACCAATGGCTGTCAGGAGCTCAGGGCCATCGGTGATGGGCGCTTCGGTCGACGCCCCGAGCGCAATGACCGGGGCTACGGCCGAGGAGGAGGACGAAGTGGAGGATGTTGGGACGACCGCGGCCCCCGTCAGGAGTGGCGCGACCGGCCTCGTGAGGACCGCTGGCAGGACCAGCCTCGCGAGGGTGCCTGGAGGGAGCAGCCTCGTGAAGACCGTCCTCAGGGCAAAGCTGGCTTCCCTCCGCTGAGGAGGAACGATGACCACCATCAGAACGAGGGGCTTGGGGGCTTCCAGGAGCCGCGTGCCATCGCCTGCATCTTGGGTGGCGCTCAGGCCCCAGCCTCCCAGCGCATCTTCAAGCAGTTCGCCCGCGAGGTGAATGCGGCCCTCCCCTGGCTTGAGGCCACACGCCCGCTCAGGTGGTCCAAGTGCGCCATTAGCTTCAGCTCGTCAGACCAGCTCAAGTGTGCAACGATGACTGGCACCCTCCCGATGCTCTGCTCGTCCATCATCAGCATTGTCCAAGTCACCAAGACCCTCATCGACGGCGGTGCAGGACTGAACGTACTTTCCATTGAGACGTTCGACCACCTCCAAGTGCCATATGATCAGCTACAGCCTACCAAGCCATTCTCAGGAGTGACCGACGGCTCCACCACCCCGATAGGGTAGATTCCCCTCCATGTCACCTTCGGCCAGCGCAACAACTACCGCACCGAGCTCATTGACTTTGATGTCGCCCACATCCGCCTACCGTACAACGCCATCCTTGGGTATCCAGCCCTGGCCAAGTTTATGGCAGTGAACCATCATGGCTACAACGTCCTCAGGATGCCAGGAAGTGGCGGCGTCATCTCGGTCGCCTGCGAGGAGAAAGACGTGGTGTGCTCCCTCGAGCGCGTTTACCAGGCTGCAGCAGCCGAAGACCCAGACAAGAAAGGCACGCTGTACCCTCCTGAGGCGGTCCCCAAGAAGAAGAAGCCACTGCCCCACCAAGGTCCTCAGGAGAGCGGCACCACCTCAGGACCTGCGTCCACAGATGGGGCGCCTCCCTCCCTCGCATAGGAAGGCGTGCCCGGGGCCCTCCTCAGGATGGGCTCGGGGGCTCTCTTCTGGAGGACCTCAGACCTAGCCAACGTCACGAGGGAGACCCTCGGGCACCACGTTGAGGCATGCTTTTCCGCACGCTTCCCACAAGAGGGCACAAGGTGCAGAGTGCCTAGTGCTCAGGAGTTCATCACCAAGGCGACCGAGGAGCTTCAAGAAGCAAGGACCATGCGCGGCGACCACCGCCCACCACCTGGTGCAGCTCCACGTCCTAGCGAGTTTGACGAGCTACGTGTCTGCGTGGACATCCCTGGACTCAACAGGGCGTCATCTCAGGCGCGTTTCTGGCCTTCTGACATGGGTTGGTGCGAGGGCCCACCTCACAGCTATGTTCGCATGCCATTCGGCTTGCCGAACGCGGTTTTCACCTTCCAGCGCCACTTGCGAAGCGTTCTGGCGGCTCAGGATGCTAGGCACCACGCAATCCTGGCGGACATGGCGACGGTTCTTTAGGAGCCACCCGAGTGCCCAGAGCATCCTGGGGCTCAGGACCCTGGCGGCTCGTGAGGGGCGACTTCTCCAGCACGCATCTTCGGCTACGTCAACACCTCTCCAGCTACAATACCAGGTGACTCTTTCCGGTTCACTCAGTTGGGGGCGCCCCTCGGGCAGCATTATCCCCAAGTCGCACGGGCATGTCCCTGCGACGTGTGTCCTTTTGTATCTTTAGCTTACTCTGTTGGGGTCACCCCTTGGGTTGCATCATCCCCAGGCCTCATGGGTCCGTCCCTGTGGCATGTATCGTTCTTGCGTCTATTTGAACTAGCTTGCCTCCTCGCATGAGTTATCTTATGATCATCACCTACTTTCCTGCGGGCTCCTTCAAGGCCACCCGCCAAGGTTTGACCAGCCTCCCCGCTTCATCACGTTAAACGGGCTACACATTCATCTGACACGACGCTTGTGCTCGGGTCCATCCCTGCAACGCTGACAAACCTGAGTAGTCGAGCTCTGGCTCGCGGCACGCCCCGCACACGTCACCTCACAAGGCCCTCGATGCCTTCATCTTCTTGCGGAAAGACCAGCAGCAGGGCTGCAAACGCGATTGCAAGTTGTATTCTCCCCTCGCACTAACCTGCAGGAGTCTCCGGAGCCTAACTACGGGCGGCACCGCAAGCTCCTTCCTTTCCTCACGCGATTCGCTTGCGTGTTGAAGGGGGGCTCCTGAGCATCGCGTCTCAGGAGCTCCTACTGACTCTCCAGCCCTCACACCCTGGCCTTGACCACGGCCCTGCGACCTGGCATACCAGCGGCTGCTGAGCTCGCTCGAGGGTCAGGACCCGAGGACGCAGAGCACTTAGAAGAGCGTGAAAAAGGGAGGGAAACTAGCATGGGCCAAACCCAGCCATTCCACTACCGCTAACGAGCGAATCGAGCGATGTGCAAGGAAATCGCCCTAGTCTTGATAAGATAAGTCATGCATTCAAGTTACCCCACCACCGTGACTTAGTATTTTCGGCTCCCGCAGCTTAGGATTTTCGGCTCCCGCAGCCTTGCTCCGGCAATGTCGCCTTCCTTTTCTGCCTTTAGGGAGCTGCTTGCACGCCAAGGGGGACCTCTTGAGCATCGCGCCTCAGGAGCTCTTACCGGACCTTGGGTCGCTCACCTCCCGGCCTTGACCACGGCATCGCGACCTGCATACCAGTGACGGCTGACGCCAGCCTAGGGACTGGGACCTGTCGGCGTAGGGCACTAAGCTACCGCAAGGACGAAAAGGGGGAACAATGCCAAAGCAAAACGCGCAATCGCGAATGTCACAATAGGAATAACATTGATGCAAAAGCACTACGGATTCTTTACACGCCCCCACGGGATTCATCTCGATTCCTTGCAGGGAACAAAAGAAGGAGGTTTCTAGGAATCATATCTACAGATGTCACTACCGACGCCATCGTCAACAGTGGGCCACGAGGGCCAACGCCGACCCCATCCAGATCAATGACGACGACGAGCGGACGCTGCTGCCGCGCTCCGGGCACGATGAGAGCTCGGGGGCACATAACTGTCGTCGCTCGTCTCCGGAGTCTCTTCGGGCTCAGGAGAGTCACTGGACTCCCAGGCGCCATCACTGCTGCTGGAGGAGCTATCGGCAGGGCCAAGGGCGGGCCCAGTACCTGCCACCGCACCGTCCTTGCGACCCCCTCCAGGGCAGCATTCTAGGCGACGGTCTTCCTCGTCGAAGACCTTGAAGAACAACGTGGAGGTGCCATCGTACTCAAAATGGATGGCGAGGGCCCCTCCACGCGGCAGGCGCGGGCGACCTCGCCCCATCCACCAGTCATGAAGATCTTGCCCGGGGAGACGGCCTCAACCTCTGCCCCGTTTGCCGGGGTGCTGCACTCGGCATGCTACAACCACAACTTGAGCGGCCTCCTCGGCGGCATCTCTTCGGCGTAGAACTGCGGGAATCTGATCCACGTGCGCGGTGGCATCGCCGCCCACACCACGAGCTCGAACGAGGAGCCCTCGGCGTGAGTTCGCGGGCCGGCGACACGAGCCACCACAGCCGGGCCACCACAACCGAGGCGTGAGCGGTGCGAGGCGCAACCTCCACCTCCGGAGCCTAGCGCTTGGGCATACAAGGGCACCGGGTAGCCAGGGGGAGGCCGCTCGTACCAAGGCCTCGTCACCTCCTGCCTCACGACGACGTCGCGGGGGCGGGCCAACCTCTTCTTCGGCGGAAGTGCCACCTGCTCTTCACGGGGGGTTTTCCCTTCTCAGCGGCAGAGAATCTCCTGATTAGTGCCATGGGTATCGCAACAAGACGGTGGAGCAAGGAGGAAGAAGAAGAAGCAGGCGGAGCGGAGAAAGAGATGAGCGACGGGGGCTCCGCCCCTCTCCTAATTTATAGTCAGAGGGAGGCCAACCGCCGGCCTCCATGATCACAGGTAATGATGGTTTTTCCTCTACATGCAGGCCCGAGGGCCTCAAATCCAAGTCGAGCAGTTGCCGAGGCAGCGTGGGGAAGCGGAGGCACCCACGCCCCGCCAATTGCGATCGTCAATCAAGGCCGCAGGGTGTTGGGGTTCAATGGCGCCTCAGATTGCCCTTTGGCTTCGCCTCAAAGCTAAGTCCGAGCGCCGCCTTTGGGCCCGAGGGGCTACTGCCGGTGTCCCGGGAATGGGGGTACCCGGACTTGCCTGCCTGCGGCCCATGGTGTGGCTCCACCATTGGCCTGGTACGGCCCATCTCCAGCAGCAACAACTCAAGACCCTCGCGAGGGGCCATGCCTCACGAGGAAGACCTCCCTGGGGGCGGCCTCACTAGGCTGGCTCCCGAGGACCGGAGATATCTATGCAAGGGGCACCTCGCGAGGTTCACGTGACGTGAGCCATGACGACCAAGGCCAGGCGGGCGCTAGCAGGCGCAGTATACCAGAGTCCTCTTTGGTGCTAAAGAGGCAGGCGCTGGCGAGGAGTCCCGAGGCATCAGGCAAAGGTTTCCATATCGATGCAATGAGACCAAGACCAGCAGGACGGTAGGACGGAGGTCATCGTGGAGCCCATAGCTGCATCACCGCCAGAGCCTTTGGCGGGCGAAGACCACCTTTTGCAAGGATAGCTTGTACTAGTTGTCTCCCTTCAAAATTGGCCGTTGCGGGATCCCTTCCCGCCTACATTTGGGAAGAGGACCAGGGCCACTATAAATAGGACTAGCCACCACCATAGGAGGGGGACAGATCATTCAGACCACCCTCACATGCACCAGCTCACCAAGCTCAAGAACACCTCTCCTCAGGAGGCTGTTCGTCCATTGTACTTGTTCAACCACACCCCGCGAGGAAATCCACCACCACCACACTGGAGTAGGGTATTACACCACAACGGTGGCCGAAACCAGTATAAACCTCTGTGTCCCATGTTCTTTTGGTTCGTCGAGCTAGGCCATGTGATCGTTGAGCGGGCGAGCTAGGGAGAGAGAGTTCTTCGTGCGCACCACGGAGTTCGAACCTCATTGGTTTGCCGGAACCCACAATCTGACAATCATTGTGCAATTGTTGTTTAGCTTCTAATATTAACTTGGTGCTTTTAGGTACATATGTCATTGGTAAAGATCGGCGCTTCGACCCTTTCTACGTATGGGGCAAGGAGATATCGATGAACCAGCATCAAGTGAGGAAGCTCATAAAGATTGTTAGTAAAATGGATCAAAAGATGGTAATTAAACTATTTGTTTACACTTTATCCAAGACAATAGTGAACTGCGGGATGGTAAGTAAGAACTCTGCAGCCTTCTTTCTACTGCCCATAATGAGTTGTGTTAGATGACAATGTCTGAATCTTTTTCCTTTGCAGTGCTTGCCAAAGCAGTTTACTTAAGATTACCTATCAAACTACATGAATGTGCCCATGCAAAGGTTAAAGTATTTCTACCAGAACATGATGATTATCTAGATGTTTTCATTAAGACCGTGAAGGATGGGCGGTCGGCCACCACAAGGGTTTGGACTAGAGTTGTGCGTGCCTTTTGCATGGAGGAGGGACCAATATGGGCATTCCGATTCACCTTGTTTAGCAATCATAATGCATTTCGCCTCTTTCTTTATCGTCTTTAATAGTACAAGTATACAACTGTGGTTCATCATTCTTTATTTGGTTCTTATGAAATTCTTGAACATATATACCTATGAAATGAATAATGCATTGGTTGTTTGAAACTGATGGATATGAATAAATCTACGGCATACATTCAAATTCAAATCCAAATCTGGTACAATTTGAAATAGCAGCAATTAAATTACGATGAAATTACGCCCTCCAGGTCATTACAGCACACACGGTTGGTAAAAAACAAACATTTGTGATATGCACCATAATCCGACACGGTTCACAGAGAGGAAACGTTTGCAAGCATGCATTACCGCGGTTGCCAAGCCGCTTGGTAAAGCGTGTGCGATGTCGCACAATATCACAAACGGTGCGGGCAAAATAAAGCGTTTGTGTTAGTTGCCTTTATCGTGACACGATTCGCAACCATGAACTATTTCGATGAAGTATGCATCATAAACGCTTGCACCACGTAATAGCGTGTGCGATAGTTGTCGTGTATGACGATGTTACGACGGTCCGACGTTTCGTAATCCTTCCCGACAATCGTACGACGATTAGTTAATCTTCTTAATTAGTTATCGCATACAGTTTGGGAAATGCGAATGTGTGTGATTGTATGCTTATCATACACGTTCTATAATAGTGAAACGTTTGTGATGGGTCGCGCATCGTAAACGTAGCACCACAGAATACCGACTGCGATGGCAATGCAAGCAGAAACAACTAGGAGTACTGTATATGCATCTTCGCTCCCTATCACTTACGGTTTCTGGGTCGTGTGGGAAGGACCCCCTATCGCCCACACTCACTTGTGGACGGTTCCAAATGTCGTCGCGGAAAGGAGTTAAAATCCATTTGTATAGCACCGACACGTATGAGTGTCCCACTCACTTTCTTGTAAATATAGGCTTCACCATAAGTTTGTATAAAACCATATGCTTTGATCACCTTATCAAAGCGTATATTCCAACTCTGAGATGCTTGCACCAGTCCATAGATGGATCGCTGGAGTTTGCACACTTTGTTAGCACCTTTAGGATCGACAAAACATTTTGGTTGCATCATATACAACTCTTCTTTAAGACATTCATTAAGGAATGCAATTTTGACATCCATTTGCCAGATTTCATAAAATGCGGCAATAGCTAACATGATTCGGACAGACTTAAGCATCGCTATGAGTGAGAAAATCTCATCATAGTCAACACCTTGAACTTGTCAAAAACCATTCATGACAAGTCATACTTTGTAGATAGTAACACTACCATTGGTGTCCATCTTCCTCTTGAAGATCCATTTATTCTCAATGGCTTGCCGACCATCGGGCAAGTCCACCAAATTCCATACTTTGTTCTCATACATGGATCCTATCTTAGATTTCATGGCCTCAAGCCATTTATCAGAATCTGGGCTCATCATAGCTTCTTCATAGTTCGTAGGTTCGTCATGGTCTAGTAACATGACTTCCAAAACAGGATTACCATACCACTCTGGTGCAGAACGTGCTCTGGTTGACATACGAGGTTCGGTAGTAACATGATCTAAAGTTTCATGATCATCATCATTAGCTTCCTCTCTAGTTGGTGTAGGCATCACGGAAACAGTTTTCTGTGATGAGCTACTTTCCAATTTGAGAGAAGGTACAATTACCTCATCAAGTTCTACTTTCCTCCCACTCACTTCTTACGAGGGAAACTCCTTCTCTAGAAAGGTTCCATTCTCGGCAACAAACATCTTGCCTTCGGAACTGTGGTAGAAGGTGTACCCAATTGTTTCCTTAGGGTATCCTATGAAGATGCACTTCTCCGATTTGGGTTCGAACTTATCAGGATGAAGCCTTTTGACATAAGTTTCGCAACCCCAAACTTTAAGAACTAGCTTAGGTTTCTTGTCAAACCATAGTTCATATGGTGCCGTCTCAATGGATTTAGATGGTGCCCTATTTAACGTGAATGCAACTGTCTCTAATGCATAACCCCAAAATGATAGTGGTAAATAGGTAAGAGACATCATAGATCGCACCATATCTAATAAAGTACGGTTACGATGTTCGGACACACCATTATGCTGTGGTGTTCTAGGTGGCGTGAGTTGTGAAACTATTCCACATTGTTTTAAATGAAGGCCAAACTCGTAACTCAAATAATCGCCTTCGCAATCAGATCATAGAAACTTTATTTTCTTGTTACGATGATTCTCCACTTCACTCTGAAATTCTTTGAACTTTTCAAATGTTTCAGACTTGTGTTTCATTAAGTAGATATCTCCATATCTGCTCAAATCATCTGTGAAGGTCAGAATATAACGGTACCCGCCGCGTGGCTCAACACTCATTGGACCGCATACATCGGTATGTATTATTTCCAATAAGTCATTGGCTCGCTCCATTGTTCCGAAGAACGGAGTTTTAGTCATCTTGCCCATGAGG
The DNA here is from genome assembly GCA_021605145.1 of Aegilops bicornis. NCBI lineage: Eukaryota > Viridiplantae > Streptophyta > Magnoliopsida > Poales > Poaceae > Aegilops > Aegilops bicornis. The sequence continues at coordinate 511,827 of JAHIAL010000089.1, forward strand.
CATGGTTCGCAAGTATCAAATGATTCACAATCAAGTGTTCCAAAATTCCATTTGGATGGATTTTCTTCATGCGATTTACACTAATATGACCTAAACGGTAGTGGCACAAGTATGTTGCACTATCATTATTAACTTTGCATCTTTTGGCATCAATATTATGAATATGTGTATCACTATGATCGAGATTCAATAAACCATTCACATTGGGTGTATGACCATAGAAGGTTTTATTCATGTAAATAGAACAACAATTATTCTCTGACTTAAATGAATAAATGTATTGCAATAAAGATGATCTAATCATATTCATGCTCAATGCAAACAATAAATAACATTTATTTGGTTCAACAGTAATCACGAAGGTAGAGAGAGTGTGCGATGGTGATAATATCAACCTTGGAATCACTTCCAACACACATCGTCACCTCGCTTTTAACTAGTTTCTGCAACTCATGTTTCGAGTTACTAATCTTAGCAACTGATCATGTATCAAATACGTAGGGGTTACTACGAACACTAGTAAAATACACATCAATGACATGTATATCAAATACACCTTTGTTTACTTTGCCATCCTTCTTAACCGTCAAGTATTTGGGGCAGTTCCACTTCCAGTGACCATTTCCTTTGCAGTAGACACACTTAGTTTTAGGCTTGGGTCCAGCTTTGGGTTTCTTCACGGGAGTGGCAACTTGCTTGCCATTCTTCTTGAAGTTCCTTTTCTTTCCCTCGCCCTTTTTCTTGAAACTATTGGTCTTGTTAACCATCAACACTTGATGCTCTTTCTTGATTTCTACCATAGCTGATTCAGCATCATGAAGAGCTCGGGAATCATTTTCGTCATCCCTTGCATATTATAGTTCATCACGAAGTTCTAGTAGCGTGGTGATAGTGACTAGACAACTCTGTCAATCACTATCTTATCTGGAAGATTAACTCCCACTTGATTCAAGTGATTGTAGTGCCCAGACATGCTAAGCACATGCTCACTAGCTGAGCTATTCTCCTCCATCTTGTAGGCAAAGTACTTGTCAGAGGTCTCATACCTCTCAACACGGGCATGAGTCTGAAATACTAATTTGAGCTCTTGGAACATCTCATATGCTCTGTGGCGTTCAAAACATTTTTGAAGTCCCGGTTCTAAGCCGTAAAGCCTGGCGCACTAAACTATTAATTAGTCATCATATCGAGCATGCCAAGCATTCATAACATCTGCATCTGATCCTGCAATAGGTCTGTCACCCAGCGGTGCATCAAGGACATAATTCTTCTATGCAGCAATGAGGATAATCCTCAGATCACGGACCTAGTCCGCATTATTGCTACTATCATCTTTCAAAAAAAATCTAGGAACATATCAAAAATAAGGGAGCTATATCACGAGCAATTGATCTACAACATAGATATGCAAATACAATCAGGACTAAGTTCATGATGAATTAAGTTCAATTAATCGAATTACTTAAGAACTCCCACTTAAATAGACATCCCTCAAGTCATCTAATTGATACGTGATCCAAATCAACTAAACCATGTCCGATCATCACATGAGATGGAGTAGTCATAAATGGTGAACATCTCTATGTTGATCATATCTACTATATGATTCACGTTCGACCTTTTGGTCTCTAGTGTTCCGAGGCCATGTCTGTACATGTCAGGATCGTCAAGTTTAACCCGAGTATTCTGCATGTGCAAAACTGTCTTGCACCCGTTGTATGTGAATATAGAGTCTATTACACCCGATCATCACGTGGCGTGTCAACACGACGAACTGTTGCAACGGTCCATACTCAGGGAGAACACTTATACATTGAAATTTAGTTAAGGGATCGTCTTATAATGCTATCGTCGTACTAAACAAAATAAGATGCATAAAAGATAAACATCACATGCAATCAAAATATGTGACATGATATGGCCATCATCATCTTGTGCTTTTGATCTCCATCTCCAAAGCATCGTGATGATCTCCATTGTCACCGGCTCCACACCTTGATCTCCATCGTAGCATCGTGGTCGTCTCGCCAACTATTGCTTCTAGAACTATCGCTAACGCATAGTGATAAAGTAAAGCAATTACATGGCATTTGAATTTCATACAATAAAGATACAACCATAAGGCTCCCGCCGGTTGCCGATAACTTTCACAAAACATGATCATCTCATACAATAACATATATCATATCATGTCTTGACCATATCACATCACAACATGCCCTGAAAAAACAAGTTAGACGTCCTCTACTTTGTTGTTGCAACTTTTACGTGGCTGCAACGGGCTTCTAGAAAGAACCGGTCTTACTTACACATCAAAAACACAACGGTGATTTATCAAGTTTGTTGTTTTACCTTCAACAAGGACTGGCCGCGGTCAATATCGATTCAACTAAAGTAGGAGAAACAGACACCCGCCAGCCACCTTTATGCAAAACTAGTTACATGTGCATCGATTGGAACCGGTCTCATGAATGGTCCGGGCTGCTTCATCCAACAATACTGCCGAATCAAAATAAGACATTGGTGGTAAGCAGTATGACAATCACCGCCCACAACTCTTTGTGTTCTACTCGTGGCTATCATCTACGCTTAGCCCTGGCCCGGATGCCACTATTGGGAAACGTATCATGCAATTTCAAAAAATATCCTACGCCCACACAAGATCTATCTAGAAGATGCATAGCAATGAGGGGGAGAGTGTGTCTACGTACCCTCATAGACCGAAAGAGGAAGCGTTTGACAACGCGGTTGATGTAGTCGAACTGTCAGCGTTCTAAGAACGGGGGTCCCAAGACTTGCCTGCCTGCGGCCCACAGCGTGGCTAGGCAGCAGGCTGTATGGCCCATCTTCATCAACAAGGCATCCAAGACCTTCGCGAGGGTCCAAGCCTCGCGAGGCGGACGACACAAGACTTCCTCTGGAGTGGCCAAGCCAGGCAGGCTCACGAGGAGCGGAGATATCAAGGCGGGCAAACCTCACGAGGCACTCGTGGCGTAAGCCATGATTTAACGGCGCCAGGCGGGTGCCGGTGAGGGCGCCAAGCGCGTCTTGGCCAGAGCGTCCCATTTCCTCTTTGGTGCTAAGGAGGCAAGCGCAGACGAAGAGTACCGAGGCATCAGGCAAAGGTTGCCATATTGGTGCAACAAGACCAAGACGAGGAGGACGGCAAGGCGAAGGTCATCGTGGAGCCCAAGATGGCGTCACCCCAGAGCTTTTCGCAGGCGAAGACCGCTTTTGCCAGGAAAGCTTGTACTAGCTGCCCCCCTTCAAATTTGCCCGCCCTTGTTGGCTCCCTTCCCGCTCAATATTTGGGAAGAGGACCAGGGCCTATACAAGTAGAGCTAGCCACCACAGTGGGGGCATCGGATCTGAGCTTGATCCAATCCGATCGAGAGCCTAGCCACAAGAACACCTCAACCTCGGGGAGGCTGTTCTACCCTTGTACTGTTCATCATCGCCCCAAGAGGCAATCTATCCACCACCACAATGGAGTAGGGTATTACACCACAACAGCTGAAACAGTATAAACCTCGTGGTCTCTTTCTACGTGTTGTGAGTTCGTGAGTTCGTCTGCAAAGATCTTAGCGAGCTTGAGCGTAGATCGGTAGGAGGGAAAGACTTGCCACAAGCACCCAGTGATCAAACCTTAAGGGTTTGCCAGAACCCCACATCCGACATTTGGCGCGCTAGGTAGGGGTGCGCCGGAGCTTCTTCCCCGCTAACCGGCTCTTCGACGTTCATCGGCTGCAATGTCTGGTGACCCAAGGACCGGCTCTGACCGCTAGGCAGCCTGGCCAGCCCGGACGACGCCGCCTGCCCATGGAGATCTCAGCCCCGCACCTCAAGCGGCGCGGGCGCCACCAAGCTCCGCGGGTGCGTATAACGGTCAAAGGCGTCATCCACCCTCACCCCACGGCAAGTGCGGGCCGCGGCAAGAGCGGCGAGCCACGCCGCAGCAACGGTGCCGCACTCGCGGCGGGAGCAAGCGACCATGCGAGCGGCACTTACAGTAGCTACAGAGATGCTGCGGTTCATGCTGATGGAGAGCGGTCGGGACACGCTGCTCGAGCGAGTCGCTCAGCTGCTGGATGCGACGGCGTCGGGAGCACCACCTTTCTGCTATCGACTTCCCCTGTGCCACTGCAGGGCAAGAACAGCATCACCACATCTGTGCACCACCAACTATGCACGGGGGCTTCGTCAACATCAGCACGGCCGGCGGTGCAGGGGGCTCCAATCCTCCCATGCCGCCTTCGATGAGCACAAGCACAAGCGTCGCCCCCCACGGTTCCAGCAGGGTGTCGTATCGTCATCCCTAGGACGCCGTCATGGGCGGAGCAACGTGGAGCGTGGGGCACCATGGCGAGGTGTTCGGGGTGACGGCCCCGGAAGCCTACGTGCCCCGAATGATGGACCAAGAGTATGCACCAGAGGATGACCACGACTCGTTCATTGGAGAAGATTGGGGAGAAGGGGCGCTAGGAGTGGAAGCTTTCCAAGGGCCAACGGAGAAACACGACGATCGCGCCAACAGCGGCAATTACAGGGTACCCCTAGTCCCTCAGGAACAAGTTTACGCTAAACATGGGTTATGAGATGAACCAGTCGCCGGCAGTCGACGACCCAGCGCTGGCGATGCCCGCCAGCAAAGAAGAGAGATGCTACTGGGGGCCACGAGAGGGAGCCAGGGAGCAAGGCCTCCCAGCGGCGCGCTGCGCTGACGACACCGGAGGTAGGCCCTCTGTCACGGGAGGCCTCGCCAACCCTTCCTGGCAGAGGACACAATGGTCGTCGAGGAACGCAGGCGTCCTCTTTCCCTCTTCTGCTTCGTCTGGTCTCAGTCGGCTCGTGAGGAGGTCGAGAGCGGCGCAAGGCGGGGCCCTCGTCTGGCGATATGAAGCAAGGCCGGTACCTGTGAAGAAGGCCCAGTTGCTGTGAAGCTCGCCGCCTGTGACACTCTCACGTAATAATGAGTTGGGGCTGTACACGCCCCGGAGTCTCAGGGGTGCCGGCCTCAGGCCGTGGGGCTCCGTCCCATGCCTAGTGGCAGCACTTTGCTCCGCGCTAGTGAGAAGACTTGAAGACCAGAAGACTAGACAAGGTGCCAGACGCGGCCTTTTGCCTTGGATCTTTCCTTCTGTAGCCTTGCTTTCTGGATCTGGATTTAAGTCGAAACCGAGTTTTTATTGGTGCGCGCGGGGGGAGCCTTTTCTCGTTTGAGCAACTTCTTGCCTTCTGGATCTTGTTTTGTTTGGGACTCATGTCTGTCGCCTTTCCCACACGAAGCTCCTCGCGAGTAGGATCATACTTGAACCACGCGGCCACGCCCAGCGCCACAGCAACTGTTGCCCACTCCACGTGGGGCCCCCTCCGGCAGGGCGGCGAGCTCCGCGAGGCTCTCAGAAACTCGGCACATCACAGCCTAGCTCAAGGCTGGCGCTGACTAAGGTAAACCAAGGCAGAAAACTCGCATCAGGATTCGCAAGTTCACGAGGACACAAACTCACGCCGCATGGAAAAATAAAAACTATCATTTGTCTACATGTGGGGCTCCCCCTCTCAAAATGTCTTACAAGTTTCCAAGGGCCACGCCCGAGTTTGTGCGTAGCAAGAAATGACAGGAGAACGAGGGATCAACCGGATATGTCACTCGCTGCGTCACTTGCAGACGCGTCACTCGCGTCGTCGTCGTCTTCATGGGCCTCATAATCGTCATCGGCGACGCCCCCGTGGCCATCATCGACCACACCGCCTTCGTCTGCAACGACCACCACCATATCATCCTCCGAAGCGAAGGCCAAGACCAACGCATCCACACGGTCATCGACCCAGCGCGCCAGGTCGCCCCGGATAGCCGTGGGTACTGGGGCGATGGCGGTGTCAAAGTCGAAGTTGGGATCGGCATTCAGGAGGTGGCTGAAGACGCGCGAGAAAGAACGCTCAAGCAAGCCACGGCCCCTCTCCTCCACGAGCTGACGAGCTTGGGCAGATAAAGCCTCCAGGCGCATCGCCACCTCGGGGAAGAAGGTCAGCTGGCTAGCGTAATTGTTCAAGCGAGGAGTCGGCGCCTCCACATCGCAAATGTGGCCCAGGGCGATATTGGCCTTGTTCCGAAGCTCATGAAGCATGGGGGCGTGCTCGCGCTCTAGCGTTCGGCGTCGGAGCACCTCCTCCGTGTTCTGCCGCACGACGGCCTCTGTGTCATCAACCCGTCTCCGGAGGGAGCGCAACTCGGCGCGGGCGGAGGCCAAGTCCGCCTGCGCCGTGACCAGGGCCGCGGTCGTGGCTTCCGCGCGCCTCTCTACCTCATTCAACCTGGGCCTGAGGGCAGCGGCCCTGCCCTCATCCTCCACACCCGTGAGCTTTAGCTTCAGGTCGTACCTGCCCTCCAGGTCCGCGCGAACCTCGGCCACCTATCGGTTCACCTCTTCCTCGACTCCAGCCTCATGAGCTCCCACAACCTCTTCTGCTTGGGCCACTTGACGCTCCCTCATCTCCAGTTGCTCGAGCTCGCGGCTACACTCCATGGCATCCAGGGCCAACGCCTCTTCACGCTTCCGGACCCCCTCCTCCTCCGTGGGCGTCCCCCTCAGCGATGCAAGGGCGGCCCTGCGCGCCTCCACCTGTTGCTCCAGAGATACACTCCAGGCCTGGAGTTCCCACGCGCGCTTCTCCGCAGCCTCGCGGCGGCGATCATCCTCGCGGGCCTCCTCCAAGACCCGAGAGCGGGCTTCGTAGGAAACCTAGAGAGATGCCTCAGCCTTGGGGTTCTCAAGGTCGCGTTGGTAGTGGCCATGGTTGATGGCCACCTTCAGCTTGCGCCGCTCTTCTACTAGCCGGAGACCTTCAGCCTTGAGGTGCGCATCGACGCTCGTGAGCTCTTCACCTAGCCGGCCCATCGTAGTCATCGCCTCCTGAAAGAGCTCATGGCGGACCACGCCCCACTGCTCAAGTTTGAGCAGCCGGCTGCCTTCTTCATCCCCCGCCTCGGGGGCTACAGGCGGAGCGCCACATGGCACGTCACCCCTCGGCAGGAGGCTGGGGGCTGGCGCCGCACCCGACACCAGCCCATCTTCGCAAGAAGCCCGAGCCTGCCTGGGCTTGCTGCTCGAGGAGGAGCCAATGATCAAAGCCAACAAGCTACCACCGAAGATCAGCGGAGGAGTCTTGGGCACGCCTGCCAAGCTCCACGCCAGGCCAATGGGGAGGAGTGGCGAGGCCGCAGGATCAGCAAGCCAGGAGGGCATAAGTGCCCCTTCAACCGATTCTGCCCCGGGGGCTGGACTCGGGGCGCCCGTCGCAGGTGGGGCAGTTGACGAAGAAGGAGGCTGCTTCTCGGGAGACCCAGCATCCTCAGAGGAAGAAGCCATGAAAGACTAGCGTCAGAAGAAGAAATCAGCACATGGAAAGCCATGAATGCGCGATACTTACACGTCAATGGAGAAGTACTTCCTCCGTTTCAGCGGCCCGAAGATGTTGCTGCCGCTGGGAGAGCCCTTCCTCTTGCGGAGCTCCTCGAAGTACATGCAAAGACGACCGAAACGATGGACATGACAGCCGGTGCGCGGCGGGGCCGCAGAAGATCTCGGGAGAATATCTTCCTGGGCACCCGGTTGCGGCGCACAGCGGGCGCCGGTCCACCACGACCTCCCAAGGATCCTGGAGCCTTGGCCTCGAGAAAATCGCCTTGCGTCTCCTCGGCAACCGGCGCCTCGGGAGGGTGTGGCAGGCCTCAAGACGATGCCCCTGTGGTCACCGCCCAAGACATGCTCATCAACAGACGAGCCGCTGGCCTCTGCCCGGGCTCGCCTTGCCTGCAAAGATCACTTGGGGCGAGCCCAGCATCAGGAGCGAGAAAAGGAACCACGATGACGGGATTCTCACTAGGCCCCTCCAGGCCGATCGGCCGCGGCCCCCATTCATCAAAGAGAGGCATGTCCTTCACAAACTCATCCTTGTTCTTGCACCAGTACAGCATGCAGCTATTCCCGGGCATTTCGGCCGGCAGAGAGACACCCGTCAGGACCCTGAGCACCATTCGCCGCGTCCCAAGGAGGAGCCCGGACTCCTGAAACCTCATGTGATCCTGGCTGCTGCGCAAGGTCCACATTGGGAGAGAATGGCAGCAGGCGGAGGAACCCGTGTTGGATGAACTCCTTCACCACCATCAGTAGCAGCCACGCCATGATCCTTCAAAGCAGCCTCAACTTGAGCAGACGCTGGCAAGGCAGGCTCATGAGCCATCGATGGCCCTACCGGGTGAGAACAGCCCGAACCCTGACGGGGCTGGAGCAGAAGGATCGAGCACATCAAGATCAACGGCTTCGTAGATGGAGGAAGCTCGAAATCAATCTCATCGCCTGCTGTCGCGGCCACAGCCTGGAAGCACACACACCCCGAGCACTGCTGAGGGTCGGTCAGATGCAATGAGAAGAATTGGCGGAAGAGAGCCACTGAAGGAGCAATGCCCACCACGGCTTCGCACACAAAAGCGAAGACGGCGAGAAGTGTCACGGACTGACGGTTGAGATGTAGCAAGTGGATCTAATAATGCTCAAGCACAGCGTTGAACAAGGTAGAGAAGGGAGGAATCAGGCCTGCCCAGAGGGTGTCGATGAAGATCGTAATCTCGTGGCCGTCAGTCTGAATCGGCGAAGTCTTGGGGCCTTGGGCCAAGCCACCGTCTCCCCACTCATTGAAGCTGGAGGCAAGCATCGAGCGCACCTTATCCATGGCCTCATCGTTGAGCACGCGGGACCAGCCGAGCGCCGGCGTGAAGGGCGGAGGCGCGGCCGAAAGAGGCAAAGGGCTTTTCCCCTTCTCAGCTTGCTTGGGCGCCATAGTTATGGAGCAGGCGGAGCGCGGTCAGATTGGGGAAGAGAAACAGAGTCGTAAGGAAGAAAAGGAATTGGGGAAGCAAGGCGCAAGAGGCGGAGGACTAATTGTGTAGGCGCGGGGCAATGTATAGCGGACGGATTCAAAGGCAGCATGGGGAAGTGGAGACGCATATCGCCCAATCAACCGCCACGCTGCCGGCCGAGGTCAGTGCTTTTGGGGCCCGGCATGCTCGAACTTGACCCTTGGCTTCGCCATGTGAAGCCAAGCCCGAGCGCTTTGGGCCTGGGCTCTTGTCGGCATTCTGGGAATGGGGTTCCCAGACTTGCCTTCCTGCGGCCCACAGCATGGCTAGGCAGCGGGTTGTACGGCCCATCTTCATCAACAAGGCATCCAAGACCTTTCATGAGGGTCCAAGCCTCACGAGGCGGACGACACAAGACTTCCCCTGCAGGTAGCCCTGCTTGAAGCCAGGGCTCACGAGGGAGCGGAGATATCAAAGCGGGGGCAAACCTCCACGAGGCACTCGTGGCGTAAGCCATGACGACGGCGCTAAGCGGGTGCCAAGTGGCGCCGGTGTGCAGCATCCCATTTCCACTTTGGTGCTAAGGAGGCAAAAGCGCGGAAGCGAAGAATACCGAGGCATCGTGCAAAGGTTGCCATATTGGTGCAACAAGACCAAGACCGGGGAGGGGACGGCAAGGTGGAGGTCATCGTGGAGCCCAAGACGGCGTCACCCCAGGGCTTTTCGCAAGAGAAGACCACTTTTGTCAGGATAGCTTGTACTAGCTGTCCCCTTTCAAATTTGTCCGCCGTTGTTGGCTCCCTTCCCGCTCAATATTTGGGAAGAGGACCAGGGCCTATATAAGTAGAGCTAGCCACCACAATGGGGGCATCGGATCTGAGCTTGATCCAATCCGATCGAGAGCCTAGCCACAAGAACACCTCAACCTCAGGAGGCTGTTCTTCCCTTGTACCGTTCATCATCAGGCCAAGAGGCAATCCATCCACCACCACACTGGAGTAGGGTATTACACCACAACGGTGGCCCGAACCAGTATAAACCTCATGTCTCTTTCTATGTTGTGAGTTCAGCGAGTTCGTCCGCAAGATCTTAGCGAGCTTGAGCGTAGATCAGTAGGAGGGAAAGACTTCGCGCGCACCACAGTGTTCGAACCTTAAGGGTTTGCCGGAACCCCACATCCGACACGAACTTCCTCTAGTTGCGATCGATCAAGCACCGAACGTACGACACCTCCGAGTTCTACACACGTTCAGCACGATGACGTCCCTCTCCTTCTTGATCTAGCAAGGTGTCGATGAAATAGATGAGTTCCGTCAACACAATGGTGTGGTGTTGGTGATGGTGAAGTGATCTGCGCAGGGCTTTGCCTAAGCACTGCGAGAATATGACCGGGGGTGTAAGCTGTGGAGGTGGGCGACGCACACGGCTAACAATTGATGTTGTGTGTTCTGGGCACCCCCCTCCTCATATATATAGGTGGGAGGGAGAGGGGAGAGGCCAAGGGGAGCCCCAAGTGGGGCCGAATCCCACTTGGGCTCCTGCCCTGGTTCGCCCCCCCCCCCCCTTCCTTGTATAGGCGCCAGGGGAAGAAAGGGGGAGTTGCCCTCCCCCTTTCCTTTCCCTAGGGTTAGCCGGCCTGGTTGAGGGGCACACCAGCCCATTGTGGGCTGGTCTGTCCCTCCCTTGGCCCATTAAGCCCATATCTTTCCCGGGGGTGCCCGGAACCCTTTCCGGTGACCCTATATATACCCGGTACACTCTGAAACACTTCTGGTGTCTGAATACCATCGTCCTATATAGAACCCTTTACCTCTCAACCATTTCGAGACTCCTCGTCATGTCTGTGATATCAGCCGGGGCTCCGAACAACATTCCATCACCAAATCACATAACTCATATAATACTAAATAGTCATCGAACGTTAAGCGTGCAGACCCTGCGGGTTCGAGAACTATGTAGACATGACCGAGACACCTCTCCGGTCAATAACCAATAGCGGAACCTGCATGCTCATATTGGCTCCTACATATTCTACGAAGATTATTGGTCTAACCGTTATGACAACATACGTTATTCCCTTTGTCCATCGGTATGTTACTTGCCCGAGATTCGATCGTCGGTATGCACATACCTAGTTCAATCTCGTTACCGACAAGTCTCTTTACTCATTCAGTAATACATCATCTTGTAACTAACTAATTAGTCACTTTTCATGCAAGGCTTCTTATGATGTGTATTACCGAGAGGGCCCAGAGATACCTCTCCGATACTCGGAGTGACAAATCCTAATGTCCATCTATGCAAATCCGACAAACACCTTCAGAGATACCTGCAGAGCATCTTTATGATCACCCAGTTACGTTGCAATGTTTGATAGCATACAAGGCATTCTTCCAGTATTCGGGAGTTGCATAATCTCATAGTCGAAGGAATATGTATTTGACATGAAGAAAGCCATAGCAATAAAATCAATCGATCAATATGCTAAGCAAACGGATGGGTCTTGTCCATCACATCATTCTCCTAATGATGTGATCCCATTATCAAATGACAACTCATGTCCATGGTTAGAAAATTTAACCATCTTTGATTAACGAGCTAGTCTAGTAGTGGCTTACTAGGGACTGAAGGAAATATGCCCTAGAGGCAATAATAAAGTTATTATTTATTTCCTTATTTCATGATAAATGTTTATTATTCATGCTAGAATTGTATTAACCGAAAACATAATACATTTGTGAATATATAGACAAACAGAGTGTCACTAGTATGCCTCTACTAGACTAGCTCGTTGATCAAATATTGTTATGTTTCCTAGCCATAGACATGGGTTGTCATTTGATTAACGGGATCACATCATTAGGAGAATGATGTGATTGACATGACCCATTCCGTTAGCTTAGCACACGATCGTTTAGTATGTTGCTATTGCTTTCTTCATGACTTATACATGTTCCTATGACTATGAGATTATGCAACTCCTGCTAATCGGAGGAACACTTTGTGTGCTACCAAACGTCACAACATAACTGGGTGATTATAAAGGAGCTCTACAGTGTCTCCAAAGGTACATGTTGGGTTGGCGATTTGAGATTAGGATTTGTCACTCCGATTGTCTGGAGAGGTATCTCTAGGCTCTCTCGGTAATGCACATCACTTAATCTCAGGAAACATTGCAACTAATCATTTAGTTGCTGGATGATGTATTACGGAACAATTAAAGAGACTTGCCGGTAACTAGATTGAACTAGGTATTGAGATACCGACGATCGAATCTCGGCAAGTAACATACCGATGACAAAGGAACAAACGATGTTGTTATGTGGTCCGGCGATAAAGATCTTCGTGAGAATATGGGAGCCAATATGAGCATCCAGGTTCCGCTTATTGGTTATTGACCGGAGACGTGTCTCGGTCATTTCTACATAGTTCTCAAACCCGTAGGGTCCGCACGCTTAAGGTTTCAAGGACAGCTTATATTATGAGTTTATGAGTTTTGATGTACCAAGGAGTTCGGAGTCCTGATGAGATCGGGACATGACGGCATTTGTGTCTCGAAATGGTCGAGAAGTAAAGATCGATATATTGGACGACTATATTCGGCATCGGAAAGGTTCCGAGTGATTCGGGTATTTTTCGAGTACCGAGAGTTACGGGAATTCGTATTGGGCCTTAATGGGCCATACAGGGAAGGAGAGAAAGGCCCCAAAGGGTGGCCGCACCCTCCCCATTGACTAGTCCGAATTGGACTAGGGAGGCGCCTTCCTTCCTTCTTCTCCTTCCCCTTCCCTTTCCTTCCCTCCTACTCCTTCTACTTGGAAGGGCTCCTAGTTCTACTAGGAAGGGGAATCCTACTCCTGGGAGTAGGACTCCCCTAGGGCCAGCGCCATAGAGAGGGCCGGCCCTCCGCCTCCTCCACTCCTTTATGCTCTGAGGGGGGGGCACCCCTTGAGACACAACAATTGATCCTTGAGATCTCTTAGCCGTGTCTGCGTGCCCCCCTCCACCACAGTTCTCCTCGATAATATTAGAAGCGGTGCTTAGGCGAAGCCTGCGGCAGTAGAACATCAAGATCGTCACCACACCGTCAGGCTTGATCGGAGTCCCGGAACGTCATCCAAAGCTGAGCGTGTGCAAGAACTCGGAGGTCTGCGTGAGTGTCACGCCCAAGATGCTAATTCTCTATCCTAAAGGAACACGAAGGTCCCACCAAGGATAGAAGCGCATCTTGAAGACGCTTTTGCAAGGTGGATATCATTACATCAACATTACATAATAGATAGGATACATACATAAGGCATACAATGCCACACGAATACAACATCATCTTACATAAGAGCACCATCCGACTACGGATGAAACACAAACAGAAACTCAAACGACATCCACCCTGCTAGCCCAGGCTGCCGACCAGGAACCTATCCCCTGATCGACGAAGAAGAAGAAGAACTCCAAAACAAGTAACATCGCTCTCACGTCATGATCATCGCATAACCTGTACCTGCAACTGTTGGTGTAGTAATCAGGAGCCACGAGGACTCAGCAATCCCATTACCATGGGTATCAAGACTAGCAAAACTTAAAGGGAAAGGAAGGGGTAAAGTGGTGAGGTTGCAGCAGCGGCTAAGCAATGTATGGTGGCTAACTTACGCAATTAAGAGCGAGAAGAGAAGCAAAGCAAGCGGTCGTCAACTAGTAATGATCAAGAAGTGATCCTGAACTCCTACTTACGTCAGACATAACCCGAAACCGTGGTTCTCCTCTCGATCAACCCCAAAAAGAGACACTCACGGTTACGCACCACGGTTGTTGTATTTTAGAAGAGTTTACTTCAAGTTTACTACAACCGGATATTAACAAATTCCCATCTCGCCACATAACCGCGGCACGGCTCGAAAGTTCAAACCACTGCAGGGTGTCCCAACTTAGCCCATCACAAGCTCTCACAATCAGCGAAGGATATTCCTTCTCCTGCAAGACCCGATCAGTCTCGGAATCCCGATTACAAGACATTTCGACAATGGTTAAACACGACCAGCAAGACCGCCTGAATGTGCCGACAAATCCCGATAGGAGCTGCACATATCTCGTTCTCAGGGCACACCGGATGAGCAAGACGACAGGTTGGCATAGACCCTGGTTGCCCAGGGGCGCCGGTCATCGCTGGGTTTGGACCAAAGACTTAGAGAAGCAATCGCCGGGGGCTAAAATAAAGAGGACCCTTGTGTTAGTTACTCCCAAGGGAAAGGTAGGTAGTGGTGAGGCAAATGGTAAAACCAAGGTTGGGCCTTCTTTGGAGGAGTTTTATTCAGCGAACTATCAAGGGGGTCCCATAAATCACCCAACCGCTGTTAGGGACACAAAATCCGGGAACATAATACCCGATATGAAGGAAACTAGAGGCGGCAAGAGTGGAACAAAACACCAGGCATAAGGCCAGGCCTTCCACCCTTTACCAAGTATATAGATGCATTAATAATATAAGAGATATTGTGATATCCCAACATAAACATAAACCAACATGGAGCAATCTTCATCTTCACCGCAACTAGCAACACTATAAGAGGGGTGAGCAAAAGCGGTAACATAGCCAAACAACGGTTTGCTAGGAAGGGTGAAAAAAGGTTAGAGGTTCATGGCAATTTGGGAGGCTTGATAAGCAAGTGGTAGGTAGCAGCAACATAAGCGGTAGAAACGAAGCAACTAGCATAGCAATGATAGTATTGAGATCCAAGGTGACGGTCATCTTGCCTGAAATCCCACTAGGAAGAAGAACGAGTCCATGAAGAAGATGAGCGGGAGTAGTCGAGCGAATCCTCACAATCGCAACATTACCCGGAACAAAGAAGCAACACCGGAAAGAAACAAACAACATGGTAAATGCACAAGCATAAACAAGGCACGATGCACAATCAAGTATGATGCATGTCCGGGTTTAATGAGGCATGGCATGACAAAGTGCAACAAACAACACTACAATTAAGTGGAGCTCAATATGCAACGAGTTGCATATTGACTTAAACAACACATCAATTATTTAGTTCTCTCTCGGTTATGTACCCAACAATATTAAATGTTATTAAACATGGCAAGGGTGAAGCATAAATAAACTAACTATTTAGGAAAAATTTAAATGAGGCCGAAATAAGAAACAACAATTACAGGAAAATCCTCATGTGCATATTTCGAACTTGGTACTGTTCTGCCCTAAAACATATTTTATTGTTGTTAAACAGCAAAATAAAGCGCACCATGTTAAACTAGGCATTATTCTACCCCATTTACATATAAATTTTATTTAAAACCGAGCTACGGTTATTTAGTTATGAAATAAATCATTTTAGCATGGCATTTGAGCAAAATTAAACAAACAACATTTTAAACATTTTAACATGGGATGAAAGTGGCATATTATTAATCTACACAAATTTCTGAGCATTTTACATATCTAAAACATTTTAATCCAATGCACGGTTAATTAGTTATTACATGCATGAACATGAGGGGTTTTTACGTAAAACAGCTAAACACCGAATAATTGCTAAAATAATCGTCAGACGAAAAAAAAATGCATCGGGCCAAATCTGAACCACAGCCAACCAGGAGCAGGGGGCAGCTCACCCATGGGCTTCAGCCCGTTCACTGGGAGGCTACCGAGGCTGATCTGCGGGCTGGGGGATCTGGAGGCAGAGGCGCGATCAACAGAGCGGCTGAATCGAGCGGGACTTGGCGCTGTGGTCGTCCTTGAAGCAGAGGAAGCAGGTGTGCGATGACGCCGGGGACAGCAAGGAGGTGGGCTCGGAGACCCGGGTCGAGGGACTTAGAGGCGGAGGAAGGAGGTCCGTGAGCGCTGGGTCTCCGTGGCGCATCGGATCCAGGCGGAAAGCGAGGATCTCCTGGCGCGAGGACTTGGCGCTGGCTCGAGACTTCTGGGAAGGCGGCAGCGGGTGCACTGAAGGAGGAGGAGCGGTTGTCGAACTTGGCGAACTCATTGCTGCTGCTTTCTTGGCGACAAGGCAGCGAAGTCGAGGACTTCATACCAATGAGGGAACGGGCAAGCGCAACAGGACACGGCGAGAACGGTTGGAGGCGCTTGGATCCGGACGAAGGGACCTGTTCAGCGATGGCGAGACTGCCTCGCTTGAACAGCAGAGAGAGGCCGAGAGGTTAGAGAGAGAAAAGAAAAACGAGAGGAGCACGGGAGCGGTAGTGTGACCTTGAACAAAAGCGGCGAGGTCGGTCTGCTGGTCCGTGAGGAACAACGGGTCGGGGAGGTCCTCGGCTGTCTCGAAGGAGGCTCGAGCGACTCGGCGGCCTGACGGGGCGAGGCAGTGCTCTGCTTTCGATCTGAAGGTGGCCACGGGGATGGATCGAGAGGAGGAGGAGGTTGGCTGGTTGGATTGGATCGGGCAAGATGAGGCTGTTGATTGGCTCGCTGTTGATCCCGAGGGGAAAACGAAGAGGAGACAAGGTGGAGGTTTTTGCGGCGGCGGGGAGGAAATGATTGATGGGACTGCCTAGTCTAGGGTTTGGACTGATTTATATAGCAAGATGATTAGGGTTGGGATTAACTCGGTACATCCGATCGGAATTGGGCGGTCGAGAAAAATAGGCTAGGGGGTCCAAATAAGAAAACGGAGATGTTTTATAGATGTTTGGGGATGATCCGGATCCATCGGTAATGATGAGCCGGTTCGGGTTCGGGAAGTTTTGGACATGGGCGGTCGATGCACTATATCTGAGAGACTCCGGTTTAGGCAAGAGGGCAAACGAAGAACAAGGTTGGTCTCGGAGCAGTCAACAAAAAGCAAGGGGGCCAGCGGCAACTTCTGACGAATGCATGTTTTAAAAACAATGGCAGCAACGAGTGCTGATGCAATGCAAATGATGCGATGATGAAATGCATGACATGAACAAAATGCAAAACGAAAGACAAAAACCCAACCATGGAGGAAAAAACATATCGCATCTCCGGAAAAGGCAAGAGTTGGAGTTACGAATATGGAAAGTTGTATCCGGGGTGTTACACGTAGTTTCGGTGCTTGATCGGTCGAGCCGTGAAGACGTACGACTACATCAACCGTGTTGTGCTAACGCTTCTGCTTTCGGTCTACGAGGGTACGTGGACACACTCTCCCCTCTCGTTGCTATGCATCACCATGATCTTGCGTGTGCGTAGGAAATTTTTTAAATTACTACGTTCTCCAACAGTGGCATCCGAGCCTAGGTTTTATGCGTAGATGTTATATGCACGAGTAGAACACAAGTGAGTTGTGGGCGATACAAGTAATACTGCTTACCAGCATGTCATACTTTGGTTCGGCGGTATTGTTGGATGAAGCGGCCCGGACTGACATTACGTGTACGCTTATGCGAGACTGGTTCTACCGACGTGCTTTGCACACAGGTGGCTAGCGGGTGTCAGTTTCTCCAACTTTAGTTGAACCGAGGACTTGACATAATGGGCTGACATCCAGTCCATACCCAAGATGATGATTATGTCCGAGGACTTGAGAGCTATTAGTGACGCAAGGAAGACTAATCTGTCGACAAGGATTTCATTCCCATAACTTATTCTAGAAGTTTGCCATCTAGAACCCGGAGTCTGAATTTCCATGGAGGTGTGCATGTCACGAAATGTGGTGTTGTGCAATCGGGCATAGCTCTCGGAAATAAATGAATGAGATGCTCCAGTATCAAAGAGAATAGTTGCTGGATGGCAATTAACAAGAAGCGTACCGAGAACGACGTTGGAATCCTCATGGGTTTCCTCAGCTGAAACGTAGTTGACGTGGCCACGAGGAGTGGCAGCTGGTTTGGCATAGAGCACCTTTCCTGCTGGCTTACCACGGCCAACAGACTTTCCAATCTGGTTGGGGTTGTTCTGGGGACACTCACGGACGTAATGACCCGTCTCTCCACACTTGAAACAAGTTATCACATTGGGGCGTGGAGCAACATTAGCAGTGGGGCCACCATAGGCCTTGGGCGGTGCATACTCCTGGTTGGGGCGAGGCGCCTCAAAGGATGGCCTCGGGGTGAATCTGGGTGGCGAGGCGGTGCTTGGGATCCGAGACCCGCGCTTCGGGATCCGAGGCCGGGATGATGAACCAAAGTCACGGAGTGCTTAGCAAGGCTTCAAAGTCGGACTGTCGATTTCAGCACCGATAGCCTTGTTGACTAACTTCCTCGAAAGGAGGGCACTCGCAGCGACGAAGATCACGCCGAAGCTTCGGGCTAAGTCCCTTCGAACCTTGCACGCTTCTTGGCGTCGGTGGATACTTCTTGAGGAGCATATCGTGCTAGATTTCCAAACTCACGATCGTATGCATCCATAGTCAGCCTACCACGGTGAAGTTGCAGAACTCTTCCTCTTACGATCCATGAGACCTTCCGGGAATGTGATGCTCACGTAAAAGCCGCAGACCGAACTCAGCCCGGTAGTGATTTGGCCAACCGGGCGCATAGCCTCGAAATTTTTCCCACCAAAGGCTAGCGGGGCCTTCGAGGTGGTAGGCAGCAAAAGGTAACCTTATCGCCTTGACCACGTTGGCGAAGCGTAGCTTGCGGGTGATCTTTGCGAAGCCAGTCATCCGCATCGAGAGGCTCAACGGAATGTTTGAACTTCGGTGGATACAGCTTGACAAAGTCATTGAGTGACACCAGATCGTTCCTCGCCTGGCGTGCGGTATTCTGCTTAATCCGCTCCAGCAAGTGATTGGTCTCACGCTTGTTTCGTTCTGCCTCCGGCCATAACCCGGCGAGAGAAGGGGTTGAGGCAGATTTACATTCCTAACTGCCGGCTTCACCCTGCTCCGGAGCAGCAGAGGGTTATTCTTGAGTGTTGACCATCCCTAGGAAAACAAGACAACGGTTTAGACAAAAATGGCAAAATCTGGCCAGCGAAGTGCGGAATGTAATGGATAACACGGAATGCGAGAGATGTTCATCCGTATGACATGCTAATATAGAAGCTGCCATATATATACCAACGGTCATACACGCCATTCATAGTTTAGTACAAGCCACTAAGTACAACTTCTGAAGAAAGGCGTTACATCTCATCGGAAGCATTCCAAACTCCTATACATTATTTTTCTACACTTTCGGAACGGATACACACTAAGTCATATTCCACAGGTCACGCAGGACGGTGGAAATACAACTATTACAATACTAGAGATACTACTACTAACTCGAGGACACCTCAGTAGTAGTCCTCATAGAAGTCACCTCCATAGCCTGGAAGCTCAACATGGTTATCCGGAAACATACGGTCCTGAGGAGCTTGTGGACCATAGGGGCTAGGATGAGGTCTTGGACCAACAAACGGTGGCCTGCGAGGACCACGGGGTGGGGTGATGCCTCCCACATCATGCCAATCCACCATCTCCGACAGAGCAGATCTCACAGGGTACAGATCCCTAGTATCCATACATCCAGCTTGCACAGCCGGTGCAAACCGAGTCAACGTGGCCCAATGATCGGCGCGAGTGGTGAAAAGCTCTAGCCTCAAGGCCCGATTCTCTCGGTCCTTATCCTCGAGCATCTTAGCAGTGGTGCGAGTAAGTGAGTCCTCTTGTGTGGAGTCAGCATAGATAGCACTGGAGGTACCCTGCGCCCCGGAAGTGAGGCGGCATATAACGGAAGTCGGTGTTCAAGTAGGCCGATCTGATTCGCATAATGGTCATCATAGAGTAGGCGACATCACTGCATCGCCATCTGAATAGTAACCCCAGTCCATAAGAACGTTGAAGGGCCTCGGTAGATCCGAGATAAAAGCGGAAAGATTTTGTGACAAGTCTGAGGTACGGCTTTGGTTAAAGTCTCGGAACTGCTCTTCGACGGTGTATTCGGGATACCAGCGGTAACCGTCTCAATCATTACACGGACTAGCATGAGTCGTATGACCGGGCACATCAATGCACCTGGTCGATGAACCACTTGTTTTGAGAACGAGTGGCCATCTGAAAGCACAGCCACAATACAAAGACATTAGAATTTCTAGGGAAAATCGGATAGCATGACGACTATAAATGCTCAAGAATAGATTTGAGACATTCAAAATCAGATTGCAAAGCCACTCAACAACATCATATCAAGGTTACGGTTCAAGCGATAACATACTAAAATTAGTAGAAACTGAGCTGAGGTCGGTAACCAACATTCCTATAAGTTACTACGGATTAGTAACACGTGAACACGATAGAGAGAAGAGAGCCTAGTCCTATACCCACGTAGAATGAGAAGAGGATGACCTGGTCGAGGATCGAGGGCATAAGGTAAAGGAGTAAAAAGAGCCTTACGTCCCTCCCACAATCAATTCCCTAGATATAACTAAAGCATTTCTAGACTCGACATCGACCAGTTTGGCTTAGCGAACCTACAGGCAGTCGGCTCGATGCCAGCGGCCTATCGGGACCCCGATTCCAAGTCACATAGACCCAGCCGGTAACATCTCATATCACTTTGCGGTCTCACGCACGGTGTCCCTACAGGTGTCGCCTTACCATGGCACGGGACCGTTTATGATTTTGGCTCACGTGATATGATAATGTCGCTAGCATCCACATGACAGAGAACCGGGCCGACATGGCTAGTCGTGGAACCCAAAGCGGCGCTTACCCGGGGACAGGCATACATGAATCACATCGAGCATGTCGGTCATTAACGTATGAATTCGGGCTGTAGCCTTTGGGCTAACGAGACTCCGGTATCCCGGGCTGTAGCAGGCTAAGCGAGGACTCGAATATCACCGCGTGACATTTCCCAAAGGAGCAGACATAGGAACAAAAGTGAAACACATGCCGGCGATCAAGCGTCCAAAGCAGTAGTGTTGGGCTAGCAGGACTCCGGTGAGCAAGCATGTGAGCGGACTACTATCGCTTAGGAAGCACTAGACTACATTTCCCCATATGAGAGGCTGCCAAGGATAAACAACTAGATTGTGGGATCCCACTCATACCAAGCATTTCAATCATACACACAATATGCCCGATATGAGTACATACAACATGGCATCACAACAAAACTCTACAACTCAAAGTACTTTATTTAAGAGGCTCCGAGGAGCCATACATAACATATCCATACAGATAGGGGTCACAAGACCCAACACTCAAGTCATACAAACATACAAGCACATGCGGAAGCAAACTAGTCTCGAGTCTGAGACTCTAAAAGAAAAGAAAGCTTGATGAAGCCCTTCTATCTACGGTGGCCCTTCACAAGCCTTGGATCACCACAGGTGGCTAGTCACTCGTCAACGTCGAGGTCTCACGTAGAACCCATCGGAGGGTTGGTGTTGTCGTCCCGAAAACATTAATTAAGCAAACATGAGTGCGGGGTACTCGGCCAAGTCTTACAAATGTAAACCTATTATACATGCTCATTCTCAAGAAGGTAGTGGAGTTATTGCAGCAAGCCGGCTTTGACTCTTGGCTAAGCTATCCTCGTGACACCACT
Source organism: Aegilops bicornis (assembly GCA_021605145.1). Lineage (NCBI taxonomy): Eukaryota > Viridiplantae > Streptophyta > Magnoliopsida > Poales > Poaceae > Aegilops > Aegilops bicornis. The sequence goes on from JAHIAL010000089.1 coordinate 533,152, forward strand.
TGAAAAGCATTTGTCGCTGCACGAGTCCACTACTCCCAACACAATACTCCACCGAGGATCCTCTCTCGTCAACCTACGAGAGGGCCATCCGCGGCACTCACACTTATCTTGAGGCTTTTAGTAGTATCCATTTACTTGTCTATGAACTGTATAGGTGACCAAGTAGTCCTTTACCGCGGACGCGGCTATTCGAATAGTTCTATACCCTGGGGTGTACTTCTTCACACACGCTCTCACCACTTATCGCCGCTACACGACATGTACTCGGCAACCTTCAAGCGGAAGCCCAGCGAGGGTGTCGGCCACGACTTGACTAAACACACGAGTCCCTAGTCCAGGTTTATCGCCTATTCGGGTTCCATCCGCAGGGAGTCCGGCCGAGGTTTCCACTAACGGCCCCGAACGATGTGTGCGGGGTTCGAGACACCAAGCAGGCGAATCGGTACAGACCCGCGTGCCTACCGCAACACAGCCCACCCCTAAGGTCGGCCAGCTGCGTCGCCCCAAGATGCTACAAACACCGAAACTACTTGCAATTCCGGACGAGAGGACAAGAGTGGTTAATAAGTCGAGAGGGTCAATTAAGGATCCCAATGCATGGTAGTAGGCGAGTCTTAAATCACACACGGATCTCAGTTCTTAAGGGCGGCTTCAATGAAACAACCCACCATGTACTCCTACATGGCCTCTCATCGATACCTTTACCAAATCGTGTTCAACACTTTCACTCTCGAACCCGACACAACCTTTCCTCCAGTTCATCATCCCGATGAGCCGGACACCGACACAACTCTAAGCATAGCAAGCATAGCATGGTAGGAAACACAAACATGGCTCAATCAATTCCTACACATACTAGTGGGTTTCATCTAGTTCTTGTGGCAATGACAGGTCATGCAAAGGAAGTGGGTTCAACTACCCAACACACAACAGTTTGAATCACGTTGTCTTAATGCAGTAAACAAGAGCAAAAGCGAGAACATGGGTTTGTATCGGAATGATCAATGGGTTGCTTGCATGATGTAGTGGTAGTAGGATCGCCCTTGAGACGGATATTGATTGTTATCCTCGGAGGCGTAACCTATCACGAAAGACACACCGAACATAAACAACACATGACAATATGCAACAATATGATGCATGCTATGACATGGCAATATGAATGTGTGTTGGCCTAATGCAAGCTAGAGACGAAAGGAATGAACTCATTTGAACCAAAGATTCAAATGTTAGCTCATTTAACATAGCCATAAAAGTGCATTATCTTATTCTGCTTAAACAGCAAGGTTAAGTTGTACTGACTTGCATGAAACCATAACCAATGGATAGATTGAATTTTTCTGATCAAAATTCATATATAAATCTTTGCATTTGGAGTTACAGATTAATTTCTATGAATTTTTGAAGTTTGCAACAATTTCTGGAATTTGCTGTATAAAAATAAATCCAGAAATTAGTTATTGCGTCAGCAGTGCGTCAGGGTCACGTCAGAGGTCAACGGGGGCGTCCAGGTCAACCTGACCGGTGGGTCCCGCATGTCAGTAGCTAATTAGACTAACTAATTTTAATTAAACCTAAGCTAGGTTAATTAGCAGAGGGGGGGCCCACTTGTCATAGACTCAGAAGAGTCAACCATGGCCCACCCAGTCAACATCAACGGTCAAACACGCCGGCGTTTAGCCGCCGGCGAGGCCAGACGCGGCGGTGATAGTGGGTTAGCATGTTCCGGCGACCAAATGGACGGCGGAGACCATCTACGGTAGCTAGGTGCATGCCGCGGCGTTTCTTGGTGGTGGTTGGGCTCGGGGTTGCGGAAGCGTCACGGCGATGAGCTAGGCGGTCGCCGGAGTCGGGTGAAGACGAACTTCGAGGCTGCTGTGGCCTGGCGAGGTGCGTGGAGTAGTGCTCACGGGCTTCGGGAGTGCAGTGAAGTTAGTGGAGAAGGTGGCGTGGCGAGAGGTTGGCCGGAAACACGTCGGCGACGAGCTCCATGGCCAGCGTGCGTCTTGAGTGAGCTTCGTCTGCGGTTGCTACGGTGCACGAAAGCAAGCAAGCGGAGAGGATGGGGAGGTTGCTGAGCTCACGCAGCGGTCATGGAGAAATGGGCCAGCGGTCGGAGGCGAGCTGATGCGGTGGCGACGTCGAAGGGGATCTCCGGCGGTCCTCGGTGAAGACGAGGTCGGCGGAGGTGTTCTGAGCGTCTGGCGCCGAGCTCGGCCTGCTCAATGTAGTCGGCGGCGAGGTGAATGGAAAGCGGTGGTGCAGCACGGGACGCCGGAGGACGCGACTACGGTGGTGGTGCCCAAGCCGAGTGCGTCGGCCATGGTGCGAGAAGCGAGGAGAGAGGCGGGGGGCGAATGAGGTGTCCGCACGGGTCGGAAGCGGCGTGGAGCTCACCAGTGCTTTCGGTGGTGCGAGCGGCAAGCGGTGACGCCGTGGCGAGCTCACGCTTCATGGCGTCACCTCTGTGCCTCTGCGATGGCGACGGCAAGCATTTGGTGGCGTGGGCCACGGTCTTGGGCCGGCAATGAGCTACTGGGTGAGCTGCTGACGAAGGTAAGTCCTTCTCCTTTTTAATTTCTGTTTTTCTATTTTTACTGTAAGTGTTGGGCTTTTCTAAAATACCTAGGCAACTCCAAAATTCACCAAAGCGCACCTGGTCCTTAGTTGGAATATTTCCGACATGGAACATTTTAGTTTGGGATTATTTGAAGCATTCAAATATTTTATATAATTTAAATGCCCAAATTCAAATAGCTAAAGATTTAATCCGATGACCTTAGAGTGACCTCGAAATTTGTGCATCATCACCGACGGTGGTTTAGGACCAAGGCAAAGGTGATGAACATTTTAGAAGGGCATTTCAGGTTCATTGAAAATATTTTTAGAAAACCCTAATTGAATTCAGAGGGGTTCTGGGGGTTCTGTCTTCACCATTTCAACTTTCTGATGAAAAGTAAACATGATGCAACACTCTAATGCATGGACTAGCTAGGATGTGACATATTCGTTGCTAAGAATGGATCTTTTCTAGAGAAGGAGTTTCTCTCGAAAGAAGTGAGTGGGAGGAAAGTAGAACTTGATAAGGTAATTGTACATTCTCCCGAATTGGAAAGTAGTTCATCCACGTAAATTAGTTCCAAAGTGATTTCTACACCAATTAGTGAGGAAGCTAATGATGATGATCATGAATCTTCAGATCAAGTTACTACAGAACCTCGTGGGTCTTCCAGAGTGCAGTGCGCACGAGTGGAATGCGGTAATCCTATTCTCGAGGTCATGTTACTTGACCATGAAGAACCCTCTGAACTATGAGGAAGCGATGATGAGCCTAGATTCCGCGAAATGGTTTGAGGCCATGAAATCTGAGATGGGATCCATGTATGAGAACAAAGTATGGACTTTCATTGACTTGCCCAAATGATCGGCGAGCCATTGAGATTAAATGGATTTTTAAGAGAGGAAGAATGACGATAGTAGTGTTACTATCTACAAAGCTAGAATTGTCGCAAAAGGTTTTCGACAAGTTCAAGGTGTTGACTACGATGAGAGTTTCTCACTCGTATCTATGCTCAAGTATGTCTGAATCATGTGAGCAATTGCCGCATTTTATGAAATCTAGCGAATGGATAAACAAAACTGCATTCCTTAATGGATTTGTTAAAGAAGAGTTGTATATGATGCAACCAGAAGGTTTTGTCGATCCTAAAGGTGTTAACAAAATGTGCAAGCTCCGATTGATCCATCTATGGACTGGTGTAAGCATCTCGGAGTTGGAATATACGCTTTGATAAGTTGATCAAAGGATATAGTTTTATCTGAGACTTACGGTGAAGCCTGTATTTACAAGAAAGTGAGTGGGAGCACTACAACATTTCTGATAAGTATATGTGAATGACATATTGTTGATCGGAAATAATGTAGAATTATTCTGCAAAGCATAAAGGAGTGTTTGAAAGGAGTTCTTTTAAGAAAGACCTCGGTGAAGCTGCTTACATATTGAGCATCAAGATCTATAGACATAGATCAAGACGCTTAATAAGTTTTTTCAATGAGTACATACCTTGACAAGATTTTGAAGTAGTTCAAAATGGAACAGTCAAAGAAAGAGTTCTTGCCTGTGTTACAAGGTGTGAAATTGAGTAAGACTCCCTGACCATGGTAGAAGATAGAAAGAGAATGAAAGTCATTCCCTATGCCTCAGCCATAGGTTCTATAAAGTATGCCATGCTGTGTACCAGATCTATTGTATACCCTACACTGTTTTTAGCAAGGGAGTACAATAGTGATCTAGGATTAGATCACTGGACAGCGGTCAAAATTATCCTTAGGGGAATAAGGTTATGTTTCTCGATGATGGAGGTGACAAAAGGTTAGGCCGTAAAAGGGTTACGTCGATGCAAGTTTTGACACTAATCTAGATGACTCTAAGTCTCGATCTAGATACATATTGAAAGTGGGAGCAATTAGCTAGATTAGCTCCGTGCGAGAGCATTGTAGACATAGAAATTTGCAAAAATACTTACGGATCTGAATGTGACAGACCCGTTGAGTAAAATTATCTCACAAGCAAAACATGATCACACCTTAGTACTCTTTGGGTGTTAATCACATAGCGATGTGAACTAGATTACTGACTCTAGTAAACCCTTTGGGTGTTGATCACATATCGATGTGAACTATGGGTGCTAATCACATGGTGATGTGAATTCTTGGTGTTAAATCACATGGCGATGTGAACTTGATTATTGACTCTAGTGCATGTGGTAGACTGAAGGAAATATGCCCTAGAGGCAATAATAAAGTTATTATTTATTTCCTTATTTCATGATAAATGTTTATTATTCATGATAGAATTGTATTAACGGAAACATAATACATGTGTGAATATATAGACAAACAGAGTGTCACTAGTATGCCTCTACTAGACTAGCTCGTTGATCAAAGATGGTTATGTTTCCTAGCCATAGACATGGGTTGTCATTTGATTAACGGGATCACATCATTAGGAGAATGATGTGATTGACATGACCCATTCCGTTAGCTTAGCACCGCGATCGTTTAGTATGTTGCTATTGCTTTCTTCATGACTTATACATGTTCCTATGACTATGAGATTATGCAACTCCCGTTTACGGAGGAACACTTTGTGTGCTACCAAAGCGTCCACAACGTAACTGGGTGATTATAAAGGAGCTCTCTGAGGTGTCTCCAAAGGTACATGTTGGGTTGGCGTATTTCGAGATTAGGATTTGTCACTCCGATTGTCGGAGAGGTATCTCTGGGCCCTCTCGGTAATGCACATCACTTAAGCCTTGCAAGCATTGCAACTAATGAGTTAGTTGTGGGATGATGTATTACCGAAAGAGTAAAGAGACTTGCCGGTAACGAGATTGAACTAGGTATTGAGATACCGACGATCGAATCTCGGGCAAGTAACATATCTGGAATGACAAAGGGAACAATGTATGTTGTTATGCTATCGACGGATAAAGATCTTCGTAGAATATGTGGGAGCCAATATGAGCATCCAGGTTCCGCTATTGGTTATTGACCGGAGACGTGTCTCGGTCATGTCTACATAGTTCTCAAACCCGTGAGTCCGCACGCTTAAGGTTTCGATGACAGTTATATTATGAGTTTATGAGTTTTGATGTACCGAAGGAGTTCGGAGTCCCGGATGAGATCGAAGATATGATGAGGAGTCTCGAAATGGTCGAGACGTAAAGATCGATATATTGGACGACTATATTCAGACATCGGAAAGGTTCCGAGTGATTCGGGTATTTTTCGGAGTACCGGAGAGTTACGGGAATTCGTATTGGGCCTTAATGGGCCATACAGGCAAGGAGAGAAAGCCCCAAAGGGTGGCCCCACCTCCCCATTGACTAGTCCGGGTGGACTAGGGAGGCGCGCCTTCCTTCCTTCTCCTTCTCCCTTCCCTTTCCTTCCTCCTACTCCTTCTACTTGGAAGGGCTCCTAGTTCTACTAGGAAAGGGAATCCTACTCCCGGTGGGAGTAGGACTCCTTAGGCGGCGCCATAGAGAGGGCCGGCCCTCCCCTCCTCCACTCCTTTATGCTCTGGGAGGGGCACCCCTTGGAGACACAACAATTGATCCTTGAGATCTCTTAGCAGGTGTCACGGTGCCCCCTCCACCATAGTTCTCCTCGATAATATTGTGGCGGTGCTTAGGCGAAGCCTGCGGACGGTAGAACATCAAGATCGTCACCACGCCCGTCGTCTTGTGGAACTCTTCCCGACACTTTGCTGGATCGGAGTCAGGGAACGTCATTGAGCTGAGCGTGTGCAAGAACTTCCGGAGGTGTCGTGGTTTCGGTGCTTGATCGGTCGGGCCATGAAGACGTCACGACTACATCAACCAGCGTTGTGCTAACGCCTCGCTTTCGGTCTCACGAGTGCGTGGACACACTCTTCCCTCTCGTTGCTATGCATCACCATGATCTTGCGTGTGCGTAGGAAATTTTTGAAATTACTACGTTCTCTAACAGGGACACGGTGTTTTGTCTATTTATCCGCACATGTATCAAGTTTCCGGTTAATACAACTCTAGCATGAATAATAAACATTCATCATGATATAAGGAAATATAAAATAACAACTTTATTATTGCCTCTAGGGCATATTTCCTTAAGAAACTTCTTCTCTTAGTTTTTTCTCGGCAAAACGAAATTTATGGAGTTGCGATTATGTCTGACGGCCTCCTGTGGGCCACAAGGTAACAGGGCGTGCCCTGTTGCCTTGTGAACTAAGGTGCCACCCTCCGGTGGATCTTCGTTCTAACATTTTTCATATATTCCATAAAATATCTCCACAAAGTTTCGTCCAATTCTAAGAAATTTTATTTCTGCACAAAAAAATAACACCATGGTAGTTCTATTGAAAACAGCGTCACTCCGGGTTAGTTTTATTCAAATCATACAAATTACGATTAGAAAACAAGAAGCGAAGTGTTTGGAAAGTAGATCACGATGGAGACATATCAACTCACCAAGCTTAACTTATTGCTTGCCCTCAAGCAATTGAGTTGACAAACTAAAAGTGATAAAGAAAAACTTCTACGAATTCTTTTGTTCTTGTATCCATATATAATCTAAAATAGCACCCAAGTTTTCAGCAAAGATCGTGAACTAACCATGAAAATGATAAAACTTAGAATTCACATTTACTCATATCAATGACATAATCAACTAGTGAGAAATAATAATATATATGAGATGCCAGCAATTTGTATTTGAATTTCAGAAGCAATCCACCCAACCACCCTAACTTCTGTAGCATTACAATACCGGCCGTAGCCGTCTGGTCCATCGCCAAGTAAAAGAGAAAGCTAGCAACGGCTATAAGTGATGTTACAGCCGAGTTAACGGGCCTAGTTTGGGCTAGCAAGCCACTGGGGAATCTTCTTGGGCCTAGTCGACTTGGGCCGCGGTTCTGGCGCTGTAGCCATCTTGCCGTTGCCGACACTAGCTCCATTGCTTTGATCTTGATCTTGGCAAGGGGTAGCGGTGGGCTCGACATCCCCCTTGTTGAGCAGCGGTTGCCCCCAAGCGCAGCCCTAGGAAATCAGGCGCAAGGACTCCTGTGTCTTCCCACGTCGCCTCATCCCGAGAAGAGTTGCTCCACAAGATCGGACCACAGGCCACTGTCTTCTCGTCCAACCTGACGGACTCGAGATCAAGAACTTGTACTGCACTGCAGTTCAGAAAACTGGGAAGGCAATTTGGGTATGACGGAAGATGCAAGAGGTATCACCTTTTTGAGTTGTGACACATGGAAGACAGGGTGAATCTTGCTGGTAGGAGGCAGGTCCAACTTGTAAGCTACTGCACCAAATTTGTCAATGATCTTGTATGGCCCAAAAAACTTGAAGGAGAGCTTATGGTTGGCCCGGCGAGCAACTGATGACTGAACATAGGGTTGAAGTTTGAGGAAGACCATGTCACCAACCTCAAAACACGCCGGTTACGTGTTTATCTGCCTGACTTTTCATTCTCTGTTGAGCTCTATGTAATTGCTGGGTAACTGAATCCAAAACAACTTGTCTCTCCAACAGCCACTGTTGTATATTGATAATCCCCAAGTGCAAGGAATCATCATAGCACTTTCCAAAGATGGAAGTGATAAGTATGGAGTGTCGAACCCACAAGGAGCTAAAGGTAAGATCAATATTCTCTCAAGCCCTATACTGCCATCGACTCTCACGTGCCTAGAGCGTTTGCTTCCAACTAGCAACGAGAAATAAAACTACGTTGTGGGTATGAAGAGGATAACTTTGCATGGTATCGGAGAGCTAAAAAATAAAAGTAGGTGATGTTATCATGAAGTTAGAATATATTACTTAGTATTATAAATAGCGAGTGTGGAATAATGGTGGATCGGTGTGCGGAATTGTCCTAGGCAATTGTTAACAAGACCGGTAATCACTATTGCAGTTTCATATGAGGGAAGGCATAAGCTAACATACTTTCTCTACTTGGATCATATGCACTTATGATTGGAACTCTAGCAAGCATCCGCAACTACTAAAGATCATTAAGGTAAAACCGAATCCATAGCATTAAAGCATCAAGTCCTCTTTATTCCCATACGCAACAATCTCTCTTACTCGGGTTTAAGCTTACATCACTCTAGCAACCCACTATAAGCGAATCATGGACGTGTGCAACACCCTACAGCTGAATCCCTCACGCTTACTTGGCGACACGGAGGGCACCATAGGACAGCACCAAAGTAAAACATACAACTCATACCAATCTAGATCATCCATCAACCCACAGACAAAAGATATTTACTCAAAACATCATAGGATGGCAACACATCATTGGATCATAGTATGTGGCATAAAGCACCATGTTCAAGTAGGGGATTACAGCGGTGTGCGGGAGAGTGGACCGCATAAAAGAGATGGTGATGTTGATGGTGATGTTGATGAAGACGATCACCATGGCGATGATTCCCCTCCCGATGGCACTCCGGCACCACCGAAAGAGAGGAGGAGAGGTTCTCCCCCTTGTGTTTCCTCCTCCATGGCCTCCACCTTTTGGTCCTTGGCCTTCATGGTGATGAAGACCCCTCCGGGATACTCCTCCATGGCCACCGGTGATGATGGCCCCCTCCGGTAGGGTGCCGGAGAGGGCCCGATTGGTTTTGTGGCTACTGAGGAGGCTTGCAGTGGCGGAACATCTGATCCAATCTACTGTTCTGGAAGTTTTAGGGTGCGAGTATATATGGGTGCGGGGAGGGCGTCGGTGGACTTCCGGGCTGGCCACGAGGTAGGGGGCGCCCCCACCCTCGTGGGCAGCCCGAGACTCCCCGTGAGCTTCACATGCTCAATGGGCTTCTTGGTCCAAAACAGGTTCCGTGGAGTTTCAGGTCTTTTGGACTCCGTTTGATATTCCTTTTCTTGAAACACTTTGAAATAGGCTAAAAACAGCAATTCTGGGCTGGGCCTACGGTTAATAGGTTAGTCCCAAAAATAATATAAAAGTGGAAAATAAAGTCCAATATTGCCCGAAACAGTAGATAATATAGCATGGAGCAATCAAAAATTTTAGATACGTTGGAGACGTATCAGGCATCCCCAAGCTTAATTCCTGCTCGTCCTCGAGTAGGTAAATGGTAAAAAGATAATTTTTTATGCCGAATGCTAGTAAGTGCTTAAGTTTCATCAATGATAATTCCAATCACTTTTTCTAGTATCAATATGTGTCATAATAGCAGCTTTTCTCATAAAATTTTCATGATCAAGTAACAATCTATTCACAATGTCAAGCATGGTTCAGAAACTTCATTGAGAACTAACAAACTATAATCCCAGTCATTGAAGCAATTGCAATTTATCATAACATCACAAGAGTCAAGAATAGAGCTTTTTAGCAAGTCAACATACTCAACTATCATATAGTCTTCTACAATTGCTAACACTCACGCAACACTTGTGGTTATGGAGTTTTAGCCGGACACTAAGAAAGATAGGGGCTTATTGTGTTGCCTCCCAACGTATTCACCTTTAGGTCATGTCAACAATAATAGCCCATGCTAACTTACATCCAATTGGATATATATATCATGATCTTTCAAACACAAGGAGCTTGCCAAAGGATAAAATGAAAAAGGGAATGGTGAGGATCACCTTGACTCAAGCATAAAGTAAAAACATAAAGTAAAAGATAGGCCCTTCGCAGTAGGGAAGCGAGAGGTTGTCATGCACGTTTAGGGTTGATGCACAAAATCTTAATGCAAAAGAACGTCACTTTATAGTGCCCCTTGTATGTGGAACTTTATTATGCAGTCTGTCGCTTTTATTACTTCCACAACAAGTTCATACAAAGCTTATTTTCTCTGCACTAATAAGTCATGCATATTTAGAGAGCAATTTTTATTGCTTGCACCGATGACAACTTACTTGAAGGATCTTACTCAATCCATAGGTAGGTATGGTGGACTCTCATGGCAAAACTGGGTTTATGGGTATTTGGAAGCACAAGTAGTATCTCTACTTGGTGCAAGGAATTTGGCTAGCATGAGGGAGAAAGGCAAGCTCAACATGTTTAGAAGGTCAATGACATTTTAACTGAGATGTCGGAAAACATAAACCATTACGTTGTCTTCCTTGTCCAACGTCAACTCTTTTAGCATGTCATACTTAATGAGTGCTTCACAACCATAAAATATGTCCAAGATAATATATTTGTATGTGAACCTCTCTTTCCTTATTACTTCCTATTAATTGCAAGGATGACCAAAACTACGTTTGCCAATTCTCAACAACTTTTATGCCTCATACTTTCTATGTGTGAAGTCATCACTAACCATGTTATAAGCATATGAAACATATAAAAGTTCAGATTTATGACATTCAATTCATTCAACCATTTACTCATAGGATAGACATGAAGCATGTGAGCAAATGACAAACTACTCCAAAAGATATGAGTGAAGAACACTGAGTAGTAAAATTATTATCTAGCCATGGGAGGATTCTTTTTTATTCAATATTTCAGATCCAATGATTTTATTCAAACAGCAAGCAAAACAAAATAAAATGACATTGCAAGGATAGCACAACTCATGTGAAGAAGCAAAAACTTAGGTTCAATCGATACTAACCGACAGTTGTTGAAGAGAAAAGGTGGGATGCCTACCGGGGCATCCCCAAGCTTAGATGCTTGAGACTTCTTGAAATAATGTCTTGGGGTGCCTTGGGCATCCCCAAGCTTGAGCTTTTGTGTCTCCTTAATTCCTTTTATACGTCGATTTCCTAAATCTCAAAAGCTTCATACACACCAAACTCAACAAGAACTTGTGAGATAGGTTAGTATAAACCAATGCAAAACCTTATCATTTTCTAGTGTAACAAATTACTAAAATTATTATTCAACATTTCGTACTAAATGCCTCTGCATATTTAACACTCCTATCCTCAAATAGAATCATTAAACAAGCAAACATATGCAAACAATGCAACCATAACAGCAATCTGCCAAAACAGTATAGTCTGTAAAGAATGCAAGAGTATCAATACTTCCCTAACTCCAAAAATTATGAGAGAAAATTCCCACTGTAGTATATTTATCATAGCTCATTATGCAAAAGTTTCAACATTATATCATGCTCTGACTTTTCTAGGGAATTTTTTAACAAGTTGGTAAACTTTTTACGTTTTCAAACAGCAACATGTATACTAGCAAAATAAGCATGGCAAAGGCTATCCTTGACTTTTTTATTGAAACTAAAGATGCAAAACACTAATATAAATATCAGCTAGCTAAAACTAACAAAATAAAATGACGCTCCAAATAAAACACATATCATGTGTGAATAAAATATAGCTCTCGAGTAAGGTGTACCGATAGTTTTGAAGGCGAAAGAGGGGATGCCTTCAGGGCATCCCCAAGCTTAGGCGCTTGAGTCTTCCTTGAATATTACTTTAGGGTGCCTTGGGAATCCCCAAGCTTAGGGTCTTTCCACTCCTTATTCTCCTCATATCGATATCTCACCAAAACTTGAAAACTTCAATCACCCAAAACTTAGCCAAACTTCGTGAGATAGGTTAGTATGATAAAGAGCAAACCATTCACTTTGGTACTGACAAAGACAAGGTTCATAATTTTTTTCACACAATGCCTACTGTACCATATCATTTCTACAAATTATATTGAGAAATATAAGCCATAGAAACTAGAAAACAAGCAGACTATGCAATGAAAACAGAATCTATCAGAAACAGAACAGTCTATAATGATCTGAACAATAACCATACTTCTGCTACTCCAAAAATTATGAAATAACTCGGTGGACGTGAGGAATTTGTCTATTAATCTTCTGCAAAAAGAATCAACTCAATAGCACTCTTCTGTAAAAAATGACATCTATTCTCGTGAGTGCAAAGTTTCTGTTTTTTACAGCAAGATCACATTAGCTTTCACCCAAGTCTTCCCAAAGGTCTTACTTGGCACTTTATTGAGACAAAAGCTATAAAACATGATTACTACAGTAGCTTAATCATGTAAACACATAAAACGGTAAGGGTAAATATTGGGTTGTCTCCCAACAAGCGCTTTTCTTCAATGCCTTTCAGCTAGGCATGATGATTTCAATGATGCTCACATAAAAGATAAGAATTGAAACACAAAGAGAGCATCTTGAAGAATATGACTAGCACATTCAAATCTAACCCACTTCCTATGCCTAGGTATTTTGTGAGCACACAACTTATGGGAACAAGAATCAACTAGCATAGGAAGGCAAAACAAGTATATCTTCAAAACTTTAAGCACATAGAGAGGAAACTTAATATTATTGCAACTCCTACAAGCATGTATTACTCCCTCATAATAATTTTCAGTAGTATCATGGATAGCAACTTTGTTCTCATACTCAATTGGAACCTCTTCCGAAATAGTGGAATCATTACTAGCTAAAGTTGACACTCTTCCAAATCCACTTTCATAAATATCACACTAAGATTCAACACTTCCAAAATAGTGGGATCACTAATTCCTAAAGTTCACACTCTTACAAACCCACTTTAAATGATAGTATTTTCCATACTCCAAAAAGTATAAGTGAAGTTCATGGAGCATTCTACAACTGACCAATATCCAAGATCAAAGTGTATAAGTGAAGCACATGAAGCATTCTATAAAACCATATTTAAAAGATTTAAGTGAAGCACAAAGAGCAATTCTAGAAGATCATACTTAAAAGATATAAGTGAAGCTCATGAAGTATTCTATAAATAAATGAAGGCTATCTCATGCTAGCATGGTTATTAAAGAAAAAGAAAACCTCAAAGGACACAAACCATGTGAACAAAACAAAAACCGAGGTATACCGATAATTGTTGAAGAAGAAAGATGGGATGCCAACCGGGGCATCCCCAAGCTTAGATGCTTGAGTATCCTTTTATTTACTTGGGGTGCCTTGGGCATCCCCAAGCTTTAACTCTTACTCTCTTTATTCTTTCTCATATTGATAGCTCCTCGACCTTCGAACATCATCCACACAAAACTTTAACAAAAACTTGTGAGATCCGTTAGTGTAATAAAGCAAATCACTACCTTTAGGTACTGTAATGAACTCATTATTAATTTGTATGGGTGTTAAACCTACTGTATTCCAAGTTCTCTATGGTTCATACCCAGCAATACTAGCCATAGATTCATCGAAATAAGCAAACAACACATGCAAAACAGAATCTGTTAAAAACAGAACAGTCTGTAGTAATCTGGAAGTTTGCCAAACTTCTGTAACTCCTAAAATTATAAACTAAATTTGAAAATTTGAACAATTTGTACAGAATTAATGATCAAAACGTTTCAGACCCATTTGACTTTCCAGTAAAAAACGCAAATTCACGCACTACAACCAAAGTTTCTGTTTTTGTTTTGCACAAAGCAAACAAGCAATCTAATCATCCTAAAACCAAGGCTTGGCACATTATTTTTATAATACAATGAATATATACAAGGGGATAATTATTTACAGGGAAACTTCCATGAAAAATTCTACATTGTTTCCGTGACCATGAGCACAGGTGCTCAAGGTCGACCCTCACTACTTCAATGCAAAACCTTCCAATCACTTCTCTTTTTGAAAAACTTTTTAGGCATGAGAGGCAAGTAATAATTTTTTGTATTTTCATTTTTTAATTTTTTTTGTATGTTTCACCCACAACTAAACAGAAACAAAAAGGAAAAACAAAATCTACTTAGTGAAGAAAGCAAACAAGCACACACGAGAATATCTACCCCACGCTATTGCTCCCCGTGACGGCGCTTTAAAAGAGCTTGATAATCCCCAAGTGCAAGGAATCATCGTAGCACTTTCCAAAGATGGAAGTGATAAGTATGGAGTGTCGAACTCCACAAGGAGCTAAAGCTAAGATCAATATTCTCTCAAGCCCTATCTCGCCATCGATACGACTCTACGCGGCAATCAACGCTTGCTTCCAACTAGCTATGAGAAATAAAACTACGTTGTGGGTATGAAGAGGATAACTTTGCATGGTATCGGAGAGCTAAAACATAAAAGTAGGTGCTGTTATCATAAAGTTAGAATATATTACTTAGTACTATAAATAGCGAGTGTGGAATAATGGTGGATCGGTGTGCAGAATTGTCCTAGGCAATTGTTAACAAGACCAGTAATCACTATTGCAGTTTCATATAAGGGAGCGGCATAAGCTAACATACTTTCTCTACTTGGATCATATGCACTTATGATTGGAACTCTAGCAAGCATCTGCAACTACTAAAGATCATTAAGGTAAAACCCAACCATAGCATTAAAGCACCAACTCCTCTTTATTCCCATACGCCAACAATCGCTCTTACTCGGGTTTAAGCTTACGTCCTCTAGCAACCCACTATAAGCGAATCATGAATGTATTGCAACACCCTACAGCAGGAATCCCTCACGCTTACTTGGCGACCACGGAGGGCACCATAGGACAGCACCAAAGTAAAACATACAACTCATACCAATCTAGATCATCAATCAACCCCACGCACAAAAGATATCTACTCAAAACATCATAGGATGGCAACACATCATTGGATCATAATATGTGGCATAAAGCACCATGTTCAAGTAGGGGATTATAGCGGTGTGCGGGAGAGTGGACCGCGTAAAAGATATGAGGATGGTGATGTTGATGAAGACGATCACCATGGCGATTATTCCCCCTCCGATGGCACTCGGCATGCCGGGAAGAGAGGAGGAGAGAGGTTCTCCCCTTGTGTTTCCTCCTCCATGGACTCCACCTTACGGTCCTTGGCCTTCATGGTGATGAAGACCCCTCAGAGATACTCCTCCATGGCCACTTGGGTGATGATGGCCCCCCCTCGGCGGGGTGCGGAGAGAGCCCCGATTGGTTTTCGTGGCTCTGAGGAGGCTTGCGGCCGGAACTTGATCCAATCTCTGTTACGAAGTTTTAGGGCATGCGAGTATATATGGGTGCAGGGAGGGCGTCGGTGGACTTAGGGCTGGCCACGAGGTAGAGGGCGCGCCCCACCCTTGTGGGCAGCCCGGGACTCTCTAGTGAGCTTCACGACTCAATGGGCTTCTTCTGGTCCAAAAACAGGTTCCGTGGAGTTTCAGGTCTTTTGGACTCCGTTTGATATTCCTTTTCTTGAAACATCAAGTAGGCTAAAAAGCGGCAATTGCAGGCTGGGCCTCCTGCTAATAGGTTAGTCCAAAAATAATATAAAAGTGTAAATAAAGTCCAATATTGCCCGAAGCAAGAGATAATATAGCATGGAGCAATCAAAATTATAGATACGTTGGAGACGTATCATATATCGAGCAAGAATAAAGATTATCACAGTGAAATTCCAAAATATCTAGGGGTGTGCCCATATAGGATTTCAAAGGGAGTCTTACCCACTGCAGAGTGCCAATTGGTGTTGTACCAGAACTCACACATTGCAAGCCACTTGCTCCACTGTTTTGGGTGTGCACTGATGAAACTTCTGAGATAGCACTCAACCTGTTGATTTACTCTCTCTGTTTGGCCATCTGTAGTAGGATGGTAAGCAGTACTCATGTTAAGTTGTGTGCTAGTTCTTTTTACCAGAGTCTGCCAAAAGGTACTAGTGAAAATAGGATCTCTATCAGACACTATGTATTCTGGCATTCCACATGGTTTTGTACACATTATCCGTAAATACTTGACAACTTTAGTAGCGGTGAAAGGATGCTTTAATGGAATGAAGTGGCCATATTTAGTGAACTTATCAATAACCCGAGAAAGATGCACAGTCAAATTGTCTTGATCTTGGCATTCCGGATATAAAATCCATGGTGACATACTCCCGGGCCTTCTTGGGGCTGGTAGAGGTGACAACAACCTGGATAGTTGATCCTTTCTGGTTTAGCTTATTGACAAATGAGGCGAGGATTGCACCTTTTCCTTAATGAAGTTTTCATCCCTGACCATCTAAAAGGTGTGTATCCTGTGATATGTGTGACAGAAATCTGAATGACCACCTTTGGGCTGTCATGAAAGGCAGCAAAGATTTTGTCATGTAACTCTTGTTTATTACCTATCCATATAGCTCCTTTGTATCTGATTATTCCTTGGTTTAACTTGTGATTGGGTTTGGCGAGAGGATCAACAACTAAGCTGCTTGCGAAGTTCGATGGCAGTCTTATGCTGACCTTTGTAGCTGTCAATAACCCGGTCGATGACGAGGTTGCATTTTAGAAATTGAGAACAGCTGATGATCTGGTAGTCTTCTGGATAGGGAATCAGCTGCAGAATTCTCAATGCCCTTTTTATACACAATTTGATAATCCAGTCCCATTAACTTAGTAGGTGCTTTACATTTGCCAAGCGGTATGCAATTTCTGATTCTGCAAATGAATCAAACTTTTTACGATCGAGTTCGATTACAAAATGCTGCATCTGGAGATAAGGTCTCCCGCTTTGTCATCGCTAACAAGATAGCCATATATTCCTTCTCATATACTGACAAGCCTTTGTGTCGGGGGATAGCTGATCCAGCCACGGACACCTATGGGACCGGAGCCCCTTTCGGTTCGGCAGGGGGCGGAGACTGCACAAAGAGCAGATCGAGGCAAAGCACACGAGCGATTTTACCCAGCTTCGGAGCTCTCCGGAGAGATAACACTCCTACTGCTGCTTGTCTGATTGTATTGAGTTCTTGCTCGGGAGCGCTGAGTGCTATAGTTCACCCTAGCCGCTAACGAGACCGAGCGTGAGTGCTTCGAAATGTTCCAACCCCTTTCTACGTTGCGCATGGGCCTCCTTTTATATGCTCAAGGGGTCACCGACAGGTGGCAACGCATACAAGGGCAAAAATGGAAAAGGACTTGCGGTTGGTACAGCTACACCATACGATTGTATCATACCTAACCACGGCCGGCTGGGGACAAAGGCATTAAATGCCCATCTACGTCGCCCACAATGCAAAAAGGACCGTCGGGGACGCCACCACTGCCACGATGGCTATCTTGTCGGTAGCTTGCCGCCATCGCACCCTGGCTGCACTGACCTCTCGCCACGTCTTTGGAAGGGTCAGGCGACAAGTTGTTGGATGTCTTTGGGCCGGAGCGGAGTGCAAGTGGTTGCTTGCCATGACAGCGCCTTGCCCATGATCGTGGTCTTGTCGCGGTTGTTGTCTTGTCGGCGTCGGGGAGCTTGTCGCTCACTGACGCTTGCCAAGAGCCAGCATTGGCGCGTCGCGGCAAGTTCCTTCGAATGCCTTGGTTGGCCTTCAGGCAAGCTCCTCTTGCCGGTCTTGTCTCCTTGTCTTGAACACTTTGTTCTTGAATGGCTCCAAAGCAACCATGGAGGATCTTGGCGGTTACACGGCAAGCCTTGCTGCTGGGCGCCAGTATTTCGCTGCAGGTGCACAAGTTCGGGATACAAGGGTACCCCTACTCTTGTACACCGACACTTTGTTCTTAGGCCCTAGAGCCTTACTGACATAAGCCAAAGGATGGCCTTCTTGCGTTAACACTGCTCCAATTCCCTTGTCACAGGCATCAGTTTCAATGACAAAAGGTTTATCAAACTGAGGTAGAGCTAAAACAGGTGCTTCAATTAACTTCTTCTTCAAGACAGAAAAGGCTTCTTCAGTAACAGGAGACCACACAAATGGCACTCCCTTTTTCAGAAGTTCAGTCAGGGGTTTACTGATTATGCCATAGTGTTGGATAAACTTTCTGTAATATCCACTGAGACCCAAAAACCCTCTCACTTCCTTGACATTTGTAGGAGTAGGCCAGTTTTGGACAGTAGAAATTTTTAAAGCATCAGTTGACACTCCTGCAGCACTGATAGTATGCCCCAAGTAATCAATTTGTTGCTGAGCAAAAGCACACTTAGATAATTTAACTTTCCACTGATTAGCTTTAAGTAGAGCTAGTACCTCTCTAACATGAGCAAGGTGCTCCTTGTAAGTTTTACTGAATATCAGGACGTCATCAAAGAAACAAAACAAAGTGTGTTCTTTTACATTAATGTGTTTTTAAGGTAGTGTTCGAGAGCTACAGGCGTGCAGGCCCTCCACTCAAACCAAAGGCTAGTACAGTAAACTCATAGTGACCAATGTGCGTAGAGAACGCAGTTTTGTACTCTTCACCAGGTGCCAATCTGATTTGATGGTAGCCAGCTCTTAAATCCAGTTTAGTAAACCAAGCAGAACCAAATAGTTCATCCAGCAATTCATCGATCACGGGGACTGGTAATTTGCCAGTGATAGTGATGGCATTCAACATTCTATAATCCACTACCATCCTCCATTCTCCCCCTTTTTTCTTAACAAGAAATACTGGCAAAGAAAATGGACTTTTGCTGACTCTTATCAATCCAGCTGCAAGCAGTTCATTGATTTGTCTTTCCGACGCATCTTTCAACTAAGGGACAATTCTGTAAGGTCGTGAAGTGACAGGCCTTGCTCCTGGAATTAAAGGAATATGGTGATCACTCTGCCTTCTAGGAGGTAATGCATGGAGCCGCAAACACATCTCGCAAATTCATCAATGAGCTGTTGTATTTCTTCATGAATCGCAACACTTGACTTCACTGAATAGTTGAGATGGAGACACTGCATAAAAGTGTATTCAGTTGCATGAATCCCTTGTAAAGTGACTACTCTTCCCTCATAAGCGAAAAGACATCCATTGCTCCACCCGGTCAATCTTCATAGGGCTGTCTCTTGAGCCAACCAACTAACCGAGAATACCATCATAAGTATTGAGTGGCAGCGGTCACGAGGTTAGATGTAAATTGTATCCGTTCTTTGGTCCAGCTGCAATCATTAATGCTATGTTGACGGTGATAACAGCCCCACTGCCATCGTTACATTAAGCTGGAGTAATGGAAACAACTCCTGTCGGTGATACAAACTTGCTGTCTAGGAATGAATGAGTGCTTCCGAGTCCACTAAGAAGTTCAGTTCATGTCCTGGATAACCACCCATAAGCGCAAAGCAGAGCTTGGTTCTCTGCCCAGCTTAGCTGCGGGAAAAGCCTAATGGAATGCACTATAGATGAAGTTGAGGAAGGAGGTTCGATGTCGGAGGTTTGAGAATCTTCCACAGGCGGCTTGTAGTTGCTCAATCATCTCTTGAACAAAATGCAATTGCACAGTAGACTTGCAAACGTGATCTCTGGACCATTTTTCTCCACAGACAAAACAAAGGCCCTTAGATCTCCTGTACTCTCGCAATGCTGACCATTTATCTTCAGTACCGTGAGGTTTGACACTTTCAGTTCCCCTTCGTTCTTCCGTAATTTTAACCTTAGGTGAAGTAGCTGCAGAAGCAACTGATGATGCTCGTTTAGTTGAGTAGCTGTTGATCGGTGTGATCCCTTCTCCTAACTCTTCATGCAACAGAGCAAGCTCATAAGCAGCATCTAGATCTTTGGGTTTCTGCAGAGCTACAACAATCCTAACACCTGGTTTCAGACCATCGAGGAATCTGGTGGTATAGTGCAGAGCGTTTGGTGAATCCTCATATGCTGTCAATCGATCATAAAGCTCCATAAAATGCTCTACATAATCCTCCCTTTGTACTAGTTTGGGCAACGCGGAACAACTTGCGAGGAAGAGTTTGGTCTTGATTGCGGCCGAACACGCTTTGGAGTGCCAAAGCGAATTCAGGCCAACTACGGTTGGGCATTTGACGTTGAACAGGACTCGGCCACCGCTACGCAGCTGCTTCAAATTAAGCGGTGGCCAAGGAAATCCAACCTATATGCAGGTACACTCCATAGCACGAACTTATCTTCACAGCGGATTCTGCGAGTGGTCGTGGATTGGTGTCATTCGAATCGAGGCATCTCCATATGCGAGAAAAGCGAGGACACCTTATAGCGATATCTGGAGCAGAGAACTTCATGAGAAGCAAAAGTTTGGGCGAAGGATTTGAATCACGCGCACCTCTTGCCGGAGAGGGCACATAGATCTTATGCGCCTTGCCGCGGTGGTCGCTTTCGATTCATGGGCCGTCGCCCGCGGTGCTCCCTCGTGTCTGGCCACCGATGCGCGACGAAGAACTCCCGTCCAGTTTAGGTCCCTGATATGTCGGCTCGAGCTTGTTGACGTCGGCTCTCACCTGCTCGAGGTCGAGGGCAATTTCGTCGCGGATGGCGTTAGCTCGTCTGACATATGAGACCGGCGCTTGAATTGTTGGCTTCCAGCAACTTGTTCATGGACTTGAGCAGAGATTCGCCTTGCGCCTTGAGCTTCTGGTCCAAATCGACGGAGATCTCATGACGAAGTAGATCGAACACGACGCAGCTCTCGTCACTCAGCTCCTCCATGGCTTGGCGTCGGCGGCGGTCGCCGAATCTGGTATAGTTGTGATGCAGGGGAAGATCCAGGACGAAAAGCTGTGATTAACAACTGTGAGGATCTCGAATTAGGCTCACACGATCTAGACGAGATTGGGGAACGAACGAACTAGGTATTTGAATTTCAGAAGCAATCCACCCAACCACCCACACTTATGTAGCATTACAATACCAGCCGTAGCCGTCTGGTCCATCGCCAAGGAAAAGAGAAAGCTAGCAACGACTATAAGTACTGTTACACCCGAGTTAACGGGCCCAGTTTGCGCTAGAAAGCCACTGGGGAATCTTCTTGGGCCTAGTCGACTTGGGCGCGGTTACAGTCTTTGTAGCCATCTTGCCGTTGCCGACACCAACTCCATTGCTTCGATCTTCAGTACTGGCGAGGGGTGAAAGTGGGCTGCTCACAGATAAGGCCGCCCTGGCCAACCCGAACCCTTGACGTCTCCCCTCCCCACTTGCATCCTCGCCTAGCAGATCCACCCCGCTATCCCTCTTCCTCTTGCCCGCGCTCCCCCTCCAGATCCATGAAGCATCCGGCGCCCATGGTTGCGCCCTTTGTCTTGACCGCAGCCCGGCGATGTTCCCGACCCTCTCCGATGAGTTCCCGAGCGCCATTGTGCCCGGCTATGTCTTCCTCAGCCACGGACTCAAGCTCGCCGCCCCTACATCGCCCTCACTGTCATCTTCTTCCTCCTCGGACGTGGTCGACCTCGTAAGCGATTACGACTACGGCAAGCCCTCCGGGCCTGCCCGGCCACGTCTGCGGGGCGGGCTGAAGCAACCCCGTCAGGTCTCTCTCCTCTGCCCCTCCTCGAGCGATATCTCACCCCGATACACCTTGAGCGAACGCCCGCCACCGATGAACTCCACCGATGAGTCCACGGCTGTCGTTGGCCTCGCGAGCCCACCACCATGCTCTGATGCTCCCAGAGCACGCGGCTACATGCAAGCGACTCCTAAGCGCCCGTAGCTCCACCTTGACAACCACCCGAATACCTTCTGCTAACCTGCGTCGCTGCCCTCATTCCGGCGACCATTTGATCTAGCCCGCTGCCTTTAAATATGCGTATGAGCCCAAGGACCCAACGCGCTCCACCGGGATTTGCCGAACCCAACTTCGCCCATTCCGCCGATGCGAAGCTTGCGGCATGCGCTGCGGTGCTTCGCCTTGATCACCTCCGTCCACCTCGGGCCTCATAACCACTCCGGTTGACGCGGCATCGTCTTCCCGATCGAGCAACGCCAACTCGACGATCCCCCAGCCGCTCGTCGTTGTTTACGCCATCACGAGCCGCTCCGCCGTCGGCGCTGATGTAGCATCGCCACGCAACCTCCACAGCAGACGCGATGTGGGCCCATTGGGTCCCGTTGGCTGGGTTGACTTGGTCAACCCCGCTGACTGGGTGCCCAGGGCCACTGACATGTGGACGCCCCCTCAAACTTAATTAAGCCACTAATTTAATTAAATAAATTAAGTAAGGTGACACTAACAATTGGGCCACGCTAACTAATTAACTTAATTAGTTAACTTAACCTCATTAAATTAACTGAGTCACTAATGAGCCAGGACTCAAGCTGTCGGTCGGAGTTTGATTTGGAAGGTCAAATTTGGTTGGCTTGACATCACCGTGACATCATGTTGACGCAATAATCCCTTTTGTGGATTTAAATGATAAATCCAGAATATTGTTAAAACTTTAAAAAAAATTATATTGGATGAAAATACTTTGTACATGAAAGTTGCTCAGAAAAATATGGCGAATCCGAATACGCTCTCTGCTCATCTATCACATGCCTCTAGCATAACGAACGTGGAACTGTCCCCCTCCGTTTAAGTTGTCTGAAAATGCTAAACTTCGGGAAAACATTCCCGGATGTTTTCCCCTTCACCAGTATCGTGTGGCACTACATTAGAACACTCCTGGCTCTGCTTGTTGACTTGTCATGCATCTGTTGCTCTGTATTTACTGTTTCTTCCCCCTCTTCTCCTCCGGTAGACCTCGAAACCACTGCTGATGCCACTGTGATCAACTACGTCACCGACGACCGTTCTTCCTTTTCAGCAGAGCTTCCAGGCAAGCAAACCCCCTTGGTCATTCCGATATTGCCCATTCCATTCTCTCTCATGCTTGAATTAGATTTTGCTATTGTTATTGATTGCTCCTATTCTGATGCATAGCCTGCTTTTGTAACCTGCTATTGTACCTTACCTGCTTATCCTAAACTGCTTAGTATAGGTTGGTTTGTGATCAACCAGTGACCCCTCACCTTGTCCCAGTTGCCCCAGCTTGATGACCGATGACTCAATCAACGTGATCGACGTCTAGAGCCCGACACATCACCCCTTTTGTTGCTTTCGACTACTGCAGAGCTACTATCGGTTGTCGAGGGTGATGCCCGTAACGCACTCGATGATAACTCTGTAGTGTAGCTACTCGGTCGTGGTCATGAGGTGATTCCTCCTTCACCACTCCGAATCTGACTACGTCATGCAACACCTCAAGTGTGAACCTCGAGGGTGATTCCTCCTAAGTTTAGCTTGATGATTACATCGAGTGGATTCCATCAAGGGTGATTCCTCGGGTTTCCGCCTTGATCTTACAGACACACAGTTACCTTTACCTGTAGCCCCTATGCACTGTTACCACAGTACTAAAGGGACAGGCGGTACCATCCTGGTAGAGGTCGACCTAAGTTCCCGATAGTCTCTGGTTAGTCGGGTCGGCCCTGATTGGTACCCGCGAGTTGATGTGAAAGTCAGGCGGTCCCGGAGAGCATCCGCGAGATAATTACGAGGCACGACTGGGCAGGTAGACCGCCCTAGAGAGAGAGGGTTGTGCCTGGCCCTTGCCGTATTTCCCCGAGACGGTGCAATGGGGTCACATTATCGTGAGGCTTTGCTCGTCTCCGCGAGGTCCCAACGTTTGGTTAATTGTTCTAAGTTGGCCACTGGCCTTTACGCACTAACCACCACGTAGGAATAGATGGGCACTCGGCGTCGCAGGATCAGCCGAAGCTTTGTCAGACGTCCAGTTCAACATTGTGGCACGGTCGAATCATGCCATTCACTACACCGGTGGTGCTGGTATCCACCCTACACACAACAACCCGAAGCGCAACGGGCAACGGGCCCAAGATCCCGGAGTGCTTAGGGTGTACACCAGCGGCGACCTCTCTGCTGAGCCTAGGTAGGGCTGCTACGTGTTGATCTTCAGATGCCGGGCATGGACCCAAGAACGTGTGTCCGACCAGAGCAATCAAGTGTGTTGGGTAATGTGGTGCACCCCTGCAGGGAAGTTATCTATTCGAACAGTCGTGTCCTCGATAACGGACGCTCAGAGTGGTATCCTGATCTATTACAACTAGAAATGGATACTTGAGATATGTGATGGATATGTTGGCTCCGGGATTGCTTTCTCGTAGATGGTCGAGGAAGGATCTCTGCGCATTAATATTGCAACATGCTTGTTAAATGTTAAAATGTTATTCTATACTCTTCTGAATGCTCCAAGATGCTTGAAGACGCTTGAAGATGCTAGCCTTCGGTAGGCTAGGCTTTCCCTTCTCTTCTGGCATTATGCAGTTCAGTCCACAGATACATCCATTCCTTTGATACCAATGCATACTTAGTATAGATCTGATGCTTGAGAGTACTTTGGATGAGTAATCACAGTTGCTTTTCTACCCCCTTTTCCCCCTTGTTTCTTCTTTCTTTCTGGTTGTTGCAACCAGATGGCGGATCCCAGGAGCCAGATGCCACCCTACTACTACCCTGAGGGTGCCTACTACTACGCGGAGACCGCCGACGACCAGGAGTAGTTAGGAGGTCCCAGGTAGGAGGCCTTGCGTCTTTGATCGTTGTTGCTTTTGTGCTTGCCTTCTTAAGGCAGTCTTGTCTAATTTATGTCTATACTTAGATATTGTTGCTTCCGCTGACTCTTATGCTTTCGAGCTTCTGTATTCGAGCCTTTGAGGCCCCTATCTTGTAATATGAAGCATGTATTATTTTATTTGTGTCTAGAGTTGTGTTGTGATATCTTCCCGTGAGTCCCTGATCTTGATCGTACACATTTGCGTGTATGATTAGTGTACGATTGAATCGGGGGTGTCACAAGTTGGTATCAGAGCCGACTGCCTGTAGGAACCCCCCTTTCCAACTCCCTGGCCGAACTTGGGTATAGTCACTGAAAAACTTTTACTAACATGGTTGTGTGGCTTATGGGCCCATGTCGCCATTGGCTGGTATTAGGATCTTTTATTCCTCATCTATACTCTGAGACTCTGATCTCTCTTCTATTCGGGTTAAATAATTTTGATAACTCTAAGCAGATGTTCTCAGAATACTTTCTCCCGGAGAGCCTCTCACTCCAGATGATTACTTGGTGCACCAGAAGATTCTGAAGATACTCTCCAATGTTTTCCCAAGACCCTTGTGCCCTTCGGCGTTGCGATCCCTACCACAAATAAATACTTACGGGTAACAACCTACATCTGCAACCTTCATCCCCAGTTGCTCTCGTTATTACAAGATGCCCTGAAATACTATTTGATCTTCCAAAACTCCTTTACATCCTATTGCTCTTGAAATTCTTGCTTGCTTGCATTATGGTTAAACCCATAAGCACGGTAATCATATTGTCATCCTTTGTCACTATCATTTTGAGTATGTTGATTCAATATATTTGCGGATGCTCGCAATCCTCGAACGAACCCTAGAATTCATCCTTCCGCTCGGACATCATTTTGAGCAGAGCTAGTTCTCGACCACTCAAATTGTTGTCGATTGTACCCCTAAGTCTATTCAACTTATACATCCTTAATCAGAGCGTATGCTTATGATCCCTTGATCTGAAAATCACAATTCCTTTGCATTCGATCTTAGAACTAGTAAGTTGTTTCTATAATCCGATATCCCTACATTCTTTCTTATTCTGGTGAAGTACCGATACTCACATGAGATCCCTAGTGGACCACCAGATCCTTTGTTGGATTTTATCCGACAGCTACTTCCATTTTCAATAACCTTGTGAGCCTTGCCTCGGATAAGTAATGCCTTTGGTAAATTGTATCCTCTACTTTCTCAACCATGCTCTACTTTCAAGCTTGTATGAATTACTCCTGAAGTTTGCGTTATATGTTCCTAAGATGCCCCGATTGGTTGAATCTATGTCTTCCCTAAATCTGTGTGAGCTCGAAAGTTATGCGGGTTATACTCTGGCTTTTAAATCGAAGCAAAATGTCAAGGCTACAACTTCTTCGAATATGAGAAGTGAATGGAAAGTTATGCATTAGAGAAGTGGGAGTCGACCTTAAACCTTTGTGTTCATGCCCATGGACCCGATGTGGAACTTATCATGGAAGCTTCTTGTTATAATAATAATCCCCTTGTGATAAGTTCATCTTGTATCTAAATTTGGTCCTTTGCAACACGGCGTGCACTACTAGGGAAAAGCCTAGCAGCAGCGGTATGTTTTAGGTACATTAGTAGTAAGCGGGGACCGGGCGCTACTAATAAAAGCGCTACAACTAACATAACTTGATTGCATGGTAGCGCCCACCTACTTTTGGTATACAAGTGTAGCAACAATGTGGTTAAGTGCAAGCTAAGCTCTTGATAATAGCTCTAAGCGTGCTTGGGTTGGACGGCGCTCTTTTGCCATCGTCACGTCTTCTTAACTTTCTCCACTGCCATCGCTAATTGTAGTAGTTTTTGTATTTTTCTGCATATTTGTTTTGTATTTGAACAGGCTTTATACAAGAATCTTTAGCAGATACAAATGTCATCATGATACGCATACAAATGGCTGTGAGGCCACAAATGTAATCATAGCATATACATACAAATAGTCTCATCATAATCATCATCCAACACAAAGTGGTATCTCGTCATCATCTCGAAAATAGCGATACAAGTCTCGACTACTTGCAACTACATCGTCATCCATCTAAACAATGATATACACGAGAAGAGCTATCACTTTGAGTGAGAGCGGAACTATACGATTACATGAGTTAATTATCCCTCTCTCTCTCGCATTGGCGTGAACCTAAACTAACTACTGCTCGTCGGCTCGAAACCGGAACCGCATTTTGGCGGCACGACACTCTGACCACTAAATGCAGATATATACTCACTCACGTAGCACTTCTTACGCCATCGATGATCTATGCACCTGCATTGTCCACATGAGTTGATGATATGCAACATATATAATTGAGCAACAGAAAGAGGCAGACTTGGAAAAATAGAAGCAACATATCATAAGCATAAATAACAAAAGTTGATCGCACCCAAAATGCCCAAACTAGAGTGATCGTCGCTAGTCGAGGAGGGACTACGGTTTAATTACATCACAAATAAAGTTTAGTCGTGCATAACTCAAAGTTCCGTCATACAGAAAGTATGGACTAAACGGACACATTGTCATATATCGACAATCACTCCAACGTGTCGTGCCATCCATCCAAGTCAGGGAGATAGTCCCCGAGCCTAGTGAAAGGTTTCAGGTCGAGACGCTGAGAGACTACCCGTGTTCAGACGTCTTCCCGCGACATTTGTCCTTCTTCGTAGAACATCCTTGTTTTTCCAACGACCTCCTTCATGATGATTTGGGCAAGTTCGTGCTGGATGTGATAGAACTCGGCTCGAAGTCGATGATCCTTGATTTCTCCTACGTTCTTTGCCCATTGCGAGAATATAGGCATCATGGGAATGTAGGTGACATCTGCGAAGGTTACGGTGATCCCGTCTGTACCCCGGCATGTGGTGTAGGACATATAATCCATCATTAAGAGAACCACTCGGTTGCTTTGGATGCAGCGTGAAGTCGGTCTTATATGGGCCGGCGAGCCTCTACGCCCCTTCTCTTCTTCTTGTCCGTGGACCTCTTCACCCCGTGCTTCGTAGTAAACTATAAGCACTTGTGTCGAGAACATCCTTGATGCGGTTGTAATCCTTTTGTGAATGTCTTGACGAGTCCAAGTAAAAGGCGTGGGAGTATTGGGGGTAGAGGATGATGAGGACGGTAGCGCTTGCATTGAAACGCAAACTAAGTACACCTCAAATTAATTAGCCTCCACCATGCAAATGAATGATTGAAATCGAAGGAAGGATATCTGCGCGGATGACTTACAGGGGATGATAAGGCACGAGAATCGCCTCCTTGTCCTTATTAGCGAGCATGAAATTGATGATGTATTCCCTCACATATTCACGGTGCTTTACGTAGACTCCCAAGAAGCTCTCGTGCATGAAGTACGGGTCAGCGACACAGATATGAGGTATCTGCTCAACCCCGATGATGTATTTCACGTGCAAGGCATAAAGGCGGGCAAACGTAAAATCCAGCTTCTTCACGTGAAACATGTCGAATATGTAATCAAATCGAAGGAAGAACTTATCCGCGGGGAAGAATTCGACGTACGACAATTGCTGCGGAATGTTAACCACGTAGAGTGGGTATCCTGGATCTTTCGAGGCGATGAGGCCTTTCTCTATCCACAACACATCGTCATGAAGACTCCTTAGATCGCCGAATCTGGCCCTTAGCGCTGCTGCCGGTAGGATTGGTTCCGGGGATATGCAATTTATCTGCACCGGTGATATCTATACGGTCTTGAACCCGAGGCTCTTTGAGGCGAGGCTGGATCATAGAATCAGCTTTCTTGCCTTTTCCTCACTCTCGTCCTAGGCTACTTTGCGGAAGGTGCGTCTATAATCGTTGAGCCTCAGGAGGTGGCAGATTGAGGCACCGACTCATGACGCTCAAACCGAGGTAGGCGCCCGGTATAGACATACTATTGAGTGCCATAAATCATCCCTCATCCCTCGTCCATGGCGGCGTCCTCGGTGACTAATGGAGCCTCTTCCTTACCCGTCCTCTATCACCCAACCCGACACCCGACGCTAATTGGGTAGGTGGGGTGTTGATATTCATACCTTGCTAAGGCTGCGTGCTCGTGGGTGTGCTCCCGACCGCCTCCAGACGAAGCAGACTCTTTGGCCACAAAAGGACCCACCCATTGCAACAATCACCAAGCTGCTGCGGGGTCTCGTCGTCATCCCCCCTAGTACCAGAGGAGGAAAATTTTCGTGGCCCGGTTTGACACTGGCCACGGAAACCTTGAAGACATTCAGGGGGATCGGCTGGCTGTGGAACAATGGTTCCTTCGGCTTCATTATCGTCGCCGTCCCCACGTCCAACTTCTGGTCGCCGATGGTGTACAATATGGAGCACGGGGTTTCGTCGACCTGCAAAGAAAAGTCTGCGACGTGAGTCATCCGAAAACAGCAGCGGGAGATTATACATTTATTGAAGGGGCCGGTGTGTGTGACAGATACCGTGAGGGCATCGAGCTCAGCCAAAGATGAAGCACCCTCGAGTAAACGTCCGGTGCAGAGGCTGAGTCTTGAGGAGCAGTGCATCTGCAGGTGCTTTGGTGCAACGCTAGTCGAGCTGCTCCCCAAGAAGTCAGCAAGGGGAAAGTCCGCTGCATTTTTTTTCTGTATTTTTCCTGGTCCAATTGAAAACGGCCAGAACCAAGGAAGTGTACATATCTACAACCATCTGCTTTTATGGCAGCTATTCTGCTATTATTGTATGCGAGCTGATTTCTTCTCAACCGCAATCTCAACCTTCTTGTCGATGTTTTCTTGGTTAACCTCCGCCTTTCTCTCCTCCTTGGTCTCACTTTGTAGTCCTTCTTCCACGTGGCGCCGTCTCCAACACCGTGCACGCAGCGTCCATCTGACGGTCGAGTATCCACCGAGTCGTTTCAATATGTTCAACGCCGGTTGAATGGAGTGTCCCACTTGGGCCTCGCCAGCGCCATAGGCGGCAA
Source organism: Aegilops bicornis (assembly GCA_021605145.1). Taxonomy (NCBI): domain Eukaryota; kingdom Viridiplantae; phylum Streptophyta; class Magnoliopsida; order Poales; family Poaceae; genus Aegilops; species Aegilops bicornis. The sequence goes on from JAHIAL010000089.1 coordinate 562,841, forward strand.
TTAAGCTTTAAATTACGCCAATCCTGTGCTGCTCTCTCTGCAAAAGGCACAAGGCTCATTTACAAATATGAATAACATGCAGTCGAGTTGATCAAAAACTGAAATTACCAGAAGTCTGATGAACTCCGCCGTGACCGCGTTCATCTCGAAAACCTTCTTAACTAGGTCCCAACGGTGCCGGGCCCTGAGGAAGTCACGCTCCTGCGGGATGGTGAACTCCGCCAAGGGGTCTGGGATGCCCAGACTCACAGCTTGCGCGTCCTCCTTGGCCCATTTGGACCTCTTCCCGCCGTAACCATGGCTTCCGAGGTGGTGGCTCCCAATGTTTCTCTATTGAAGCCCCTTCATGTACTTAGACTTTTTTTGGCATCTTCGGCCTCGCAAGCCGCCTTGAATATTTGAAACTGCTCTTCCGTGATTGTCGGATTATCCTTTACAATCCTGGAGTAGGGTTCCTTCTTGTCGATTATCCTTACTTTCACCCTTGTTTTCCAGGAGGCCAACGCGTCGCTAAACTTGGTCATGGCGTGTTTGATTATCTTCTTCGTTGCCGGGTCTTATCTGGATCTTTATAATCCTTTTCATTCCGGCCCGAGAACAAGAATATTTGGTGAAACTCTTTAGGAGGGAGGTCCTCATATTATCTATCTTCTGTAGTTTCTCATTGTTGATGGTGGAGGTTGTAAAATGCAGTGCAGCCTATTTGATTGTCGCCATGCCTTGGCAGCCTCTTCCTGGGGCGCTTTTGGCTCAAAATTGCTGTCGTCCACCTCCATGACCACCAGTCTAGTAGTCCTGAGCTTGTTAGGAAGCCGTTGCCTCTTTGCTTTGGGTTCTACACCGGCTCCACTAGTCTCGGCGCCGGTCTCAGTCTAAGCGCCGGTCTCGATGCCAGTCTCAGCACCGGTCTCATTCTCACCGCCGTCTCAGTCTCGTCGGCAAGGGTCAAAAATTAAATGCCCGCCCGGTAGAGCGTCGTGCATAATCACTAGAACCCTGTCCTTCATCGTTTGCCAGCCATGTTTCCTCTGATTAAATCTAGTCAATTAATTCTAGACCTAATAAAATGAATAATGACATAAAAAGGCCTATTGTTTTGCAGGAACATTGACTCCTTCCGGTCTTGCGGCAAATCCCGGGCACTCGATATGTCCTAGTTTGTAGAACAAGTCATGCGAAAGTCACGGAAAATTTAAGCATGACCTTTGCTAAAAAGTGGACAAATCGAGAACCTGAATTTTGCCGGAATGGAAATTAATCGACATTCCGGCAAAACATAGGCCACTCGGCTTCATTCCCTGGAAACAAAAAAAGGCCACTTGGGCACAATCGAACCTCTTCAATGTCGATTATGATCAATGAGCAAACACAATTGAGGATTTTTCATATATCATGACCACTTCAAATTTGGATCTCCTAGTGTTTGACACTTCAAGAAAATCTACACAAATCTCATGCTCTCTAAAACTCAATTCAAAAACCAAATATAGATGGAGGCAGATGTGGCGAGGGAGGCAGGTGAGGGAGTCCTGGATTAGGGGGTCCTCGGATAGCCGGACTATATCCCTTAGCCGGACTGTTGGACTATGAATATACAAGATTGAAGACTTCGTCCCATGTCCGGATGGGACTTTCCTTGGCGTGGAAGGCAAACTTTGCAATATGGATATGTAGATCTCCTCCCTTGTAACCGACTCTGTGTAACCCTAGCCCAATCCGGTGTCTACATAAACCGGAGAGTTTAGTCCGTAGGACAACAACAACAATCATACCATAGGCTAGCTTCTAGGGTTTAGCCTCTACAATCTCGCGGTAGATCAACTCTTGTAATACTCATATCATCAAGATCAATCAACTAGGAGGTAGGGTATTACCTCCATCGAGAGGGCCCGAACCTGGGTAAACATCGTGTCCGCCGCCTCCTGTTACAATCCGCCTTAGACGCATAGTTCGGGACCCTCTACCCGAGATCTGCCGGTTTTGACACCGACATTGGTGCTTTCATTGAGAGTTCCACTGTGCCATCACCCTAAGGCTAGATGGCTCCTTTGATCATCGGCAACGATGTGATCCAGGGTGAGGTTTTCCTCCCGGACAGATCTTCGTGTCGGCGGCTTACGTCGCGGGCCAACTTCGCTTGGCCATCTGGAGCAGATCGAGAGCTACGCCCGAGCCATCGTGTCAGGTTTGGAAACTTGAACTATACTGCCGACATCGCGGAGACTTGATCTTCGACGGATTCGAGCCCATGTCAAGTCGCCGCACAATCACAACGAAAGCATGACTTAGCTCTGCCATTTGACGATGTTAGGAGATCACCCCTGCAACCTCTCCGGCCCTCAATCCGGAACAAATTGCGCCATCTGAGGACGGGTGGATAGACCCCGCCATGGAGGCCGCATTCTTAGTGGCGACAGAGCCGAATAATGACTTCACCTCCTACGAGACCCGTGTTGCGAACCTTTGGATTCGTCCCGGCCATGGGCTCGAGCCGCTGCGTCCGTGCCCTGCTCGAATCCGATTGGGCACCCGATCATGGAGTTTACCTCCACAGATATCTTTCAGCACTCGCCTTTTGGCGATGTGCTAAATTCATTGAGGTCTCTCTCCTTGTCAGGAGAACCTTGGTTGAACTATGTCCGGCTACAATGGGATGCGGACGACGAAGAAATTCGCTCCCCACCCACCACCAACTTAGTAGCCACTATCGACGATATAACAGACATGCTCGATTTCGGCTCCGAAGACATCGACGGTATGGACGACGATGTAGGAGATGAACAGGAACCATCGCCCACAGGGCGATGGACAGCCACTTCATCGCATGATATATACATGGTAGATACACCCAAAGAAGACAATGATGAGGAATGGAAGGATGCAGCGAAGGATAGTTCCCTCGAGAAGCAATCAAAGCGACTGCGTAGGCACCGCTCCAAATCCCGCCTCGGTGAAAACAGCGATAACAACGCAAGAAAGAATAATACCGATTCGACTCTAGAGGGAATGGCGACCACAGAACCCAGCTATAGAGCGGGATGAGCCGGCGGACAGCGAACATAATGCGGAGCCGCTGTCCGATAACGGCGGCGCCGGCGTCAAGCTAATCAACCTGTCTCCGGAGAGGAGAATAGTCAGAATGACGGCGCACATCATCCCGGAAAGGCACTTGGAACAAGAGAACCTCCATAGAAGGCTTATTGCCACCGCGAGGAGTCTGAAGAAGCAGAAGCAAAGGCTTAAGGCCGTGCAGAATACGCTCAACAGTAGATGGAACAAAGTGCTCGACAATGCAGAAAGTTATGGTGGCAGTCGCCACACAAAGAGCTATCCAAAGCGCAAGCTGTTGCCTGAGTTCGATGATGAGGCCGTAGAGCCTACACAGCCAAAGAATCAAGCGGCCGTTCAGCCGGATTGACCACCTCGTGGCCGCGATAGGGCGGCTAACGAGGCTGCACATAAGTCAGCACATGATCCATGCGAGGACTTGCATCAAAAGGCCGGCGTGACCAGGTCCATCTATGGATCTAGGAAGCGCGCTCCGGCACAAAATCAAAACCGAATACTACAACCATCCGAACGCCATGATACATGCAAATACAGGGGTGCCGCACACCCCCTATGCTTCACCGATGAGGTACTGGATCATGAATTTCCAGAGGGATTCAAGCCCGTGAACATAGAGGCGTACAACGGAACGACAGACCCTGGGGTCTGGATTGAGGACTTCATCCTCCACATCCATATGGCTCGCCGAGACAATCTCCACGCCATCAAATACTTGCCCCTCAAGCTAAAAGGATCAGCTCGGCACTGGCTGAAGAGCCTCCCTGAAAACTCAATTGGAAGTTGGGAGGAGCTTGAGGATGCATTTAGGGCCAACTTTCAAGGGACCTATGTCCGACCTCCGGATCTTGAGCGATTTAAGTCATATAATTCAACAGCCCGGAGAGTCAGCCCGAAAGCTTTGGAACAGATTTCTCACTAAGAAGAACCAAATCGTCGACTGTCTGGACGCTGAAGCCTTAGCAGATTTCAAACCACGACATCCATGACGAATGGCTTCCCGGACACCTCGACCAAGAAAAACCAAGGACAATGGCAGCCCTAACAAGCCTCATGACCGCTTTTTATGCGTGCGAAGATGGTGGCTAGCCGTAGTAGCACCAGCGACCGTACGAGCACATCTGAAGTCGGGGATGATAATGGAAAACCACGACCACAAGTAAAAGCAAAGCGTCGAAATAACAAAAGACAGCCGGACAACACGGCGATAAACGTCGGATTCAGGGGCTCTCGACCCGGTCAACGGAAAAAGCCTTTCAAAGGCAACAGAGATGGACCATCCAGCCTCAACAAGATACTAGACAAATTTTGTTAGATTTAATGGCACCTCCGATAAACCTGCAAATCACACGCACAGAGAATGCTGGGTCTTCAAGCAGGTCGGCAAGCTAAACGCCGAACACAAGGGGAGGGAGACACCAAGTGAAGACGAGGATGAGCCTCGACAGCAAAACACTGGGGGGCAGAAAAAATTCCCACCAGATGTTAAAACAGTGAACATGATTCATGTAACAGAAAGAAGGAGCAAACATGCACTCCGATACACATGGCCGTAGAGCCCGTCACCCCTAAGTTCAACCCTTGGTCGGCCTGTCCAATCACCTTTGATCGCCCTTGAGGATCACGTGGTGATGTCGGCATGGAGGATTGGTTGCCTTGGTGTTAGACCCAAGTGTCGGCGGATACCATCTCACCCAAGTCCTCATGAATGGCGGCGATGATCTTAATCTGATATATCAGGATACAGTCCACAAAATGGGGATAGACCCGACAAGAATCAGCCAAAGTAATACTACCTTTAAAGGGGTAATACCAGGCCAAGAGGCCCGCTGTACGAGCTCTCTAGTACTAGAGGTTGTATTCGGCTCTCCCGACAACTTCTGAAGTGAAAAGTTAACCTTCAACATCGCTCCATTCAGGCGGCTATCAAGCACTACTGGAAGAACAACTTTTCGCTCGTTTTAATGCAGTACCGCATTCGCTTCTCTTAAGCTTAAGATGCCCGGTCCACGTGGCACCATCACGATTAAGCGGAAATGTTGGAGTGTTCCTTCTGGCAGCGGAAGAACGATGTGGCTTTAGCAACCAAACACTAAACGGCCTCTCCAACCAGAATAAATGATCGGTCGTCAAGACCGCAGACACGGCTAGACGAGTCTGGCGCACAACTAGCTGTAACAGCTTAGATAAACCTGAGATTGGTTTGATGGATATACCCCCATAGGCGGTACCAGGGGCTTCCCACATGTAAAAAGGACTACAGTTCGGTTCGACCTTACTTATCTTGAATTTTAATGGTTTATTGAGAATAACCAATTTTTTGCACGACAACTTTCACCTAAAATTTTCTCTTTTACGAGATGATAATCGTGCTACACCCCTTCGAGGATACGGCAAGCGGAGATCTGACAGCGTGAGGCGTGCAATGTGAGGACCAGCTCAAAGGTTTCTTTTTAGATTAAGACCCTGTGTAAACCTTTTTTACTGTCTTTTGTTGCTTCACATCCTCAGGATACTCAGTATAACCGAGAAGGGTGCTAACGTTATTGGCATTTCTGTAGCGACCCGAACCAAATGGATCGAAGTCTACGTGGCAAAGTGTCATCCACAGTTGGGTATCTTTGACACACGATGCTTTGGGAATTATAACAGAGTTCAATCACACACATTATTACATCAAGATCCTCAAAAGAGTATTATTACAATAATATGGCCAAAGACCATCTAAAATAAAATAACTGCGGAAGCATCGAAGGTAAATGAGTCCATCCAACTCCACGGCAAACTGAGTGCAGAACAACGACCTATCGCAAATTTAATCCTCGTCGTAAAAGTACGCAACATGAGGCGTTGCAACCCGTGTAGGTCAAAGCCACATGGAATATCTTTGGCAATTTCACACAATAGAATAATAATAATAATAATAACTATCTCTATATGCAAATTTAGCTGGTGGAGGCTCTAAGTTGAATTTTTGCATAGAGCCAATTTTACCCTACAACAAAGGAATAAATTTTTATTTACTACTAAATCAAGATGCCATTACTGAGAAGGTTCCTCCAACTCAATCCCAAAATTCCCAAGTTATTAGTAACCCAATAATTTCATTAAAAGAGTGATGAGATCAACCAATAATTCACTTCTAGATACTCAAGATGTCCATAACCGGGGACATGACTAATCATGATTAGTTTGTACACTCTGCAGAGGTTTGCGCACTTTTCCCCACAAGACTCGACCACCTCCATGATCGGAAGATCGAGACATAGCCTTTCAGAAGCGTTTGCCCTTAACCCTGGGTAGACCGGTAGACCTACTTTCCCCTACATAAGCTAGTCTACCACGGAAAGAGGTCACACAACTTACTCAACTATGCCAGAGCCCATAATGGCTTGTGGCTGCACATGAAAGTTTCTAGGCATGAAATATCTTAAGATCCCTTTGATCCTGGGTGGCGGACCTAGGGTAATCACACAGGTACTCGGGATTCCCCTTGGGCAAGCACTTGGATTACTCCAGTGCCCCAAACAATCCACCCAGATGTGTATTAAAGTTGCCACCTTATGTTGTCCCAAAATTATTATCTCTACGCAACTTGCATGAATAACACATACCAATCCAGGTCTCTGAGCATGGCTAAGCAATATATGATATAACTTGAATATTCCGGGGGTGATCAAAGGTCATAGGTTCCTACCACATGAACTACATAGCATATCCACATGTTCCCAATCCTATTCGTGCAATCTTTGAGGGTTAAACTAATGCATAGTAAAAACTGGGTATTAAAAAAAATTATGATCAAAGTGTGAACTTGCCTTGCTGACGATCGTTGAACCCTAAAGATTCATAGTAGCAAGCCTCGCACTCCGGATGATCTAACGAAGCAAGCAATAACATACATAAGCATACAAGCAAAAGATCCAAAAAGAAAACAAATGAAAGACTTCGCAAAACTCCAAATCATCCAAAACATCCAAATAACATTTCTGTACAGAACGTAATTTTTAACAGAAAGTACACGTTACGGGCTTCGATTCGCGAAAAGAATCACATAAAACGGAGTTACGAAACTCGAGTTACAGCCTAACGAAGTTTGAATTCAGATCTATTTGAATTCAAATTTTAAAATTTTTAAAAATATTTTTCGTTTGGTTCTCTGGATAGAGGGGATTTCTATGAACTATTTGGAAAAAGAATCAACTAAATCGGATCTATACACTAAAAGATATACAAGAAACAAGAATTGGTATAGAATCTGAGATTGAAAAAATATCTTTTGGAAAAAGAGAAAAATTTGGCACAGGTGTTCACCGGACTTGTCGCCGGCGACGAGGAAGAAGGCGGCTCTGGTGTGTTTCGGCGGAGGACGCGTGCGGGACCGTGTAGAGGACGATGAGTTGAACCACTTGCACAAGTTATGGTGGTAGACTGCTTCCTGTACACACGGTGAGAGGTCGCCGGAATTCGCGAACTCCGGCGAGCAATTGGAGAGGTTAGAGAGAGGGAAAAACTCTAGAAGAAGAGGGCTTCGGACGAAGGGCGAGAGGGGCTCCCAGGGGTGCTTTATATATGGCAAGGGACATCCATAGTTGGGTGGGGCAAGATGTGTTAATGGTTGCAGTTTCAAGTGCTCATGGTGGCCATTATGGTCGTCTTTGAGGCGCACTGAGGATGGGAGGGTCGAGGGTGGCGAGGGGGTTCCGTTCAGTGGCGTTTTGGAGTGGGGACGAGGAAGGGGAGAGGTGGGGCGCTAGGGTGGAAGTGATGCATGGGTGCTCTCTGTACATGTTTCTGTAACGACGAGAGGAGGAAGAAGATAGCGCATGGGCTGAAATAATGGGCATTAATTGGTCTATGGCTGCGAGGATTCTTTTTTTTAACAAAAACACTGTGGCACCGAAAATACAAATAAAATAAAGTCTAGAAATGCCAGAAATATTCACGTAAATATATGGTCTTATATATGACCTTGTGAACATTTATCCGGTCTAAAATGCAAATTTTTAAAAATAAACATTTTTGCTAAACTAATAAAATAAATTGCAAATAAAACCCAACAAATATATTTTGATTCCAAATTCAAATTCCAATATTTTCCTTGTGTTTTTGAAGAAGTCATTTTATCTTCTCTCTTTATTTTAATTTCGGAATAATGGAAATAAATGTTTTGGTGAAATCAAATTTGATCCATGTCCCAACTTTGAAATTCTCAAAAATGGTTTTAGGGAAACTTCCAACTCTCTCTTTTGGTCCTTGAGATGCTCAAAGTTCCTTGGATCAAAAAAATCAAATAAAACAAATGGGGCAAAATGCATAAATCATGGACGCAAATGAACGATCTATTTATAAACATCCAAATTGAAAATTGGGATGTTACAATTTTGCCACGTCAGAATATTGCACGTACCTGGACACTCGGGGTTCATTATCAAGGGCGTTAGTTAGCCCGGTATATGTTATAAAGACCAAATACCTTAGGGAGAGTTCGGCGTCGCGAGTTTGGCCTTATATGCATCAGCTCCGAATCATGTCTTTGGTCAAATGTTGGGTTTGCCCGGCTCCCGTGTTTTGCTACCTTACGTTCCGCTCTATCGGCTAAGGTGCACCGGAGAACTACTGCGATTGTGCCCTAGTTCATCCAGGATGAGCACCTCGTTAGAAAGCCGGCCGGTATCATGCTAAAGCATGAGAATGGTCAACCACTCGATGACTAATCGGAATCTTCAGGATTCCTCCGCATTAACGAAGGACCGATTTTTCCGATCATGTACGTACGCGCACCGTATTCGGATAGCCGCGGAAATACCAGGGGCTATATAGTAGCCCCACTCTCAAACTCCTATGGTTAAGTGAAAGTGTTAAAGCAATATAGTCTGATTGCCCCGTTCGCCGCGCTACCACCTCCTTAATGGACCAAGACGTTGGATCAAGTGTGAAGGCGGCTTTTGCGAACACCCCGCATTATATGTGTGGGGGCTGAAATTTGACGAACGCAAACTTTTAGGATATATATATATATATATATATATATATATATATATATAGACACACACACACACACACACACACACACATAAGCGACCATACAGAGGCATAATAATACTTTCACATAAAAGTATAAACACAGCCTTCATAATTCAAATAACATTGTTCTTACAATTGGGATACATGTCACTAGAACATGATACTCTTGAGAACCGAGCCTCTATTAAGCAGGCGCCTTCGAAGACTTCTTCAAAATAGTGCTCGGCCGATACTCGGCCTACGGCCGAACTCTGGGTTGCAATTGCAGTGGCCTCCATCTTTGCCCAGTAGGTCTTAACGCGGGCAAGAGCCATCCGCGCACCCTCTATGCATGCCGACCTCTTCATAGCGTCGATATGCGGCACAACACCAAGGAATCGTTGCACAAGACCAAAATAACTATTCGGCCTTGGTCCCTCCGGCCAGAGACGATCCACAACAGACCTCATGGCAAGCCCAGACAACATATGGAGCTCGGCCCACTCGGCCATTTGCTCATTTAACAGTAGCGGACGCGCCGGAGCATTGAAATGCAACCAGAACAACTTTTCCACTTCGTGATCTTTTTGATCTTTGAAAAACTTGGTCGCATCAGCAACACTTGCTGCCAAATCCAGGTACGCATCCTCAGAACTCCATAATTGATCCAAACGGGAATATTTAGGATCTCCGAACTTCGTCCGCATCAAAAAGGGCTTCCCAGCCGCGATATCTCCGGCTTGACGTAGCTCCTCCTTCACCACTCTGATTTTAGAGCGGGCTTCCTTGGTTGCTACCATGGCCTTCTCCAGGTCCGCCGTCTTCGTTTGGCTTTCCTTTTCAAGAAGCTCATAACGGTCGGCGGCATCTTTCAAATCAACAGCCATCTTGGCTATTTTCTCTTTGCTCTGGCAATGTGCAGCCTGTTCGGCTCTCAGCTCTTCGACCGCCTTTAGAGCGGCCGCATCACTCTTCCTAGCTTGTTCCTTGGCTCGGGCAAGTTCCACCCGAAGGGTCTCCACGGCGGCAGCTCCATCTGCAGTCACAACATATTAAAGATACTAGCATCGTGCTCCTCTTAATATGTGTTGAGCACCGGAGAAAATACATACCCTGTGCCTTGTCAAGCCGCTTGTTTACAAGCACGATGTCGGCATCTGCCGCATCAAGTTGCCGCTTCAGTTCGGCAAACTCACCAGTCCGGCTAGCCACCGGTCTCTAAGCCACTTGCACATGAAGGCGGCATGATTATTACCTGGGACTATGATCCTCTGTTTGCCGCCTTTTTCAACTGCAACCAGAGTCTCAGGGGCTACTCTCTGCATAGGGCACACCTAGGCGTGTGGTAGTGCAAGTAAAAAATGTATATTACTGCGTAGCTCAAAGCCTCTCGGCCGGGCTCATAAAAGCTTCATGCAACCCGCTGTCCGCGGACGAAATCCTCTCAACCACCATACCCATTAGCGTACGATGCGCTTCTGAGATAGCCGCTTGCTCCAGAAGATTCATCAGTGCGTCTGGTCGTGCACCGGACAGTCCCGGACTCTTTCTGTGGCTCTCCTTAGGAGACGAATACTCCGGACTTCGGGTGGCCTAAGGGTTACCCTCTGGCCTTGGCGGATCAGGAGAAATCCTCCGTGACGACACCTCAGGGTCGCCCGCCTCATGAGGCAGGGAGGCATGGGGAGGTGTTTCGCTCTCCATCATCTCCGGAAGAAGATCCCCTAAAGACGAACTCTATCGAGAAGGGCTACGATCAGAACTACAAGACATATGCCTCGGTTATTGTCCTCAGAAATAAAGCTAGATATGTTTACTATGGAGTACTTTTGTTTACTTACAGCTCGGTGGAGGGCTGGTCCCCTTGCGGGTACTGTGCGGTAAGGATGCCCTCCGGGGTAGGGCCCCCTGACAAAGGTTTCTTCCCTCGTTTGGAAACCATTGTTTCCAAGTCTTCAGAGGCGGCCCTCTTCCTTCGTTGGGGAGAGGGAATTTTAGATTCTTCTCCCCGGTTATCCTCCTTCGCGGAGGCACTAATTCCCACGGTTTGGATGAATAATGAGTGAGGCCCGCTTTCGGCTTCTTTATTCCCTCCGTTATATTTCCCTGAGGGCGCTTTTGATAAAGCCGAGCTCAAACATTCTGGCAAGATCTTGGATCTGTTGAGCCTTGGAAGGGGGGGCCGAACACCGATCATCTTCGCTTTTCTACCCAGTCCTGGTCAAAGAGTGACTTTTCGTAATAATGTTGTGATAAATAAAGGGACAGCATGTTCGTAGAAGAACTACTTACTTGGGTATCCGGGCGATTGCAGCTCAGACCCGCATCCTCGGTGGTGTCGGACACTTTTACTTGTGATCTGAAGAACAATCCATACATCTCTTGACGTCATGCCGCGTCAAGAAGTGCCGAATAGCTCGCGGTCCTTCTGGGTTGAACTCCCACATATGGAGAGGTCGACGTTTGCAAGGTAGGATTCGACGAATTAGCATGACTTGCATTACCTTGACAAGGCTGACATCTCTCCCGAGGAGATCTCGGATGCGACTCTGCAATATCGGCACATCATTTACTGGCCCCAAGTCCAGCCCCTTGTTGATCCACGATGTCAGTTGTGGCGGGGGGCCCGAGCGGAAGGCAGGGACGGCAACCAACTTAGTACCCCGGGGAGCTGTGATGTAAAACCACTCCCGTTGCCATAAGCTGGACACCTCCGGGAAGGAACCCTTTGGCCATGGAACATCGGCGCCTTTGCTTATTGCGGCACCTCCGCATTCCGCGTGTCGCCCATTAGTCATCTTCGGCTCCACATTAAAGGTCTTGATCCATAAGCCGAAGTGTGGGGTGATGAACGACGAGATGTGAAGGACGGAATCCGGGGCCAGATCATGGAAATCAAGCCCGTAATAGAACATGAGCCCTCTAACAAAGGGATCTAGACTAAGGCCTAGCCCTCGGAGGAAGTGGGAGACGAATACGACACTCCCGCCGGGTTCGGGAGTGGGAATGACCTGCCCAAGAGTAGGGAGCCTGTGCGAGATTTCCGCGGTCAGATACCTGGCTTCTCTTAGCTTCTTGATGTCCTCCTCTATGACGGAGGAGGGCATCCACCGACCTTGGAGGTTGGATCCGGACATGATTGAAGGTCCGAAGCCTAGCCTGAGCCTTCGGTGTTGGAACTCGGGGTGGGGGAAGGATTCGATTGAGCACGAGAAGAAAAGGACATGCCTTGGCCTCTTTATAAAGAGGGTGAATATTAAGCGTCCTCCGCGTGGCTGTTTGGAACTTGCCTAAAATCGAGGAGTCATACCAACAGGCACGATTGGCTTACCCACACCCATATTGATGAGAATCCCGTAATAAGGGGAACACGATCTCTGCTTCGACAAGACGTGCCAATAAAACCGCCTCGCGAAGTGTGCAGTGGCAGGCTGGGAGAAACAGTTTGAATAATGACCAGGCCGTGGTGTGAAGTCACGTTACGAAAAATTGTCAGCAGATTAGATTCGTGGAAATATTATTCTCCCTATGGTGGTATGTGGAATTTGTTTTGCAGAGCCGGACACTATCCTTGGGTTCAAAATCTTCTATGGAGTATTCGGAGGAAGAACCCGCCTTGCAATGCCGAAGACAATCTGCGTGCCGGACTCATCGTCATTGAAGCCATGTTCAGGGGCTACTGAGGGAGTCCTGGATTAGGGGTCCTCGGACAGTAGGACTATATCCCTTTAGCCGGACTGTTGGACTATGAAGATACAAGATTGAAGACTTCGTCCCGTGTCCGGATGGGACTTTCCTTGACGTGGAAGGCAAGCTTGGCAATCTGGATATGTAGATCTCCTCCCTTGTAACCGACTACATGTAACCCTAGCCCCTCAAGTGTCTATATAAACCCGAGAGGGTTTAGTCGGTGAGGGAACAACAACAACAATCATACCATAGTCTAGCTTCTAGGGTTTAGCGTCTACGATCTCGCGGTAGATCAACTCTTGTAATACTCATATCATCAAGATCAATCAAGCAGGAAGTAGGGTATTACCTCCATCGAGAGGGCCTGAACCTGGGCAAACATCGTGTCCCCCGCCTCCTGTTACCATCCGCCTTAGATGCACAGTTTGGGACCCCCTACCCGAGATCCGCCTATTTTGACACAGACAGTAGGGGCGTCTCTGTCAAAGCCCTAGTTAAGCATATACAATTTTTTCGTACGGCGAGGGAGGAAGATGTGGCGAGGGAGGCAGGGGCATCTCTGTCAAAGCCCTATCTAAATTCTTTTCCTAACTAAATTAACCTAACTAAATTTTTTTCCTAACTCATTAACCTAACTAATTTAGAGAGAGAGAAAGAGAGAGGAGGGGTGGGGGCTTACAGAGGATGGCTCTGGTGGTGGCGCCGGGAGTGCAAGGTGGCGAGGAGGCGGGGCATCTCCTGGATTGGCGAGGGAGGCAGTTGTGGTGAGGAGGATCCGGTGGTGTCGATCATGGCCGGTGATGGCGTCGATGAGGCAGCGGCTCCGGTGGCGTTAGAAGCGGCTCCGGTGGCGTCGGCGCCAGCCTGTGGCTCTGGTGGCCGAGGCGTCGGCGTCGGCCGAGAGGCAATGGCGAAGTGGGGCGATGGCGAATCGGGCAGACGGCGGCGGGGTGGGTCGAGGGATTTGGGGGATAAGTGGTGGCCGGGGGGAAACGGTTTTTTGGTTAAGTCAAACTTAGCTGTAGTGCTTTTCACGAAACGCACTATAGCTAAGTTAGCTATAGCGATTTTCACAAAATGCGCTACGGCTATAGCTATGTAATTTCCTCGATATTTCTTATTTCATTTTATGTTTCTACAGCGGGGGTCTAGGAAACGCACTGCAGCTACGTTAGCTATAGTGCCTCTTACGAACAAACGCTACTGCTACGCCTTTCTCATTTTTTCCGCTTTTTCATTTACTTTGCTCTACATTTTATTTTATTTCCTTTCTCCTTTTTCTATTTCTTTCTTTTTCATTTACTTTTCAATTTTTTTCTCATTTTTTTATTTCCAGTAGTAATAGCGCTCTCCGCTCGATATGCGCTGCTACTTATGTCCTAGCGGTAGCGCGCTTCTCTCAAGACCGCTACTGCTATGCGTAGCCTATCGTTTTAGCAATGGGAATATTAGTGGTAGCGCTTTTTCATGTGCACGCGCTACTGCTACTATTGTATCTGTAGCGCGGTATTCGCACGCGTGCTACTGCTATTTAGCACTAGCGCCCATTTTTGACATGCGCTACTGCTAAATTTCTGTGTATAAGGTTTTCCCTAGTAGTGGTGGTTCCGACCATATTGTTCTTCGCCGATCCCATTTCTCAGACAAGTTAAAGTCCTCGTCTTCTGCAGATCTTTTCACTATCCAACCTCTATCCTATTCAACCTTCGAGTATTACCCTCTGGTATCTCGAGAATATCACGGAACTACATAACTTCTTATGAGTACTTAATCAACTATTATTTCTCGCCGGTTCCAATTTTCCACGGGTTCTGAGTTGTTAGACACTCGAGAACTGATTCGAGTCTACACTTTCCTTTCCATTGTTTTGTTTAACCTTTCTTGTAACAAAACATATCTCGAGCAAAGTGATAATTCCTCGCTTATGTAACTTCTCGGTGTACAAACTCAGTCAGTAAGACCTTGTTACTATTGTTGATGACATTCCGGTAGCCACCGATGGATGAGAACTTTGCCTATTGGTCCGCCTCATTCAACAAGTAGGAGAATGGTTCTCTTCGTCCCTCTCCCTTGGTACCAATGTTGTTGCCAACATGACTGACAGGCTATCCTCTGACCTGCCTTGCTATCATGACCATGCAAAATGTTAGCACCCTTCCTGCTTTTCACCCATATGGTGGGCCCATAACCCACAGTTCTACAGGATCGAAACCTGACTCTCCTGTACATCCCTATTTTCCAAAATTATTCCTCGCACTTGGCTTCATATGTAAATCATGATCCACCTTCCGAGTGATCTATTCTGGTATCAAACGAAATACTTATTCCCATTGCTCCGAACCCCTTTCACCCTCTGTTTCAAGCAAAGAATGATTGCCTACCCACTTGAAGCTTCTTATTGCACCTTCTTACCTTGCTCTCGATGACTTCCTTGAATTTCAACTCGAGAGATGCCTCTATACCACGTTCACTGAGATAGCCCCCAGGTACCTATCATGTGTTGAGCTCCGTCCTTCCCGAGTCTTTCCCCCTTATTCCACCCCTTAAATCTCGGGACGAGATTTCTTGTGGTGGAGGAGAATTGTGACGCCCGGGTAACTAAGCTACAGTACCCTCTGCTAATGATGCCACGTCACCACGGTCACTATTGATAAACTCGCGTTGATTCAAACCCTGTTCAAATTCAAATTTAAAATCAAGTCAAAAAATAAAAGTTTTCAAATGCCAAAACTAAAATGTTCGTCATGTGGCAAATAATCCTTAACAAATTTTGGTGGTGACCCAACACTTTTGTAAAGTTTTTAAATGCCCTTTTGTGAATATAATAGTGGCTAAAGACAATTATTAAATGCTATTAAATAATAAACAAATACAAACCTATTTTAGTATTGTACCAAATTATTTAGGGCAGTAGCCTAATTATAAATACTAATTTAGGGGCTAGTTGTATATTTCACAAAACTAAAATAAAATGAAACTAAAAGAAAGCAGCCAGTTAAAAAAACAAAAAAAGGCAAAAGGAAAGCAAACGCCTTATCCCCGGGCTTCAGCCCAACCGCCACCCCAGCCGGCCTGCCCATCTCCCCCTCCGATGTCGTCTTCCCCTTATCCTGTTCCTTCGACACGTCGCGCATGATGTCGCGCCCGCTTTCACCACCTGCTAAATCGATGACGAAGAGGATAAGGCCGCCCCAACCAACCCTACCCCTTGATATCTCCCTCCCCACTTGCCTCCTCGCCTCCCAGATCCACGCCGCTCTCCCTCTTCCTCTCACCCATGCTTCTCCTCCAGATCCGCAGCGTCTGAAGGCCGCTTGCGGGCTGGCCATTGACCGATCAGCCACCGCTGTCCCCGCTCCTCTCTGGTGAGTCCCCGAGCGTCCGTGCCCCGCTACGTCTTTCCGGGACACAGACTCGAGCTCGCCACCCCTACATTGCCCTCACTGTCGTCTTCTTCTTCATCCTTGGACATCGTCGACCTCGCCGACGATTCCAACTCCAGCAAGCCCTCCCTGTGCCTGCTTTAGCACTTCTGCAGAGCCCGGTGAGCAACCCCGTCCGGCCTCTCTCCCCTCTGCCCCTCCTCGTAGCAATAGCTCACCCCCGACACCTTGAT
Organism: Aegilops bicornis; assembly: GCA_021605145.1. Lineage (NCBI taxonomy): Eukaryota > Viridiplantae > Streptophyta > Magnoliopsida > Poales > Poaceae > Aegilops > Aegilops bicornis. The sequence goes on from JAHIAL010000089.1 coordinate 579,219, forward strand.
TGACGCCCCATCGCCGATGAGCTCCACCGACGCATCCACGACCGTTGTTGGACTTGCCCGAGCCCAGCACCATGCTCCTGGTGCTCCCAGGGGCACGCAGCACACGTGCACGTGCCTCCTAGCACCCTGTAGCCCCATCTCGACGACCACCCGAATGCCTCCGGTGCTAACCTCATCGTCGCCTCATTCCCGGCGACCATTTGGTCCAGCCCCACTATATTTCGCTTGCGTACGAGCCCAACGACCCAACGCGGTCCTCGGCGGGCTTTGCCGAGCCCAGCTTCGCCGGTTCCATCGACGCCCGAAGTCCATCGTCTATTGCGATGCTCGCCGCCGCAAGCTTGTTCCACCTTGGGCCTCACAACCACTCTGGTTGGACGCGGCGTCATCTTCCTGATCGAACGCGCCAAGTCGCGTGGGAAACGGACGCCCGTAGGTGAATCCTGATAATCCCCTGGCCGCTCCACCGCGGTTTCGGCTGGTCGGAGCCGCTCCGGTCGCCGACGCTGATGTGGCTGCCACGCGGCCTCCTCTATGACGCAGACGGTGGGCCTAGTGGGTCCCATTGGCTGGGTTGACTTGGTCAACCCCACTGACTGGGCGCCCAGGGCCACTGACACGTGGAACCCCTCTAACTTAATTAAGCCACTAATTTAATTAACTAAATTAAGTGAGGTAACACTGACATGTGGGCCCTGCTAACTAATTAACTTAATTAGTTAACTCAACCTCTGTTAAATTAACTGAGTCGCTGACAGACGGGACTCAGCTGACAGGTTTGACCTGAGTCAGCTGGTTGACTGATGACATCACCATGACATCATGCTGACGCAATAATTCATTTAGTGAATGAATTTGAATGATAATATCAGAATATTGTTAAAGCTTTAAAAAACTATAGATCAGATGAAAATACTTTGTACATGAAAGTTGCTCAGAAAATATGGCGAATCCGAATACGCTCTCTGTTCATCTGTCATCTGCCTCTAGCATAGAGAAAGTGGAACCGTCCCCGTCCGTTTCATTTGTCCTAAAATGCTAAACTTCAGGAAAAGATTCTAGGATATTTCCCCCTTCACCGGTATCATGTGGCACTGCGGTAGAACACCACTAGCTCTGCCAGTTGAATTGTCATGCATCTGTTTGCTCTGTATTTACTGTTTCTTCCCCCTCTTCTCCTCCGGTAGACCCCGAGACCGCTGCTGATGTCATTGTGATCGACTAAGTCACCGACGACCCTTCTTCCTTTTCAGTAGAGCTACCAGGCAAGCAAACCCCACTTGGTCATTCCGATATTGCCCATTCCATTCTCTCTCATGCTTGCATTAGATTTTGCTACTGTTATTGATTGCTCCTATTCTGATGCATAGCCTGCTTTTGTAACCTGTTATCGTACCTTACCAGCTTATCCTAAACTGCTTAGTATAGGTTGGTTTGTGATCCACCAAAGGACCCTCACCTTGTCCCAGCTTCCCGGCTTGATGACCGATGAATTGATCAACGTGATCGACGTCCAGAGCCCGAGACATCACATCACACCCCTTTTATTGCTGGACTCTTCAGAGATACTATCGAGTGCCGAGGGTAATACCTCGTAACGCACTCCTGATGATAACTCTGTAGTGTAGCTATTCGGTCGTGGTCATCGACGGTGATTCCTCCTTCACCACTCCCGATACGACTCTGTCGTGCAACATATCAAGTGTGAACCTCGAGGGTGATTCCTCCTAAGTTGTAACATCCTAAATTTTCAATTTGGAATGTTATACATAGATCATCAATTGCATATCATATTTTATTGCATTTTGGGCTCGATCCTAGAAATTTCACGCAACTCAAGGACCCACGGAGAGAGTTGGAGATTTCGTTATTTTCATATTTGAGTTTTCTCAAATTCTACGAAAATAGGATCATTTGATTTTATTTATTTTATCTTCAATTATTTCTATTATCAAAATAAGAGAGAGGGAATAAAATGACTTTCCCAAAATAAAGAAATATTGAAGGTTTAATAAAAAAATCAAATAAGTTTTTATTTTGGAGTTTTTCGCTATTTTATTTGGATCTAAGAAAAATTTGCACGTTTTCAAAACTGCATTTTAGAGCCAAGAAAATGTTCAACTCGTCCTAAATATTTTATTTAGGCGGGGAAAATTTGTTTTGGCATTTTTAGATTTTTATTTTTTTCTAGAATATTTCTGAGTTTTGGCGGAATAGTTTAAAAAATAAATAAAAAACGCTACCAGCCAAGTTCTCGACCGGGCCAAGCCCAACCAGTCGGGCTCAACCCAAATACCCAGCAGTAGTCCCGGGAGGCGGACTCCGCCTCTCGCCGCCGCTTGCCTCTCCCACAAGCCAACATTTGACCGTCACATCCCTAGTTCTGGTATGCACTAGGCTAGCCCTTCATGTGTGCATCATGTTTAAATTTTTCGTAAACTTAAAATGGGGATGACAGAAACCCCAACACCACTTAAACCAACTCGGGTTTACCAAAATCATTTTCGATGAACCTGAAATGCACTTCTTAATAGTCCACCCTTTTTGTCATGGGTTAGAACCTCTGACAAAATGGGTTTATAATTTTCTAGGTCATCATAAGGTCATTGAACTAAATCCTATGTAACTTGCATTTGGGCATTTAAATGCTATAAAATATTTAAATGTCCAAATAATCCCAAACTGAAATGTTCCATGTTGGATATATTCTATACAGTGGGCATGAGCAGTTTGGTGATTTTTGGAAGTGCCTAGGTATTTTTAGAAATCCACAAACCTGCTGTGAAGAAAAGAAAAAGCAGAAAATAAAATGAATCGACTTACTCGCCGGTTACCAGCTGCCCACCACTGGCGGCCACAGCACCGGTTGGCCTGCGCGCCCTGCTTCTTCCCCGCCAAGCGTGCAGGAGGTGACGCTGGGCGCCCGAGTTTTGCTTCGCCACGGCCAGCTGTCGGTACTTACCAACGCCGCCTGACGCTTTACCTCACGCCATCGCCTACCCCGGATCTGTCCCACTCTCCCCTCGACCCCTTTCCCTCTCTCGTCTCGCTCTCTCCTCCCCATACCGAAGGCCGTTGCCGCCATCGACGTCGCATTTGCTGCCACATCCACCGCCTAGCCTCCCCAAAGATGTCCAGAGATCCACCTCCATCGCTTCACGCCTCCTCAAGGACACACGCACCGCCGGATGCCCCACAAAGACGCTTATCTTCAACGTCTTCATCGCCCGGCCGCCAAGATCTCCCTCGCCCGCTCAGCCGCTCGGTGCTTCCCAGGCCTCGTCGACCGCCAGCCGTGATCACCGTGAGCTCTCTCCGACACCCTCTCCCTTGCCTCGTTTGCCTTGCCAGAGCCACCGCGTCACCGCGCCCAATGCGCCGCTCGAGGCTAAATCGCCCGGCCGACGAGGCTCCGGTGACTAACCGTCCCTGCATATGCCTGCTGGGTTTCGCGAAAGCACGTAGAACCTGCAGTACTAACCGCTGTTTCCCCCCACGCCGCTGCGTCGTCGGTTTAAATCAACGTCGAAAGCTCCGCACGCCCGCGCTTGTCGCCACCGCCATTGCGCCGCTTCCACCTCCAGCCGCCTCGATGCCTCCACCCGATGCACCTCGTCGCGCTGCACCCGTAGAGCCCAGCCGCACACGCTCTCGTCGCCGGAATCGCCCGGACGAGGAGCGCCGCTGCGTCCTGCTTAGCTGCCGTGGCTAATCGCCCGTTTAGGTGACGTGGCGTCATTGGTTTAGAGTTAAGCACATGTTTAATTAACAACCACCCCACCACGCCATCGACACGCGGGCCCCGTAGATAACTAACCACGGATTAATATCCACATAGTTGTAAGCCTATGACATGTGGGCCCCGCAGGTCAGGTTTGACCTGGACCGGCCTGTTGACCCTGCTGACGTCACCCAGACGCAATGCTGATGCAGTAATTGATTTTCTGGATTTAAAATAATCCAGGAAATTCCAGAAAATGCTTAAAACTTCTAAAATTCATAGAAATTCAACCGTAACTCCAAATAAGATAAATTATGTATGAAAAATTATCAGAAAAATCCAATCTATCCATCTGCATTCATTTGCATGCATGTTTGAGCAACCTATGCCTGCTGATCAGGTCAAATCACTTATATGGCATTTGAATAATCACATATGGAGTTTGAATTTGAATTTTGTATTCAAACCAACTTCATTTAATCTGTTGCTAGTTGCATTAGCTCAAACCACAGCATATTGCCATGTCACACTCATGCATCATATTGTTGCATTGCATTGATTGTGTTCTTCCTTGTTTGCCGGTGTTTGTCCCCTCTCAGTAGACGACGTACCGACGATGAGTTCGATGACACCGATGAAGAACTATACTATCTTGAGAAGTGCCAGGCAAGCAAAACTCCCTTGTTCATTCCGATACAATCCCACTCTCTCGCTCCAGCTCTTTTTTACTGCATTAGGACAACAACGATTCAACTGTTACATGCTGCGGTAGTTGAACCCCTTTCCTCTGCATGACCTGTCATTGCCACAGTAAATAGATGAAACCCACTAGCATGAGTAGGAGTTGTTTGAGCCCTGATGTGCCTACTCAATCATGCTTGTTTGTCATGCCTGCTCTTTGCTTAGAGTTGAGTCAGGTCCGTTTCATCGGGGATGAATTGGAATGTGGTGAATATTTCCTACTGTTGAGAGCTAAGTGTGTGAACACGATTTGGTAAAGGTAGCGGTGAGAGGCCATGTAGGAGTACATGGTGGGTTGTCTCATTGAAACCGTCCTCAGGAACTCGAAGTTCTCTGTTTGTGATCCATGGAATGCAGTTACTACCACACCTTTGGGCTCCGTGCGCTCCAAGCTCTCTCGACTTATTAACCAACCCGATCTCTACATCCGGGAGTTGCAACTAGTTTCTGGTGTTTGTAGGTAGTGTTAGTAGTCTACCAAGTGGCACCCGTACAGGTGGGCTTGGGACAGACTAGGCACCATGGCACGGTGTACCAAGCGTAGATCCACCCGTCGAGGTGGGCTTGGGAACCCTGCTCACATCGTTTGGGGCCGTGAGCGACACCCCGGCCAGATCTCCTTGCGGATGGAACCCGAATAGGCGATAAACCTGGACGAGAGACTTGTGTGGTTAGTCGGTCGTGGCGAATCCCTCACCGAGCTTCCGCTTGAAGGTTGCCGAGATACACGATGTGTACTTGGTGGTAAGTGGCGAGCCCTGTGTGAAGAAGTACACCCTACAGGTTAACATCATCTATTGAATAGCCGTGTCCGTGGTAAAGGACTTCCGGGTTGCCTGTACAGTTCATAGACAAGTGAAGATACTCTAAAATGCGCAAGATAAGCGTGAGTGCTATGGATGGCGTTCTCGTAGGGAGACGGGAGCGGATCCATAGTGGTGTATTGGTATGGTGAATATGTGGACTCGTGTGCGCCACCTCAAAAGAGTTACTTGCAAATAGTTTAGGATAGCCACCGAGTCAAAGCTGGCTTGCCGCAGTTGAAACTCCACCACCCCTTTGTTGATACCGATGCATATGTAGTTGGTTACGATGTAAGTCTTCTTTGGGTACATTTGTACTCACGTTTGCTTAATTTATGTTTTGCGAGAGAGACTTCTGGGTCTGCTAATAGTTCCAAGCTGTGGACTTGACGTTTAGCTTGATACCTCATTTACGATCTTGTGCCCCCAGATCTCGGTAGATAGTCGGGCTTCTCGGCCTTTTTCATTTGTAGATGTCTGTACTCGTACATGTTAAGCTTCCGCGTGTGCTTTGATTTGTATGTTTCACGAATGTTGGGTCCATGAGACCCATGTTTGTAATATCTCGCTCCTCGGAGCCTAATGAATAAATACTTGAGTCGTAGAGTTATGTTGTGATGCCATGTTGTATTTACACATATCGAGCATATTGTGTGTATGATTGAAATGCTTGGTATGTGTGGGATCCAACAATCTAGTTGTTTATGCTTGGCAGCCTCTCTTATGGGGAAATGTAGTCTAGTGCTTCTCTGAGCCATAGTAGTCCGCTACAGCCCGGTTCACCGGAGTCCTGCTAGCCCAGCACTACCGCTTCGGGACACTTGATCTGCCGGGCATGTGTTTCACTTCGTTCGTGGTTCATCCCCTTCGGGAAATGTCACGCGGTGACATCCGAGTCCTGCCTTAGCCTCACATGTACCGAGTTCCCGGAGTCCTGTTAGCCCAGTGCTACAGCCCGGATTCACACGCTGGCGACCAACCAGCTCGATGTGATTCATGTATGCCCTGTCCCCATGGGTTAGTGCCGCTTTGGGTTCACGACTAGCCATGTTGGCCGGGTTCTCTGTCATATGGATGCTAGCGACACTATCATATACGTGAGCCAAAAGGCTTAAACGGTCCCGGGCCATGGTAAGGCGACACCTGGGAATACTGCGTGCGTGAGGCCGCAAAGTGATATGAGGTGTTACGGCTAGATCGACAGACTTGGAATCGGGGTCCGACACGCACCCCCCTCCCCCTTTAAATACCCAGCCCGGGGCCCCCTAGGCAGTCCCAAGCCGCAGCCGCCAACAGATTTCCCTCGGCCACGAGTCGCCTACCGCTTGTCTTGCCAGCCGCTTGCCGCCGCCGCCCGAGCCGCCCCACCCTGCCGGAGTCCCGAGCCGCCGGAGTTCGCGAGGTAGCCGCCGCCCCGGTTTTCTGAGAAAAAACCGATCGGGGTTTTTTTTTAAATCTAGGTTTTCGTTTCATTTTTTAAACCGGTTTTATCGGGTTATTTATTTAGCGAGCGTTCGCTCGTTCCTTTGTTTTTACGAACGCGCTCTCTATTTAGTTACAGTTAACAAACGTCTGCTCGTTAAATTTGTTAAATGGATTTTTCTTTTCTCGGATTTATTCCGTGATTTTTCTCGATCGAGATTTCTCGATCCGATTTTGGATCTAGTATAACTTTTCACTGCGTTTATCGGAATCAGGCGATTCAAGCGCCTAGAGTTTCGGCCTCTCGAAACCCTCTTTCCGAATAATCAACTCAAACAAGTTTTTGCCTCTGTAAAATTTGACTTAGGTCCAGATTAGTAAAACGAAGCCTGTTTCTTTTGCAGTTTGACTTTCGTTGCTTCGTTTGATTTGATTCTTTTTGTAAACCGAAGTTCTTAAGTTGAACTTTCTGGTTAGATATTTTATTCAAGTTTTACCTGTAAAATAGATGATTACTTATTGTGTGCTTTTTTGTTTGCGATAGAGTACCCGGAGTGCGCCGCTTGCTACTTCAAATCTCTAGGTTTCACGGATCATCAGCAAGGCAAGTAACACTTTGATCATATCCCTTTTCATACCCAGTTTTTATGCATTAGATCAATCATCAAACATTTCATGATTAGGATCTAATTAAACTGTGGGTTTTGGGAAAGTAGTTGAGGTAGTACCTATTACCTATTTTATTATCAAACCCTTGGGAGTTACTTCTGCGTTTGCTTATTATGCCATGCTATGCTAGTAGACGTGGATTGGGTGAGTGTATCCATGACATATGTGAGATTGTTAATTAATGGTTTATTTAAGGTGGCAACTTAGACACACATCTGGGTGGATTGAGGTACCGGGTATTCCAGGATTGCTCTTTTTTCTTTATGGACCGCCACCCAGCTCAAAGGGATCATGAGATTATTCATGCTAGAAACTTCCGTAGCAGCCACAAGCTACTATGGGCTATAGCATAGTTGACTAAGTCGTATGAACTCTTATAGTGGTAGACTAGCTGATGTAGGGGATGTAGGTTGGTACGGTCTTCACCTGCTCGTAAGGTGCTAGCACTTCTGAAATACTATGTCTCGGTCATTCGTATTTCAAACACCATGTAGTGCGAGAAATCAAACGGAGGAGATCGAGTCTTGTGCGGAAAAGTGCACAAACCTCTGCAGAGTGTATCAAACTAATCATGGTTAGCCGTGTCCCCGGTTATGGACATCTTGAGTATCTAGTACTTGAATTATCATGTGAATCTCATCATGTTACTTTAATTAATATTGTTGGGTTTTTAATGATGATATTTAATTGGGGTTGAGAATGTCATCAACCATTCTCAATGTTTAACAACCACCATGATAGTTAAACAAAATGTATTCCTTTAGGGGAAAAAACTGGCTTTACGCAAAACTGTAACCATAGAGCTTTCCACCAGCCATATATGCATGTAGTATAGCATTACTCTTTCATATTGTTTCTCTATGTGTTACATTGCCAGCATATTCCATGTGCTGACCCGTTTTCGGGCTGCAACGTTCATGTTGCGTACTTTTTCGCATTTTACGGTAAGGTGCCTTAGGTCGTGGTTCTATACTCGATGATGCCGTTGGAGTTGATGGACTCGCTTATCTTCCAAGCCTTCCGCTGTTATTGTTATTAGATGGCCTTAAGCCATATTTATTGTAATAAGTTCTTTTGAGACATTCAATGTAATAAGTGTGTGATTGCTACTCTGTTATAAATCCTTCAAGTATCGTATGCGTGTCAAGACATCGATCCAGTGGATGACACAGATGCATGTAGATCGATCGCTTGAGGTCCGTCGCTACATAAGTTCAGCTCGATGATTACATCAAGTGGATTCCATGAAGGGTGATTCCTCGGATTTCCGCCTTAATGTTGCTGCATAATACGCTACCTTTTACCTCGTAGCCCCTGCAATCAAGTTAATATGGGACTGATCACATAATGAGCATCGAGGGTTTTAGGAGGTTCCCCATCTCCATGAGTAGCAAGTACACCTAATTTCTTTGGTTTTTCGTGTTCCATATGCATCACTAAAGATAGAGAACAACATGGAACAGCAAATAAAAACTACTTAGTGATAAAGAAAACAAGCACACACGAGAATATTCACCCCACGCTATAACTCCCCGGCAACGGCGCCAGAAAAAGGTCTTGATAACCCACAAGTATAGGTGAGCAGTTGTAGCCTCTTTCGATAAGTAAGAGTGTCGAACCCAACGAGGAGCTAAAGGTAGAACAAATATTCCCTCAAGTTCTATCGACCACCGATACAAGTCTATGCACGCTTAACTTCGCTTTACCTTGAACAAGTATGAAACTAGAAGTACTTTGTAGGTGCTTTTGGATAGGTTTGAAAGATAATAAAGAGCAGGTAAATAAAAAGTAGGGGCTGTTTAGATGAAGACACAACTAAGTTAGTATTATTAGAGAGCTTGTTATCACACAAGAAAGTTATTTGTCCCCAGGCAATCGATAACTAGACTGGCAATCATTATTGCAATTTTATATGAGGGAGAGGCATAAGCTAACATACTTTCTCTTCTTGGATCATATGCACTTATGATTAGAACTCTAGCAAGCATCTGCAACTACTAAAGACCATTAAGCTAAAACACAACCATAGCATTAAAGTATCAAGTCCTCTTCATTCCCATACTCCATGACCCACTTATCCGTGTTTGTGTTTCAGTCACTCACGCAATGCAAACAATAAGCAAACCATGAACATATTGCAAACCCTATAGCGGGAATCCCTCATGCTTGCTCGACACGGAGAGCACCATAGGACGACACCAATAATAAAACATGCAACTCAAACCAATCACCAGGTTTAAGTAGAGATTACAGCAGGTAAAAGAGGAGTTACACCGCTACATAGAGGGGGGAAGAGTTGGTGATGAGGGCGGTGAAGTTGTTTGCGTAGATTGCGGTGATGATGATGGCCCCCCCGGTGTTCTGGCGCCATCGGGAGAGAGGGGGAGAGAGCCCCCCTTCTTCTTCTTCCATGACCTTCTCCCTAGATGGGAGAAGGGTTTCCCCTCTGGTCCTTGGTCTCCATGGCTTGGGAGGGGCGAGAGCCCCTCCGAGATTGGATCTGTCTCTCTGTCTCTCTCTGTTTCTACGCCTCCAGATCCGGCCTTTCGCCGCTTTCTTATATTCCCTCGAGATCCGTGAATTCTGATTGGATTGAAATTTGAACACGATTTTTATCCGGATATTAGCTTTCTTATGCGCAAAGTAAGGGCACTAACCGCTTTACGGGTGTCCACGAGGGTCAGGGCGCGCTTCTGCCTCGGCGGGCCCCTGCATCATCTCGCTGATTCCACTTCCCAAAATTCATATATATTCCAAAAAATATCCGTTAGTTTTTATCCCGCTTGGACTCCATTTGATAAGGATTTTCAAGTAAACAAAAACATGCAACAAAATGTGAACTCGCATCGGGCAATCGGATCAATATGTTAGTCCCAAAAATAGTCTAAAAAGTTGCCAAAAAGTATATGAAAGTTGAATAATATTGGGATGGAACAATCAAAAATTATAGATACGACGGAGACGTATCAGCATCCGCAAGCTTAATTCCTGCTCGTCCTCAAGTAGGTAAATGATAAAAAAGATAATTATTTATGTGGAATGCTACCTAGCATAATCTTGATCATGTAATCTAATCATGGCATGAATATTAAGACACGAGTGATTCAAAGCAATAGTCTATCATTTGACATTAAGACAATAATACTTCAAGCATACTAATAAAGCAATCATGTCTTTTCAAAATAACATGGCCAAAGAAAGTTATCCCAACAAAATCATATGGTCTGGCTATACTCCATCTTCACCACACAAAATATTCAAATCATGCACAACCCCGATGACAAGCCAAGAAATTGTTTCATACTTTTGACGTTCTCAAACCTTTTCAACTTTCACGCAATACATGACGTGAGCCATGGACATAGCACTATGGGTGGAATAGAATATGATGATGGAGGTTGTGTGGAGAAGACGAAAAGGAAGAAAGTCTCACATCGACGTTGCTAATCAATGGGCTATGGAGATGCCCATCAATTGATGTCAATGCGAGGAGTAGGGATTGCCATGCAACGGATGCACTAAGAGCTATAAGTGTATGAAATCTCAAACCGGAAACTAAGTGGGTGTGCATCCAACTTGCTTGCTCATGAAGACCCTCGGGCATTTGAGGAAGCCCATCATCTAATATACTAGCCAAGTTCTATAATGAAAATTTCCACTAGTATATGAAAGTGATAACTCAAGAGACTCTCTATATGAAGAACATGGTGCAACTCTGAAGCACAAGTGTGGTAAAAGGATAGTAACATTGTACCTTCTCTCTTTTCTCTCATTTTTTTATTTTTTTATTTTTTTCTCCCCTTTTTTGGTGGGCTTCTTTGGCGTCTTTTATTTTGACGATCACCTGGGACAATGTTCTAATAATGATGATCATCACACTTTTATTTACTTATAACTCAATATTAAAACTCAATTCTAGAACAAAGATATGACTCTATATGAATGCCATGAAAATATATCAAAAAACGGACAAGCCATGAAAATATCATGCTAGCTATTTTACGATCATGCAAAGCAATATGACAATGAATGCTCAAGTCATGTATATGATGATGATGGAAGTTGCATGGCAATATATCACAGAATGGCTATGGAAATGCAATGATAGGTAGGTATTGTTGCTGTGATGAGGAAGATATAAGGAGGCTTATGTGTGAGAGAGCGCAACATATCACGGGGTTTGTATGCACTGGTGAAGTTTGAACAAACTCTAGAGGTGAGAAAGGGCAATGCATTTGCATCAAGAGGCTAGCAATGATGGAAGGGTGAGAGTGCGTATAATCCATGGACTCAACATTAGTCATACAGAACTCGCATACTTATTGCAAAAATCTATTAGTCATCGAAACAAAGTACTACGCGCATGCTCCTAGGGGGATCGATTGGTAGGAAAATACCATCGCTCATCCAAGGCCACCACTCATAAGGAAGACAATCAATAAATACCTCATGCTCCGACTTCATCACATAACGGTTCACCATACGTGCATGCTACGGGAATCACAAACTTCAACACAAGTATTTCTACAATCCACAACTACTCATTAGCATGACTTTAATATCACCATCTTTATATCGCAAAACTATTGCAAGGAATCAAACATATCATATTCAGTGATCTACAAGTTTTATGTAGGATTTATGACTAACCATGTGAATGACCAATTCCTGTCAACTCTCTAAATAGATATAAGTGAAGCAAGAGAGTTTAATTCTTTCTAGAAAAGATATGCCCACGCCTAAAAAAATATAAGTGAAGCAAAGAGCATTCTACAAATGGCAGTTTTCTATGTGAAGAGAAACAGGCAATCCAAACTTCAAATGATATAAGTGAAGCACATGAAGCATTCTATAAAGCCATACTCAAAACTATAAGTGAAGTGCAATGAGCATTCTATAAATCAACCAAGGACTATCTCATACCAGCATGGTGCATAAAAGAAATGTGTAAACTAAATGCAAAATATGCTCCAAGATTTGCACATATCGCATGAACGGCATAACTTAATCCGAAAACACATACCGACATTTGTTGAAGAAAGATGGGATGCCTTCCGGCATCCCCAAGCTTAGACGCTTGAGTCTCCTTGAATATTTACTTGGGGTGCCTTGGGCATCCCCAAGCTTGAGCTCTTGCCTCTCCTCCTTATCCTCATATCAAGACCTCCTTGATCTTCGAACACTTCATCCACACAAAACTCAACAGAAAGCTCGGTAAGATCCGTTAGTATAATAAAGCAAATCACTACTCTAGGTACTATTGAAAACCATTTCATATTTTGTTTTTGCATTGTAACTACTGTAATATAACTTTTCCATGGCTTAGTCCACTGATAGAAGTTGATAGTTTCATCAAAACAAAGAAACTATGCATCAAAAACAGAATCTGTCTTAAATAGGACAGTCTGTAGTAATCTAAACATTCACCATACCTATGGTACTCCAAAAATTCTCAAATAATTAGGAAAAATAAAAAATTTATATAGAAAGACACTGCAAAAAGTTTCAAAACCGTTTGACGTCCAGTAAAAAATGTAAAATCGCGCACTACAGCCAAAGTTTCTGTTCTACACCGCACCATCCAACAAGCAATGTAAACATCCTAAAGGAAAATCTTGGCACATTATTTTTATAATACAATGGACTTGTACAAGGGGATAATTATTTTTTTTGAAAAGCTTCTGTAATCAAGACTCACAAAGTTTCCGTGAGCATGAACAAAGTTCAAGGAGCTCCCCCACTTCAACAATGCTTGTCTCTCTCACTTTCACTTTCCTTTTTGAAAAGGTTTTGGGTTCCCCTATTTATTTATTTTGTTTTTAAACTATACAAAAGCACTCAACAGACATAAATGACTCTCTAAAACTTCTGGGTTGTCTCCCTGGCAGCGCTTTCTTTAAAGCCATTAAGCTAGGCATATAGTGCTCAAGTAGTGAATCCACCCGGATCCCAAGGTATATCAAAGCCAATTTTAATTAACAATGATTTGCAATTTAGTTGTGAGCACAAAGTAACATATATCATGTAATGAGAAGTCTAACTCTGTTCCTATGCATCGGCATGTCATACAAGAACAATTTATGCACATCAAGTAAAGGCCAATACATAGCATAAGCAGTTTCTTGCAATTTTATCATATTGGAAACATGGAGAGGCGGAGATGTACGTAGTTTCTCTCTCATAATAATTGCAAGTAGGAGCATCAAGCACATGCATATTATATCTATCAAAATCATTATGTGTAGTAGTGAAACGCAACCCATCAATATAATCCTTAATAAGGGCAAACTTCTCCGATATAGTGTAGTCGGGAGAATTCAAAAAGATAATAGGACTATCATGCGTGGGTGCAATAGCAACAATTTCATGTTTAACATAAGGAAATATAGCAAGTTCATCTCCATAAGCATAATTCATATTGGCATCTTGGCCACAAGCATAGCAAGCATCATCAAAAAGGGATATTTCAAAAGAATCAACGGGATCATAACAATACTATGCCAAGATGACTGCACATTCCTCCTCAACTCTTCATCCACAAAAAACAATCAAGTCAATCAAGCCATGGCCAGCGTGAGTTCTAGGTCGAGAGATTTCCACCAAGGAGAGGCGAGCATGGAAGAGGAAGCACGAGAGATGTCCCACCTCGCCGCGAAAGCAGCCGACATGTCCACCACAAGAGAAGAGCAAAAGACAGAGGTCCTGGCCGCCGCCCGAAGCAAAGCATGTAAGTCCCGTCACGCCGTCAATATAGCAGACTGGTCCGGCCACACTGCGGAAGCAGCAGAGATGTCCCGCCGCACCGCCGAAGCAGCATAGAGGTCCCGCCACGCCATGGCGGCCTGGGAAAATTTCTCGCGGGCAGGCGGGGACTCTTACAGGCGCATGCATGCGATGGTTCATAGCCAGATGGATCAGATCTCCGGCTGGGCGAGGTTGTAGGACGAGGCTACCGGTGTCATCCGGCAACTAGGGGAGGGTAATGCGAAGCTCCGAGGCGAGCGTGACCTGCTGAGAGTGAAGATCGCCGGAAGGGCGAAGCAGGAGGAGGAGACCGCTGCCTTGTTGCTCAGGACAGGCGTCATCATCAAGAAACTTATGAACGAGAATGCCATGCTCCGCATCGAGCACAACAGGCTGGTGGAGGAATCCATGGATGCTGCCAAGCAGCGTATTAAGGACATGAAACTAATGAAAGAGATCATCGCTTTCCGCGAGAACTAGTCTCCGTGACCTGCAGCGCATAAAGAAAGTAGAGATCAGCGAGCCAGATCGTTGTATGCGTCTTCCTTCTTCTTTTGCCCTTGTGTATTTCGGGCGTAGCCGCATGTGGCTTTTTTAATTATCTTCCTAATTATGTAAGACAATTATTATCCACTCGTCAGTCCTTATATATATTCATCGCCTTGCTATAAGTCGCAAGAGATGCTATATAGATCCTGTCGGATCTTACATCAAGATCCATGCAAAATTTTCTTTTCAAATTTTCTTTTTCTCTCTTAAATCTCAATCGAAAGTGAGACATTGCCACGCCCATTAAATGAGGCTCAGCGCCACTAATGGAGACCTTGGGAGAGAGGTGGACGGCAGATGGAGGTCAAAGGGCTCTCCTCCCGATAAGCACGCGCAGGGGTCTGATCGCACGCCTCCTGTACTCAAATAGCTACCCTGCATGGCGCCTCCTAGCTAATTAAAAAAAGGGGACGCGTGGTGGCACGTAAATGGTAAATAGAACGGCCACGGTTTCAATAATACTTGTGTTTCCAATTGTAACGTGACAACACTTGTTCCAAAATGACTTTGTTGATTGTTAATGTGTGCGCCTTCGCAAATCGGACCACAAAATTACCACAACATGTTGGTGCCATGTCATGACACCAAGCCAAGTTTCATGATTTTCATGTGTGTTTCAGATTTACAGGAATTAAAAAACCAAGTTTCTCAATGTTTCTATCCGAGCCACGACGCCCAGATGTTTGAATTTCATTCCCATTTCTTGCATGGGACCTAGAAATTTACCCGAGGACACACATGTGATTTTTCAACCAGCTTTGGTGCACTGGATCATGTCCTTGTATTTCAAATTTGAATTATGCACACAAAGGTGACAAGTTCCCTATCAGAACCATGAGCCTTCTTGAGAGAAGCTCCGGTTTGCAAGAAACTTATACCAAAACATGTTCCTATTCTGCCAATTTGTTTACCACAGCATGGTAGTACCATGACATGACACTATGCCAAGTTTCATGATTTTCAGTCATGTTTTGGATTTACAAGAATTTTAAAACCAAGCTTCTCATTGTTCTCGGTCGAGCCATGATGCCCAGATGTTTGAATTTCATTCCCATTTCTTGCATGGGACCTAGAAATTCACCCGAGGACACACATGTGATTTTTCAACCAACTTTGGTGCACGGGAGCATGTGCTTGTAGTTCAAATTTGAATTATGCACATTAAATGACCAGAAACTCAATTAATGTATAAAAAAGGCCAAACGAACCCGGAATAATTCAAAATTTAACAAGGCACTCATGTTGTTCTATGTTGCCTCTTTAAAGAAACTCAAGGGGGGCAGCGTACCTTGTTTCACACTCAAAAGTGACACGTTACCTCTCAGAACCACGAGCCTCCTTGAGAGAAGCTCCGGTTTGCAAGAAGCTTATACCAATATTTTTTCCTATTCGGCCATTTTTTTACCAGGGCATGGTAGTACCATCACATGACACCATGCCAAGTTTCATGATTTTCAGGCGTGTTTTGGATTTACAAGTATTTTAAAACCAAGTTTCTCAATGTTCTCGGCCGAGCCACGATGCCTAGATGTTTGAATTTCATTCCCATTTCTTGCATGCGACCTAGTTTCACTCGAGGACACACATGTGATTTTTCAACCAACTTTGGTGCACGGGAGCATGTGTTTGTAGTTCAAATTTGAATTATGCACATTAAATGACCGGAAATTCAATTAATGTATAAAAATCTCCAAATGAACCCGGAATAATTCCAAAATTTAACAGGGCACCCATGTAATTCTATGTTGCCTCTGTAAAGAAACTCAAGGGGGGGGGGCAGCGTATATTGTTTCACAATGAAAGGTGACACGTTCCCTCTCAGAACCACGAGCCTTCTTGAGAGAAGCTCTGGTTTGCAAGAAGCTTATACCAAATCTTGTTCCAAATCGGCCCAATTGTTTACCACAGCATGTTAGTGCCATGATTTTACACCATGCCAAGTTTCATGATTTCCATGTGAGTTTTGGATTTACATGAATTTAAAACCAAGTTTCTCGATGTTCTCGGCCGGGTCACGACACCCATAAATTTGAATTTCATCCCCATTTCTTGCACGGGACCTAGAAATTCACCCAAGGACACACATGTGATTTTTCGACCAACTTTAGTGCACCGGAACATGTGCTTGCAGTTCAAATTTGGATTATGCACATTAAATGTCCAGAAACTCAATTAATGTATAAAAAGGCCAAACGAACCCGGAATAATTCCAAAATTTAATTGTGGCACTCAAATAGTTCTATGTTGCCTCTCAGAAGAAAAAATCTGGGGAGGTAGCGTATATTGTTTCGCACACAAAGGTGACACGTTCCCTCTCGGAACCACGAGGCTTGTTGAGAGAATCTTCGGTTTTGCAAGAAGCTTATACCAAAACTTGTCCCAATTCAGCCAAGAATTATATACATGTGAAAACAGGGTTTAGATTATCCCGTACATCTCGCCACCT
Source organism: Aegilops bicornis (assembly GCA_021605145.1). Taxonomy (NCBI): domain Eukaryota; kingdom Viridiplantae; phylum Streptophyta; class Magnoliopsida; order Poales; family Poaceae; genus Aegilops; species Aegilops bicornis. The sequence goes on from JAHIAL010000089.1 coordinate 596,314, forward strand.
AGACCAATGTACTCTGATTTGAATTCAACATAAAATGGATACAAATATTTGAATTGGAGATCGTATGTTACTGGCGGATCACGGGTTCCTAAGAAACCCCCAAGGTTCAACAACTGCGCGCGTGTGAAGCTTTCCCTCCTACCGATCCATGGCCCAGCTCACTAAGATCTCGCGGACGAACTCGACGAACTCACAACACAAAAGACACAAGATTTATACTGGTTTGGGCCACCGTTGTGGTGTAATACCCTACTCCAGTGTGGGGGTGGTGGATTGCCTCTTGGGCTGATGAAGAACAAGATAAGGGGAAGAACAGCTCCCCGAGGTTGAGGTGTTCTTGTGCTCGGTGTGTGGCTAAGGGTTGGCTCTAGATCGATCCCCCTTCTCATCATGGTGACTAGTTCTACTTATATAGGCCGCAGTCCTCTCCCCGAATATTGAGCAGGAAGGGAGCCAACAACGGCCAATTTTGAAAGGGGACAGCTAGTACAGCTTATCTTGACAAAAGCGCTCTTTGCCTGCAAAAGGCTCTGGTGGTGACGCCATCTTGGGCTCCATGGTGACCTTCGTCTTGCCGTCCTGCTGGTCTTGGTCTCATTGCACCGATATAGAAACCTTTTCTTGACGCCTCGGTACTCCGCGCCTGCGCTTGCCTCCTTAGGGCATCTCCACCACGCCCTGTGAAGGCCTCCCCAGCGATTTTTCACGGCCACTAAAAACGGCCCGGCCACACTCAGAGCTCCGGATGGGCCGGCTTGGGCCGAAAATAGCGCCGGGCGGACCCAGCCCGAACCCGGCGCTTAGGGCGCCTGGGCGCCGGGCGAGCTGTTTTACGCGAAAAGACGCTGGGCAGCCACAACGACTCGGCGCTTGCCTTCCCCTTAACGGCTCGGTTTCATGGGAATCAATGGCAAGGCTGCCGCCATCGGCCTTGCCATTGATTCCTCACGGGCGGCGCTTCACGGGATGGCGCGCTGACGCCCTCCTCGCAGACGCCAGACACGGGCGCGCTGCCCGCTTATAAAGCCGACGGCCTCCACTGGTCAGGCCCACACCAGCCTGCGCCGCCGTCCGGCCCTCCTTCCCTCGCCTCTCCCGAGCGCCGCAGCTCAGCTCCTCCTCTACCTCTCCCGAGCCCGCCCAGCCCCGCTGCCGCCATGGCGTAACGCTTCGCAGACGAGGCGGCGGCTAACGGTTGCCGGGCCGTTTTCTCCGCCGGTCAGGAGTCTCTGCCTCGTTTCCAGCGAACATCTCGCCGCCACGGACATGCGCGCTGCCAACGGGTGGAGACTCGCCGGGAGTGCCCATTCCCCGCTGCTCGACGCTGCGATGGCGGCCGGGTACTTCGCCGAGGAAGTCGAGATCGTCGCAAGGCCCTCACCGACGCCCAACTCCCTTCCTTCAAAGACGCCGCCGACAGCCACGCGGGCTAGGCGGCGATTTCGAAAAGCCGCCCAGAAGAGCGATTGGCGCTCACTCAACGGGCGCGCCACGGTGGTGGCGCATAGCGTAACAGCCGAGGGCGCCACCTGCTGTGGGCGCCCCGCCGCACACTCGAGGGCGCGGTTTCACGTACCTCGAGGGCAGCAACGACTCCGCCGCTGGCGTATTCTGCCGCGCAGCACACCGACGCATCGGGCCATGGGCGCCAAGGAGGTTCGGGTCCTCCTCCTCTTCCTCCTCCCGATCCTCATCGCACTCCTCCGCACTCCGCCCCGCGGCGTCAAGGCCGAGCCAGCGGCGGAGTCGCCGCCGCCGGGCGTGACCGCAGCGCATCATCATCATCAACGAGGGCTGGGCGCGCCTTCTCCTCGCCGGCCTCCGCCGCTTCGCTGCCAAAGACGGAGCCGGGCCAAGCGCCGTGAAGACGGAGCTGGGTTCGCGCCGGTGAAGGCGGAGTTGGGACGACGACGACGCGGCCCCTAGAATGGGCGCCGCCAGACTCCATTGCGATGGGAGAAGGCGCGCCGGAGAAGGTGAAGGAGCGCCAAATACGCTTCGCCGCTGCCGAGGAGGCCGCCGCTGACGCGCGAGATGAAAACGGGTCGCCGCCCTGGCGCGACAGCGAGACGACGACGACGACGCCGCCGCCATCCGCCATGGCGACGCCGGGTCCAGCAGGGCGCCTCGCTATTAAGGAGGAGAAGGCCGACGATTTACGGCGGCGGGCGTACGACTTCAGCCCTTTCTTTTAGATTAGGTTAATGTAATGAAAATGCGCCGAATTTCGCTGAAATTTGCCATGTTTAGTCGAAATTTAACTACTTTTATCATAACTTCGGCCAACGGCCCTTCTTTTTTTAATACGCGCCTGGGGGCGGCCTCAATGGGCCATGGCTTGATGCGGATCGACTTCGCCCCAGGCCATTTTTTTACTGGCTCACCTCAGCGGCGCTTGTAGATCACTGGGGGCCAACGGCTGGAGATGCCCTTAGCACCAAAGGGGAAACAAGGACGCTGCGCGCGCTGGCGCCCGCCTGACGCCCGCCTGGTCTCGATCGTCATGGCTCACGTCACGAGGACCACGCGAGATTTGCCTTGCCTCGATCTCTTCCCTCCTCGCGAGGCAGCCTGGCGAGGCCGCCTCCCGAGGAGGTCTTAGGTAAAGTCTGCCTCATGAGGCTTGGCCTCGCTCACAGGGTCTTGAATGCCTTGTCGATGATGATGGGCCATACAGCCTGCTATAGCTTAGCCACGCCTGTAATGGCAGAGGCGGTGCAAGTCCTGGGACCCCCGTTCCTAGAACGCCGACCGTAGCCCCCGGGCCCAAGGTGCGCTTGGGCTTGGCTTCGAGGCGAAGCCCAAGGAAAAGTACAAAGCGCCATGGGCCCCAAAAGCATGAGGCCTCGGTTGACGTGTGGCGGTCGATTGGACGTGGGCGTCTCCGCTTCCCCACGCTGCCTCGGCAACTGCCCGACTTGACAAGTCCCTGCGACATGCAAGAAAAACCATCATTACCTATGATCGTGGGGGGCGCTGGTTGGCCTTCTTCTGCTATAAATGGGGAGGGGGGCAGAGCCCCCGTCGCCCATCTCTTCCCGATCCGCTTGCTTCTTCCTTCTCTGCTCCATCACCGGCTCCAATGGCGCCATCGAAGAGGTTCTCCGCGATAGAGAAAGGAAAGGCCCCTCGTGAGGGGCCCGGCTCCCCAGCGTCCAAGCGGGGACGCGGCCGTCCCTGCAAGCACGCCGTGACTCCCGCCATGACCCAGCGCCCCGGGGTGGGCGCCCGCTGCGGGCGGGCGGGTCGCCTGGTCGCGCAGCCCTGGCCGATGAGGGGAGATTGCAGCGTGGTTGCGCTGCCTCCCAGCTGCTTCCAATCGGCAGAGGTGCTGCCGGAGTTCTTTATCTGGTCGGAGGATCCGGCCGGCAACTGGCTTCAGCTTCCGCGCTTCTTTGTCGATGAGCTGCCGGCCTCTGGTCCAGGCGGGCTTTTGGTTGCAAGTGACGGTCAGCCGCAAGCAGGCCTCCTGGTGCGTGGTTGAGGTCTCCGCCGCAGCAACATAGCTCGCCCGCGGGTTGGCGTATCGCCGCCCACGCCGCTGCGGATCGGGCAGGCGGTGCACCCTCCATTTCAAGTACAATGGGGATGTGACCCCCTACGTGAGGGTGTTTGGGGAAGATGGTCATCGCGCCGGGTGCTGCCCCAAGACGAACGATGGCGAGGAGGTGCTTGGTCTCGGCGATG